>OY728129.1:289851936-290505401 GCA_963277665.1 Viscum album
TAGGGATTGAAACATAACATTATGTAATTTTAGATGGTAAATAATTTTGATAAAACAATTGAACTGAATTTCTAAGGAAAATATCTTTTCTTTTTCAAAAATGTTTTCTTTTCTCAAAATACCTAGGAATTTTAAAAGAAAAAATTTAGTTGAAAATTATATTGAAATAATTTAGAGGAAGCTTCATGGAAATAAGTTTTCATGAAACCATAAAAATTCATTAATTCAATATAAATTAAAAGAATAATTTCCTGGTACTTTTTCCAGAATAGTCAAAATGTACCTCAAATTGAAGAACAACAAAACATTTCTTTCATACAATATACTAGAAATTCACCAAAAGGTAAAATTATCTTTATAAAATTGTAGAACAATATAAATAATATTACATAATTAGGAGACATGTATGTGGATTATATATATACCCTATTAAATAATTATGTATAAACAATCACATAAAATAATGAGATTGAGAAATTATCCCTTACTTTAGGTCTGATATCCTTTGTATGTATCTAAACCTCATGTATAATGGTTAATATAGGTTTATTAAATTATAACATAACCATATTTATATTTATATTATCATATATGATCAAATTATGCCATTTTGTAAATAGTGTTTCAATATTTTAATTATTTCGGGTGTTAACTACTTCATTTTCCAATTTTTTTTCCATGTAACTCATGTTTTTATTCTTAGTATTTACGTTCTTCGTGCCAAGAATGAATTTAATTTCATAATTATTATTTTTAATCATCATATACAATTTATAATCATTCTTGAATTATTAACGTGGATAATTAATCTCACCACATCGTGGAGACGGTAGGTCATACATAAGAACGACCGACGATATCATTCTCTTTGATTGTTAAATGGTATATAATTGGCCTGAATATAAATCATACAAAATAAATATATTGTTATATATATTATTTAAATCCATTATACACATCATTATACCCATTCAAATAATGTATTATTGAATGATAGATTACACCACAATGTGGAGATAGCTACCTGTATGTATGCACGCATGGTGATATTGTTATTCATAAGATGGATTAAAGCAGGTATAAGGTTGCCCTATAAATTTTAAAACATTTTATCTTGTATAAGACACTATATTTATTACTTTAGTATGAAAAAACATATGGAAATGAAGTATAATAAGAAAATAATTTTCAAAGAGATGATAAAAAAAATACCTCTTTTTCGTGTATCATATTTTGATATGCACAAAAGGCCTCTTAAAGATGGTTTTTCGCCCAAATTGAGTCCTCTAGGATTAATTTATGTGAGTTGGGAGAGGAAAAAATAAGGGGTTGTTTGAGAAAAGGATATTTATATGTGTGATTAAAAGATAAGGAGAGGTTCCCTTTATAAGAGAGGGGAGGGGAACCTTTGGAAATACCAAAACTATTAAATTAATATAAATTAATTTTTAGATTCAAATTCCACCAAAATGGATTATTTATAATGTTAAATAATTATAGGTCAAAATCCTCTCAATAAATAAAATTTAGATATGTTTTGATTTTATTTTGAACCTTATTATTTTGATTTATCCTTATTTAATCAATTTAATTTTAATTGTGGTAATAAGTTCTAAATCTAAAATGGTCATAAATATTTACTTATATGATTTTAATTGACCATAAATGAATATTTTATAAAAGTTTAGACCTTTTAATTATAAAATTTTAATTTTTAAAATTTTTTATGATTTTGAAATAATTTAATAAAATGTAATTTTTATAAAATGTTAATAGTGTCAATTTTGACAGTATTCATTTCATTGATTTAAAATAAAATCCTACAAGAAGATAACTACAAAAATATTTATTTAATATAATAAAAACATGTCATAATCACCTATAAAATTCGTGGGGAACCTTAATTAATTCAAATTATATTTATTTTAATATTTTAGAAATCATTTATTTTATATTTCTATTAATAAAATAATTTCTATATCACTATTATGTCATCCTTAATGATAAATATTTAATTTCTAAAAAATAAGAATAAATTTATATGATGTAGGTAATTATTTTATCCTTATGGAAACTACATAGAGTTGATATTATATCCTAGTTATCTATATACTAAAATTAATATGTTTTTTAAAAGATAAAGTGTGACATTTTGTCAGATTCTTTGATTTTTATAAAATTATTGTCATATTCATGGGAAAGTGGATTTTAAGAGATTTAATTTCTAAAAATAAATAATAAGGGTTGAATTTAGTCATTTAATAATATTTTGAGAGGCTTTATTGTAATCTTATAATATTAGTTTTACCTATAATTACCCGATTTACCTTCTACCATGCTAATAAAAATAATTACCATAGTTTCTATTTATAATGCACAAAAATAAAGGCATCTGATTAGAATGATTTGGACATAAGGATTCCAAATATATAGTCCATTTTTAAAAATTTAACATATATAAGTTTCAATAATTAATTTAAAACCAATCTTGTTGTCAGAATGAAATAATGATTTTTTAAAAGTTAAAACATTACAAATGATTAAAATATTTTTACATAAGAATTCAATGTAAAATTAATTCTAATGACATATATTATATTAAATGATAAAAATAGATTCTATTTTTACTTTAAAACCATTCAATATTAAAATTTAACAACATAAATTATTTCAATGAAAATATATGTTATCTCTTAAAACATAGTGTATTTTTATTATTCATCAAAACATGAATGTATTCAAAAAAATATCAGAAATGCATAAAAATAAAATTTTTATATCCCACATAAAAATAACTTGTTTATGTTGTCATATAGAAATTATTAATGCGTCAAAATATTAATTTGAAAGGGTTTTCCATTCAATGGCGAAAAATTTCCCTTAAAAATAGTTTTTTTATTTATCAAATTGGGTTTATTCATACCCTTTGACTGAAATATCCATTAGATGAATATAAATAATATTTTATTAAGTATATAACATTTATATATCTAATTAATTTTTTTATCAAATGTAATTCCCTCAAAAATAAAAATATCTAATTGATTTATATTTTTCTTATAAAATTGATAGCCAATGGATTCACAATGCATTTTTATAAGTTAGTTATAGTTATTCCCACTAACAAACCAAATAGTCTATGATGTTAATTTTATACTAAGGGTTCCCCTTAGTTAATTTAAACTCACGATTCCGTGCAATAAAAGCTACTGAAGAATAGAAAATATTTAAAGAAAATATTTCATAAAAATATTTGGGTGTTATATTTGGAGCCTAATAAAATATAAAGTCCAAGAAAAATATAAATGATACTTAATAATAGATTAAAAATATAAGAAAATTTTAAAAATCAAAAAATAAAAAATATAAAAAAATCAAATATAATTTACACGACACAAGACTTATTTATTAAAAACATTACATTTACTCTTCAAAATATTTATGCACATTAAATTTATTATAAATAATATCTATATGAAATGTAAAATATTTACTCGGAAAATCATAATTTATTATAAATAAAAGGTATTACAAACAAATAATATATAATAATAATTAATTATATTATTGGTACTAAATATGATAAATTAAATTCGTAATAAAATATAATTATATATTAAAATATTTACAAGAATTACAATAATTATTATGAATAATGAGGAAAATAGTATAATTCTTAACGTTACTAATAAATTATTTATTAATATAATTAAAAAAATATAAATTAAAATTTTAATATATAAAATGTAATTCTTAATAACAATGCTATAATTTATAGTTTATAATAAAATTATTATTCATTTATAATAACAATAACAGTAATATAATCAATATTTCAATGATAAAAAAACAAAAAAATATATTTTTAATATTATATAAAAAAATTATTTATGTATTTAATAATAAAAAATAAATTAAAAATAAAAATTTTCTTAATTATAAATAATCGTTTAATCGAAATTATTATATGCGTATAATTATTAGTTAGTAATAATAATCATTAATCATTATTTTATTTTATTTTATGTCATTATAAAAAGAAAATATTAATTATTCTAAAAAATAAAAATGTTTTATTTGGTAATAATATTTTTTTATATATATTTATATTTTTTAAGTGATAAGAATATTTTTATTATCTTATCTAATTAAAAAATAACTAATATTGATTAGATTATTAATTTTTACTATTTTTTATAATAACAATTTATATATATTATTTATTAAATTATTTATATTTAATATTAGAAATTATTAAAAAACATATTTGTATTATTAATTTTATAATCCATCATATTATATGTATACAAAAAAATAATACAAATAATATTTTTCTGAAAGAATCTTAACGGTGGGAACCTTTTACAAATGTGCCTTTTTTATTTTCTTTCTTAAGAAAACACCTTTTACGAAAAGACCTTCTCAATAGATTCTCTACAGACCGCACTTTGTTAGTATGTGTATTCTTTTATATTACTCTAAATAAGTTGCTTTCATATTTATCACCTTCTTTAATGAATATGCATAGAATGTGTGTTTTCATAAGTCACTCTTCCTTTAGTGACCCCCCATGTGCCAGACAATACATTGTGAAAATGTTTTCCCAAAAAATTATAATCATAATTTATTATTATTTTATGTCATAATATAAAATATTCCTTTCAAAAATCATAATACTATCACGATCACGAAAATGAAAAGTCAATTATGCATTGAATGAGTTTCAACTATCATTTTGTAACCTTAATGACACAATTTATTGGTCTTTTCTTTTTTATTTAATTTTATTTCTACTTTAGAAAAATATATGTTTTCTATATTCATTAGGGTCCATGCATTTGGGAATATATATGTTATATCATTCATAAAGTATCTATATATCCATAGTGAATAAATTTTGTGATGTGTGTTATTTATCTATTTATTTTAATGACTTATACCCCTTAAAAAATCATATTTATATAATTGATTTTAATAATCAATATAAATAATCATATTTACTATGTCTCTAGTGTTAATTTTTTTTATTAACTCATATTAAGAACTAAAAAATAATAGATATTAATAATGTAAAATTGTAGTATTTTGTTTTTTGGTTCATATGATCCTGGTCTTTGAAGGTTTTTTCATCCCAAATGAATATTATGTGACCTTAATCTTATTAACACTCATATTATCATGATCATGATTTTTAATAATCAATCACGTAAGGAAAGGGTTTCAACTATCTTTCATGAACTCTTCAATCTTTTTTTATTGTTCTTTTCTTTTGATTTATTTGTATTGTTACTTCTAAAATTATATAAACTATGAGAATTCATTATAGTTCATCTGGTTTGAGTATATTTCAATTCCATCATATATTATTCATAGATCCGCATTGAATAATTGTGTCATACATGTTGTCTATCTAGTTATTTTACTGATAGAAACCCTCCAAAGATACATCCCCTTTCCACATATAATACAAAAGTATCTATAATTACACAAAAATATTAACATTCTTCAAAGGGGTCTCAATCCATAAAAATCAATCAAAGATAGGGGCTCAATTGAGAGTCAAACAAATTTAAGAAAACCATCATAAAATTGAAAAAAATATTAAAAAAAACATTCGTGGTGTTTAATTTCATTTTATCACCCTTTTGATCGATATTAAATATAATTCCAAATACCCAATTTTATTCAAAACACCTAAAACCACATTTAGAATTCAAATTGAAAAACAAACTCAATTCCACCCATTTTAAAAAATTTCAAATGAAAACTAATATTATACCCAAACCATGATTAAAAAATGGTAAAACACATTAAAAACAATTAAAATTAAAAAAACCACACATTATACATTAAAAGACACTAGAAATATCAACGAATCATTGGAATCCATGAAAATAATTTAACACTTATATGCTAAGTTATGCAACCAATAACACATTTATGAAATTCGTTCTAGCCATCATGTATACATTTCATT
The DNA here is from genome assembly GCA_963277665.1 of Viscum album. Taxonomy (NCBI): domain Eukaryota; kingdom Viridiplantae; phylum Streptophyta; class Magnoliopsida; order Santalales; family Viscaceae; genus Viscum; species Viscum album. Next base: position 289,857,914 of record OY728129.1, read on the forward strand.
TAATGAAAGTGTTCATTCAAAATAATCCAACATTAAATTAAATGTAGTTTCATTTAAATTCATAAAAGCACATATAAAAAATAGGTGGAACCACACTAAACCCATTATAAAAAATTAATACAATGATAGTTGACACTCAAACAAGGAAGAACACACCCTTCATATGGCATGAAATACCAAAGCATGGATTATAACCCAACCTAAACCCCATCCTTAGAAATACAATCTCTTTAGGGTTTATGGTATACAACCAAAATAAGTTTAAATAGATGCATAAGAGGGTAATAAAGAAGAAAAAGAACAAAGTATGACTTTACATGGTGAGAGAACATGAAATCATGGGGAGAATGTTAAGAAATTGAAGAGCTAATAGGTAATTAGCTTACCTTCATGCACCATAGTCTAGTCAATCATGGAGAGAGATAGAGGGTGGGGGCCCTTATAATTGTGGAAAGTAAATTCAGCCTTTTCCAATTAAAAATAAATTAGATTAGATTGCTCACTTTATCCCAACAGTTTGATAGACAATACACCAACTATATAGATAGAACTGTCCAAGCTACAACATGACACTAAATCTCCTCACATGGTTTCTACTAACATTTCATATAATCTATTCTTTCACCCCTATGAATACTTACATAGAAATGTATGTTTCGTGATTTCCCTTAAGACTCACCCTAGCCATGCCTTACCAATTTATACAAACTATGCACATTTAATAATTACATGAAAACCCTTTTATGGAATATTTCACACATGACATGGACCAAAATGTGTATTATAACTTGTGAGAATAATGCATCCTTATGTGAATTTAATATTTATAATTTACTAAACATTATGGTGACTATAAAAAGATAAGAAATTTAATGAATTTAATATTTTCAAAAAAAATCTCCAAAAATTTAAATTACCCCAAAATAAATTAAAATAAATTAAAATAATAAAAAAATGTGGCATGTGGGTGTCATAGTTCTCCCATCCAAGAAAATTTCATCCCTAATAAATTCATTTATAAAATTATAAGAGAATGGAAACCAAAAACCGCAAAAGATTACACTAGAAAATCACATAGTTACCAAAAATATACATGAGGTAGAACTTATACGAATGTTCAAAGAGGTTTGGTGATAACTTGACACCTAAAACACACAAAAAAATATCCAAAAGAAGGTATTAATCCTTAAAATTAACTAACATATCAAAGAATAATCAATCCAAGACTAATTTACCACATGGTTCTAAGATGATGGATACCAATTATAGGTATCCTCACTATTTAAAATTCGTCTACAGTGGTGGAAATGATAAAAAATCCTTTGAAGAACCAATTGTTGAAAATTTCCAAACAACCATGAGGCCTCAAATAATCTCTAAAAGAACCAAAAAAATTCATCAAATATCACTAATCATCATTGAACCATATAAAATCTATAAAATATCATATTCTAAGAAACATCAAAATAATCACTAAAATAAGACTACAAAAATCCATTACATCCCATTCCATTAATAGATGGTGTTCCTCAAAAAAACATGCATCACCAAGAAATGAAACGATCCTATACCATGGGTAATAAACTAAATGGGAAAGGTAACCTAGGACCTCCCAACCAATTCTCCATTTCACTGTGAACCCAAAAAAGATCTAAACTGGGACTAACCATTTAATAATGTCCACTAGTTCCATATCTATTCTAGTCACCTGAGACAAAAAAAACCATGAATCACCCACACCATTCTAAGTAACATCATACTAAAAGAATAGTGACACATTAATTGTAAGAAAAAAGAGAAAACACTAAATAATAATTACAACCATAATAACCAAAAACATTTTACCAAGAAGAACGATAAACAACATGTGATATTCACCCTCAGAAGGACCTAAATCAATTTCAAGATCTAATTGAATTGATCCCAAAATGAATAATCACCCAAACCCAAAATTTAAGGCTTCACCTATTTGTTTTTGAAATATTATCATTTGATTTTATAACCTATTTAGAACCTTGGTAAACTTGGAAATGATAAGGATGGTCGAGGATGACCTATACCATGAAATATTTTATCTTCATGACTCTATTCAAGGATATGTAAAATTTGACCATCAGAATAGACACACATAAATGAAAAGAGGATACTCCCTAAGTATTATACACATAAATATTGTTTTTAATATATCTCAAGTCCTTTCTAATGGGCACAACTAAAAAATAAAAAATATGAATTGTACCCATTATTATTTACAAAATCAAACAGAAAAGTCCTAATGTACACTATGGTAAAAAACTCCAAATACACAAGATACTTGGGAAAATCACCACAAAACAACTTTATACCTCTATTTTATAAAGACACATCCGTTTTGAAAAATAATATAATCTCCTTTGAAACCAATTCGTGTTATTTAAAAAATATACAGGGCCCCTTTCCCTAAAACCACCACATTTAAAAAATATTTCACAAAACACAACTATATCCTGTTAAGACAACCATATTATTTAGAATAAAAATCATATTTTCATTTCAAATCATTATCATAAACTCTAAAAACATTCTATAATTTTTCATAATGATATCATATACTTCAAAAACATTTAAAATTATATAAATTTTATCATATAAATAAATATTGACATTGGATCTCTAAAACACAAGGCATTTAACACAATCATTATTTCATTTCAAAAACATAACCTCCCAATAAAAATGAAAAGAGAATATAAAACACATTGAAAATGTTTTCCAAAAATATTTATTATTTTATTACTTAAATAAATTATTTTATATTAAAATCATTCCATAATCCACATTTTCCATTAAAAAGCAATTTTTTAATAATAAAGGAAAAATTATTAAATCCAAAGACAAACAAAAATAATTATATATCAATCAATAACTCTATCTAGTAAGATAAAACTTATATAGAAATCCCCTAATTATCCACCCACCAATGGTGGGAACTATTAAAGTCAATTCAGAAAAAATGATCTAAAAGATCAAAATGTGGAAGAAAAAAGAACCATGCACCATTTGGCTACATAGATTGGCCAACCATGTGAAAACTATGAAAAATTAATTTTCATTATTATAGGATCATATTCATGGGATCCATATGGTATTCCAGAACATTCTATTTAACTATAAAGCTCTAGTTTTCTCCCCATTTTCACACCAAGAGCCTAAGATGGCCTAGAAAACACCTAATATACTAAATAGAGAACCAAATGCCAATATATCCTGAAATATATTTGGAATAATAGGAAAAAAAATTTATTCAAGACCAAAATAAAAAATACCTAAGGTAACTTAAAGATTGGGTCAAGAAAGATATCATTTCACCATCCCCACACCTACCTACCAAGTTTGTATGGCCTTATATCTATACTACCTAACATCCCAATTAATAAGATGGATTTTCAAGAACCATGGTATTTATGTAACCTTGAATGTAATACAAGTTTATTACAAAACAACCTGGGTTGTCTAGAAATAACAGCCGACCTTGCTCACTAGAAGGACCAAAGAGAATTCTCGACCCCTATGCGATGGAGACAAGGGATTCAATATTAAGTAAAATATATCATAATGATTTCACCCTCTAAGTAAAATAATATATAACCAGGATCATACCCATAATTTAATCATGAATAATCCTCATATTGGACATTGACACCATAAAAATCAACATATACATCAAAAAATGGAACAATAAATCATATTATAACATTTCTATAAGAAAACAATAACTCATACAAAAAATCCATGCATTAATGAAATGTAATTATGGAATATATATAAAATATATCAAAAAGAAAAGTCTATAATAACAAGAAAGATATCTAACCATCCCAAAATAAACCAAAATAAAAATTTGAATCAACACATCTCAAATCCTTATAAATCATATTCACTCACCATTTCCCAATACAAACCATCAACAATCAAAACCTAACATAACCCCACAAGACCAGACCAGGGAACATGATAGAAAAAATAAGAGCTTTATACATCAAATGGTGTCTATTGGGTGTAAGGAAAATACACCATGAAAACTATAACCAAATATTTTGTTCTGTTTCTTTTTGATGGACCATTTTATTTACACTAACATAAAAATAATTATAAATATTGTAATCAAATGAAAATTAGATAAAACCAAATATTATACAATAATTTCCTTTATAAAAATACTCCTCTAATATAATAACAAAGGGTCGACTCGTGAATAAATAATTGTTAAACTATCAAAATAGAGTCCTTTATTAAATATATAAAAACAAGATAAAACCCATTTCCTCTTTCCAAAAAAATTCCCAACCATCCTTCTATAAATTAAACACATGTCACTTTAATTTAAAAATTTATCTTCCAATTCATTTTTCAAATAAATGTATATCCAACGACCCTAAGGCCTTCTAGTTTTTTGTTATAAATAATCCCCCTTTTAAGGGAAAAAGCGGGAGAACCAAAATATACACCATAGACTTAAAACAAATCACTACCCAAAGGTAAAGAGATAAAATCCCAAAAAGAAAACATGGAGCACCCATCCCCATCACAAAATCATGGTAAATCTCCCCATCGTTACATGGCTAAATGATAAGCAAGTGGGATGTGTTAAAGCACAGACCCAATCTGATGGCTGATGTTATACCCTCTCAAACATCTAAATCTGTAAAGCACATAAATAATGATAATCGAGCTCTATAACCTCCTTAGAGTCTTGATCCATGATAGAAAGTCTAGGTTCAACTCCATTCTAATAGATTTTATCACATAAAAACATCACAAAACTCATCCACAATGTCAAACCATTCAAAACATCTCCATGATTACCCACATCCCAAAAGCCATAACCGAAACCAGATGACCAAAGTCAAACCAGAACCCCACCCCAAATCCTACTAAGAAAATCCATAACAACTAGCATATCACAAAAATCACACCAAAAAAACAAATAAGATCATCACCAAACCTTCAAACATGAAAAATATTCAGAAAACATTCTGGAGACCATGACCCCCCCCCCTCCGGGCCTCTATAGATTCATCGCTAGCCATCAACAGAAGAACGTCAGAGGCTATTCCTGTCCCCTCTGATCTGAACTGATGCCAGGTCAATTGACCATACAAACCAAGCCCTATCGATACGAGTTGCACGCTGACCCGACATTGCCAACACTCTGAACTGAGAAAGCGGGTGTTCCACAGAGACAAGTATTCACTAAGTATAAACTAAAATCCAATTAGGACTCAACTCTCTTTGGGAATAAGATAGTTATAATCTCCACTCCACTATAGCATTCATAGAGACAATCTATTAACTACATAGGTTACCATAACAAGTTAAAAAACTGAGAAAAAATATAAAACAACCATCAATTTATCATTATAAAACATTTATAGTAAATATCATATCACTTCTTACACCCTCGCAAGAAAAAAACCATTAAAAATCCAGTAAATAAGAATCAATAAATATATTTAAACATAAAAATTCCCAAAATGGGCCCCTAATTCAAAAAAATAAATCAAATATAGGGTCTCAGTCAAGGGACTCACACATTTTGGAAAAAATGAAAAAAATTTCCAAATTAATCTTTAATATGATCTTAGGGTGATAAGGATCTTTGACCACATTTATAAACTATTTGAAATCTAATTTCAGATAGCAATTTTTATTAAACCCACCTAAAGACATATTAGTAATTAAATTTTAGAATCCAACAAATTTCTACCCATTTTAAATATTTCCTAATGGAAATAATGATTTTAGCCAATTAATGTACCAAATATGATCAAACACCTTAAAACATCATTTGAACATTAACATCATCAGTATTTAGAATTTCAAGTTACTTTATGTTTAAAAAACAACTTATAATCCAAGAAAACCATTTAATACCTTTATTTAGGGTTATACGACCATAAAAAATTATTAAATGCATTGTATCTATCACATATACATTTAATTTAACAAAATAGTGCATCAAAACAATCAATTATTCAATTTAATGGATTTTACAATAAAATTAAAAAAATCTAACCTCAAATTTGGTGTAAGCATTCCAAAAATGCCTCACCTATAATGTGATATTCTCAACTAAAAATCAAATTTCTAATGGACATATATGTTTTATACTTTCTATAAATACCTTGCATTGAATTCATTCATTATTTGCATTAATTTATCTCAATGTTATATTCTTCATTTTCAAAAATATCAATTGCATTTCTATTGTTTTGTTTTTTATAGTATTATTTAAGAGTTAGTTTATTTTAGGGAGAAAATGTGATCCAAAATTCCTTATTATAGTAATTATATTTTTATGTTTATTATACCACTATATTGGTTTCAATTTTATTAGATATATTTATCTTATAAATATAATTTTATAAATTAATATAATAGTTTTTTTGGTTATTTGGTTCATGTATTTTTTAATATATTACTAAATATGATATTTATTAATACGTTAAATTAAATATATTAAATTCTAGTTCATTACTAGTTGTATGTATAAAATGGACCTGGGATGATACTTGAATCAACACCTAAACTATTCCGACACAAGGCCCAAGCTGTGTTCTTAATCAATCTAGGATAGTGAAAATAACCACAGTATCAAAATTAAACACATGAGAATAATTTTACCCTCGATAATAGAAACAATGCCATCAATAGGTCGCAAATAGAAACTAGACATGAGGTCTCCATGTATTTTATAACCATTCCATAATTAATAATATGTATTAGAACAAGAACAACTAAACAAAAAATAAAAAATAATAAAACAAATTTCCATGTAGTTTTTAATATAAATGAAACCATTTTTATATAAATATTTTATAAACCACTAAAACAAAAAACAAGTAAGCTAGAGAGAATGATCCATTACACAACCCAAACTAGTCCATCAAACATGGGATACAAAACTTAATATTACGATGAGACTATCGAGTAACCATCCTGACATAGAGAACACCCAATTCATAATTGAAATAGGTAACCAAGAAATAAGTAATAAATTCATTGAGAATATATAGAATATATAAACACTACATACCCACCAATGTAATTATATTGGGTATGATACAAATTCCATTCAGATACAACCATGAGTCCATTACATTACCTCTATAAAGAAACCAAATCAACTATTTTGAAATTAATAGAAATGTAAGTTTTTATTTCCATTATACAAAATGAAAATAAACATACAATTACTTATATAATTTCTTGAAACACAGTATAGATAAATCATTCCAAAAATTGTATTTACCAAAGGCAATTTCATTATGAAAACCAAGCATTACCTTTCCAAAACTGTATTCATCATAAAATGAGACAAATTAAACCCTATATTTTTCTTAAAAAAACCCCTTTCTAAAACAAACCATCACAATGTTTAATTTTTTAAAGGGATCATTTCACATGGATTTAAGTTAAAACATCAACCTATTTCCCCTTTTTAATGCTATAACACAAACATAAACACACTCTGTAGGAGTAATGGAGAAAGGAGAGAATAATATAATTCAAATCCATGAAGATTCATAAAAATAAAAAATATATAATGAGGAAAGAATTAAAAAAATTGTTCTCAATCATAATTAATATATACATCAAAGTCGGATTAAAACAATAGATAAGAATATTTCATGAAAATATATAAATAAGAACATAATATATAATTCATAACATTATACAACTATTTAGGTACTAATGAGACAAGTACTCAATTTTTCAAATTAGAACCAACTATCCGATGGTTAATGGTTTCCCAAACCATCCTTCAAATCGCTCTCACTATTATTATCAGTGAAAACTACCAAGAAATGTTATAACATTCATGTAGGGGCAACTATCTATTGAATAAATCTTATCTACCATTTCTAATTTCCTGTGAATCCCAACATAGTAGTTAAGGGTTCGTCTGGTCACAATTAATAGAAGTGGACCACTATCAAACCAATGTCAATGTCATAATGATCACATAGCCTAATTTTCAGAAACAAACAACAATACAATACTTTCTACCTCTAATTCACCCCCTAAAATAATAATCCACTAACTCAAACCACATAACCATGAATCATGATTCATATAAATATTACACATGTATACAATCATAAATATGGATAATAAAAGGTCTAGAATATGGAGTAAATATAAATCAATTAAACAGAATCACACAATTCCCCAATTGAGACTTTTATTTATACATTTAAATGATATTCTTTGTAAATCACTTTTTAAAACCATTTATAACCATTAAATAACCACGTTAGGTCACACAAAGTATAGAATCATGGATTAAGTAACAACTTTGTAAATAATCTTTCAAAATCACCTTAAAAAGGAAAATTTTAGAAAATAGATAATCAAACTCTATGTAGAAACATTACCAGACATAAATAGGATTCATCCAAAATAATCTACTAAATAAGACACAAAACCCTTTTAAAAAACATGAAATGAATTTATAAAACATTAAGACATTTTATAAAAAAATGGATCACCTCTAAAAATAAGTTAACCACTAAAAACAACAGTCTAATTTATAAATTTGTTGTTTCCAAAATCATCATGAACTAATAATTTTCCAGGAAGGAAACTATCAATGAAATGTTATAAAATAGTATGAATTCGCAAAACAAAATTTGAAAATAAATTTCCATTAGACCAAGAAACTGACCGATTTACAATTGGAAAACACAACCATGCATGATAAAAAATCAATAAAACAAAACTAATAATCATATACATAATTAAATTAGTTAAAAAACCAAACATCAGAGGAATTATTTAATTAAATGAAATACAATAGAAAATCTTACAATAAGTAGTGGAATCATTTTTTATCAATGAAAACCACCAGAATATTTCTCAAGAGGTGGATCACAACCTTTATAAACCTAAATTATTAATTTTACAATAACCCTATACAAGAAAATAGGATAAACATAAATGTTATGGTTAAGGGAAAAGAGAAAAATTGAATGAAACAAAAGAAGACATAAGAATGAACACTTACCTTTCAATCCAGATGTAATCTTTCCAAAAAACCATCTTACAAACATTATGGAGAGAATTTAGAAGATTTGGAAGACCCTCTAGAGGTTCATATATTAATGGAATATATGTAAGGAATAGGGTAAGGAACCCCCAAATTAAAATAAAAAAATTTGACTAAAATTCTAAATCTTGATAGGTCGTACGGATTAACCATAGGCTTTTTAAACTGTGTGGTGATTGGGGATTTCCACTATCCAAAATTTCCAAGATCATACTATATATACTAATATTTTTTCCAAACCCTTAACCTAATCCATGATCTTCTATAAAATTTATAGATACTACAAAATTTAACATTAGGACACCCCAAAATCATGTTGTAAATTAATTGAAAAAACTTAATCAAGAGAATCGAAGTTTGGGGTGTCAAAATTATATCCTCCATGCCACTTTCTCCCCCCAAAAATTAATCAACAACATAGGTCAATGGAAAATATCAATACTAATTCCCCAAATGAAAGGACTAATCCATGGATCCAACTTTTTGAACTTGAAACCAAGAACATGGTATAGGAGAAGCCCAATCCAAGGGAAAACTACTTGAAATGATTGAAGACTTAACATACACCATGGTACCCAAAATCCTAAAATCAAATTCCCCACATAGAGAAATGTGTGGATGATCCATCCTATGGTTTGCCTTGAACTTTAGAACTCTGAAAAATTCCCCATTAAAACCCACATGAACATTCTAATTACTAAATTAGGATAAAGGACAATCATAGTCAACACCACTTGAATCTATGAGGTCACAATATCTACACTGGACAACATGTCTCAACCAAAAATAGCATAGAATAAAAATCCCACGAATAAGGTAATTATAATAAGGCTGAAAATAGTCTCCCAAAAATTTATAATTAATTTAAAATTTTAAAAATAGATAAACACACCCCAAATAATTATCATCCCCAATGAAAACACATCTTTAGTACTCACTATAGGAAGAAACAAGATCTCTCAAACCAAAGAAAACTATCCAAAAACACCAATATATATCACATTCTTGAGATAAAACAAACATTTTATGATACAAATTCTCCAAAATAAGTTCCTCCACAAAATAGGACAAACACCACAAACATTAATATGGGTCGAAAAAGAATGAAATGGCTCGGAATTTTGGTCATGAAACTACATAAACTGTAACTCAAGGCCAAACAAACCGAACACCCACTCTTAATGATCTTGAAATAAAACCTTAAATCAATAGATCTCATGGTATACTGATCAACCAATAAATTTTCCCTATTTCCCCAACTCTCACCCATGCAATTCCCTTGTCATCTATTGATAAAAACTAAAACCATGATCCACGCCATGAAAAATAATAAAATGAATCCAAAGAAATAAGAAATGGTCATTTCAAAAGACAAGTAAATGATAAGAAATATCTATCATATATTACAATAAAATATATGATTTATACAAAATATATGAAACATAGTATAATAAAAATAAATTATTTAAAAGGGAATGCTCTCAAAACATTAAAATTTCTCCCGACTCTCTCATAGATACAATGTTGTGAACCACTACTCAGAAAAAATATAAGATCTATAATTCCTCATCTAATATATTTTAACCATATAAAATTACTGAATATTACTAGGATAACCACACTTATGATGGTTCTTTATGGTTAATAGATAAGAGAGATTAATGTTCTTGGACTTCCCACATAGGAATGTCATAAATAGCTTCTGCATTCCACTAGTCATATGACCTATATTGAAGCTTGAATGGATTGAAGAAACACCTTCCATAGGTTTCCCTACTGATAAATCCCCATTGAAATTGGCCATATCTGTAACATCCCAAGCTTCCATGGTACGTTTCCCTTTGAATAATGCAATGGCATGCATTGTACACAACTTAGAGATTCTAACACACCACAACCAATCAAACTAGCCGTTATGAATAGTAATACCAAATTTTTAAAATATTAGAAATTTTATCTCTCAAAATGAACTTCATTTTTGGATTTGGGGTATCGAATTTAGCCTAAGGTGAAATTTTGGTACTTTTCGAATAACTTTAATATTTTGACGAATAGTGAAAATTACGAAATTTTAATTAAAAACAAATTTTTTAATCAAAATAATTAATAGTGATAAATTATAAATTTGAGTGTTTTTAAAGTATATAAATAATATAATTTTACCATATAATACAATGTTGGTAATTGGACATAATTTCACAATTAAACCAGACATAAACAAGTATCAATCTTTTGATAGTTATTATATCTTAAAAACACACTTTTTGTTTTGATAGCAGGAATTAATTTTAAATTAATTTCTGCCACTTCTATGTTTTTAATTTGAAAAAATGGATTCCATATTTGAATCGGGATGTCCAAATTGTGTAAATAAGTAACTTTTATTCTTATACATTTTGAATAATTACTTCGGTAAATATTTTATTTACCATGGTTAAAGGGTAAATCCGGTAAATAAGGGTTAAAAAATAATATTATAATAATAATAAACTACCCTAAATGGTGTTCTAACCTTATTGGTGGATACATGACCAACCATGGGAATCTTTGGGTAGATTTTGGGACCCCATGGAGCCACTTGTAGGTGATAGGGACACTTTATTTTAATTAAGTTAAAATAAATACAAAAATGACATAAGCATATATCTTTTAGAAAAACAATTTTTACATAGGGTTATATATGTTGTATTTTCAACTATAAATATTAATTAGAAAGATAAAAATAGTTCCTATGTAATGGTATTTTATTTATAATTTTTAGACATTATATAATTTAATTTATTTATGACACAATGGTGATGTAGTAATTACCTAATTAATGAAAAATTAGAATAACTGATTTTATAAATAAACAAATAAATGTAATTTGAGACTTTTTATAAAAAAATAATTTTATAGGATAATATGACATGTTATAATTGATTTAATTAACTTTTTTCGAAGTAATCATTCTGTTATGATTTTTACAAAAAGAAATTATTGAATAGTGTCAAAATTGACATAAAAGAGTTTTTAAAACAAATATTATATTATTAATTGATATTAAATTCCTAATAATCTACAGTTTAGCCAAAAGACTTATATCCTGATTGGTGTATCATTAATGGACCACTAGGGGGTCTATTGGTTGTATATAGTAAGTTTATTAACAATATAATATAAAAATACAAAGTGACATCGTAAGTGTCAACCTAATTAACTAAGAGTTAAAACTAAACGATAAGGTTAATATAATGACCCAAACATGTCTAAATTCTATTGGTTGAGTGGTTTTCAACCCATACCCACCATAAAATTTAAATAATATACTATGGAGCCATTAGAAACCAAATATGAATTTATTATAAAATAATATTTCTAGCTTTTCCAAAGGTGCCCCTCACCCCTCTTATAAAAGGGATCTCCCCCTTCTCATTAATTCACACCTTCAAAGACTTTTGGTTCAGAAAAACATTTCCCAAATACTCTCTCAACTTCCCTCACTTCATCCTAGAGTCCTTCTTTTAGTAAGAAATCCACCCTAAGGTTCCATTTTGATCAAATCAAAAGGAAGAACACGAAGATTAGGCAATGATTTCACCACCACTTTTCAAGTTCCTTTCTTTTTCCACTTCTTCTATATTTGTTATTACCATTATAAAATAATAACTCTAGTATATTTTATATACTTTGATGTTATTATAAACATGTTACAACCATATTTCAGTATTCTATCCATCCTTTGAATGACATGTCACCATACGTGCGTACGTACGGCTTACCGTCTCCACGTCGTGGTGTAATTGTTATTCAAAACATTATTATTTGGATGGTTATAATAATGATGTGTAATTCATGTAAATAATAAATATAAAATGATAATGATTCTGTATATATGATATAACATCCAATTAAATATTATTTTAATATCAAAAGAATGATATTGTCGCTTGTGCGTACTTACGGACTACCGTCTCCACAAACGCGATGAGATTCATTCCCCATCGTATCCATTCAAGTATAAATCTCATTTGATGATTAATAATAGTATCTAAGGACTTGATATAATTCTGTATATGAATAAGATACAACCTATCCATGAAAAACACGGCTTACGTAACAAAACATATAAAAGAAAATGAGTAAGTTAACACCCGAAATGACGATAATTCTAAGATATTATTAACAAATAAATGTTAAAAGATCATATGTGATATCATATAAATGTATATGATTATTGTATAATTTAATAACAATTATTTCACCATTATACAGGAGGTTAACCTAACCTCAACCAAGTAAAAGTACAAGGTAATGGGTTTCTTATCTCACTTTTAATTCCGTGAGAATTCCATTGTTCACCACTTATTTATTACATGTGGTGTGTGTACTGCCCATATTTGTATTCATTGTGTAATATACTTTAATTAATGTATATTTACATCATCATTTTATGATCCTTATTTTATGGGTGTTTGTTTTGTATGTTACCAAATCAATAAGGGAATTTGAAATTTCAATTTCCACTCATTCGGCTTTACACATACTTCATTGATTATTTTACTCCAAGATTATGTTTAGAATCACTATTCATTTGATTATTTCATAAATTCCACTGCCCTTTCTGTGGATATACCTTTGATACACGTAATCAATCCATTGATAAATTAACAGTGCATCGGTATGAACTTGATAAGAGTAATTTTTACTCAATCTCGGTTTGTTGAGTTAAACATCCAATTCATTGGTGTTGTTTTTACAAGAATATGTGTGAATGTACTTTGATTTTTTACAGAGAATATCCAATCATATTGAGTGTATTTATATTTTTCACTCATAATTATGTCATTGATTTATCCTTAACCTAAGGATACAACCTTTATGAGAGATTTCATCTCAATTTACATTCCATTGAGACTCCTTTAGTGTTATACACCAAATCACTTTTATATGGTGTATATAATGTACTTTGACATAATATATCATGAATACCTTTATTCTCATGATATTGCAATGTTTTTATTTCCTCAATTATTTTTATTCAAGTTTCTCTCTTTTGGTTAGGAACTCTAACTAAAATGACATTTTAAAATGTTCTAAATATTGATTATTCTAAATCATTTTCATTAATGTCCATGTTTCAAAAATGGTTTTAAGGATTTATTTATATGGACATGAATGTTTTGAAATGATAATTCTTTTCCAAAGTTTCAAAGTGGTATGGGACACTTTGATTCTAAAATCTATTTTAAATGGATTCTCGACAAATAGTGTGACTTTTAAATGATTTCAAGAAAAAGGGGGATATTTCACTCTAATTTTTTTGATGATTATTTTCATCTATGTCAATATCCTTAATCATTAACGATTGTGGTTATTATGATACAATACAATATTCCATATTGTATCGAATGAGTTATGGTTGACTGTGGATGTGCTATTTTTATACCATTCATGGTTTGTGGATAAAGTATTGACATTTCGTATGCTATTTTTAATACGAATGTTTATGTTATGTTTAAAACATTTCATATGAGGAATGAATTGGACTTAGTAAGTGATGAGTGGATCCTGCTATATCCCCACGATTCTTCAGTAGGTCTCATGAGACAAACTAGTGTCTTGGCACAAGGCCTTGACAAAATCTTATTTGTAGTCTTGGCACGAGGCCTTGACTATGTGGTTATGATAGTCAGACATTATGCATTCCATCATTAGGAAAGAAATTATTAATATTGAATGTGATTATTCGACTAGTAGAATATCCATGTGAATAAGTAAATGGAATTATTTCATTTTATCCTTTCCATAGTATGCTGAAGTTTATGTTTAAAAGGCTTTTGTTTTAGTTATACATTGCCTTAAATTTTTATGTTTATTTATGAAAGTTTCCTCAATATTGTTATCCTTACCGAGCATCTGAGCTCACCCCTTTAAATGTTTTATTTTTCCAAGGATGTGAAGAAGTATTTTATGAATGACCTGAAGGGATAGTATGAGGGGATATGAAGACAATATGTTGTTGTAGTGTTTCACTTATTGATGTAATGTAAACATTATGAATACATCTACTGTTTCTAAGGCTACTAAACTAATCGGTATTTTGAGACTTGATCTTTCTTGTGATCATGCCAATGTTATGTAATAATGCACCGACTCTGGGTATCTAGGGTCGGGGCGTTACAGTTGGTATCAGAGAAAGTTCAGTACAAACCTTGGAAGCTAGATTTAGATAAACTCTGATCAGAGAACGTATACCTAAGATGAACATTGAGGATTAGTATAGAAGAACTTCCTAGAATTTTGGTATTGTAGAGATTTTGTGAGTTTTATGAGAAATAAATCCCTGCCTGGATACGAGCAGGTAGAGGCGGCTCTGGGACAGATGTACCTAGGGGTAAAACCCAAAAACACCACTTTTATCTAGACTCAAACGGGAACTGGTGAACGACAACGGGCCTTGCTGCACTCTTGGTTACGACACTGCCGGGGGATTTGCTTAGAATAATTTACATTTTCTTTACAAACCGATTTGAAGTATTATATATATAAGATGAGATTAAATGACCTTGGTTAATCCTAATGTGTTTCAAATTGAGAATATGGTGACATGTTAATCTCTAAATTATTTTATGACTACTGTTACTCACACAATGCTTTCTGGTTTTAGTCAATGTCTGGATTCCAAGGAAGTCATAGTGACTTTGAGAATGATGTACAAGGTGGAAATGGTGGTGGAAATGAACAAAAAAATTGAATGTTGATAGGTGTAAAAGATATCATCTTGATGCCAATTCAATTTTCCAAAAATATGATCAACAATATATATATTAACCAATTCCCGGACTCAAGAAAGAAGAGAAAGTTGATGAATGATAAGAGCTCCAGCATTGGAGACCCTGGAGAAAGGAATCCTCAATTTCCATCATGCAGTAAATGTGGAAGGAGACACCCAGGAAAGTGTCTCAATGGGACACAGAAATTCTTTACGTGCAGGAAGGAAGGACAAAAAGTAAAGAATTTCTGAAGAAAAATGAAGAGTACTATGGAAGAAGATAAAAATTGTCCCAAGAATCTATTTATAGTCATTTTCTGTAAATATAGGGGACCAAGACATTACCCGAGTGAATGTCCTATTCTATAGGATATTTTCTTGGTCAAAGAAGAAGCTATTTGGGAATAAATGGTTGGAGAAATGTTTAAAAAGTATTAGTGCTCCTCATTGATGGGTTTACTTTGGAATAATTTTCTCTTGTATTTTTAACCCTGTAGGTTTCCATATGATAATGATATTTGAGGAAGAATTATCTTTTCTGTTGTGGATATAGTTATAAATAACCATTAGGTTTTATATGATCGTTGGTTTTGAGAAAATTATAAGTTATTATAATTTGGGATGAAAATGCAAGGTATGAGATAATATTTGTGGTTAAATTATGTTATGGTTATTGTGAAGAATTTATCTAATTTTGGTAATGTTATAAAATATAGTTTTGAAAAAGGACAACACGCAGACCGTGTGACAACCCGTCGTGTCCGACAAAGCTGTGGGAATCGAACCCACAACCAATGTGCGATTGGGATTTATTGCCTACCAATGGACTACGTGAAGTCCCTGGTTAGTGTGACTATTATTTTTAGTTAAATTATTTTATTGATCAATAATAATTTTATTTGGGATCTTATGTCTTATCAAATAAATACCCTTAGTATAGGAAAATGATTTGGTGGTAAAGTGATAAATTTTATTTTAGAAGTTTTTCACTTTGTTGTGAACACTATTTGCCAAAAAAAATAGAGTAGTATGTGATTTCATTTGAGGAGTAATGGTGAATTTTTATCTATGTTTTTATTGTGGATTTATAGTTATTTGGGTTATTTATGTAAATTATTAGGTTAATTATTTTTAAGTATGTAACTATAAGAGTAATTAATGTCATTTGGGGATACAATTTTATGTGGAATACTACATTCTTATAAGTGTTGGGTTTCAATATTAGTTTGGATTATATTAAAGGATTTTAAAAACAATTGATTATTGAATGGTATTTATTTAATTTTGGGGTATTGATGGTTTAATTTTAGAAATTAAGATTAGTGGTTTTTTTCTAATGGAATATCCATTTGGGGGATCATCAGATATTATACAAACCATTTTGGTTTTGATTATTCTATAAAGACAAATTAAATATATAGTTTGTCCTACGTGGATCATGTATTTCTAAAGAAGTTTATTCTAGCTCTTCCATTGTGACCAAGTCGTCTTGAATACTCATTGTTCAAAAAAATGAGTTAGTGGAAAAAAAATTATTAAAGAATGAAACTATACTTAAAAATTAAGTATATCTCTTTATGTTCTTAGTCAATATCAGAAATGAATTTCTCGTCCTTATGTAATGTAACTTAAAACAAAAAATGTTGTATATTTACTTTTCCTACTGGTAGACTAATGACTGTTTGGCCCAACACAAGTTTGTGATTTTCTTATTGTTAGCTTTCTCCTGATCATGTTTTCTATCCCTCTCCATCAGAACTTAACACTTAGTTTATCATCGATATCCATGTTTTCCTACATGGAATCCTAGTATGGGTTATCTTGGGTGACCTTTATACCTCTCTTCCTTTCTTTTAAAGTGATAGTTTTATTGACTCTTTTTCTGATGTCGGACTTTCCATTATTTTCTCAAGCCCAATTTTAAAAAAATTGCAAGGACGCAATTTATTGAACGAGAAAGGAATGTAACACCCCAAGCTTCCATTGTACGTTTCCCTTTGAATAATGCATTGACGTGCATTGTACGCAACTTCGAGATTCTAACACACTACAACCAATCAAACTAGCTGTTATGAATAGTAATACCTACTTTTTAAAATTTTAGAAATTTTATCTCTCAAAATGAACTTCATTTTTGGATTCGTGGTATCTAATTTATCCTAAGGTGAAATTTTGTTACTTTTCAAATTACTTTAATATTTTGATGAATAGTGAAAATTACTAAATTTTAATTAAAAACAACTTTTTAATCAAAATAATTAATAGTGATAAATTATAAATTTGAGTGGTTTTAAAGTATATTTATAATATATTTTTACCATTTAATACAATTTTGGTCATTAGACATAATTTCAAAATTAAATCGGACATAAACAATTATCAATCTTTTGATAGTTATTATATCTTAAAAACACGCTTTTTTATTTTGACAGCTAGAATTAATTTTAAATTAATTTCTGCCACATATGTGTTTTGAATTTGGAAAAAATGGATTCCATATTTGGAATCAGGGTGTCCAAATTGTGAAAATAGATAACTTTTAGTTTTAGACATTTTGTATAATTACTTCGGTAAATATTTTATTTACCATGGTTAAAGGGTAAATCCGGTAAATAAGGGTTAAAAAATAATATTATAATAATAATAAATTACCCTAAAACATATCCCAACCTTATTGGTGGATAATGTCCGACCATGGCCATCTTTGGGTAGATTTTGGGATCCCATGGATCCACTTGTAGGTGATAGGGACACTTTATTTTAATTAAGTTAAAATAAATACAAAAATGACATAAGCATATATCTTTTAGAAATTTTTTTTTCATAGGGTTATATATGTTGTATTTTCGACTATAAATATTAATTATAAAGATAGAAATATTTCCTACATAATGGTAATTTTTTTATAATTTTTATACATTATAAAATGTAATTTATTTATGACACAATGTTGATGTAGTAATTACCTAATTAATGAAAAATAACAATATTTGATTTTATAAATACCCAAATAAATGTAATTTGAGACTTTTTATAAATAAAAATGATTTTCTAGGATAATATGACATGTTAGGAATTATTTAATGAACTTTTCTCAAATAATAATTCTGTTATAATTTTTACAAAAATCAATTAATGAATAGTGTCAAAATTGACATAAAAGAGTTTTAAAAATAATATTATATTATTAATTGATATTAAATTCCTAAAAATCTAAGGCTCGACCAAGAGACTTATATCATGATATGTGTATCATTAATGGAACACTTGGGGGTCACTTGGATGTATATAGTATGTTTATTAACAATATAATATAAAAATACAAAGTGACATGGTAAGTGTCAAACTAATTAACTAAGAGTTAAAACTAAAAGATAAGGTTAATATAATGACCCAAACCTGTCTAAATTCTATTGGTTCAGTGGTATTCGACCCATAACCACCTTAATCTTTAAATAATCCACTTTTGAGCCATTAGAAACCGAATATGAATTTATTATAAAATAATATTTCTAGTTTTCCCAAAGGTGCCCCTCACCCCTCTTATAAAAGGGCACTCCCCCTTCTCATTAATTCACACCATCAAAGCCTTTTGGTTTAGCCAAACTCTGCCCAAATACTATATCAACTTCCCTAAATTCATCCTAGAGGCCTTCCATTAGTAATAAAGCCAACCTAAGGTGCCATTTTGATCAAATCAAAACGAAGAACCCGAAGAAGAGGTAATGATTTGACCACCCCTTTTCAAGTTCCTTTCTTCTTCCACTTCTTCTATCTTTGTTATTGCCATTATAAAATAATAACTCCAGTATATTATATATACTTTGATGTTATTATAAACATGTTACAACCATATTTCAGTATTTTATCCATCCTTTGAATGACATGTCACCATATGTGCGTACGTATGACTTACCGTCTCCACACTGTGGTGTAATTGTTATTCAAAACATTATTATTTGGGTGGTTGTAATAATGATGTGTAATTAATGTAAATAATAAATATAACATGATAATGATTCTGTATATATGATATAACATCCAATTAAATATAATTTTAATATCAAAAGAATGATATTGTCTCTTGTGCGTACGTACGGACTACCGTCTCCACGAACGCGATGAGATTCATTCCCCATCGTATCCATTCAAGTATAATTCTCATTTGATGATTAATAATATTATATAAGGACTTGATATAATTCTGGATATGAATAAGATACAACCTATCCATGACAAACATTTCTTATGTAACAAAACATATAAAAGAAAATGAGTAAGTTAACACCCGAAACGACGATAATTCTAAGATATTATTAACAAATCAATGTTAAAAGATCATATATGATATCATATTAATGTATATGATTATTGTATAATTTAATAATTATTATTTCACCATTATACAGGAGGTTATGCTTCCCTCAATCAAGGAAAAGTACAAGGTAAGGGGTTTCTTATATCACTTTTAATTCTGTGAGAATTCCATTGCTCACCACTTATATATTACATGTGGTGTGTGTACTGCCCATGTTTGTATTGATTGTGTAATATACTTTAATTCATGCATATTTACATCATCATTGTATGATCCTTCTTTCATGGTTGTATGTTTTGTATGTTACCAAATCAATAAGGGAATTTGAAATTTCAATTTCCACTCATTCAGCTTTTCGCATACTTCATTGATTATTTTACTCCATGATTATGTGTAGAATCACTATTCATTTTACTATGTCATAAATTCCACTCCCCTTTCTGTGGATATACTTTTGATAAACATAATCACTCCATTGATAAATTATCAGGCCATCGGTATGAACTTGATAAGATCACTATGGGAAAAAGTGGTATTATCGACAGGAATATGTCCCGTCGTAAATGACCCCCCAATCGGGGTATTTGCGACAGGGCATAATCCCTGTTGAAAATAAAGAGTTATTTGTGATGGGATATTCTCACTCGTCGGAAATGGTTTGGCGCGAATTCACGCCAAATCACATGAAAGATATTTGCGATGGGATCCCCTTCCCGTTGCAAATAACCGGCGGCGGTAACAGGTTATTTGCGACGGGAAGGGGTTCTCGTCGCAAATAACCTGGCTGTAGGGGTTATTTGCGACGGGGCCAGTCGCAAATAACCCCTTTTATTGCTTCCCATAATAAATGCGGTCGGGGTTATTTGTGATGGCCCATTGCAAATAATACCAATTGCGACAGGAATACCGTCTCAATAAACCCCGTCATAAATAATCTAACCTATAAATACAGCCATCCTTGACAAGTTTCGGAATCTAAACTACTTTTTACCAGTTTATATGTGTTGAGTGAGTTGTGTTTTGCAAGTCGATTTCAAGGAGGTTGCGGGGATCATCCTACAAGTACAAAAAATCGCAAGCTCCAAAACCTGTTTAAGGTTTTTTTTTCTGAATTTGAATTGAATATTTATTTAATGTTTTTGTTTTATATTTTTACATTAGTTTTTATTATTTCTTATTAGATATAATTGTGTTGTATTAAGTTATTAAATTTGATTTTTTTAAATTTCATTATTAGTAATTAACAATATTTAATAATTAAGTGACTGTAATTAGTAATTAATAACTTTAATTTTAATTAAAGATAGTAATTAGTAGTTAATGAATGTAATTTGTAGATAATGAATGTAATTAGTAATTAATGAATATAATTCGTAATAATTGCAATCATTCAAAAAATAGTAATAATTAGATAAAATTAACAATAATTAGTAACAAGTAACAATAATTAGTAATAATTAGTAATAATTAATAATAATTAACAATAATTACCAATAATTACCAATAATTAGTAATAATTAACAATAATTACCAATAATTAGTAATAATTAGTAATAATTATCAATAATTACCAATACTTACCAATAATTGCCAATTATTGTCAATATTTTCCAATAATTACCAATATTTACCAATATTTACCAATACATAGGAATAACTACCAATAATTAGGAATAATTACCAATAATTAAGAATAGTTACCAATAATTAGGAATAATTACCAATAATTAGGAATAATTACCAATAATTAGGCATAATTACCAATAATTAGGAATAATTGCCAATAATTATGAATAATTACCAATAATTATGAATAATTACAAATAATTAGTAATAATTACCAATAATTAAGAATAATTACCAATAATTTAGAATAATTAGTAATAATTAGCTAATTGGAAAAAACTAGTGTGATCATTATCTTTCTCAATTATCTTTTCATCTCTGTATTGGTTTTAAGAAAACTTCTCTCTCTACATGTAATATTTGCATTATTTTTCATCCTACTCACCAATAGAGAGGTGAAAGTGAATGCAAATATTACATGTGGAGACAGAATGTTAAACACACAGATGAAATGAGAAGGGGATCCCGTCCCAAACACCAATAATTAGGAATAATTACCAATAATTATGAATAATTACCAATAATTAGAAATAATTACCAATAATTAGGAATAATTATCAATAATTCGGAATAACTACTAATAATTAATAATAATTACCAATAATTACCAATAATTAGGAATAATTACCAATAATTAGGATTAATTAGTAATAATTACCAATAATTACCAATAATTAACAATAATTACCAATAATTAGTAATATTTTCCAATAATTACCAATATTTACCAATATTTACCAATAATTACTAATAATTGCAATATTTAGTAATAATTACCAATAGTTAGTAATAATTAACAATAATTACCAACAATTAGTAATAATTACCAATAATTACCAATAATTACCAATATTTACCAATAATTACTAATAATTGTCAATATTTACCAATAATTAGGAATAATTACCATTAATTAGGAATAATTACCAATAATTAGGAATAATTAACAATAATTAGGAATAATTACCAATAATTAGGAATAATTACCAATAATTAGGAATAATTACCAATAATTAGGAATAACTACCAATAATTAGGAATAATTACCAATAATTAGGAATAATTACCATTAATTAGGAATAATTAGGAATAATTAAAAATAATTACCAATAATTACCAATAATTAGGAATAATTACCAATAATTAGGAATAATTAGTAATAATTAATAATAATTACCAATAATTGCCAATGAGTAGTAATAATTACCAATTATTACCAATAATTAGGAAAAATTAACAATAATTAGGTATAATTACCAATAATTACCAATAATTAGTAATAATTAACAATAATTACCAATAATTATTAATAATTAACAATAATTAGTAATAATTAACAATAATTAGTAATAATTAGTAATAATTACCAATATTTACCAATATTTACCAATAATTGCCAATAGTTGTCAATATTTACCAATAATTGCCAATAATTGTCAATATTAACCAATAATTAGGAATATTTACCAATAATTAGGAATAATTACCAATAATTAGGAATAATTACCAATAATTAGGAATAATTACCCATAATTAGGAATAATTACCAATAATTAAGAATAATTACGAATAATTAGTAATAATTATCAATAATTAAGAATAATTACCAATAATTAAAAATAATTACCAATAATTACCAATAATTAGGAATAATTACCAATAATTAGGAATAATTAGTAATAATTAATAATAATTACCAATAATTACCAATGATTAGTAATAATTACCAATAATTACCAATAATTAGGAATAATTAACAATAATTAGGAATAATTACCAATAATTACCAATAATTAGTAATAATTAACAATAATTACTAATAATTAGTAATAATTGACAATAATTAGTAATAATTAACAATAATTAGTAACAATTAGTAATAATTTCCGATATTTACCAATATTTACCAATAATTGCCAATAGTTGTCAATATTTACCAATAATTGCCAATAATTGTCAATATTTACCAATAATTAGGAATAATTACCAATAATTAGGAATAATTACCAATAATTGGGAATAATTACCAATAATTAGGAATAATTACCAATAATTAGGAACAATTACCAATAATTAGGAATAATTACCAATAATTAGAAATAATTACCTATAATTAGTAATAATTATCAATAAATAAGAATAATTACCAAGAATTAGGAATAATTAGTAATAATTAGCTAATTGGAAAAAACTAGTGTGATCATTATCTTTTTCCATTATCTTTTCATCTCTGTATTGGTTTTAAGTAAACATTCATCACCACATGTAATATTTGCATTCTTTTTCAAAATTATCAACCTACTCACCAATAGAGAGGTGAAAGTGAATGCCAATATTACATGTGGAGACAGAATGTTAAACACACAAATGAAAGGGGAATTGTAACATAATATAGAAAATTATATTATTTTAATATTAATAATAAAAAATACTAATAATGTAATAATTTTATTATTATATAATTAATATTTATGAAAATATAATATTCGTATTATTAAAATAATAAAAAATTTATAAAATATTAAAATTATCGATATTTGTAACTGGTTTTTCTTTATTCTTAACATGTTCAATTCTTAAAGGGTCAATTTTTAGGTCTATCCCAATAAAAAGTTTGCGTCAGTCGTGTCTGATGTAAACTCTATAATTATCTTTGCTTGAGTGTTTTTTCTAAAAAATTATTCAAAACCATCAATGATTTTATATTTTATAGAAAAATATGGAACAACGAGGTCGTCAACAATCATTATTAGATGACCGCATATGGATAAATCAACGTAAAAATCCAAATGGTTCTGGTTTAAATCCATTATATATAGAGGGTGTGGAGAATTTTTTAGCATTTGCGGCATCAAATCCAAAATTTGTTTCAGAAGGTACAATAAAATGTCCTTTTAAAAAATGTGCAGTCAGAATATTTGACATGTTTGACAAAGTTGGGGGACATCTCTTGCGTTTTGGTTTTCAACTGGATTATGTTTTTTGGTATCAACATAGTGAACACAGTTCTACATAAGGTGATACTAACTTGATTCCGGATCCATCCCGGTTTCAAAATTTAGTACATGATGTTGCAGGTCCATCTATTCAACATACAGAAACTCAAGATGATATTGATTCAACTCCTGAGTTGGCACACTCTGAATTTTATGAGTTGTTGAGGTCTGCTGAGGATGCGTTATATCCTGGTTGCAAGATAAGAAAATTATAAGCAGTTGCAAACTTTATGGCTATCAAATCAGATAATGGAATTTCAAACACGTGTTTTGATCAAATATTTTCTTTGGTTAAAACAATGTTACCCTAAGGAAATGTTTTTCCTGCAAATTACTATGAGAGTAAGAGACTGGTTCAGAATTTATGACTTAGTTATCAGAAGATTCATGCATGTTCAAATGATTGCATTTTATATTATGGGGAAAATGAGTTGTTGGATAGTTGTCCCACTTGTGGGCAATCGAGGTATAAAGAAGCTCAACATGGAAAGTCCGGCTTGATTCCTGTAAAATAGTTGAGATATTTTCCTCTTACATCCAGACTTCAGCATTTATTCGTGTCTAAGAATACAGCGACAATGATGTCATGGAACAAAACAAATATTTCAACTGGTAAAAGCTTGAATCATCCGGCTGATGGTGATTCATGGAAACATTTTGATAGAGTGCATCCATCCTTTTCTTTAGAAGCCCGAAATGTCTGACTGGGTCTTTCCACTGATGGTTTCTATCCATTCAGATCTTATGGTTGTCAGTATTCATGTTGGCCTGTCTTTTTAACTCCGTACAATTTACCTACATGGATTTTGATGAAGGAACCCAATATCTTTTTGACCTTACTAATCCCAGGACATCCGAAGAAGAATATTGATGTTTATTTGAAACCATTGAGTGATGAATTAAATATAATGTGGAGTACTGGTGTCAGTACTTATGATGTTGCTGCGAAACAGAATTCCATACTAAGAGCAGCATTGATGTGGACAATCAGTGACTTCCCAGCTTATGGAATGTTATCTGGATGGAGTACACATGTGCCGAAATCATGTCCTTAATGTATGGGAGAGAACAAGGCATTTATGCTCGTCCATGGAAAAAACCTCGCTATTTTGACTGTCATTGTAGATTTCTTCCAGCTAATCATCCTTTTTCGAAGAAACAGATCTCATTTTAGAAAAGTCACAATTGATAGGGATGGACCTCCAAAAATTCTATCAGGTACAGAGTTAAAATCAGTTGTATATTCATTACCTCCCACCACATTTGGACCCATAAAAAACCAACAGAAATTTTTTGGTTTTGGGAAAGAACACAATTGGCTAAAACGTAGAATATTTTGGGATTTTCCATATTGGTCTGATTTGCTGGTCCGCCACATGTTTGATGTCATGCATATTGAGAAGAACTGTTTTGATAATTTTTTTCATACAGTTTTGGATACACCAGGAAAGAGAAAAGATAATTTAAATGCATGATTAGATCTTGCTCAAATTTGCAGGTGTCCAGAACTCGAACTATTTGAGAATGTCAGAACATAAATTTTAATGAAACCAAAATCCGCTTATACATTGTTCAACGAAAGCCGCTTATTATTTTTTCAATGGATTGCAGATTTGAGACTTCCAGATGGATGTTCTTCCAATTTGGGTATATGTGTAAATAATGGTCATATAACCAGATTAAAAAGTCATGATTGTCATGTTATAATGGAAATACTTCTACCCATTGGATTAAGAGTTATGTTTAATTCAGTGATATGGGATTCTATAACAGGCGTATCATATTTTTTTCGGGACATTTGTCTGGTGACAACAGATTACGATACTCTATGCAAACTTGATGAAGATGTTGTTGTAATTATATGTCAATTGGAAAAAATATTCTCGCTGTCTTTCTTCGACTCAATGGAACATTTGATATTACATTTTCCATATGAATAAAAATGTGGAGGTCTGATACAGTTTCAATGGATGTACCCATTCGAAAGATGCATGCAGAAATTGAAAAAAAAAGTACGTAACAAAGCTTCTGTTGAAGGATCTATTGCTGAAGATTATTTGCAGGAGGAGATATCTTTTTTCTGCTCCCACTATTTTGAATCTGAGTATCCTTCAAAACACAACCACATGGGACAGAACAAGGTGAATATTAATGAAATCGACAATCAATTATCTGTTTTTAACCAGTCAGAGCTTGGTTTTTGTCAAGTTCATGAACGATGGCTTTCAGATGATGAACATCACAGAGCTTATACGTATGTTCTGCCCAAATGTGAAGAGATGACATCATTTGTACTGTATGTGCTTTTATTACTTATTCTAATATTTATGTTACAATAAAAACTTTTTTTATAGATTGTATGATAATAATATCAAGAAACAACTTCCACAAATTACAGCAATTGCTCTCGAAGAACGCAGAAAAAAAAATTATCAGTGGTTTCAAATACTGGTAATATAAATTTTTCATACTTTAACATCTCCTTCAATTTATAGTTTACTATATTGATAATTATTTCACAAATTTTCAGGTGTCTCGACATGATGATAAAATTGACAAACCACATTGTATATTGAGTAACCCACCATCCAAAATGGTGAAATCTTATAATGAATATGTGGTGAATGGTTTTTGATTTCATACACATGAATATGAGGAATCAAAAAAAACAATGAACAATTGAGTTTTCTTAAGAGGATCTCATCATAGAGAAATTGAAGTCGACTTTTATGGCATACTTGATGAAATCATTGAACTCTGTTATCTAGGACACCATTACATAACGATGTTCAAATGTTGGTGGTTGGATACTGAGAGAGGCGTGCGTGTTCATCCAACTCATGGAATCATTGATATTAAATTTAAATGTGTTCTTGTAGTAAATGAACCATTCTTACTGGATCAACAAGCACATCAAGTTTATTATGCAAAGTACTGTGCTACATTAAGAGACTTGACTGATTGGTGGAGCGTAATAAAAATGAAAATTCGAGACAATCAGTTTAGTCAAAGTGAATGTGCTTTCACTGAAGTGCAAGGAATTGATGTTTTTCAAGAGAGTACTCAAAATCAATCTTTGTTACAAAGAGACATGAGTATCGATGATGACACCCCTCAATTAAGAGTCAGTGATGATGATGATGATGGTAATGATGTCACAAATGAATTTGAAATGGTAAGAGATGAAGCAACTGGAACTCAAATGGATATCGATGATATTGAGGAGGAATATGAAGATGACATTGACAGATATGAAGATTATGATGAAGCTGAACATTGATACAATTCAATGGTAGTTATATATAATCATAACTAATATATATGTATATATAATAATAATTATCAATTATTTTCTAACAACATTCTTTTTCTGTTTCAGATGGACGAGAACACATTTCGTGAGTTGGTAAATGCTGAAATATCTTTCGATGCAGATGAGTTGCTGGCACCAGACCCCCAGCCTGAAGGTGCTTCAGGGAGTACGCAGAGGGGGCACGGTCTTCCACGGCTGATGATTCCTGACCCCATCCCCAAGCGACGTCCATGTCTTGGGTTCGATCCACGCACCCGGAGGTGTGATAACCTGTGCATTTTACTAAGATTTCATTAATCTATTTACATAATAAATGTTTGATTATTGTTTTTACAGTTTTCCGCATATAGCAGTCGGACATGGTAGTGCTATTTTGCGCAACTATCTTTCTAAGCCACAGATGACATGGGAGCATATTCCTGTTGATGTGCAGTAGGCCATGTTCGGTCATTGGTTGGTACGTACGTAAATAAATAATTTTTATTTTGAAATTTATTACATTTATAACTTGATATTTTGAATTATTTGTAGGTTTTATGGTATCCGATCGGGGATACAATGCGTGACACCATCCATGAGGCATAGGAGGTGGCCATGCGTGGTCGATTTCGTTAGTTTTTGCATAATTTAAGAAGAGCTTCCATGAAGAAAGTAGGAGTGTCAGATTTTGATGAGTCATGTAGAGCACACCGACCAGAGTACATTTCATCCCACGTATGGGATGGATTATGTCCACACTGGTTGAGTGGTGGATTTCAGAGGAGATCATCGGTGGGGAGGTAGAATCGGGGGAGACAGGAGGTAACTCATCAAGCTGGGAGTCGTACATTCAATACTCATAGACAACATTTTGTACGTACATTTTTTATAAAAAATTTATATAACTTTAAATATTAACAATTTATTTTATATTCTTATAGGCTGTCGAGCACCCTGATATTACGGAGTATGACGTATATCAGAGGATGTACAGTGATCCAGCTACTGGGGAGCTCAGAGGTGATCGCCAGCGTTACATCGTGGTCAGTATTATTTGTTTACAAGTTTAAAAATTAACTTCATATAATATATTCACAATTTTAACTTTAAATTGCAACTACAGGAGACATATGAGACCGCAGCGTCACTGACCCGACAAGAGGGTCAGGCCGAGGCATCAGATCAGACCAGTGGCCATTAGTTTGATGAGTTGACATGGATGCAGGCGACCCAATATGCCTTTGAGAAGGGCAAGGTAGTTGGTATCGACTCTCGACTGACTCCCGGAGATTATTATGGCAGTGCTGCGATGTCGGCATCCAGCTCGAGAAGAGCTCGTGCATCTTCATCCTCTACACAGTATGAGGATCAGTTGCGATCTCAGACTGAGTTGATAGAGTGTCTCCGAAAGGACCAGGAGGAGATGCGTCAGTAGCAGCAGCGACATGAGGAGAAGCGCCGACGACAGCAGCAGGTGTACGAGGAGTAGATGAGTCGGTGGCAGTAGCAGCAACAGAAGCAGATGGAGTACATGTGCCGACTCACTCATTCATTAGGAATGGAGTTTCCTCCACCAGTAGATCCCCCCTCCCCCTCCTCCTTCATATTAGTTATTTATTGATGTTATAAAGTTTTTAAATTTAAAATATGGCATTTTTTCTATTCAGAGTTTCTGTCTCTCTTATACTGGTGTCAATATTGTATTATTTAAATTCTATTTATTTTTAGTACTTTGTTATTTATTATTGGTATTTATTTTAATGTTTGTTTATTTTATTAATAATAATATTACTCTTATTATTTTATTATTTGTTTATATTTCTTTTTTCAAATGTTGATAATTTTCATATTTTTATTTTCTAATTATTTTAATAATATTATATTCAGTATTTTTAATACATAAAACGTTTCAAAAATTTTAATTAAAATTATAATTTTTTAATTATTTATAATAATATGAATTCGGTATATTATTATTTTTATATAATATTATATTATTTATATTACAATATTAATATGATTAATAATATTATTCATATTTTATAATATTAATTTTTTTTATATATTGAAATGTTTTAATATTTTAATTTAATTATAATTTTTTAAATATTTGAATGATTTTTTGTTATAATATTTGAATGAATTATAAATGTATTATTACTATAATAATATTAATTAAAAAAATTTTATTAATAATTTATTTATATTTTATTTTTTTTATACATATTTGCGACGGGTTAATCATCCCGTCGCAATTAAATTTTTTTTTTAATTTTTTTAAATTTCATATTGCGACGGGCCCATCACAATTACTTATTTCTTTTTGTTTTGAATTTTTTTTAACTCTTTCGCGATGGTATTCATGGCCCGTCGCAAATAACATTTTCGACGGACCCGTCGTAAAAGTTTTATTTAATGTTTTTAATGTATATATCGATTAGTATTTGCGACGGAACATATTACCATCGTAAATAATATTTTTAGCGACGGACCCGTCGCAAATAGTGTTAGTTGCGACGTCATTTACCGCAACGGGTCATTTGCGACGGACCCCCGTCGCAAAAGCCCATTTGCGACAGGATCTCGTCGCAAATAACCCGTCGAAAATGGGATTATTTCTAGTAGTGGAGTAATTTTTACTCAATCTCGATTTGTTGAGTTAAACATTCAAATCACTGGTGTTGTTTTTACAAGAATATGTGTGAATGTACTTTGATTGTTTTACACTGAATATCCAATCATATTGAGTGTATTTATATTTTTCACTCATAATTATGTCGTTGATTTATCCTTAACCTAAGGATACAGCCTTTATGAGAGATTTCATCTCAATTTACATTCCATTGAGACTCCTTTATTGTTATACGCCAAATCACTTTTATAGGATGTATAAAATGTACTTTGACATAATATATCATGAATCCCTTTATTCTCATGATATTACAATGTTTTTATTTCCTCAATTATTTTTATTCAAGTGTCTCTCTTTTGGTTAGGAACTCTAACTAAAACTACATTTTAAAATGTTTTAAATATTAATTATTCTAAATCTTTCTCATTAATGTCCGTGTTTTAAAAATGGTTTTAAGGATTTATTTATATGGACATGAATGTTTTGAAATGATAATTCTTTTCAAATGTTTCAAAGTGGTATTTGACACTTTTATTCTAAAATATATTTTAAATGGATTCTTGAAAAATAGTGGGACTTTTAAATGATTTTAAGAAAAAGGGGGATATTTCACTCTAATTGTTTTGATGATTATTTTCATCTATGTCAATATCCTTCATCATTCTCGATTGAGGTTATTATGATACAATACAATCTTCCATATTGTATCGAATGAGTTATGTTTTACTGTGTATATGCTATTTTTATACCATTCATGGTTTGTGGATAAAGTATTGACATTTTGTATGCTAGTTTTAATACGAATGTTTATGTTGTATTTAAAACTTTTCATATGAGGAATGCATTGGAATTATTAAGTGACGGGTGGAGCCCGCTCAAGCTCCTCGATGCATCGGTAGGTCTCATGAGACAAACTAGTGTCTTGGCACAAGGCCTTGACAAAATCTTATTTGTAGTCTTGGCATGAGACCTTGACTATGTGGTTATGATAGTCTGGCATTATGCATTCCATCATTATGAAAGTGGTTATTAATATTTCATGTGATTATTCGACTAGTAGAATATCCATGTGAATAATTAAATGGAATTATTTCATTTTATCCTTGCCATATTATGTTGAAGTTCAAGTTTAAAATGCTTTTGTTTTAGTTATACATTGCCTTAAATTTTTATGTTTATTTATGAATGTTTCCGCTATATTGTTGTCCTTACTGAGCATCTGAGCTCACCCCTTTCAATGTTTTATTTTTCCCAGGATGTGATGAAGTATTTTATGAATGACCAACAGGGATAGTATGAGGGGATATGAAGACAATATGTTGTTGTATTTTTTCACTTATTGATGTAATGTAAACTTTATGAATATATCTACTATTTCCAAGGCTACTAAACTAAATGGTATTTTGAGACTTGATATTTCTTTTGATCATGCCAATGTTATATAATAACGCACCGACTCTGGGTATATAGGGATGGGGCGTTACAATATCAATTAACTCTATTAAGGTGGTCTGTCTAAACTAAAAAACCACCTAGCTGAGTTTTGGATGAAGGGCTTAAGAAAAAATCCAAGCCTTCTTCAAATCATCAACATCCAACTCGTGAGAGAAACAATAATGTCCTTTAAAATGTTCCTCGTTGTCCTTCACTGACCGATATATATAATGGACACTCATTAACCCCATTACCTTTGAAATTATTACCTCCTTGGGATAAAACTTATAGTTGAATGTGACCTTGAAATATCTATAATACAAGGCCTCAAACAATTGTGTGTGGATAGTGTGATTCAACTATTCCATACACAATCTATAAAAAAATAGTGGTTTACCTCACCCTCAAATATTTTTGTGTTCGTAGTGATTAAAAGTTATCTTTTACAATATTTATTCACACTATCACCTTCTAATATCCTTTAACATCACAAAACACTGGAGGATGTCGATTTATAAACTCTTAGACATGACACATTATCAGAGAATAACATGTAAATTCCACTACATTAAGAGTTTGTATATTGTTATAAACTAGTAATATAATAACTAAATTATGAGAATGACTACCAAAGAAATTTAATTCATGACTTGTTGATTCCTTTCCTAGGGATTCATTCTAAAACATCATCAAAACACTAAATTCAATAAAACCATCCTATGTTCCAAAAAATTGAATATAAAAGCTCAAATCACACCAATATTTATCACAAATCACCATTTATAAACATATTCTAAAAAGAATAAAAAAATTTAGTCCCAATAATTAAAAAGGGAACCCACTTATTGAAAACTAATTTCTCATTTCAACCACTCATGAAAAAATATTTCAAATTTTCATAAAGAAACACATTATTTATAAATTAGCACTGTTCCAAAAAAATTCCAGAATTACACAAAAATTAAAACCCATTAAATTATTTCCTTGAAAATGGTTTTAACCCAAAAGTAAATTTATCCACTCAATTAAATTGTGATAGAGTTCAAAAACATTTCACAAATGAAAATGGATCACTCAAAACATTGTTTTCAAAACATACTCAATTACAAATGCTCAAAACAATTCTTTAAAATTTTATAAATAAAGATTTAAAAATCATAAAAATATTCAATTCATCACACAAAATAGTAATCATCAATCATAAAAGGGTGTAAATAATTAAAGGATGGAAAATAAAAAACCAAAACTTTATCCATTCAATATGGTTTAGATACACAGATTGTTATATTATACACCAACCATTAGAGTTCAACTTTATGTTGTATATGATAGTTCAACAAGGCCTACACATGGTTTTAAAGACTTTATTCTTTACCCGTGCACCCCTAAATTTCCTCCAGTTATAGTTTTAATCTATGATTTTCAAAATAAATCCTTTTGGTTCCTTCTACAACTCAAAGTAGATGTAATACACGAATAAATATCTCATGAATAAACAACTATAAATCCACAATTCAAAATAAAACTCCTTGACACCCATGGTAACTCAAGGTATTGTCTAAGAAAGAGCTTTCCTAGCACTCCACAATACCCATACTAAAGCTCTTATGGTCCTAACTCATGTCTACCATTAATATCCAAATAATAATAGGGACATTATATCCTTTTATAAGATTCCATCTTAAAATTCCACCTAAAATAGAACCTGAATCATTCTTTCACAATACTTGAGGAGCACTCCCAATAACATTGGGTTGGAGAGAATCACTAGGCTGTCACAAGTGAACATGATATAATTATTTCACCCTCAATAAAAAAATTCATGATTAAAAAAAGGTCTCAATCGTGAACCTAATATGATAACTTCATGTATCAGACAATAATACCATAAAAAATAATCAATTTAACTATAAGATCAAATAAACATTGCACAAACATAAATGAAAAATACTAGAATATTTTTCAAAATTTTTTCCCTTAGAAATGAAATCTTTATTAAAAAAATATTTTACAAACCAAATCTAAAAGTAAAAATAAAACAAGGCTGAAAGCTGGAGAGGTCGATACATCAAATCACCCAAAATGGTCCTTCAAAATTGAGATACAAACTTGAATATCGCCATGTCACTATTGAGTCACCACCATAAACCATATATCACACACTTCCTAATAGAGAGTGCTAATAAACCAACCTAAGATCCACAGCCTAATAACATGTAGAGAAAAAATAAAACTATGCATCAACCAACATTAGTATGTAGGGTGTAAGAAATAGAATTTTAATATACTACCATTATTCCATTACATTAATTTTATAACAAAAACAAATCTTTAAAGAGGATATAAAAAGGTATTATCGTTTTTAAATCCCATGGGTGCATATTAGTGGTTGTGTCCTATAAAAGTGTATAAGAGGTCTCAGTTTCAAGACTCCCCATCTATAAATTGGGTATATTTTTTTCCCCTCCCTGTACCATTTTACAAAAAAAGGATAGTTATTTAAAAATCTAACCATTACCTTTTAAAAAAACTTGTATCTCAAAAAGAAATAAGTTAATGGCTATTTTTTTTATTAAAACATTCCTTTTTAAAAAAACCATCACATGATTTAAAATAAATTTCAAATGAATCATTTGATAATGTCTTAATTTAAAACTATCACTTATTTTCACTTTTAAATCATTAACACACAGTCACTCAATATGAGTAAATGAAAAGGGAGAGAATAATAGAATGAAAATCCACGAATATTCATAAAAATGAAAATAATAATCCAATGAATGATTTTTAATAATTATGCTCAAACATAAATAATTGATACATTAAATTAGTATCAAAATAATAGATAAGAAACATTCATGACAATATATAATATGAGGCATAACAAAAAATACATATCAAGACAAATTGGTTAGGGTATAATGGGAAAAATAATGGATGTGGAAAAGTGTAACCAACTACCATCATGTTAAAAGTCTAAAAAACCATCACCCTAATCACTCCCACTAGTTTCATCAATGAATACCCCCAATCCAGGTCATAAAATTTATCTAGGGGATACTAACCACTTCATACGTATTATCTAGAGTCACGAACCTTACAAGACTCCCAACATAGTATACTTGGTTTTTTCATGTCATAAATAACTAAGGAGAACCACTATATAACAAATGTTAATCTAATTAAAATCACATAGCCCACATCCAATAAAAAAAAGTCGAATTCTTCAAATCTCTAATACTCCTCTTTTAATAATAAGACCCAAAACCAAACTATATGACTGTGAAGAATAATTCATATAATTACAAAGCATTCAGAGAAGCATAAAAATGATAAAAAAGGGGGTCCACTAGGGTGTAACATTAATCTATCAAATACAATCATATAATGTTCCAACTGGGCCTTCTCTTTATACATAGAAATAATAGGATTTAAAAATCTATTTATATAACCCTTTATAACCCATGAAAATCCAAGAGAAACCACACATAACACAAAAACATAAACAAAATAATAATTTTGGAAACATATTTCAAATTCACCTTGAAAAATAAGGTAAATATTTAAAACACAGAATCAAAATCAAAGTATACACATGACCAATTAAAAAAGTCTCCACTCAAAATAGTTAACTCAAGAGGAAACAAACATTCCACTTTTTAAAAAATGTAAACCCTTTATAAAATATGAATTCCACTTAAAAAATAAGTGAACACCTCTTAAAAATGTAACCCCTTTAAAAAAATAAAAATGCACTTTTTAAATACAAATTTCCCCAAATCATCATGAAGAAATTTCTTTTCTTGATAAAAGATATCAATGGAATTATATGAGATGCTAAGAATGAATAAAATAAAATTTAACAATAAAGTTCCATTGAACCAATAAATCGACCCATTTTTTCAAATTAAAAACCCACTCAAGCATAGAAAACCATTGCTATCATAAAACTAGGTAGGATCCACATCATTAAATTAATTAAAAAATAATTTTAAATACCAATCATCTAAGGAGATATTTAATAAAAGGAAATTGAATTAAAAACCCTATCTTAATGGTGGAATCATTTTGATTTCAATGGAAACCAATGGAATATTTTTTAAGAGATTTATCACAACCTTCAGAAATTAAAATGACTAATTTTCTAACAACCCTATACATGAAAATAATACAACTATGAATATCAGGATTAGAGGAAAAGTTAAAGATACTAAATAATAAGTAAGGATTACACCTTATATTCAAAAATAGATTAAATTCCACCAATAAATCACCTTATAACCCTTATAGAGGTGTTTTAATAGAGTTTAATGGCCTTTGAGATGTTACTAGGTCATAGGAATCTATGTGAGGAAGAGTGGTGATGAATACTCGAATAAAAAATAAGTGAAAATATCAAAATACCCAAACTCAAGTAGGTCGAATGGTTTACCATTAAGGTTTACTAATCCATGTGACTTCCACGGTAAAACATTACCCAATTCACATGATTTCAACTGCATGGTTTCCAAGATTATGAACCTAAGCTACACACCCCTTTAAAATTCCATAAACACCCAAATTTCATATAGGGATACCATGAAATAAAAAAGAGAAATTAACCACATAATCATAAGAAGAAAAATTTTATTTCATCGTTTCACAATGAATGAATTTTTCTCAATTAGTATACTTAGGAAAATTTTCATTTAAATCTATAAAATTGGATATTTCCATTTTTTGTATTGAGGAATCACAAGTAATACTTGATAAATGGAATTTTTGTTGTGATTTTATTAGTTTTTTTACAAATATAATAAAAGTGGATTATGAAAATTGACTAATCTTCATATAAACACCCTTAAATACTAGAGCCACTGAAATTGAAATCCACATAGGGTTATATCTTACTCTCACAAGAGAAAACTGATAGATAAATCTTGTTGAAAATATAAATCATTGATTTTGATATTGGTTAGTTGGATATGATGATTATAATTATAAATAAAAAAATGTTATAAATGATAATATAAATAGATATTACTAAAAAATCATTTTAAAAATATAGGTTTTCATTATTTTTTGAACTTCTTTTGAAATATTTCTTCTAATTGAATCGTGTTATTCTAAATTATTAGTTTCTAGAATACTTTTCTTCAAATAAAAATATTTTGAGACTATCTTCTCATATAATATATGTATCTTATAAGTGAAATAGAAATATTTCATTATAAAAAATTCCATACCCTTTCTTAAAGATATTATTAATCTTAGTAGACTGCGTAAAATAAATAGAACATGGTCATTTGAAGTTGATTATATCTATTTTTTGATATTATATATTTGTAATACATTTTTTACCTTTCTGTTAGTATATTTGAATATTTGTTTTTGTTTTCTTTTATCATTGGTTGGGTAATGATGACATCGGATTGGTATGATACTTTTTATAGTGATGATAGGTATTTGTTTGAGTTATAAGCATAAAAACTATAGTTTTTGAAGTCTTATAGGGATTTTCACGCAATGTAATGGGGTTAAATGAAAAGTAATAATCACCTGGAATATGTTGTGAAATGGGTACACTTCATGGAAGGTAAAATTCCATGTACATATTACAAACCATGTTAATATTAAAAATATTACTTTAATATATAGAGACTGGTTTTTTAGTGTTTGTGGGACTCAATAATTACACAATGTGTAATAAGGTTACACACTGTGTAAATTCCAAAGTGTTAGTTTTAAGTAGATGGTTCAGCTAAAATTATTAATTTATTCCTCTATATTTACTTTCGATCAACCAATAGTCTCATCCTCAGTGATTTTGGATTCCTCCTCCTCCTCTGGATCACCCATTTGGAGATTAATCATTTTGATGGTTGCACTGTATTAATTCAGTTAAGAGGTGTCCATTTCTCATTGGTCTCCCTCTATTTCCTCCTAAGAGTTTTATAGATCACCTTAGGATTGATGGATCTAAAATTTTTTTTGTTGAATATTTATTCTAGGTTGTGTTCCAAGAACTCATATGCCTCCGTTTTCTATTGGTGTGTTCAGTTGTGGGAGGTGTGATTCTATGAACAAATTTGGTGGGTTTATTTAATATTAGACAATTTCTTTAACATAGAATTAATATCTTTAAGAAATTATTTTAAATTAAAATTTTAAAACCCAATTCAATTATAATTGTAATTTAAATTGATTTGTTATGGATTTTTTGGAAAAAAACACCAATTTCAATGTAATTAGTATTTTGTGAATAAATCGAAAGTGATGGAAATTGTGAAACTATTTGAGAATTTATTAATAGAAAAATGGATTACATTAAATTAATAAAGATATATGATTGGTTTTACTTTAAATGAAATGAAATAATGAAAAATCCCTGATTTGGGTTTGAAAGTAAATTTAAATTTTGAAATTTATAATTGGTAAATTTTATTGTGAATAATGATTGGTGTAAAATAAAATGGTTTTCCATTATATATTGATTGATTGAGAACTTGAGATCCTGGGCAGTTATTGGTTTATTTGGGTTATTCATGCTAGGATAGTAATTCTCTAAAAATGGATTGATGATAGAAAATATAATAAAAAATAGTTTTGGAGATCTTATCTTTGATAAGATTTTGATGAGTCCTATAAAGTGTGATCCTGAGGGATATGTACACGCATATTATCTGTGATCACTAATATTAAATGTGTGAGGATCCCATAACCAAGGACTATCATATCTTAGGGAAAATGACCATAGTTATCATTATTATGATTTTAATTATAAATTTCATTGATTATTAAAATGATTCACTCATTCCTAGTTATCTATATAAATTTTTTATATAAATTATTTATTTAATTAATGTTTAAAATGTTTTCCATCACTATAAAATAAATCATGTTTAGTTTTAAATATTAACAGTTATTTTCATGCCCATTTGATTAAAATTGAAATAATGGTTTGACTCATTATTGTGGAATCTTATTATGGAACACTTAGTAAGACCCTAAATAGATTTTTATATCACACCCTACCTTTTCCTTTGGGTGTTTATAGATTTTCTCCTATTATGTATGAGTAAAGGGAATGTTCATCTTGTATGTGGTTGTTTTTATTAATCTCTTGGGTCTTAGAATGATATTTACTTTTCGATGTTGAGGTTTTCATTTTTAGACTTTAAGTACATTGATGATGATTTTTTTGAGTTTTGATATACATGTTTAGAATCTAGTACTATCTCATTTTGATATTTTTTATCATACTAGTGTGTATATTTATCTTCTACTATTAATATAGATAATTTATTCTCACATTTGTAGTGTATGATTCCAAATTCTAGTTTACACCCCATAATGATCGGAAAAAACCTTCAATGTACAACAATAATTTCTTAGGTACTAGGGTACTAGGGTATCCATGATGGTTTGTAAAAAAGTTGTATTAAGGGTGCAGGTTGATAATTATTCCTTAATGTTATTATTCAGTTTGGAATATATTATTGGGAATTAAGTTGTAGTTGTGAGTGAGTTTCTAACTAGGTATTATCGTAATGATCCTTTTTTCACCATGGGTGGCTTGAAAAATGTATCTTGGGGATTATTTTTAGTCTTTTTACTACTTTAGATTTGGATTAGTAGATATCCAAATCTTGTTTTCTTATCAACTTGGATTTATTTCCTAGTTTCTCTTGTTTGAGTGTTGATCTAAGTAGTCTTATGATGTATTCTATGTTATTATTTAATATTGTGTAGAATCATTCCTCTGAGAAGACATGTGAATATTCTCTTGGAGGAAGATAATGATGAACCATGATAATAAAACCCTCTAATAGACTAGAATATTTTTGAAGTTATTGTGTATGATGGCTACGATCTGGGATAAATACAATGAACCATTCCTGATCTGGCTACGGTTGTAGAAACTCATAGGGATGAATCTCTAAATATTTATTAAGATTTCCTTCTTCAGAAACAACATAATTTACAAGACTCTAAATATCATCAAGAGGATGATGAATGGTCGAGAAATATATATATATTCTATTTTATTTCTTAGAGACTCCCAAAGCTATTGAGGTAATGTTTTATACCTTTACGATGGAGGTACCTAGAATAATATAGCAGGATTCCACAATTATAGTGAAGAAGAAAAGGGGGTTAGAGCGGAACAAATTAAAGGATCTCTTCCCTGAACAATTTTATCCAGAATCTATGGTGTGAGCTAAGGATATATATTTTTGTCAAACATGAGAAAACTAAGAATATCACGACCCGTCCTCGGGGCCCGTGCCGTGACTACCCCAAGCCTGCCTTCCATAGGCCAGGGGCTGGCAACTAACACCAAGGCGTAAATCCCAAAAAAAAGGGAAGGCATTGCCTTTGAAAAGTAAACAAGCACCACAGAGTAAGCAAGCGAAAAAGTAAACACTAAGTAAAAACTGTATAAGTTGTGCTGAAAGTAAAAGGGGCCGGAAATACAAGCCCAATTGTAAAGTACAACTGATAGGAAAAACCGCAACTGAAAGGAAAAACTACAGCGTCGAGCCATCCTCTGGAAGTCCCACCTGAAGGGTGGGTACAGATAGCCTCCACTACTCCTCGGGTCCACCTGACCACTCCGAGTACGTCCCGCCCAGTGGTCCACCTCCAGGTACCGTCCTGCTCCGCACGCCTCCACCACGATCAGCGCTATTCGTCGTCTGCAACCAACACAACGTAGTGCGGGCATAGCCCGTGCAGGGGTGATTATAAGCTACTCAGTAGGAACCCCGAGACCCACGAAGGTCTCCCGAAATCCACAAAGGATAATCCACAAAGGAATGATACAATCACAAAGTAACATCTAACCCGGCTTAGGTATATGCCCATACATATACCTAATTCATCAATTCCCGTTCGGCTCCAGCGTCCGAGCCCAAGCACAACCCAGTCCACACAGGAAAGCAAAACCTATACCCACACAGGATAGCTCAACACAATCCAAAAAGGAGTGTAAACAGTAAATCCACACAGGATAGCTCAACAAAATCCATAAAGGAGAGTAAACAGTAAATCCACACAGGATAGCTCAACACAATCCACAAAGGAGAGTAACACAAGATTCAGCTCACGCAGGTATACTTCTTCAGATGACGATAAAGATGATCACTGATCCATCTAAGTTGTCGGACCCACGAAGGATCGATAGGTAACTAACCCCCGCAATGACCCACACAGGATCGGGCCCACACAGGACCTGTAGGCACTGGCTCACACAGAACCGCTGAGCGCGGACCCACACAGGATCGGACCCACACAGGATCGGGTCCACACAGGACTTGTAGCACTGATCCACGTAAGATCGCTGAGTGCTGTAGTCGTCGCGGTCCACTGGGGATCTCTGCACAGTCGTCGTCGCAGTCCACTGCGGATCTCTGCACGGTCGTCGCCGCAGTCCACTGAGGATCTCTGCATGGTCGTCGCCGTCGAAGAAGCAGTCGCAGCCAGCTCTAGGGTTCCCGCACACAGGAAGCTCGTTCGGGAGGGTCCGCTCCACGAGCCGAGAGGCCGATACATCAACTGTCACAAAGACCAAAGTTGATGTATCCAAAAGTTCCGTATCGTCAACCGGAACTCAACGTCGCCGACGGTGCGTCAATCGGACGTCCGGTCTGAGAGTTATTGGCTTTTTCGTCCCAGGGGCCCAGTTGGTTTTTAAGGCAAAACCAACCCGACCGTACTCCACCTGCGTCCAAACCTCGGTCGGAGTGTGCCAAAAGATCCGTCTCACTTAGAGGAATTAAACGAAGCTGACGGCACGTCAATCAGACATCCGTAGCTCAAGATATGAGCGTTTCCGCTCCGAGGGCCCGGTTGGTTTCGGGTACGAACCAACCCTGCCAAACCCAAAGTATTCCAAAACCTTGAGTGCGATATACCGAAACGACCGTCTCGATCCAAGGATCGCGTTTCCGCTGACGGCGAGTCGTTTGGAGTCCCGTAGCTCAAGATACGGCCATTTGAACGAAAACCGTCCGGAGACGGGAGGAATTAAAGTTCAACACATGAACGCATATCCGAAACAATTTTTAATGAAGTAAAATTGTTTCATAAAATGGGTTCCTCATTTGAACGGAAACAACAATTTTAATAAATTTAAAATTGTTCACAAAACCAGTTCTTTAACTTTTTAAAGAAACATTTACGGGAATATAAAAAAAATGGGGTAATTCCAAAATAATTCCCTACCTCGTAGTCGTCGAGCGTGAGCGTTCTTCGCGGAATTGCTCGTCGCGGAAGGTGGAGATCGTCGCGTCGTCGCGGAAGGGCGTCGCGTCGTCGCGGAACACGGCGTTGAGTCGGTGAACTCAACGGACCATGAAACATTAGATTTAATTTAATTAATTAAATCTGTGTTTTGGTAAATAACCACGAAGGAGATTAAAAAGAAAGTCCGAGACTCTTACCTCAAGCAGCCGATCGAAGATACGTCGCAGAGGAAGAGTCATCGCAGAAGAACGTTGCAGGAAGGGAACGTCGGCGTCGCAGATCACGGCATCGCGTCGTCGAT
The DNA here is from genome assembly GCA_963277665.1 of Viscum album. Lineage (NCBI taxonomy): Eukaryota > Viridiplantae > Streptophyta > Magnoliopsida > Santalales > Viscaceae > Viscum > Viscum album. Next base: position 289,900,582 of record OY728129.1, read on the forward strand.
TTCCGGGTTCGGCGTTCTTCACGTTCTTCGCGTTATTCGCGAAGGAGGATGAAGGTTCAAGGATCCTCTCTCAACGAGTAATCCTCCAAAAGATAGGTTGGTCTGATTTTATTATTATGCCAACACACGAAAAGGGGTAAGTAACGACCCATCAATTCGTTGAATTAATTCAACGAAAGAAACACCTCATTTAATTTACGAAATAAACCACCCAATTAAATGTTCTGTTAAGAATTTAAGAAAACGTGTCAGTTGACTTTCATAATGACGGGTTTTCGCGGGTGCGTTACTTAGCGGAAAGAAACGGCGGGGCTCGTGCGGGCTCCACCTCACAAATATCCTACCAAGGGGGTAGGATATTTCTGGATAGCATCCTATCCGAATCAACTCAGTTTAAGCCGTCTTTAAGTGGCTTCAAGTGGCTTCCAAGTGGCATAAGTGAAATAAAATAAATTTGTCGCAACATTATTTTATTTCTTAACTTTAAGCCCGAAAATTAAAAACCACACCCGAGCAAACGCAACTCCGAAAAAGGCGTTTCTTTGCAAATATCGGCGCTGCGATTTCATCGGTGCCCTCAGAATTAGATTCCGGGCACCGGTTCAAAAGTTAGAAAAACCCGCTCGTCCGTTCACTGAACGTAACCAAGCCAAACTTCAGAAAATGATTTCGGGCACACCGGGCCTCAGAATCAGGTGCCGTCAGAAACTGCGCTCTTGTAAAATTCTAAAGAAAATTAAGAAAAAAAATTCCTTGAAATTTTCGGGTCTTTACATTACTCCCACCTCAGGGCTTTACGTTCCCGTAAAGATACATAAAAACTAGGGAAACAAATGTGGGTACTGAGCACGCATCTGAGCCTCTCTCTCCCATGTGCTCTCCTGAAGGTTCCCGTGCTGCCATCTGATGCGCACAAGAGGAATCGATCGCCCACGTAGGACCCGCTCCTATCGATCCTCTATCTCCACCGGTACCTCCGTAAAAGTCGCCCATCATCCACGTCTATCTCCCCATAGTCAATGATGTGCGTCGGGTCGTGTACGTATCTCCTCAGCTGAGATACGTGGAAGACGTCGTGCACCCGGTGCAACTGAGGTGGCAGAGCCAGGTGATAAGCCACCTCGCCAACCCTGCAGAGGACCTGGAAAGGCCCGATGAAGCATGGAGACAACTTGCCGCCTCGGCCAAATCTCCGCAAACCACATCGAGGTGAGACCCGCAAGAAGACGTGGTTGCCATCCTCGAACTCTAGTGGCCTCCGCCTCCTGTCAGCATATGACCTCTGCCGGCTCTGTGCTATCCTCATCCACTCCTAGATGACCTGGACCTTCTCTGTCGTGGCCCGGACCATCTCTGGTCCCACAAGTGCTGACTCCCCAGGGTCTGTACAGCACAAAGGAGATCTGCAAGGCATGTCGTACAACGCCTCGTAGGGTGCCATCCCGATGGTGGAGTTGTAGCTGTTGTTGTACGCAAACTCCACCAAGGGTAGGTGGTCCTCCCAGCTGCGACCAAAGTCGAGGACACATGCGCGGAGCATGTCCTCGAGAGTCTGAATGGTCCTCTCTGTCTGACCATCCGTCTGAGGGTGAAAGGCGGTGCTCAGACGTAGTCGCGTCCCGAACACCTCCTGCAACCCCTTCCAAAGCCGGGAAGTAAAGCGAGCATCACGATCGGAGATGATAGTTGATGGCACACTGTGAAGCCGTAAAATCTCCTGAACATAGAGACGCCCCAAGCTCTCTACTGAGCCCTGCTCTCGGATGGGTAAGAAGTGTGCCGACTTGGTGAGTCGGACAACAATCACCCAAATGGAGTCGTGACCTCTGGAAGTGCGTGGAAGTCTAGTCACGAAGTCCATAAATATCCAGTCCCACTTCCACTCTGGGACCTCCAAGGGCTGTACCAAGCCTGCTGGTACCTGATTCTCTACCTTCACCTACTGGCAGGTGAGGCACCATGAAACGAACTCTGCCACATCCTTCTTTATGCCCGGCCACTAGTGCTGTCGTCTGAGATCCTGGTACATCTTCGCCACTCCTGGATGTACCGCCAAAGGAGAAGTGTGAAACTCTCTCAGCACCTCCTCCCGTAAAGCGACTAGTACCAAGGTACATCCTCTGAAAAGGATGTCGTGCTCTGCTCTAAGGGATAAACCATCAGGTGCCTGTCCCGAGGATATATGTGCACGTCGCGTCTCACAGTCAGTGTCCCCACGCTGTGCCTCTCTGACCCGCTGTAGTAGTGGAGGAGAGAATGTGAGAGACTGAAGGAAGGCTACTCCGTCTCTATCCACGAAGGATATCTGCAAAGCGGCTAGCTGCTCTGTCGCCTGCTCAAGTAGCTGGATGCCCATCCTCCTGCTGAGGGCATCAACTACCACGTTCCCCTTCCCAGGAGTATAGACTATCTAAAAGTCATGGTCCTGCAGGAACTCGAGCCATAGCTGCTGTCTCAGGTTCAGGTCCTTCTGAGGGAAGACGTACCTGAGACTCTGATGGTCAGAAAAGACTGTAAAGCGCTCGTCCATCAGATAATGCCGCCATGTCTTCAGAGCGAAGACCACTGCTGCCAACTCCAGGTCATGGGTGGCGTAGTTCTGCTCATGCGGATTCAACTGACGTGATCAGTAGGAAATCATGGCCCGCTCCTGCATCAGGACACACCCGAATCCGGTCCCTGATGTATCGCAGTAGACTACATATCCAACTCCCTCCTCAGGCAACCTCAAGATAGGTGCGCTGGTCAACCTCTGCCTCAGCTCTTGGAAGATCTGCTGACATCTGTCTGACCACACGAAGGGATTCCCCTTCTTCGTCAATGCTGAGAGTGGGGACGCAACTCTAGAGAAGTCCGGCACAAATCTCCGATAGTATCCGGCTAGGCCCAAGAAACTCCGCACCTCTGTCACGCTCTTGGGTGGCTCCCAAGCTAGCACTGCCGCGATCTTCGCGGGATCCACTGCAAATCCCACCTCAGAAATGACGTGACCCAAGAAGTGGACCTCATGTAACCAGAACTAGCACTTTGAGAGCTTTCCATAAAGCTGGTGCTCTCAGAGTGTGTCTAGTACAACCCGCAGGTGGTAGGCGTGCTCCTCCTCCGTCGTCGAGTACACCAAAATGTCGTCGATGAAGACCACGAAAAATCGATCGAGGTATGGCGGGAAGATCCTATTGATGAGGCTCATGAACACTGCTGGAGCATTGGTTACACCGAAAGCCATAACCAAGAACTCATAGTGGCCATACCGACATCTGAAGGTCGTCTTCTGCACATCCTCGTCTCGAACTCTGAGTTGATGATAGCCTGACCTGAGGTCTATCTTCGAGAACCACCATGCTCCCTTGAGCTGATCGAAGAGGTCATCAATCCTCGGTAGCGGATACTTGTTCCTCACTGTCACCTGGTTCAGGCGACGATAATCGACATACAGTCGCAAGCTCCCGTCCGCCTTCTTGGCAAACAATATCGGGGAAGCCCAGGGTGAAACACTGGGTCGGATGAACCCCTTGCCCTGCAAGTCCTCCAACTGTACCCGTAGCTCTCGAAGCTCGGCGGGGGCCATCCGATATGCTGGAGTGGATATCGGGGCTGTCCCGGGGTATAGGTCAATATAAAAGTCTACCTCTCTATGAGGAGGTAGCCCTGGAACGTCATCGGGGAAGACGTCCGCATACTAATCCACCACTGCAGGAAAAATAGGACTCTGCACGTCAACTTCTCCAAAGATGAGGCTAGCCAACTGATTAGTGATGGGATGACCTCTCCTCTGCGTGAGTCCATCCTGTGCTGCTAAGGCTCCCTTCTTGCCGGTGAAGGTGAACCTGCTCCCATCGGTGCGCACACATCGCACCTTACGCCTAATGCAGTCAATCTGTGCATGGACCGTAGATAACCAATCCATGCCCAAGATGACGTCGTATGGCCTCGACGCCGCTACTAGAAGATCCCAACCGAAGCTCTCGCCTCCTAGAGTAAGCTCACACTGCCGGAACCAGTGCGTAATCATTGAGTCTGCTCTCGTAGGAGTCTCTAGCTGTAAGGATCGAGCCAACGGCTCTGTTGGAATCTCCGAGCTCCGAACAAGTGCAGTGGTTATGAAAGAGTGACTCGCTCCTGTGTCTATTAGAACTGCAGTAAGGCTGGAATAGACACAGATCATACCTCGAATCATCTCTGGCACGCCGTGGTCGTAGGCCTCTGCTGCCTGGAGCTGTGCCTGTCTCTGCCCGCCAGCTCCCTGTGGTCGGGGCGGGCCTCCTGGTGGTGGTGGTCGTAGAGCTTCAAAGCGTCGCCCACCACCTGCTGCTCGGCCAGCTCCTCTGCCTCGTCCACCTCCTCCCTGCGGACCGCCACGGTCGATCCTCTGCCTCTGCCTGGGTGGAACCTCCACCGTCTGCTGCTCCTCGGTACGGCGGGTCGGGCAGTCACGAGCCATGTGGCCCTGCACGCCACGGGAGTAGCACTGCCTGCCTCTCGGAAGACTGGCCCCGCGCTGTGTGCCCCGCACTGCTGAGCCAGTGTCTCGAGGTCGTCTGCCAGAAGGTCTGGTCTTCCTGGAACCCTGAGTCATCTGTCGGCTACCAGCTTCCGAAGACTCTGCTACCTTCCGCCCTGCGGTAGGTCTCGCTGTGGACTTAGCCAGGAAGCTCTCGATCAGAAGGGCTCGCTCCAGCACTCCTACCTGGGTCGGGATGCTGAGGGAGATCAGTGATGCCCTGATCTCGTGTCTCAATCCCTGCTCGAAGGTCCGGGCCCGGAAGAAGGGGTCCTATACCATGTCGTTCGAGTAGCGAGAAATATCGGTGAACCTCGTCGTGTATTGAGCGACCTTCAACCTGCCCTACCGCAGCTGAAGAAGCTCCTGAATGCGCACCGCTCGGAGGGTGGCCGGGACGAACTCTGAGCAGAAGAGGCTCTCGAAGTCCGTCCAGATGAGGGAGGCCTCAACGTGTACCTGGAGCATCAAGCTCCACCATCGCCCTGCTGCTGCGTGCAGTAGGCTCGCCGCGAGGATCACCACGAGGTCTGCTAGTGTCCTCACTAGCCTGAAAGCTCGGACGACCGCCTCCAGCCAGTCCTCGGCGGCCTGGGGGTCCGTCTCCCCACAGAACCTGGGTGGTCGCTAGCGCTGGAACTCATGCAGAGCTCCGAGGTGTCGTGCATCGCCAGCTGCCAATGCTGGAAGCATCGGGGGCTCGGTGGGTAAAGGTACCGCCGGTGCCTCTGCTGTCAACGGGCCCTGTACCGAGGCCTCATCACTCGGTGGGCTATCGTCGCGCTCTACTCTCGGAACCCTAGCTGGCTTCTGTCATCGGGCCATCCTGAAAAGGAAACAAGTGCGCCACGGTCAGAACAGTATACCTGGTGAGCTGACACAAGTAATCACAAAGAAAACTTGAAACACACATGCAATCAATGTTTTCGTGCATTAAGTCGGAAATCAGAAGTCAGGGTCCTGGTGTACGGATACGTCAGACGTCGCCCCAACACTGGACTCCCCGGACTGATAACCACAACCAATACGCTAAACACTATTGCTTCACATAGAAGAAAGATCAGAGTCTACGGTAGAACCGACCACCTCTGATACCAATTTGTCACGACCCGTCCTCGGGGCCCGTGCCGTGACTACCCCAAGCCCACCTTCCATAGGCCAGGGGCTGGCGACTAGAACCAAGGCGTAAATACCAAAAAAAAGGGAAGGCATTGCCTTTGAAAAGTAAACAAGAACCACAGAGTAAGAAAGCGGAAAATTAAACACTAAGTAAAAACTGTACAAGCTGTGCTGAAAGTAAAAGGGGCCGGAAATACAAGCCCAACTGTAAAGTACAACTGATAGGAAAAACAACAACTGAAAGGAAAAACTGCAGCGTCGAGCCGTCCTCTGGAAGTCCCACCTGAAGGGTGGGTACAGATAGCCTCCACTGCTCCTCTAGTACACATGACCGCTCCGAGTACATCATGCCCAGTGGTCCACCTCCAGGTACCGTCCTGCTCCGCACGCCTCCACCACGATCAGCGCTGTCCGTCGTCTGCAACCAACACAACGTTGTGCGGGCATAGCCCATGTAGGGGTGAGTATAAGCTACTTAGTAGGGACCCCGAGACCCCCGAAGGTCTCCCAAAATCCACAAAGGATAATCCAAAAAGGATAGATACAATCACGAAGTAACATCTAACTCGGCTTAGGTATATGCCCATACATATACCTAAGTCATCAATTCCCGTTCGGCTCCAACGTCCGAGCCCAAGCACAACCCAGTTCACACAGGAAAGAAAAATGTATACCCACACAGGATAGCTCAACACAATCCACAAAGGAGAGTAAACAGTAAATCCACACAGGATATATTAACACAATCTACAAAGGAGAGTAAACAGTAAATCCACACAGGATAGCTCAACACAATCCACAAAGGAGAGTAACACAAGATTCAGCTCACACAGGTATACTTCTTCGGATGACGATAAAGATGATCACTGATCCATCTAAGTCGTCAGACCCACGAAGGATCGATATGTAACTAACCCCCCAATGACCCACACAGGATCGGGCCCAGACAGGACCTGTAGGCGCTGGCTCACACAGAACCGCTGAGCGCGGACCCACACAGGATCGGACCCACACAGGATCGGGCCGACACAGGACATGTAGCACTGATCCACGTAGGATCGCTAAGTGCTGTAGTCATCGCAGTCCACTGAGGATCTCTGCACAGTCGTCGTCACAGTCTAGTGAGGATCTCGGCACGGTCGTCGCCGCAGTCCACTGAGGATCTCTGCACGGTCGTCGCCGCAGTCCACTGAGGATCTCTAAACGGTCGTCGCCGTCGAAGAAGCAGTCGCAGCCAGCTCTAGGGTTCCCGCACACAGCAAGCTCGTTTAGGAGGGTCCGCTCCACGAGCCGAGAGGAAGATACATCAACTGTCACAAAGACAGAAGTTGATGTATCCAAAAGTTCTGTATCGTCAACAGGAACTCAACGTCGCAGACGGTGCGTCAATCGGACGCCCGGTCTGAGAGTTATTGGCTTTTTCGTCCCAAGGGCCCGGTTGGCTATTAAGGAAAAACCAACCCGACCGTACTCCACCTGCGTCCAAACTCGGGCGGAGTGTGCCAAAAGATCCGTCTCACTTAGATGAATTAAACGAAGCTGACGGCACGTCAATCGGACGTCCGTAGCTCAAGATATGAGCGTTTCCGCTCCGAGGGCCCGGTTGGTTTCGTGTACGAACCAACCCGGCCGAACCCAAATTATTCCGAAACCTTGAGTGCGATATACCGAAACGACCATCTCGATCCAAGGACCGCGTTGCTGCTGACGGAGATTCGTTTGGAGTCCCGTAGCTCAAGATACGACCATTTGAACGAAAACCGTCTGGAGACGGGGGGTCCGGGGCCGGGCCGACCCGGCCCGACCCCCCCTGGGTCGGCCAAACCAGGTCAACCCGGTCCTAACCGTGTCGACCCGGTCCGACCCGGTCGGACCCGGTCCGGGCTGGCCAGGGCGTGGCCCGGCCGGTCGGACCGGCCTGGCTCGGCCAGCCCGGCTCGGCTCGGCCGAGCGGCGCGGGGGGGGGGGGGGGGGGGAGCCGCCACCCCCGCGTGACACCGCCGCGGCACCCACGGGGTCTCGGCTAGACAATCGGACGCGGCTGAAGCCGCGTCCCGAGTGACGTGGGGGGGAGCCGCCGCCCCCACGTGACACCCGCGGGACACCCGCGGGACACCCGCGGGGTGTCTCCCTGGTGCCGGACGCGGCTTCAGTTGCGTCCCGTGAGCGCCGCCGCCGCGGCCGGTGCCACGGCGGTCTCATCCGGCGGCGCGCCGGGCGCCGCCGGGCTGGCGACCCGCGCCGCCGCCGCCTTCCGCGGGCCACCGGAGTCGCTCTGGTGGCCCGATTTTCTTCCCGTCTGCGTCGTTGCTCCTCCCGGGTTCCGTTCTTCACTGTGGGATCGTCAAACATCCGTTGTGGCACGTTCCGTCGTCGCCTGTCAAATCCGCACAAAAACGAAGAACGGAGGAGGGTCGTTGGGCCGTGTTCGATTGGCCCGCACCCTCCGCGTTAGAGATAAACAACGGGAGGAATTAAAGTTCAACACATGAACGCATATCCGAAACAATTTTTAATGAAATAAAATTGTTTCATAAAACGGGTTCCTCATTTGAACGGAAACAACAATTTTAATAAATTTAAAATTGTTCACAAAACCAGTTCTTTAACTTTTTAAAGAAACATTTACGGGAATATAAAAAAAGGTGGTAATTCCAAAAAAATTATCTAACTTGTATTCGTCGCGTGTGAGCGTTCTTCACGGAATTGCTCGTCGCGGAAGGTGGAGATCGTCGCGTCGTCACGGAAGTGCGTCGCGTCATCACGGAACACGGCGTTGAGTCGGCGAACTCAACGGACCATGAAACAGTAGATTTAATTTAATTAATTAAATCTGTGTTTTGGTAAAGAACCACGAAGGAGATTAAAAAGAAAGTCCGAGACTCTTACCTCAAGCAGCCGATCGAAGATCCGTCACGGAGGAAGAGTCGTCGCAGAAGAAAGTTGCATGAATGGAACGTCGGCGTCGTGGATCACGGCGTCGTGTCGTCGATTTCCGGGTTCGGCGTTGTTCGTGTTCTTCGCGTTCTTCGCGTTCTTCGCGAAGGAGGATGAAGGTTCAAGGATCCTCTCTCAACGAGTAATCCTCCAAAATATAGGTTGGTCTTATTTTATTATTATGCCGACACACGAAAATGGGTAAGTAACGACCCATCAATTCGTTGAATTAATTAAATGAAAGAAACAACTCATTTAATTTACGAAATAAACCGCCCAATTAAATTGTCTGTTTATAATTTAAGAAAACGCGTCAGTTGACTTTCATAATGACGGGTTTTCGCGGGTGTGTTACTTAGCGGAAATAAACGGCGGGGCTCGTGCGGGCCCCACCTCACAAATATCCTACCAAGAGGGTAGGATATTTCTGGATAGCATCCTATCTGGATCAACTCAGTTTAAGCCATCTTTAAGTGGCTTCAAGTGGCTTCCAAGTGGCTTAAGTGAAATAAAATAAAGTTTTCACAAAATTATTTTATTTCTTAACTTTAAGCCCTAAAATTAAAAACCACACCCGAGCAAATGCAACTCCGGAAGAGGCGTTTCTAATCGAATACCGGCGCTGTGATTTCATTGCTGCCCTCAGAATTCGATTCCGGGAACCGGTTCAAAAGTTAGAAAAACCCGCTCGTCTGTTCACTGAACGTACCTGAGCCAAACTTCGGAAAATGATTCCGGGAACACCGGGCCTCGGAATCTGGTGCCGTCAGAAACTGCGCTCTTTTAAAATTCCAAAGAAAATTAAGAAAAAAATTTCCTTGAAATTTACGGGTCTTTACAAAGAAGACCATGATATAATATATGCACTAATTTATATAGAATCTGTAGTTTTAAACTGAGATTTTATCGAATTAGAAGATGAATACTATATGGTTCGATATTGTAATTCTATATGATATTCATTCTCAAGTTTTAATACTAAATATCTCTTCTTATGATGACATTTTAGATAGGGTACTGATAGTTGAAATTGATCTATAGAATAAGTTATGGTTGATTGGATTTAATTTTTCTCACAATGATCTTCATATAAATTTTCATAATGTGATTAGAAAGAGTGATGAGTTTCATGGTGGTTTTTGATTGCAGGGTTCTTCTAGACCCCATGTAGTTCTTGGAAGAGGCTCTTTTACTTGATATTAGTGCATCAAGTTAGGAATTTTGAAATAGGTTTTTACTAAGGCACCAAAGCTATGTGGTTCATGTGGCTTCTATGGACACTTAAAAAAGTTATGTTATATCTTTTGTTCCCCCACATAGTGGCACAAGCTCATAATCACCTAGAAGTACTATGGTGGAATCAGATGTTTCGAGAACTAAGATTTTCCAACTATTGGATTATGAAACAATGATTCCTCACCCAGTGGATGACTCTCTAGAGGAAATAGATATGGGACAGTGACTTTGAGATATACCATCACTATAGATTCATCTCTAGTGATTTGATTTAATTGATAATAATGTGCCTCACTCATTTATGTAAATGAATATTATGAATCTTCTAAATCATTATATAGGACTTTTATCTTATGTGATGGATATTAATACATCTGAGGGAATGAAGAGAGAGATTGAGGGGTCTTCATTGTCTATCTTTTTTATGTCTTTGTCAAATATTGATCTTAGTTGGGATATTATTTTTCTCAACATAAAACAACTTTATGTATTTTTTTTTGATGGATTAGATTATTGATAGTAAAGATGTAATTGACTGTTATCTTTGATTGGTCTCCTTTACTATGTTTTATTGGGTGTTTCGTATCTTTCAAATATAATGGGACTCAAGGTTGATTTGAACAAGGAATTATTATCTAGAATTGGAGAATGTAATACTGTTGTTTACATTTGATCTAGAGAATGAATCTTTATGCGTTGATATCCATTTAGTTTTCATCAAGTTGCCTTATATATTGTCCTCTAACATTTATGGTTTCCCACTGGTAATGAAGGTAGAGTCTTCTATTTATTTAGTACCTATAACTCAATTTATATATATTCCTTATTACCTCATGGAACTGGAGGAAATTAATGATTTGAAGACTCAGTTGGATGATCTGTTAGAGAAAGGTTTTTTTATGCCCGAGGGTGTCACCTTGGGCTGTTCTAATTATCTCTTCTAGGAAAGATGATGGAACACTTATCTTATCTATTGAATAAAAAAAATCAATTGAGTTAAAATAAATAAGAAGTATTAGTTACCATGAATTGATAATTTGTTTGGCCAATTGAAAAGGGAAAAAAAGTTAATGAAGATTTATCTTTGATCAGATTATAATCAGTTTAAAATTGAGGTATCTTGTATTCATAAAGCAAACATCTGGTGTAGGTGTGGATATTATGAGTATATTTTCGTTATATTTGGTCTAACCAATTCTCCTGCAGTACTTTTGGAATTTATTAAAAATATTTTCCATGAGTAACTTGATACATTCATGGTGGTCATTTCAGAGGACATCTTAGTTTACACTAACTCTATAGATGGTCATGTGCATCATTTGAGAGTAGTTATGTAATTTTTGGTAAATCATTGAAATTATGATAGAATATAAAACTGTGATTTTTGGATTTAGGAAGTGAATTTATTGGGAAAGTGGTCTTGAAACATGGTATCTCAATTGATCTAGAGAAGTTCATAGCTGTTATGACATGGGAGAAACCACATAATGTTTTAAATATTCTGATCATCTTGGGTTTTTGTAGACATTATTGTCTGGTTGTAAAGGACTTTTTAATGTTGGCTTCTCTGATGACCACTCTAAATCGAAAAAGAGTGATGTTTTCTTTAGATGAGAAATGTTAGAGTTGTTTTCATGAGATGGAACATATTTTTAATTTTTCACTAATGTTAAACCTTTCGGAGACTAGTAATGCCTATTTGATCTTCTGTGAAGCATCAAGTATGGGTTTTGGTTGTGTTCTTATGTTAGGTTTTAAGGTTGTTTCTTATGTCTCTTATAAGAGTAGGCCACACAAGAAGATTATCTGTCCCCTAACCTTGAACATGAATCTATGATTCATGCACTTAAGAGTTAATGGATTTATCTTTTTTGAGAAACGTTTGACATTTTTCTGGCCATGTGATTTTGATTTATATCTTATCTCAAAACAATTTGAATCACCCTCAGAGGTATTGGATGAAGCACCTAAAATATTATGATTTTTGATATTTCTTATACCCTGTAGTAATAGAATTTCATTTTTGATGCATTCAGAAAGAAAATTATAACATGGTCTATGAAAGAATCATTATAAGAGTGAAACAAGATGGCTATTTTTGAATAGCATCATGTTGGAGTTCAGTAAATAGGGGTTGAGGTTATCTTTGTCATTATTTAGTTGACCTTCTCTCTTATCGATATGGTTCTTTAAGAAAAACAACTTGATAATTAATTTTGTAGCATTAGAGACTCTCCATATAGTGGGGTGACCATTATTGAGTGGTCGTTCTCAATGGAAGCTATTCTATGTTTTCTGAACTAGTTTGGTGTGAGGTCACCAGTGAGAAAAGATGTCATTGGTGAATTCTATGACTCTCAGTGTTATGTTCATCGAGGATCCACAAAGATATTATATGACATGAGAATATGAATCTTGTATCTTTGTTTGAGACAAGATATCATTGAATTTGTTTCAAGATTCTTTACTCACCAACAGGTCAACAATGAGCATCAAATACCATATGGTTTTCTTTGGATACTTCTAATGTTAACATAGATGTTGGATGAGATTTATATGATATTTTTTGTTAGGTTTCCATGTACCCATATAAATAAGAATAAGATATCGACTGTGATCAATAGGCTAACCAAATCATATAACATTATACCCATTCATGATATAACCAATATTGATGATCTGAGACATCTCTATGTAAGAGATATTATTTTTTTTCAAAGAGTTTTATCAACTATAGTATCAGATAGGGACCTCTTATTACTTTTCGCTTTTGGAGTAGCCTCTAGGTGGCATTGGGATCTTAGTTTCATTTAGGTATAATGTACCATACTTATATGGATGTTAGGATGGAGAGTGATATAAATATTCTTTGGGATATACTTCATGCATGAATCCTCAATTTTTATAGATCTTGGGATGAATATTTGGAACTAGTTGAGATTCCATGCAACAATAGTTACGAATCAATGATTAGAATGGCTCCTTTTGAGGCCATGTATGGTAGGACATGTAAATATCTGTTTTTTTGGTCACAGATTCATTAAAGTTACTTTGTTAGATTGATATTGGTTAATATAAAAAAACAAATATTTAGTTTATTCTTTAGATAATATTGTGTGCAGAGGGAAAATATAAATCTTATGTTGATCATTATTTTAAACTATTGATTTTTTAAGTAGGTGAGTAGGTTTTTTGAGAATTTAACCTCATTTAGGCCATCAATAGCTTGGGAGGTAAGAAATGATTACTCCTCATTTTGTGGAATATTTTGAGGTTTTTAAGAGGGTGGGTAATATATCTTACCATCTATCACTTCCTCTATAGTTTAAATAAATACAAAATGTGTTCTATGTATCAAAGTCATAGTAGTATCTTTCTAATCCATCACATAATCTGGGCTAGAGTTATCATGATGTTGAGGATGATTTGTCTATGACTAAGGTTCGAGTCATGATTGATGATTTTGAGACCAAGGTACTTCCTGGGATGACAATAGAATTGTTCTATGTGTTATACCAGCACAATTATGTTTCATATGAGATATGGGAGCATCAGGCATTAGAGGGAGATAAGTTGCCTCACATTTTTTATTTGGAAGATTCTTAATATGCTCTCTAGGGAAAGAATTTTTTTATTATGGGGAGGTTTTAACACCTAGTAACATTTCTATCAAGTATGTTTTAACCTTTTATTTTAATCATTTTTTGTTGTATGGGTAATACTAATAATTAATAGGGATGTATCTTATTATGGTGAAGTCATGGTTTTTTTGTAATTTTCCATATAAAATGTGGAGTGTCTGCAGTTTGATGGTGTTATAAATGTTGTGTAATGGATTATAAGATGTGTAATTATCTCCTTGAAGATACTTCAAAATGGGCACAATTTTTCAAAATTTACACACCTTGAATATATTAAATTCCTTTTAAATATTAAAAATAATACATTTAATAAAATGTGGTGGGTTTTTTGGCTTAAGTGGGACTTGAAAATTACATGATGTGTAATTTGGTTACATGGCTAGTAAATTATCCAGTGTTGGTTTTAATATGGTGGTTATACTGATATTATTATTTAATTTCTCCATATTTCCTTTCTCTCAACCTAGAGGCTCTTCAGAGCTGATTTTGGAGTCCTCCTCCTCCTTCTTCGGATCGTCTATTTTTCTATTGATCATCATCTTGCTTATAGTTAATCTCTACCGAAAATCTATTTCCCTATCTCTTCTATCTACCTCTCTTTCCTCCTTGGAGTTTTATAATTAATCTTGAGATTTATAGATCTAATTTTTTTTGTTATTGAATCTTGATTCTAGGTTATGTTTCTATATCATCCATGCCTTCATTTTCTGTTTCTAAGTCATATTGAAAGCATTGTGTTCTGTGAAAAAGGTATATGGTTCTGATTAATATTTGGGAATTGATTTAACTCTTAGTTTCTTTTTTTTTTGATTTTTTTTAAATTTATTTTTGAAAACCTAATTTATTATGAATTGGGAATAGAATTATTTGGCATGGTATTTTTATAAAAAACCCCCAATTCCTATGGAATTATAATTTGGTACATAAATTGACATTGATGGAAATTGAGAAATGATTTTACAAATGATTTAAAAAACATATTTAATTTATTTGACAAAAAACTATGATTGGTGTTACATAAAAAATGTATGAAATGATGAAAAACCATGATTTTTCATTCAATGTGAATTGACATTTTGAAAAATAAAATTGGTAAATTATATAGTGCATTATGATTAATGGGAAATAAAATTATTTTCCCATTTTCTATGGATTGATTGAGCACAAATGACCTGGGGTATTTACTGGGTTTTTAAGACAAGCATGTTAGGATTGTAATTCCATTGAAATAGATTAATGATGATAACTCTAACAAAAATACACTTTGTAAGATCTTATCCATAATGTAATTTTGATTACTCATGTTCTGCATGAGCCTAAGGGATGTGTATACCCATATTTTCCATGATCACTAATATGAGTTTTGCGAGGATCCCATAACTAGAAACTCTCCTACCATAGAGAATATAACCACAATGTTCATTGTGATGTTTTTATTATAAATTTCATAGATTGTGAAAGTAGTTTAATCATTCCTAGTGATTTATATAAAATGTTTTATATAATATGTTTATTTTATCCATTTTTGAAATGATCTCTATGACTTTGAAATAATTAAAGTTTTGTTTTAAATTTTCAAATATAATTCCATGTATGTTTTTTTAAAAAAACTTATAACTATTTGGTTTATTGTTATAGAATTTTATTATGGAATACATGGTGAGAGCCTACTGGTATTTTTATCTCACAACATACCATTTCTTTCATGCATTTGTAGATTTTAACCAACCAGGTATATGTAATGGGAAATAACCTTTTAGGGGGTGGTGGTTGTTCTTAACCACTTGGGTCTTAGAGTTATGTGTTCTTTTGGTTATTGAGGTTGTCTTATCATATAATGAGTAATTTCATGATATATTTTTTTGGGTTTTTTATATACCTACTGGCCTTATGGTATTGTCACCCTTTGTAGTTTTTTGATAATATGGGAGTGTATCTTTAGCTTCCATTGTTAATGTGGAAAAATAATTCCAAATTTTTTATTTTATGATTCTAGGTTTAGTCACCAACCTGTGGGGAACATGAATTCCATTCAATCTATGTCACTTTCGGCTTAGGTATTAGGGTACCAGGGTATCCGGGATGGTTCGGGATATTATTTGAATATTTCATAATGTAATAGTTTGGTAAATATGTTAGAAAAATAATACTTAGTTCCAATAAATTCAATAATCCTATATATTTTTTATTTATAGTCTCTAAAGAAGTATTTTCTTTCATCTATATATTTTCTATGTGATTGATGTGTCAAATTCTTAGATAAATAAATGGAAATAGTAATATCACATAAAATCATAGTTATAGTTTATATAATCCTAAAATAAAAAAATAGAAATCCTTTGGGCCATTCATAGTTTCTATATATTATCCATCGATAATCGATAATTGGTGGACCCACATATTATTATTTTTTTTGAATTTTTTATCAACTAGAAGATTTCTAAAATGGAATTAAATTCTACATTTTTCATTAAAGTGATATATAAGAATATATTATTTACATTTAGACTATAAATTTATTCCTAATATAGAAGTTTGAAAGAATGGTTCTATGTGTTATTTCAATATTTGGAGGATTTTTTGGGAAAAATATTTTTTGATAATATTACTATAATTGATAACTAGAAAAACATGGGATTAAAGAGTTATATATATGAAAGTTTCCAATACTAACAATATATAAACGAAATGAATTCCTAAACTCAAACTATATTTTTAATATTTATTTATAAATTATGATTGAAGAATTGAAAAGGATATACATCCATATTTCTTGTGTAAGAGTCATCAGGGTGGTGTGTAAGTGTCATTCAACCCATTAATAATAGTCTACAGGGTAATGTGTAAGGGTTATTCAATCCATTCATTATTGTTATTATGTTAGAAAATATGTTTGATTAAAATCATTGAACAGAGTCTTCAAGGAAGCATGTAAGTGTTATTTGACCCATTTATAAGTGTTACTAGGGAAGTGTATAATGGATATTCTATTTATCATTTGTGGAAAATACATATCTTACAAGAAATATATATGGGCCTTATATTGGGTGAACTTCAATCTGTTGAAAATCACTACTATACTTATCCTTCAATAACCATAGAGGAGACCATGGAAAGAATAAATAAAGATCATTATGATTTGGTTCATGGATGAGATATAAAGGAAGCATGTAAATGGAATGCCTTTTTTTAATTCTCTGTGTAACCCTTATCTCGATGTAGTGAGAAAAGAGAAAAGAAAAGGAAGTTCTTATATGATTGATATTATGTTCTTCCTAAACATTTGAATGAACTACAGTGAGTGGTATTAATTATTTGTAGGTTAACACATTTTTAGAATATACTTCGTGGACTATCCTAATGTGGTGATCCAAGTAAAAAATATGTTTCTATATAATTATATTAGATATTTGGAATGTGTGGGTGTATGTTTATATATATTGAATTGTACTATTATTGATAACCTGAGAAAAATATCCTATTATGGTAAATATGGTTTAAACACCATAATTCACCCCTCCCTCTTAGGGTGTATTTGGAAACTTGTTTCAATAATAATTATTAGTGATAAAGATTTTGGTTGTTGAATTCATCATCTAGGATTTGAAACAACAGACCGTTCCATGAATATAAGGAGTTCTATTATTAAATCAGTGAAATTAATAAATATTGAATAATAGAATCTGATCCCATCTATTTTCTCTTGGAAATTATATCTTAGGTAATGTTATGTATGTGATACATGTGAGTGGGGATTCATAGTATTCCATGACTGATACAGGTAGAAATTTTTATTATGATGATCTCAAACCTCAAAATAACATATTTGGAGCATTATCTCACCATATTTAAATGAATGTAAGAGGATAAACAAATATCAATTACCTATATGACAAACTATTAAAAATATATAAATAATATAACAACAAAAATGAGGATAATTTTCATATACAACATATTATATTTTTTAATTTATAAATGCACCCTAATGAAAATGTCGATAGGTTCTTAATCTAAATTATAGAGGTTATGAGAGTTATTTTAGTCCTTTTCTAGGAAGTAAAATATATATATATTTTGAATAAATTTTAAAAAAAATTCAACTTCATTATATCAAAAATTATCAAATTTTTTAAGAGACTAAATTGGAATAATATTTTTTAGATGACTTATAATGTATCTTGGTTTTATATGAGATGCGTGTAAGGTATGATAGAACATTAAACCACTAAATTAAAAAAAATATAATTTATAACAATCAGTAATATCAACATCTTAGAAGATGAATGTTATGAATACATATCCCTCATTGCAATAAAATTCATGATTGGAAATATTGGGATAAAAGAAAAACTACCATTTTCATGTTTTTTTGATGTGATAGGTGTATATGAAAATTTAGTAATGATGATGAATAAGTTTAAGAGACATAAATTCCAAAAAGTAAAATACCTTTTAAAAAAGGATTTAGATCAATAAGTTCATTATGAAATAATTTTTAGAGGATGATCCTAGTAATAAAAGATGAAAATTGTGATTAAGATTATTTAAACAAAGTTGAAAATGTATTGGTGTTTGATATAAAAGTTCAAATAACAAGTATGTTTGAAAATAAAACACATGAAAAAATGGAAAAATATAAAATAAAATGTGTTTTTCATCTTAAGGTGGAACTAGAGGGGTTAATTTCGGATCTTGTTATACAAAGGAAGAAATATTAAAAGATCGATGGACTATGGAAATAATCTTCTAAATATATATATAGACTTAAAGATAATATTTATTGAATAAAAAAGAATTAAAAGAGGAAAAAACTATTCATAGAGGTCCGAGATAAGTTTTAGATTTCAAACTAAAAATTGATGAATAATATATGGTTGTAGAGGATCATAATGCTTGTTTAAATATGATTTAAAGGTGGTTTGATTCTCTTCAAGAAGAATAGGTTACTTTGAAAACTATACTTGAATTCAAAAAATTTCAATCGAACCAAAAATTAATCTATGGTTTGGTAAATTCTCATATTTATAATTATTGAAAGGAGATGAATAAGGATTATAAGGAATCATTAAATTAAATATTAACAGAGACTAAGGTACATAGAAAAAGTTTAATTTAGCTGTGATGGAGATACATTAAAACTTGGAGTAGTGATACTATAGAAAAAAGTAAAGAAGAAAGTTATATAAAGTTCTTAGTTTTCGTGGGTTAATAATCAATCAATGCAATATTCAAAATCAAGATACATGTGGAGGATAAATGGTGATATAATAACTTTATTAATGATGTCGCCCTTTTCAGATATCTTTTACTCACAATGTCTTAATGTGGAGAAGAGGAGGTCTATTTAGATTATAATGCTATTGTATATTGACAATGAAGAATTAGATTATATCCTTTATCTCAAGGAATAAATAATTTATATGGATAATTTTTTAAATTTTATTATCTTTTGGAATAAATCCATTAACTATATAGAATAAATAAATGGAAATAACTACAATGAATTTGAAATGTGGATGCATATAAAATAGGTGATCATGATTCCCTTAGAAAATAGATACTCCCCATTGGAAGAGGAAATAGAGTGCAATTACACATACTATATTGGAGAGAAATTAGCGAGGTTATCTTATGACCTGAGTAAACTAGGTATCTATTGGAAGGAGAAGAAGAACCACTATTAAAAAACAAATTATTCATGATGGGTCATTTGTAATGGGAACATTTAATAAATGTTATTTTTTTGATGGGATTATATATTTTTTTTGATGGGTGACTCGCACACCAAAAAAATATATACTAGTTATATATATGTCCACATTTATGATGTAATGTTATTCACTATTGTAAATAATTATTTATTAAGGGTAAATAATTCTATTGCAAATAAATTAAAAAAATTAAATAGAAAAATTAGAATTTTAAAAAACTAAAATATAAAAATTTAAAAGGATTTAAAAAATAAAAAAAATTAAAATAATTTTATAAAAAAATTATATTGAACTATACTTATCTCAATTAAAAAAAATAGTTTTATTAAAATCGTTATCCAAATAAATGTTTCAAAAAAATTAATCACTTAGGAGGGGGTCCTCTAGAGAAGGTGGTGGACAGAAATCCATCCATGTACATTATGTAAGGCATCACATGTATTCCATAATATACTAATGATGTTATTCCTGTGATCAATGCATCTCCTTCTGTTGTTTCTTTTTCTATTAATGAACCTCTTCATTCTCTCAATGCTGGTTCTCTATAACCTCTTCCTGATCTCACAACTTACCCTAATACTCTATAACTAATGTTGATGAATCTTTTTGAACTCCACTCAAGATAGGGGAAGATCATGAACCAGTACCATAATAACTACCATGAATCAATTTAGAACTGATACCAACTGTTAGGTCTTCCATGAATGTATATTGAGTCACATATATCCATGTCACGTCATTAAAGCCCAATGAATTATTAGTATAATCCCCAAATCATAGCCTGATTCTCATCATGTGTGTGAGAATTAATGACCTCATATGACTCCTTCAAATGAAATTAGAATTTAAAATATTTAAAATATTATTTTTAGTTAATTTTAGAACAAACAACTATATTGACCACAAACTCATGCTGTAAACCACCAATGATATCTCCAGTGATAGGAGCAGCGTACATCCACTTATAAACATAAAAATCCATAATTTTAGGATTCTCGGCTTCCTATATGACAAATAAAATAAAAAATATATTTATAGTTATATAAATTATTTAAAAAAAATATTTTCCATATGTCGTTGATGAGTAATGAATGTACAACTAGAAAGTCTATAAATGACCTACCTCCTCCCCTGGATCTACTATACTAATGATAATATCCTCCAAAAACCTATTTGTTATACATTTTGGGAAGAAACATCCCAAACCTGAGATGAGATTTTATTTGGTCACTGGCTACAACAAGACTGATAAAAAATTTTGAATCTGTCTTTCTCCATTTATCTCTTACTAAAATTATGCAAAAACTAATGACAATATTCTTGAATAATGGCCTCCCAAACCGCCCAAATAGAGGTCCATGTGTTATCTTCTATGGGATACCATAAACCCAGTAAATAATAAAATATAGAAGTAAATAATTAAATAATTTAAAATAAAAATTATTTATTTACATACCATATAATGAACATAACATGTGGTTCAAAACAACAATTGGAATATAATACCATGTCTCCCATGATCTAGAAAAATAATTCCACAAAATAGCACCCCTATGACCAATAACTATATGTAATTTTTTTTGGGAAAATAGAAAAAATAATAGAAAAATTACAACATAAATAAATTAATGAAAACTAAAAATAATTCTTGAAAAATTACAAAATTACATAAGTGAACATACATTTCCATGCATGTATCAAAATCAAGATGTGGATGCCACTCGGGAATAGGGTTGAGAACCATCAATTTCACAAGACCATGAACCATACAGGTCGATATTAAACTTTCCACAACTAAATGGTCAGATAAAGATGCATCAGGCTCATCACTAGGAAGCATAGCCTCCTCGAGGCTGTGGAACATCCCATCAAATGTCTCATCTACCATCTGAAACATGAAAAAACATTTGTCAACAAATAATTGAAAATGAGTATTATATATATATATATATTATTACTATAACCAATATTTAATTGTGTCATTATTTATCTTCATCCTCATCTACATATATTTCGTTGTCAATATCTTCATCTTCCTTCTAATTATCATCAAATCACATTAGAGTTTCAGTATCATCATCTACTAATATTTAAAATTAATTTGTTACGTCATCAACATCAGTGTCACCATTAACTTGTAATTGTTGGGTTTTGTCATCAATATTCAGGTCCCTTCATTGAAAATATGTATTTAGAGCTGTTTCTTGAGAAATTTCCATTCCTTTAATTTCAAAAAAAACTATATTCACTTTTCATGAACTGATTCTTTTGGGATTTCATTTTTATAGTACTCCAAGAATTTATCATATCCCATGAAGTACTACAATAATTTGAATAATAAATTTGATGTTATTAATAAGTCAATAAAAAAGGTTCATTTACTGTAAGAAGTATTTTATATTTAATGTCAACTCTTCCATGGTGTGGATGAACATGAAAGAATCTATCAGTATCAATCTAATGGAATTTAAACATCATTACCTAAGTTTTTTCTTAGATAACACAGTTCAATTATTTCAACTATCATGTTATAAAATTCAACTTCACATTCTTTATTATTAAGAAATATCAAGAAATCACCATTATTTAATATTTTTTATCACTATATTCATGTGCATGGCTATGGTTATTTCTGGTTAATTGTTTTTAATGTTTATTATTTTTAATATTTACCACCAATTGTTGGTACTTTTTACTAAATACCATTAATTTTTACCAATTACTACTAATATTCGCTATGTTTTACTAATTACTATTATTTACCACTATTTGTTCATAACCACAATTAATTGAAGCTAATTTTTACTAATTACATTGATTACTTATAATTGTTGCTAATTACCCCTATATATTTCTCATTATCCATATATTTTTTCTAATTTCTACTATTAATCGATATTTTTTCCTAATTACCGCTAATTACTAATATGTTTCCTTAATTAGTACTAATTACTGCTATTTCTTCCAAAATATCTCTAATTATTACAAATTTGCACTATTTTTATTTATTTTCACTAGTTGTTTCTAATTTATTCTATTTTCTATTGGTGGATTCTACTTTCAAAAATTTATACAACTTTTTCCTTATTTTACCTATTTATCTTTCTATATTTCTAATTTATGATACTTATCA
Source organism: Viscum album (assembly GCA_963277665.1). Lineage (NCBI taxonomy): Eukaryota > Viridiplantae > Streptophyta > Magnoliopsida > Santalales > Viscaceae > Viscum > Viscum album. Next base: position 289,922,863 of record OY728129.1, read on the forward strand.
ATTTTTTTATAATTACAACTAATTAATGCTAATAACAATAAATTAATGCTAATTACTTCTAATTTATAATAACTACCACTAATTTCTACTAATTATTGCTAATTATCTCTAATATCTAATAATTAAAGTTTCTATATTTTTTTTTCTAATTTCCACTACTTTCAACTATTTTTTTATAATATACGCTATTTTATTCTATTTGTTTTCTAATTACTACTAATTACTTCTAATTACCACTAATTTCTATATATTACCACTAATTTCTACTAATTATCACTAATTACAGCTATTTTATACTAATTACTAGTACTTTTTACTCATACTGCTAATTATTATTAATCTTGTACTAATTACAAATAATTGGAACTAATTTTTAATCATTATATCTAATTACTTCTATTTTTACTCATTACCAATATTTTCTACTAATTAACACATTTTTTACATATTGTGTGATGAACCTGACCTGGATACCCTTTCAAACCATCACCCGACCCGAATTTCAACATACCCAAAGGGCATTCCTGATCCCCATGAGCTAGTGACTAGCATCCATGAACTAAAAATAAATAGAGGGAACAATTTATCTCATCCTAATATAGATAGAATTAAATATATACATATACATAAAGAATCAATGGAATAAAACATGAATATATATGTAATAACAGATACCGAAGAATAAAAGTGATACAACAAAAGAGGTAGGAAAACAATTTATAATATAAAAGTACAACTACCAAGGATGAAAAAAATAAATACATACTCTAACAGTTTCCATGTGATAGTATAGGAAAACTCTCACCATCTCACCACTAGCTATCCAAACCCAACTAACAGAAAACCTCACCACCTCACAACAAAACCTTCCCTTTCCCTACATCGAATGACATATCAAGGTCTATGCACCGTCCAAGGGGTGTGCATGGTGTCTGCTAATAGGCATAGTAGGATCCAACCTAGGTTTTCCAAATATGTCTCGGTATAATGATCTCAACATGCTCAAAAATAATGAAAACAAGGCTTGATGTATAATCTTAAAACTATTATATCAAAAGCATTAAAAAAATTAATTTTCCATTCTTCCAAATTTCCAAATAGATAATGTAAAATAGTATTAAAGAATTGATTATTTTTATATCAAATGAGAAATATACAATCAAAGAAAATAATGTATCACATATCATATCACATCCATGTAAGTATAGTAAAAACATTATAAGATAAAGAATCCCAAATCATCTGAAGAACAATTATCATCCCGCCAAGGATCGCACTAGGTCAGGATATCTAAGACACTCATTCCTAACATAGAAAATAACATATGCATCAATCCCCTATAAATATGTATCAAATATAGGTATCAAAGTAACACTAATAAATTGAACATCCGAATAGGTCTAACATGTCCCAAGAACAACATGCATAGAGAGCAGAGGAACACCCCAGGATTGAACCCTCGATAGTCGATGAGGCCTATCACCATACATTCCACTTAAGTACCCACTGCTTCCCATGTTCTCTATTTTACCCACCATTTCTTCAATCAATTTGTATCAAACCATGCTTTCAAAACTATTTCACAAAACCATTTCTTAATTCATTGAAAACACATTTCATTCATCAAAACCTATGTGAAACTATATTTTGTTAAAAAATCATTCACACACACACACACAAATCAATCAATATTTTAATTTCATTTATAAAATTATTTATAAAAACTGGATCAATTAAGTTCCCCATACTAAGCTATAGACAAAATAATCTACCTCAAAACATGTGTTGCACACACTCATAATGGGATCCACCAACAAGGAAGAACACAATAATGACAAATTATGACCTTGAACCAATACTCACATCTCATAATTGATTCAATTTAACAAAAGGGTTGGAAGATATGAGGAAACAACACATACCTCAAGAACTCACACCCTACATACCAGAACCAACAAAGGATTGACCCCCAGAACAAGATCACACAATAAATATAGAAGAAACTAGATAATCGACCCCATGGATGAAAAAATAAAATAGTACAACACAACGGTGCTACCACAGTCAAAGGTAGAGAAGATGAAGTGGGATTTGTTATCTAAAGTGATGAAACACAACCACCCTGATGGTCAATCACCAAACGAGACAAAACCCAAATGAATGGTGGCTCCCAAAATCAATGAAGAAGAGATCTGGGTTGATAGCAAAGACACTACCCATTGAATAAATACAAAATTATTTATATTACACCATAAAATCCTTTCGCCTAAGAATTATAGAGTGTTTAACCCATTTACATGTTATGTAATCTAGTAGGTCTATATACACTAATAAATCCATCCCTATTTTATTAAGGTCCAAATTTTCACCATCACATAGTGTGTAATATTTACATTGCATGTAACATTTCAGGCTGTATATTCATCTCACAACATGAGTCTGGAGATCAAATACATGATGTGTAAAGCAGTTACATGGCATGTAATCACAAAATAGATTGAAAAAATATCTGAATCTTACAAGAATATCAAACGAACTGTGGGTTTTCTCTAAACATGGGGAGAAACCTGTTAAGCCATTACAAATTTATACTCGTACTCCATTAATTCAATTATACATACATCCATAAACATTTGGCCATTTACGAAAAAAAATAAATCCATCCTTGAGAGTCCCAGAACACACCCAATAGAAAGAGTAAAATGAATAATGATATGGGAAATACCTGAAATATAGTAATGAGATGTTAAAAAATCCCCAGCATAAGACTTTCCATCCTGGGGAAGCCATGTGAGAAAATGTATTCCGATAATGAGTAGAGGCCACTACTCCATGATTAGAAACTCACACTCCCAAGATGCATAAGAATCTAATATGTGATTCTATTACACTCTAACCAATAGAATTGACTTCCCTTATAGTAATTTTACATAAGATTCAACAAAATCGACAGGATTCTCCATAAAAGAAATATCTAGCTCTAACACAACATAATCCCAATAATGAACGTGAGAGGGTTTAGGATGGTATTTAATGAGATGTGATAAGTGGATTAAATATAGAATTCATATTAACTAGGATAAAAATTACAACCAATAAGTACCCTTCCCAAGTCACTTAGTGACCTCAAATGCTCAGACATATCTTGGGAACAAAATTTCCTATTTTCCAAGCCAATGATGACACAACCAAATATAAATGCTCTAGAAAACTTGTTCACCTATGGAAAACACTAATGGTGGACATCACTGATCGACAAAATATTTATATCATCCTTGAGATGTAATAAAATTCCGATGTATATCCTGAATCATCAATGAGGTCTCCTAAACTAAACACGGACCCACTAAATATGATTCACCCACCTCTTCTTAACAAGGAGCTGATCTATATAGGTGTCCGTAAAGATCCTCGAATTGATCCATTATACTTGATGATAGATTAATTTTGTTATAATCATACACAACTAGTCCAAAATGGCTATCCCAAGATCCTCAAAAATACAACACACAAGTACAAAGAATGTCCTCCGAAATATTAATAGAACTCTCTGTTTGACTATTTTTCTGTGGGTGGTAAGTTATAATTAACCAGACCTGAGTTACCATCACCTCTTGGAGTCTCATCCAGAATCTCAAATTAATTATAGGATCCCATTCTGAAACAAGGATAGACGGAACCCCATTTAACCTCACATTTTTCTAAACATAAAACTAACTAGATTCTTTTACTTTTTCTATGTCCCTAATCAGAATTAAATGAGATGACATTGTCAACCGATCATTCACCAACTAGATAGAATTCCTTCCTAGGAGAGTCTATGGTAAGACAATAACAAAATAAATGGATTCTGTGTCCCATTTCCAAACTAGAAGTGGAAGAGGCTATATAAACCAAATTGTTTTATATAAATTACCATTATCTATTGGAATGTGTAATAGTAGAGCACATAATCAGAAATTCCATGCATTATACCTAGGAAACAGAATCTCTATATCATTTCATATACATATATTTATTTCTCAGATGAAAGAAGAAAAAATAACTATGATAGTCAAACAAAACTAATCTCCTCATTGATGATGGGACAACACCATGGTCCCCAAAACTAACAATACAATCTTAACATAGATACCAATAAGAAATAGTCTCTCCATCACATAGGTTTTCTCTAAATCCAATGAACTCAGGATCCTACTACCGTCTCTGCTAAATAGACTCAATGAGAGATGATGATAACTGAACACTAGTCAAAATCATTCTTGAAACATTCTCTTGAGCCTTTAGATGAAACTAGTAAAAGAGATATACACGGTTTCACTCCCCCTTCAACTCCAAAATTTCCTATGATGTAACTTTCAAGATAATAACATTTGAAAAAAATTCCCTTTCCCTGGGGTGTAGAAAGTTTACATGTCAAACGTCAGATGGTAATCCACCCACCACCTCATTGTGATATTCAATTATTTTTAATATAATATATATCTCAAACTCTTGTGGTTATAAATTTTCTGAAACTCTCCCAAAAATTACAGTGCTTCAAACACTTAAGCACATGCATAACTTTAGAATGATCTAAATCATGAGTGGAGTAATTATTATCTTGTGTTCAAAGAAGAAAATAACTATAAACCATAATGTGATCTTTATATATGAGCAAAAAACTAAAAACAGTTCTAGAACAATCACATAAAACAATATACCCCTTTCCGTGCTCTGGAAGGATCAAAACAAGAGCTGATATCATAAGTCCTTTTAGTTCTTCGAAATAATACTGACACTTTTTTCCCATATGAATGAAACCCCTTCCCTAGTAAGAGTATTAAATGGTGGAATCAACATTGATAGATCCTTGACGATCCATCAATAATATCCACTAATACCATGGAATATACTAATATCAAAGTCATTTTGTGGCTCTTCTAATGACAATACATCCTTTTCCTTCTCCGGTTCAACTGTTAATCAATGTTCAAAAATCACATCCCCTGAAACATCACTTCTTGAATCTAGAAATTTCATTTGAAATACTTCCCATATAAATGGTGAATCCTTTGGATTTTCAAAACCAAACCCAAATGTTGCTCATTCTCATGCGTAGATCTCAAATAAACCAAAATATCAACGAAATACACTACAAAAAAGTGTCAAGATACTAAGGGAATATGTGATTAATTAAATTCATAAAACTACATGACTGTTTGTTAAACCAAATGGCATCATGAGAAATTATTAATGTACATACCTAATCTTGAATGATGTATTCAGTATATTAGACCCCCAACTCTAAGATAATGATAACCCGACTGAAGATTAGTCTTTAAAACCCTATTTTCCTCCTTTAACTAATCAAACAAATTATCAACATTAGGAAAGAGATGCATATTCTTAATTATTACCTGTTTCAATCTCAAATAGTCCACACATCATTAGAGTGAACAATAATCCTTCTTGTAAAATAGCACTAGGTCTACCAATGGTGAAACACTAGAGAGAAAAAAACCCATCACCATTAGATCATACAAATAAATCTTGAGCTCATTCATCGGTACTAGTGGCACATGATAAGAAGGTATCGAAATTGGTTGAGTACTTGGAACTAGGTCAATCATAATGTCTAACTCCATATCTAGAGTAAACCTGAAGAAATATTCTAGGGAAACATTAGTAAAATCTATAACAATTGTGGGAATATAAAAAATATAAAAAATTTCATTATGATTGACTAATAAAGCTGAAAAAACCCATAGTCTATGGGAGAGAATGTCCTGGAAAACCCAACATCTGATTCCAATATTTCTAAAACAACCATGAGCTCCCATAATCATTAATAAATGAGACACACCGATGATAGTAATCAACCTGAGCAAGAGGAAGAATTGATAATCCCTCATAATTATGACATTAAATAGATCTAGAACAACAATAAGAAATTCCCATACAAAATCTGCATCAACTATTGATAGTGAACAAGGACATTGAACTCCCTAATATGTCCTCTTTTCAATAGGTATCAGTAAATCCAATTCAAATGACATTATTTCCATTATATGTTCAAGAATATCAGCAAAATGACTAGATGTAAACATGCGGGAGTCACCAATGTCAAATAAAGAAATCACTACTAAGGATGCAATAAATATGGATCCTCTCACTATAGATAGACCCGCATCTATCTTCACTAAAAAACCATATACCATGTGATGGTTATTCACTTAGGTGTCTTGTGGGTCGATCCTTATTGTTTTGGAAGTATATAAATGCCCTATAGGAGACTTTAGAGGTAATAATCCCTAATCATATCGAATAGAAGCCATATCGTGGAAGAAATGTTGTAGATGACTATAATGTCCACAACTATTACACATTTTTAGGTGGAAGAAAATAATATAGGGGATTTTTCATCCTTACCACATTGATATGAAGTTATAGTCACAACAATAACTATAATAAGAGGTGTTGTGGAGGCTTATTGATGAGAACCACCTCCACCGCCCTTGTGACGATCATGTATCTTTCTCTTATTCCTAGACACTACACTTAAGATTCAAGTAGGTGGAAGAGGTGGTGAAAAATATCCAACCATGCCTATCATATTCATCTCTTCCATCATATCCCTATCCATTATCTTTTTATAGGTTTAAATAATCAACATAAATACCTATGATCTATTATCTAGTCACAAACTGTAACGCCCCGACCCTAGTTACCCAGAGTCGGTGCATTATTACATAACATTGGCATGATCACAAGAAAGATCAAATCTCGAAAGACCGATTGGTTTAGTAGCCTTGGAAACACTAGATATATTCATAAGCCTTACATTACATCATAAAATGAAAAACTACTACAAAAACATATTGTCTCCATAAACCACACTCATATCCCCACATAATATCCATGCAGGTCATTCATAATTTACTTCTTCACTTCCTGGGAAAAATAAAACATAGAAAAGGGGTGAGCTCAAATGCCCAGTAAGGATAACAATATAGCGGATCATTAAAAATAAGCATAAACATTTAAGGCAATGCATTACTAAAATAAAAGTCTTTTAAACTTGAACTTCAACATAGTATGGAAAAAGTAAAATGAAATAATGCCATTTACTTTTTCACATGGATATTCTACTAATCGAATAATCACATGCAATATCAATAACCACTTTCATAATGTTGGAATGCATAATGCCAGACTATCATAACCACATAGTCAAGGCCTCATGCCAAGACTACAAATAAGATTTTGACAAGGCCTTGTGCCAAGACACTAGTTTGTCTCATGAGACCTACCGATGCATCGAGGAGCTATAGCGGGCTCCACCCTTCACATATTAAGTCCAATTCATTCCCATATGAAAAGGTTTAAACATAACATAAACATTCGTATTAAAAATAGCATACGAAATGTCAATAATTTCACCATAAACTATGAATGGTAAAAAATAGCACATTCATAGTCAAACATATCACAAAACCTTCAATACAATATAGAAGTTTTGTATCATAATAAATCAACTTCAAATAAGCGTAAAATCCATCAAAGGATGTTGACATAGATGAAATCAAAACACATTTTGGAGAAATATCTCTTTCTATTTTTGAAATAATTTAATAGCCATATAAAATAAAACATTTTCTTGAAAATATTCTTATAAGATTATAAGGAAAACTTTGAAGATTTTATAACGACAGAAAATAACTGCACTCGCCGTATAAGTTAAAAAACATTCTTACCTTAATTCTGTCGAAAAGGTTAAAAAGGACCTTATTTTGAAAACGACGGAAATATTCCTCTTATAAAAATTCAAACAAGGGTATAAATGACTTTAACCCATATTCTTGTAAATAATAAAAATGTTTTGAAATACATTTTGAAGAAACATGGATGTGGATGATAAAGAGATCCCAGTAGATTATTACATATAAACAACCTCGGATAATGAAGAGATTGTGAAATAACCCTTACCTTGTACTTTTCCTTGGTTGGGGTAGGTTAACCTCCTGTATAATGGTGAAATAATTGTTATTAAATTATAAAAGAATCATATACATTAATATGATATCATATATGATCTTTTAATATTGATTTGATAATAATATCTTAGTATTATCATTGTTTCGGGTGTTAAATTACTTGTTTTCTTTTATATGTTTTGTTACGCAAGACATGTTTGTAAAGGATAGGTTGTATATTATTCATATCCAGAATGATATAAAGTCCTTAAACATCATTTTTAAATCATAAAATGATAATTATACTTGAATGGATACGATGGAGAATGAATCTCATCGCGTTCGTGGAGACGGTAGTCCGTACGTACGCACGAGCGACAATATCATTCTTTTGATATTAAAATAATATATAAAAGGATGGTATATCATATATACTGAATCATTAACATGTTATATTTATTATTTACCTGAGTTACACATCATTACTATACCCATCCAAATAATATTATATTAAATAACAATTACACCATGACGTGGAGACGGTAAGCCGTATGTACGCACGTATGGTGACATGTTATTCAAAGGGTGGATAGAATACTGAATATGGTTGTACCATATTTATAATAACATCACAGTATATATATGATACTGGAGTTATTATTTTATAATGGTAACAACAAAGGAAGAAGAAGTGGAAGAAGTAATGAACTTGGAAAAAGGGTGGTGAAATCATTACCTCTTCTTCGGGTTCTTCCTTTTGATTTGATCAAAAGGGATACTTAGGTTGGCTTTCTGATCAAAATAAGGCCTCTAGGTTGTAGTGAGGGAAGTTGGGAGAGTATTTGGTCAGAGTTTGGCCGAACAAAAAGGCTTTTAAGGTGTGAAGAAATGAAAAGGAGGATTGCCCTTTTATAAGAGGGGTGAGGGGCACCTTTTGAAAAGTTAGAGATATTAGTTTATAATAAATTCATATTCGGTTTACAATGGCTCCAAAGTTGAATATTAAAAGGTTAAGGTGGTTATGGGTCGAAAACAACTCAACCAATAGAATTTAGACAGGTTTGGGTACTTATATTAACCTTATATTTAAGTATTAACTCTAAGTTAATTAGTTTCACTTTAACAATGTCTCTTTGTATTTTTATATAATATGGTTAATAAACTTACTATATACATCCAAGAGACCCCCAAGTGTTCCATTAATCATGAAAATATCATGATATAAGTCTCTTGGCCGAACATTATATTTTTAGGAATTTAATATCAATTAATAATATAATATTTGTTTTAAGAACTCCTTTATGTCAATTTTGACACTATTCAATAGTTGATTTTTTTGAAACTCATAATTGATTTATTACTTCAAAAAAAGTAAATTAAATCAATCCTAATATATCATATTATCCTATAAAATTACTTTAATTCATTAAAAGTTTCATATTATATTTATTTGGGTATTTATAATATAAATTAATTTAATTTTTCACTATTTTAGTAATTACTGCATCATCATTGTGTCATAAATAAAATAAATTATTTAATGTCTAAAAATTATAAATAAAATATCATTATGTAGGAAATCCTTTTATATTTCTAATGAATATTTATAATCTAAAATCCAACATATATAACCATATGTAATAATTGTTTTTCTAAAAGATATATGCTCATGTCATTTTTGTATTCATTTTAACTTAATTAAAATAAAGTGTCCCTATCACCTACAAGTGGCACCATGGGGTCCCCAAATCGACCCAAATATGCCTATGGTAGAACATGTATCAACCAATAAGGCTTGGACACGTTTTAGGGTAATTTAGTATTATTATAATATTATTTTTTAACCCTTATTTACCAGATTTACCCTTAATCATGGTAAATAAAATTTTTACCACAGTAATTATTCAAAATGTCTAAAAAAAAGTTACCTATTTACACAATTTGGACATCCTGATTCCAAATATGGAATCCATTTTTCTAAATTCAAAACACAGAAGTGGCAGAAATTAATTTAAAATTAATTCCCACTGTCAAAACAAAAAGTGTGTTTTTAAGAGATAATAACTATCAAAAGATTGACACTTGTTTATGTTCGGTTTAATTGTAAAATTATGTCCAATGACCAACATTATATTAAATGGTAAAAATATATTCTAAATATACTTTAAAACCACTCAAATTCATAATTTATCACTATTAATTATTTTGATTAAAAAAGTTGTTTTTAATTAAAATTTAGTAATTTTCACTATTCATCAAAATATGAAAGTTATCCGAAAAGTACCAAAATTTCACCTTAGGCTAAATTCGATATTACGAATCCAGAAATGAAGTCCATTTTAAAATATAAAACATATATAATTTCGAAAAGTAGGTATTACTATTCATAACGGCTAGTTTGATTGGTTATGGTGTGTTAGAACTCGGTGTTGCGTACAACACACGCTATCAAATTATTCAATGAGAAGCGTACCGTAGAAGCTTGTGGTGTTACATTCTCCCCTCCTTCAAATAATTTCGTCCTCGAAATTTCTAGAATACTACCGCATGAAAAGACTCGGGTGGTTCTTCATCATAAGTTCCTCGGGTTCCCACGTTACCTCTTCCATCTTATGGTTTCTCCACAAAACATTTACCAGACACGTCGTCCGGTTTCTCAGTACTTGTTCTCTTGTATCAAGAATCCTAACAGGCTCTTCACAATAAGACAGATCGGGTTCCAGTTCTAATTCCTCATAGGTGAGTACATGTGTTGGGTCAGGCATGTATTTCCTCAACATAGATACATGGAACACATCATGAACTTTGGAGAGACTTGGCGGCATTGCCAATCGGTAAGCTACAACCCCAATTCGTTCTAGAATTTCAAAAGGTCCGATGTACCTGGGACTCAATTTACCTTTCTTACCAAAACGTATGACTCCCTTCTATGGAGATACCTTCAGGAAAACATGATCACCGACTTGAAATTTCAAATCCTTCCTTCGATTATCGGCATAGATCTTCTGCCTACTTTGAGCTGCTTTGATGTGATTTTGGATTACTTTCACCTTTTCCACCGTTTCCTCCACCAGTTCTAGGCCTACAAGTTTTCTTTCACCAACGTCATGCCAACAGGTTGGTGTACGACATCTCTTTCCGTATAACGCTTCATATGGTGCCATCTGAATACTCGAATGGAAGCTATTGTTATAGGAAAATTCTACCAGTGGTAAATATTGATCCCACATACCCTGAAAATCAAGTGAGCAAGATCTCAACATGTCTTCTAAGGTCTGAATAGTCCGTTCTAATTGTCCGTCTGTCTGTGGGTGGTAAGCAGTGCTCAAATGAAGTTCAGTATCCATGGATTTCTGAAGACTTTTCCAAAATCTTGAAGTAAAACGGGGATCACGATAAGAAACAATCTCTAGGGGTACTCCATGAAGTCTCACAACATCATTAATATATAGTCTTGCTTGACGTTCCAGGGGTAGATCTTCTCTTATAGCAAGAAAATGTGCTGACTTGGTATGACGATCAACAATAACCCATATTTCATCATTCCTTATAGGAGTATTTGGTATCCCCATGACAAAGTCCATCGTAATATTGTCCCATTTCCACTCCGGTATGGGAAGAGGTTGCATGAACCCTCCAGGCTGTTGCCTTCCAGCTTTCACTTGTTGACAAACCATACATCTTGACACAAAATCAGTAATATCCCTCTTCATGTTGTCCCACCAAAAATGTTCCTTCAAATCTCTATACATTTTCATGCTCCCAGGGTGTATAGAGAAATTTGAACTATGAGCATCATCCAACAATTCCCTTTTTAGATTAGGTAAATTGGGAACACAAAGTCTCTTCCCGAATTTCAAAATTCCATCTTCATACACAAAGTCTCTCAATCTCCCATCATTCACAGCTTTAATCTTCTTTTGAAATTCTTCATCATCGGTCTGAGAACTCTTAATCCTTTCTAGTAAATATGGTTTGGCAACCATTTGAAAAAGTATTGATGTTTCACCTTCCCTGGTTATTCCCATGTCCATCTTCACTAGATCCATGAAAATTGGATCCCTTTCAAGTCTCATATTGCTCAAAACTCCATGGTCTTTTCTACTCAAAGCATCTGCCACCTTGTTTGCTTTCCCCGGGTGGTAGTGTATCGTGCAATCATAATCCTTGAGTAATTCAAGCCATCTCCTTTGCCTCATGTTGAGTTCTTTTTGTGAGAAAATATACTTCAAACTCTTGTGATCAGTATAAATCTCACATTTTTCACCATAGAGGTAGTGCCTCCATATCTTCAAAGAAAATATCACAGCTGCTAACTCGAGATCATGAGTAGGATAGTTTTGTTGATGAATTTTCAACTGTCGTGATGCATAGGCAATAACTCTATCATTCTGCATAAGGACACAACCAAGTCCTTTCTTTGATGCATCACTATAAATAACGAACCCATCATTCCCCAATGGTAGAGTCAATATAGGATCATTGACTAATCTTCTCTTCAGTTCTTCAAAACATTCTTCACACTCTTTTTTCCAAACAAATTTATCCCCTTTACGTGTGAGCTTTGTTAATGGGTTAGCCAATCGGGAAAAATTCTGGACGAAACGTCGATAATAACCTGCCAAACCAATAAAACTACGTACCTCAGTTATACTTGTAGGTGCTGGCCATTCATGGATTGCCTTGGTCTTAGAAGGATCAACAGAGATTCCATCATTAGAGACAATATGGCCAAGAAAAGAAATCTCCTGAAGCCAGAATTCACACTTCCAAAACTTCCCATAAAATTCATGCCTCCTCAGAGTCTTCAAGATAATGCGTAAGTGATTTTCATGATCTTCGTAGGTTTTGGAGTATACCAAGATATCATCAATAAATACCACCACAAATTCATCAAGATACTCCTTGAAAACTCTATTCACCAGATCCATGAATACAGAGGGTGCATTAGTCAATCCAAACGGCATTACGGTAAACTCGTAATGCCCGTACCTGGTTCGAAATGCTGTCTTCAGAATGTCTTCCTCCTTCACACACAACTGATGGTATCCAGATCGAAGGTAAATCTTTGAAAAGTATTGAGATCAATGTAGTTGGTCAAATAAATCATCAATACGAGGTAGGGGATACTTTTTCTTTATCGTTATAACATTGATCACCATGTAGTCGATACATAACCTCATAGATCCATCTTTCTTTTTAACAAAAAGAACAGGGGATCCCCATGGAGAAACACTAGGGCGAATAAATCCCTTATTACTCAATTCCTCTAGTTGTTTCTTTAGTTCAACTAATTCTACAGTGGCCATTCTATAAGGGGTCTTTGATATAGGCCTTGATCCAGGAATCAAATCAATGGAAAACTCAACTTCTCGTTCTGGAGGATGTCCAGGTAAATCTTCCGGAAATACATCTACAAATTCTTTCACAACAGGTACATCCTCTATTTGAACATTCCTTTCCTCACCTACAGTTATTTCATTCTCTTCCTCCCCAATAATTGAATTAAGTTGAGCTACTGGGGGTGGATCTAAATAAGAATTAGGTGGTGACGATTCTGCTCTAAAGATAAGGTGTTCCTTATCATTATCATCAAGAATCGTAACCTCTTTCTTCTTACAATAAATATTCACATCATAGTCTGAAAGCCAGTCCATACCGAGGATTATATCAAACTCAATCATAGGTATGACGACGAGATCAGCAGATAAAGAACATTTATGTGCTCTAATGGGGACTGATTCACAAAACTTTGTTGCAATGATACTTCCATTAGGAGTTTTAACTGACAATTCCTTTATTAAATCAAATTGGAAATATCTAATTTTCTTAGCAAACTGGCAAGATATGAAACAATGCAATGATCCAGAGTCAAATAATGTATTTTCTAAACTTGAGGAAACCATTAAATTACCTCCCACCACATCTTTCAGAGCTTCTACCTCAGCAGTAGTGATATCATAAGCCTGGCCTTGATCCCTTGGCCTTTTCTGAGGTAAGTTCTCCTGACGCTTAGGACATGCATTTTCATAATGCCCCATCTCCCTGCAATTGTAGCACTGAACGTTGGTAGCTTCCTTCTTCCCCTTGCAATCACGAGCTTGGTGGCTTTTTTCACCACACTTGTAACAGACTCCCATTCCCTTCAAGCAAGTACCATGATGTTTCTTCCCGCATTTACCACAAGATGGATATTCAACCTTTCCCTTCTTCCCCTTATTTCCAATCCCAGATTGATCAGCAGGTATCTTCTTCTATTTCTTTGCTTTAAAGTCATAAGACTTAGAGAATTCCTTTTCGGTCTTGATAGCACATGAGACAATGTCTTCGTACGACGAAAAGGATTGTGAGACTAATGCTCGACGGAGAAATGGTTTTAACCCATCAAAGAAACGATCAATCTTACTTCTTGGGTTACGTATATAATCACCAGCATACCTTGCTAACCTTGTAAATTTAGCCTCATACTTTGTGACATTCTCATCCTCCTTCTGTCTCAGACTTAGAAATTGTCTTTCCATATCTGCTCGATGGTCGCGAGGAAAGTATTTTTCTAAAAACAGATCTTTGAACTCCCTCCATTCCATATTTGATACTTCATAATCTTCCTTCATATTTTGAATTAATGACCACCATTGATCAGCATCTCCAGTGAGGTGGTAAACATCCATGATAACTTTTTCCCTTTCACTGCTCACCAAAGCCTGAAATATTTTCTCTAGGGAATTTATCCATTGCTCAGCTACTAAGGGATTTGTACTCTCATTGAACTTTGGTGGTTGTTTCCTCATGAATCTATCTAACATTGATCCTCCATGCTGTGGATTAGGGTGCTTCATACGGGTAAGGTTATTATTCATAACCTGAGTAAGTTGTCCCAGTATGGTGATTAGCTGATCGACACCAGTTGCATCATCAGCTCCACTATAATTATCTTGAGCAGGAGGGAAAACCCATACATGGAGTGCGTGTATTGATACGGTTTCCATTTCTTCCACTAGGAGCCATTTCTAAACAATGTCATAAACTAGATCAGTTTATGAATCAAAATACATAATCTCATACTTATAAAACAGTTAACATAAATTGAACTATTTATGGATATAATCCATAATCATAAAAATGTTTTCTTTGAGTAAGTATATACTCATAAACCCTTTATAATGATTTGTAAAGAAAATGAGAGTTATCCTACGCATATCCCCCGGGAGTGTCGTAACCAAGAGTGCAGCAAGGCCCGTTGTCGTGCACCAGTTCCCGTTCGAGTCTAGCTTAAAGTGGTGTTTTTAGGTTTTACCCCTAGGTACATATGTGCCAGAGCCGCCTCTACCTGCTCGTATCTAGACATGGATGTATTGCTCGAAAAACTCAAAAAATCTCTACAATACCAAAATTCTAGGAAGTTCTTCTACACTAATCCTCAAAGTTCATCTTAGGTCTACGTGCTCTAATCAGAGTTTATCTAAATCTAGCTTCCAAGGTTTGTACTAAACTTCCACTGATACCAACTGTAATGCCCCGACCCTAGTTACCCAGAGTCAGTGCATTATTACATAACATTGGCATGATCACAAGAAAGATCGAATCTCGAAAGACCGATTGGTTTAGTAGCCTTGGAAACACTAGATATATTCATAAGTCTTACATTACTTCATAAAATGAAAAACTATTACAACAACATATTGTCTCCATAAACCACACTCATATCCCCACATAATATACCTGCAGGTCATTCATAATTTACTTCTTCACTTCCTGGAAAAAATAAAACATAGAAAAGGGGTGAGCTCAAATGCCCAGTAAGGATAACAATATAGCAGAACATTCAAAATAAGCATAAACGTTTAAGGAAATGCATTACTAAAACAAAATCCTTTTAAACTTGAACTTCAACATAGTATGGAAAAAGTAAAATTAAATAATTCCATTTACTTGTTCACATGGATATTCTACTAATCGAATAATCACATGCAATATCAATAACCACTTTCATAATGTTGGAATGCATAATGTCAGACTATCATAAACACATAGCCAAGGCCTCGTTCCAAGACTACAAATAAGATTTTGCCAAGGCCTTGTGACAAGACACTAGTTTGTCTCATGAGACCTACCGATTCATCGAGGAGCTATAGCGGGCTCCACCCGTCACATATTAAGTCCAATGCATTCCCATATGAAAAGGTTGAAACATAACATAAACATTCATATTAAAAATAGCATACGAAATGTCAATAATTTCACCATAAACTATGAATGGTATAAAAATATCACATCCACAGTCAAACATATCACAAAACCTTCAATAAAATATAGAAGTTTTGTATCATAATAAATCAACTTCAAATAAGCGTAAAATCCATCAAAGGATGTTGACATAGATGAAATCAAAACACTTTTTGATGAAATATCTCTTTCTGTTTTTGAAATAATTTAAGAGCCATATAAAATAAAACATTTTCTTGAAAATATTCTTATAAGCTTGTAAGGAAAACTTTGAAGATTTTATAACGGCAGAAAATGACAGCACTCGCTGTATAAGTTAAAAAAACATTCTTACCTTAATTCTGTCGAAAAGGTTAAAAAGGACCTTGTTTTGAAAACGACGAAAAGATTCCTCTTATAAAAAGTCAAACAAGGGTATAAATGACTTTAACCCATATTCTTGTAAATAATAAAAATGTTTTGAAATACATTTTGAAGAAACATGGATGTGGATGATAAAGAGATCCCAGTAGATTATTACATATAAACAACCTCGGATAATGAAGAGATTGTGAAATAACCCTTACCTTGTACTTTTCCTTGGTTGGGGTAGGTTAAACTCCTGTATAATGGTGAAATAATTGTTATTAAATTATACAAGAATCATATACATTAATATGATATCATATATGATCTTTTAATATTGATTTGATAATAATATATTAGTATTATCATTGTTTCGGGTGTTAACTTACTTGTTTTCTTTTATATGTTTTGTTATGTAAGACATGTTTGTAAAGGATAGGTTGTATATTATTCATATCCAGAATGATATCAAGTCCTTAAACATCATTTTTTAAATCATCAAATGATAATTATACTTGAACGGATACGATGGAGAATGAATCTCATCGCGTTCGTGGAGACGGTAGTCCGTACGTACGCACGAGCGACAATATCATTATTTTGATATTAAAATAATATATAAAAGGATGGTATATCATATATACTGAATCATTAACATGTTATATTTATTATTTACATGAGTTACACATCATAATTATACCCATCCAAATAATATTATATTGAATAACAATTACACCACGACGTGGAGACGGTAAGCCGTACGTACGCACGTATGGTGACATGTTATTCAAAGGGTAGATAGAATACTGAATATGGTTGTACCATATTTATAATAACATCATAGTATATATATGATACTGGAGTTATTATTTTAGAATGGTAACAACAATGGAAGAAGAAGTGGAAGAAGTAATGAACTTGGAAAAAGTGTGGTGAAATCATTACCTCTTCTTCGGGTTCTTCCCTTTGATTTGATCAAAAGGGCTGCATAGGTTGGCTTTCTGATCAAAATAATGCCTCTATGTTGTAGTGAGGGAAGTTGGGAGAGTATTTGGGCAGATTTTGGCCGAACCAAAAGGATTTGAAGGTGTGAAGAAATGAGAAGGAGGAGTTCCCTTTTATAAGAGGGGTGAGGGGCACCTTTGGAAAAGTTAGAGATATTAGTTTATAATAAATACATATTCGGTTTCCAATGGCTCCAAAGTTGACTATTCAATGTTTAAGGTAGGGATGGGTCGAAAACAACTCAACCAATAGAATTTAGACAGGTTTGGGTACTTATATTAACCATATCATTAAGTATTAACTCTAAGTTAATTAGTTTCACGTTTACAATGTCTCTTTGTATTTTTATATAATATTGTTAATAAACTTACTATATACATCCAAGAGACCCCCAAGTGGTCCATTAATGATGAAACTATCATGATATAAGTCTCTTGGCCGAACATTAGATTTTTAGGAATTTAATATCAATTAATAATATAATATTTGTTTTAAGAACTCTTTTATGTCAATTTTGACACTATTCAATAGTTGATTTTTTTGAAACTCATAACAGATTTATTACTTCTAAAAAAGTATATTAAATCAATAATAATATATCATATTATCCTATAAAATTAGTTTAATTCATTAAAAGTTTCATATTATATTTATTTGGGTATTTATAATATCAATTAATTTAATTTTTCACTATTTTAGTAATTACTGCATCATCATTGTGTCATAAATAAAATAAATTATTTAATGTCTAAAAATTATAAATAAAATATAATTATGTATGAAATCGTTTTATCTTTCTAAAGAATATTTATAATCTAAAATCCAACATATATAACCCTATGTAATAATTGTTTTTCTAAAAGATATATGCTTGTGTCATTTTTGTATTCATTTTAACTTAATTAAAATAAAGTGTCCCTATCACCTACAAGTGGAACCATGGGGTCCCCAAATCGACGCAAAGATGCCTATGGTCGAACATGTATCAACAAATAAGTCTAGGACACGTTTTAGGGTAATTTAGTATTATTATAATATTATTTTTTAACCCTTATTTACCAGATTTACCCTTAACCATGGTAAATAAAATTTTTACCATAGTAATTATTCGAAATGTCTAAAAATAAAAGTTACCTATTTACACAATTTAGACATCCTGATTCCAAATATTGAATCCATTTTTCTAAATTCAAAACACAGAAGTGGCAGAAATTAATTTAAAATTAATTCCCGCTGTCAAAACAAAAAGCGTGTTTTTAAGAGATAATAACTATCAAAAGATTGACACTTTTTTATGTTCGGTTTAATTGTAAAATTATGTCCAATGACCAACATTATATTAAATGGTAAAAATATATTCTAAATATACTTTAAATCCACTCAAATTCATAATTTATCAGTATTAATTATTTTGATTAAAAAAGTTGTTTTTAATTAAAATTTAGTAATTTTCACTATTCATCAAAATATGAAAGTTATCCGAAAAGTACCAAAATTTCACCTTAGGCTAAATTCGATATTACTAATCCAGAAATGAAGTCCATTTTAAAATATAAAATATATATAATTTCGAAAATTAGGTATTACTATTCATAACGGCTAGTTTGATTGGTTATGGTGTGTTAGAACTCGGTGTTGCGTACAACACACGCTATCACATTATTCAAAGAGAAGCGTACCGTAGAAGCTTGGGGTGTTACTCAAACCCTACAGGTACTCTTGAGCTTTTATTTGTTCATAAATTACAACATGTGGTGAAAAACAAACTTTCATAGAAAACCAATGGGTATACACCATCACCAAACACCTTCCTTTCTATAAAGGGAGGAACTCTAGACACTGCACCATCACTAGAAACTCTGGACAAAACTTTTAGTAGAAGAGAGTCTTAGAACCATTCTAATCTAATCCCACAAGCCTATCAACTTGTACCATGGAATCCTATCATCGCTTTTTTGGACCCTCAAGTATGAATGCCACAAACATCACCTTGAAAATCTTAGGCGTATCCAAGAAGTCAGACATTTAATCAATATTTTAAAGCCAGTACTTCAATTATTTTAGTTCATTTCTACCCTTAATGGAAAGTGTATTCTCTGTTAGAACTACCGTGATCGATCCATGTCTCTTAGAGCTCCTTTGTAAACCTATATAACAACGTTATGAACTTTTGGTAAATTATGGTTGATTCCATGAACTTCTCGCATGATGGACTTAATAAAATTATGGTCAATGGGTTGATTCCCATGAGGTTTATCATCTTCACCCCCCTGTGGAACCCAAGGAAGACGATTCATAAGAATACTTCTGCACAACATGATATAAGACACAATCAAACATAGAAAAATATATGTTTAAAGAAAAAATTCCATAAAAACAGAAATTTAAACTAAAAATAAAAACATAAGTCACAATTCCCAACATCACATGGTAACTTGAATATATTCATGAAAATAAATGGACATAAATTCACTGTAACATACATGTTATATCCCAAAAATACTACATCTAGTCTACAAAATGTCCCAAGAAAATTATTGATGAAGAAAACGCACTTTTTATACCAAAATATGATGAAACTAAACCATATAGCTTCACAAAATTATACTCGACCCATATTTCCATATACTTGATGGGCATTCTCGATCTCCACAGGATGGTGACTAGAAATCAGGCATAAAAAATTGAATCATCTTTCCCAGCCTGAGGATGGAAAGATGACATATATACATATACCAAAAGAAATTGTGGATGGAAACATTAATATATATGTCATAATAGATATAGAACAATTAAAGTGATAAAAATGAATTGGTAGCAAAACAATCTCTAAGAGACAAGTCCAATAAAAAAGGATGAAAAAATAAAACATCTACTGCAACTATATCCATGTTGTAGCATGGTAAATCTCCCACCATATGACAACTATCCAACCAAACCCAGAGGACATAAAACCTCACCACCTCACAGTGATGTCTTGCCTTTCCCTACATCAAATGGCCTAACACGTTCAATGTACCTCTGATGAAGTGCGCAGGGTGTGGGTTAAAAATATCAGTAGGATCAAATTCAGGTGCTCTATTTCTTATCTTGGTACAATAACCCAGGAATTCACAACATTAAATAACACAAGACATGATATATGAACGAGCAGGTTTTTATATCAAAATCATGATAAAACAATTTAATTTCCCCTTTCCACACATTTCCAAATAAAGTAGTAAAATATTTTTTAATAATTCAATATTAATATATAAATGTATATATATCAAATAAAATAAAATTAAATAATGTATCATATATCATATCAAATCCAAGGAAGAATAACCTAAACATTATAATCCAAGGATGCCCAAATCGGCCAATGTACATGTTAGATCATGGAATAGATCACACTAGATTAGGATATCTAAGACAATCATACATAACATAAGATATCATGCATGCATCATTCCCCTAGATATATGCATCAAATCGATGCTCATAGAAACACCCAAGAAAGTGAACATCCTAATAGGTGTAACATGTCCCTAGAGTAATAGGCCTAGAGAGTAGAGGAAAAATCCATGAGTGAACCCCTCAATAATGGATGATTCCTATTACTATAGATTCCACCTAAGTACCCAAAGCTTCCCATGTGATCTATTTTACAATCCATTTTTTCAATTCATTTTCAACACACTATTCTTTTAAAACCATTTCCCAAGGCATTGAAATCCCTATTTCACTTACCAAAACCAGAGGAAAATAATATTTTATCAAAAACTCATTTATACACGCACAAATCAAATCAATCAATCATTCAATTTCATTAATAAAATAATTTATGAAAATCTTAGAAATGTGGTACACCAACATAGGATAGAGATAAAAACACCTACCTCAAATCTCTGGTCGTACACCCCTACAATGGAATCCACCAACAAGGAAGACCACTACAATGATAACAGAGTCCCTAGAACCAATCCTTGCATCTCAGAATCGATCAATTTAAGAAAATAGTCATCAAATAAAAGGAAACAATACATACCTCAGGAACACATACACATAGTACCATAACCAACAAAGGATCGTACCCCAGAATAAAATCAAATAATGGATCTAGAAAAAAACAAGAAAATCAAAAACAAAAATAAATAAAATATAATAACACAACAAAATATCACTACGATGATCAGATCCTATAAAGATGTAGAATGATATCTAACCCTGAGAGATGTAACAAAATTTCACTAATGATCAATTGCCGAATGAATCGATTCGAAATGAACAGAGGTTCCAAAAATCACTGAATAAGAGTTTTAGGTTGAAAAAAAGAGTCTACACATTGAATAAATAACATATCATTTTTACAAAATCCTAAAGGGAATTCACATGATTCTTACATGATATGTAACCCATTTATACATCTTTTAATCCGTAGAGTCCATATACATTGAAAAAATCCACACCTTTTTATTAAATCCCTGATTTTCACAATTAAATGATGTGTAATCTTTCATGATGTGTATTCGTTTTATGAAATGATCCTTTTGATCAAATAAATGATGTGTAAACTAGTGACATGGTGTATAAATATCCATAAAGATGAAAATAATTAAATTCATACATGATAATCCTATCCACCTCATGAATTCTCTGAACTCAAGGAGAAAAAAATTATTTCATACTAATCAAATTCATACATCCCACAACGTTAGGTCATTTTCCACAAAAAAATGATCTCTACCCTCAGGAGTCCCAACATGCACCCAATAAAAGAAGGAAAATGAATAAATAGATGAGTAATATGTGAAATATGGTAATAGGATGTCACAAAGTATCTATATATTCTACTAATTACTTATATTTTCTATTAATTATTTCAATTTACTCTTAATTATAAATAGTTTTTTTACTAATTTTCGTTATTTTTTCTAATTACTAATATTTTTTATAATTACCGCTGTTTTGTTTGCAAATTATCACAATATTTTTATAATTAATCCTAATTTTATATGATTACCTATAATTGTAACTAATTACTTCTAATTATTACTAATTTCTATTAATTATTGAAAATTTATACTAATCACCACTAATTTCGTCAAATTAATGCTAATTTTTACTAATTACATCTAATTTACACAAATTACAATCACTATATACTAATTACTACTAATTTCTACTAATTACAACTGATTTAAACAAATTAAATCTAATTAATACTAATTAGACCTAATTTTTACTAATCCCCTCTAATTAATACCAATTACTGCTAATTTCTACTAATTAAATCTCATTTTCGCTAATTACATCTAATTTTTACTAATTAGTGTTAATATCAACAAATTTTCAGGAATTTATAATAATTATTTCTAATTTTTAATAATTAAAAGTACTTTCTACTAATGAGAAAAAATATTTACATATTACCATTAAATATTACAAAATTTTTATAGTTATTGATATTTACCATTAATTTCTAAAAAGTGCTATTAATTTGTACTAATTTCTAATTATTATTAATTTTTACTAATTGATCTAAATTATTTTTACCTATTAAGAAGATATATTAATTTTTATATAGTTTTGTTAATTAGTTCTATTTATTTATCAATTATACATAATTAGTAGTAATTACAACTACATAGTTATAATTTAAATTCATTACTGCTAATTAAAACTAATTACTGCTAATTTAAAAAATACTAATACTTAACACTGATTATTACTATTTTAAACTAATTACCACTAAATAATGACAATAATTTTGAAAATAAAATAAATCCAAAATTATAAAGTTTAATCAAATACATCAATATTGATGATTTTTTGGCTACAAATATGAATGTATTTCATCCTTATAAAAATTAAAAAAATTTAATGAATAAATTAAGAAGAGGAGAGGATAGAACGAGTGAGGTGAGGAGAGGTGATGAGAGGAAAGTGAGAGAGAAAATCAGTTGGCAAGAATTTTATATAGGTTACATTAGTAGAGACAAGACTATTTGTGATGGGACTCCCATCATAAATAGTAAAAACCATAAATAAAGGTGTAGGTGGTAAAAAAGTTATTTTCGGTGAAATCATTCACAAAAATTATTCTTATAATATATTATTTACCATGGGTGATAAATTCCCATCTCAAATATTCTCCTATCATAGTATTATTTGTGATGGGTTCTAACTCTCATTAAAAATAACCTGAAGGTCAAATAATTTTTTCGACATGAGATAAATTCAGTACCAAATAACTGTTTATTTAAAATTATTTATGATGGGATACCCATACCATCTAAAATATTTATCTTCCCATAGTTTATAAGGAAATGGAAATAATTATATCTAATAAATATTGAGCTCTAATAAAATCATAAAAGATGAGGAATATAGGGAAATTTAATCTATTACAAATGATAAAACCAATTTTATTTAAAAATGGTGAAAGAGATGGTTCATGGGTTATATCAAAGAATGAGGAGTTGAATCAAATCAATAAAAACTAAACATAGGATCCAGTTGAGATCCTTGAACATTAAAATGTGATTGGAACAAAGTGGATTTTTAATAACATACTCAATAGAAATGGTATTATAATCTGAAATTAACCTTGTTTAGTATGTAAAGGCTATGCTTAAAAATTCTCTTGATATTAAAGAATATTTTCACCAGTGGATCATTTTGAGTCAATCAGAATATTTCTATAAGTGGGCATACTTAAATGGGACTTTGGATTTATCAAATTGATGTAAAGATGGAGTTTATTAATTTTTTTAAATGAATAAATGTATATTGAACAATGAGTAGGATTACTAACTGTTAATGATGAAACAAAGGTATACAGGTTAAGGAACTCTAGATATAGTCTATAATAGGCACCATAAGCATGGTATTCTCAGCTTTTCTCAAATATGAATAAAGTGGAATTAAAAATAGGTTGTGTTGATATCAATATTTATATAATGACATCCAAGGAATAATATTTTATAGTTTTGGTTTATAGGGATAATATAATATTTTATAGAAGAAAATATAATTTTTTTGAAGAGTTTTTAATATAATTAGTTAATAATTTTATTTTTCCATTATTGTAAAACTTTCCTATTTTTTGGTGTTTCTAGTGTTTTATAAAAAGAGAGATATATTTATTATATATGATAAATATTAAAATGATCTACTGAAGAAGTTTTACATTCATGTTTCAATGACCATGTCAAATATAATTGAAATTGGAACAAAACTAAGAAGTATGATGTAAAATTCATATTTCAAAACTTGTGTAAGGAAATAAATTCATGTAATTTTATGTGATAGAAACTCATCAAGATATTTAAATTGGTACTTGTAAAATGGGTGGTTTTCAATGTAAGTATTAGAAAAATCCTATTGTAAAAATCAAGATAATTATGAGGTACATCTAAGATACTCTCATTAATGGTTCGATCTTTAATATTTAAAAGGAACATGAATTATTATATTTTTTATACTGAATAGGCATGTGACATGGTGGACTAAAATTCAACAAGAAAAAGTGATATTTTTATATTTCCACTATGTCTGTAGGAAGGATGAGTAAGAATAAAGAGAGTAAATCTCTTAGTGCAGCCACAGTTTAATTTATTATAGTAATGAAAACATGCACATGGAATTAGTGACAAAATAAATAATTGGAAGATATTTGTGAAATTTAGAAACAACCTGTTCTAATTTTTTTATAACAAGATTTTAATTGAACTCACAAAGCATTGTTTTATGGAACTCCGAAACCCAAAAAAACTAAAACAATATATCATTAACTTGATGAAAATTTAGTGAAATGAGTGATTCAAATGGAGTATGGTTAAATAGATTAGAAATTTGTTGAAATCAGGATGAAACCTTTTTCCACTCCATCTTTTAAGATGCACTAGTTGAACCTTGGTATTTAACCATCTCCCTCTGCCTAAAGAGGTTAATATGTTCCCCTAATCATATTATATTTAATTGTTTTACATGGTTTTTCTGTGTTCTTATTATATGTTATTATATTATATTGTGTTTTATAATAAGGGGGGACATATTTTCCATGGGGAATGCTAGATTTAGAATGAAGGATTGATCTGACTTATGTGGATCACACTATAAATCTTAACTTATTATCATATTTCTTAAATAGAGGTCTGACTCAGGTAGTCTTATATACATTTCTAATGAATACTTTCTCAATCTTTTGGAATATATGTTTACATAATTATTGAATTTAATCAAATTTAGAGGAAAAATCATTTATATTTTATTTTTTGAAAGAGTATTTGGACTTTATAGAGAGTGTCATGTGTATGAGTAGTGCATATTCAGGGGGGGTTGAAACCTTAAGGGAGAGCATGGATTTTAGGGAATTTAAGGGATAATAAGAACATGTGGTGGATTGATAAAAAATACTAGGGTATAATGGATTAATATATTATATCATTATAATTATTATGTAATTTAAGAATTGTTGATTTTAAATAAAGTATATTGGTTACATCAAATATATTTGGCTGAATATGTTATATATAAGTGGATATAAAATATATTCTAAAATAATTAGTATAAAATGAGTATTTAATATGTTATATTTAATGTTGGATGATTTTTGGAGTTATTATGGGGTTTTTAGGAAAAAATCAGTTTGTGTAGATTCTAATGAAAATGGATAAATATCAAAATATATGGTTAACCAAATCTATCTAAAAAATTGACCACTGATGATAGGATAGAAATTTAGAAAAATATTGAAATATTACTTTATTCATAACAGTACTCAAAAAATTTTGATTATAGAATTTACAAATTCCTGGAGTCTTCCATTTTATATAAGGTTTATCCAACCCATTTATAAGAGTTGTTAGGTCATCATATAAGGGTCATTCTATCCATTCAACCAATTTATAAGAATCATTAAGGTATAATATAAGGGTCATACCCTTTATCATTTGTGACAATGACTCAGATCAAATGAAATATATATATGATTCATTCATTGGGTAATTTATTCTAGTTTTAAATATCCACTCTAGTGACCATGACATGATAATAGAGGAAATCATGGAAAGACTAACTAAGGATCATCAAAATTCGGCTCTTTGTTAAGATCTCACTATGACTCAGAACATCAGGCCTCAATTTCTATATTCATAAAAGGATTATCTCAATAAGATACTAGGATTTTAGTATTTATTGTCAATTTTATTTTATGGATAACAATGTATTTAGAAATTTTTATGGTTTCTATGAATTTTATGGAATCCTAGAAGACCATGATTTGTATAATAAATTAAAAATATTAAAAAGAATTAAATTAGATGAATTGTTTAGTATTCATTTCAAAAAATTTCAAGATTAAAAATGTGGAAACTGTTATGTGTAAATATTTTTAATAATAAATAAGAAGAAATCATGGTTTAGAAAAATAAATATGTTCATCTATTATGAATGATTAAAAATAGTTTAAGGAAGGATGATGTTGAGATATATTCTATAGATGTATAATTTAAGAAGGAGAAGAAGTAAAATGAGAACACTATAAATAGTTATAGTGTCCATATTTTTCTTTTCAAATAATCATTATAAATTACTTTAATGTTACCAATACCTTTCCTCGATGTAATAAATAGAGATACCAGAAGAGGAAGTTCTTATAGTATCGATGTTCTTTCCTTCCTAATTATTTATAGAAAAATGAGTGTACCTACTTTTTGGTAGTTTTAATGATTTTTTGTGTATCCTCCTTGGACTATCCCTTTATGGGGAACCAATTGAAACTCTTGTGTCCCTTTATTTACTTTCATTAACATGAATTTATGGGTGTATGTGAACATTAACAATACTAACCTATTATTTATAACATTATTACAGTATCCTATGGGAGGAAAGAAGATTCAAGCTCCCTAATACACCCCTCCCCCTCTTAGAATGTATTATAATACTAGTTTCTACCATATTGTTACTGAATGTTTCTTCTTATTGGACCACAAAACGAAACAATCACCAAGAAAGTTGATGGTTCTCAATAATTTTTTTTTATTAATTTTATATCTAATAAATAATTCATCTAAATAACTTATAAAAAAATTCAGATCTATATGGATAAAAATTTCCAAGTCTCCGTGTTCTCTTTAGATAATACAATGTTTCTCAATAAATTTTTTATATGAATCTTTCATATTCTCTTAAAACCATGTTCATAGGAAAACATAAAATATAAAATATTAACAACTAACTATTATATAAATTATTCTTATGATCATTCATCTAAAAATTATTTAATCTATTGATTTCCCATAATCATCAATATCTAGTTTAAAATGGGTTTTTTTTACAAAAGTCCTAATACTTAAAAAATTTTCAAAACAAAAATGAATAATTAAATATTTTTTATAATTATTTTGAAAAAAAATAATTCCTTTTGTTTTCTAGGATATTTTGGAGAGAAGAAATAAATTAAATTCACTCATCATTCTGTTCTAAATTTCATAGGACATGAATTTTGAGAAATTATCTTCATGTGACTTTCAGGTGGACCCAAAATATATATCATACAAAATGATTTTTATGATTATGATTTTACTAAAGAATTTATTTATTAAAAGAGTTGGATGTATCATTATTTTAAAAAAGTCATTTCAAAGTATGAATTTGTAAAATCTATCATAGCAGGACTGTAAATATTTTTTATGTTTGTAAAGTTCCTTTGAAAGTTATATACATTTTCTAAAAAATTTAGACATTCGAATCCAAGTGTTTGTTCAACATAAAACTCTTTCACTATATATCCATTCAGGAAGGAACTCTTTACATCAATCTGAAAAAAAGTAAAATTTATATGAGTAGTAAAGGTTAAAATCATTTGAATAAATTATAATCTACAGATAATAGAAAAAAATTCTTCATTTTCTATATCTTCTTGGTTGTATCTTTTGGTAATAATTCAGGGATTATTTTGAACTATGATTCTATTTTCATCACAATTATTTCATAAAGCCCATTTGGTTCCCATAAATAAGTAATTTGTTGTCAATACATCAAAAGTAAAAACACTGTGTTTTTTTCAAATTGGTTGATTTTTTGATGAATTATTATTATTCAATTTTGATCACAAAAGTTATCATCTACTAATTTATTTTTAAATTAAGATAATAATGACATATTATAACACTTATTCTATAATGGGTTTCTAGATTTTATAAGTTGATATACATTACTAATAACATTAGATGGGATAGTTCTATAAAAATTTCTAGTTTCTTAGAAAAGTTTTTGGGGTTTCGTATCTACCTAATTATAACTATCTAGAATGTTTCGTTCATTACTAATAAAAATTGGGCCTGAAGGTTCAGCTAAAATATCTAAATTAGAAATATTATTTTAAATATAATATAAATCACTTTCAATATTCATAAATTTATTAAATAAATTAATAAAATGTATTTTTCATCAAGATTTATTTTTACTATTCCATCAATAATATATGATCATCTATTAAAAATATAATCATCCTTACATATGGTGAAGTAGAGAAAAAAAATCCTTCATTTAATTTCAAATTGAACTTGCAAGGATGATATTTATTATTCAAAATGAATAATTCTCATCTGAAAATACAAAAGAAGACAACATTTATTTTCCGTCCTTTCCATAATTCGTAATGTTTTCTATTTAAAACCAAATAGAGAAAAATATGATTTACAGTGTAGGGTTATGTATTAATTGATTCAGCTTAAAAATAGTTATCTAATTGATTTTCAGAAAACCAGTATCAATAAATCTATAAAAGATAACTATTCCTTCTATTAAAAATTATTTTTTGGTGTTCATGTTAATAAAAAGTTATTTTTAATTATTTTTTCATTTTAAATGTTTCAAAAGAAATATTATCAAACTCTACACCATGATCACACTAGATAGTGAATAAGGGAATATTTTTCTAATTTTGATATAGAGTTAAAATATTTTTAAATAAAATAAGTGCTTATAATTTATGTGTGATAATGATAAATAAAGTATATCTTATGTAATAATTATCTAGGAAATATAAAAATGTTATTACTATGATACTATAAGTTTTTGTTACCATGAAAAGACATATCTACATTAATGATTGTGTTCCAAAAGTAGTGATTTAACTAATTGGTTTAAATCTACCCATATGTTTCATACCATATTATAAATGGTTTAGGACCATAGAAAAAATACATTTATATTCTAGGAGGCACTTTATAATTTCTTTCAAGTAATTTTTCTTTAATGTCCAAAATTTTCGATATCATAACATTCTGTACTTCTAAGAATTATCCTCAATTTGATGATAGAATGGAAAGAAATAACATTTTAGTTCTTTAAGGAAATGTGTGTGTACATTGTTATATCATTTGGAAGATAATATGTGAACTCCTATAAAATTTTTCATGATACATTTATCATTCCAATATTTCATGAAAAAACATTCCTCACATAACTAGTTTATATTATTGTGATTGTGTTAAAATCCAGAAACATAAATAACATTAGAAATTAAGGTATTAACATACTAGGATACATCACTTATACCCATGATTTTATATTTTCCATTGTCTCTAAATGTATCATGTCCCCCATTTACCTTTTTATGTTCCAAATGTTTTACTAGTTTACAATAATATATTGAGAGAAATCACAATCCATATACCAGGTGTTTCTACCAATGGTACCAAAAACTTTCTCTTGAAATAAATTAATCTAATTTTTTTAACATAGATTGGTTTATTCCATCTATATTTAAAAAAAATATTTGGTTCCCACATCATTCCAACTATTCTATATTGAATAGCTATGAGTTCTTTATAAATATAACCCTTAATTGTTCTAGAAGATTGTTTCTTCTGTGGAGAGTATTGATTCTTCGAGTTAAGTCCCAATTAAATTTTAGTAAAAATGTATTCACTTTGAAAAAAAATAAGTGGATTGAAAATTAGACTTATGCGAAGATGAATAACCAATTCATAACAAATATTTAAAAAGTTTCTAATTTTCTACTAGTTTATCAAATTTCTCTCATCTATATGTAAAACTAGAAAATAACTTCTTCAAACATGCAACCTTTAATTTCAATTTTCAAAATTTATTTAAATCCATAGTACATATTGAAACAAAAATATTTTTATCTTTTAGCTCATAAATAATATTAAAAATAAACTCATTGGAATTGTCTAGATTAACCATAGTAGAGTATTCCCCTTAAAAACATAATATATGTTTTTTCTATGCCAGTTACGTATTTTTCTATTTATTTAAATAATGGAAATATTTCTCCTATATCATTCTATGAATGACTATAATCGTAAAATATAATAGAAAGGAATTAACTAATCTATTCGGTAAGAAATGTTTCATTTAGAGGAATTATCTTAATTAATACAAAAATCGTCTTGTTGGAACTCCATGTTTCAGTGTGTTTTTTAACATCATTTTTTATACATTTGGGATATTTTGTGATCCTTGTATATTTATTTTAGCCTTGGGAAATATATCATTATCTACCTTGGAAAATTACATTCATAATATATCACATCATTATAATTTTTATTTTCATATCTGTTAGATCGAAATGTATATGCAAATGTCAATGAGATGTCACTGTACAAGAGTTGGTGAATTTTAGGTTTAAAAACATTGTATTTAAATATTTAATAATGAAATTAGTTTAATAGCCCTAGATCTAATAGATATGACATGATGTGATATCACAAGTAATAAAATTCGATTATATTTCATTTTAATACAATGATTACATTAATAAAAAAGTAAATCATTCTATTATACATTGTATTTTAATATTTTAATACAATATTTAGTGAATGAATTGTAATTGAAAATATAAAATATAAAATAATATTAATGGAAAAAAGAAACAAAATGATTCCATTTTTATTAAAGAATGTATGGGAAATGTAAAGGTATTACAATTATTTTATCCCAAAGAATTAGGTATCCTTTCAGATAGGATAAAAGGTCTGTATTACCACCACCCTAGTAAGTCCTCAATTTGATGATCGGTGGGACATATTCTTATCCCTAGAATCCCTCAAATAAGAAGGTAGTCATCACCTTTGTATTTCAAACACATTAAATACTTCAATATGATGATCAATAGAACAATCTTCATATCCCCAGAATCCCTCAATCGTCATCATAATGATTGGTTGTACAAAGTAGAAAAAATAACTTATAAAAATACATGAACTTGGAACAAGCCATTACCATCTTGTATCTTCAAAGTATTCACACGAAGAAAGAGAGGTATCAAATAATCCATCTATATAACATGAAATATTTTATATTTTTATCACAATAATTCTAATGACCCCCTATTTGTAGGCCTTAGGTTCCAATAGTCATATTTCCTCCAATGGTCATGTTTCTCCAAAACAATTGGAGGCACATAGACACCCGGAATTATAACGGTCAAGAAAATACAAGATATTGTTTTGATTAGAATGTAACTAACTCAATAAAATCGTTTTAGTTAGAAAACAACAAGTATAGAAGTATGAAAGAAGGATTAAGACATGATTTCAATGCATTTCATGAGTAGGATTAATAATGTGGTTACAATTCTTATCATTATTACGATGCATATAGTGGTTATGATTAATATCATGGTTATAATATGATTATAATTCTTAATATGGTTATGATTCATATAGTTGTAATGATGTATAACCTATTTAGGATTCTTGGTTACGATGCATAATATGAGTAGAATACATAACCTAGTTACAATGCATGTGGTTACCAGACATTTGACAAATATGATACCTGACCTAGTTACGATGGATAACATGAATACGGTACATAACCTTGTTATGATGCATGTGGTTATGATGCATAACTTGAATACAGTACATAAACTAGTTACGATGCATGTGGTCACGATGGATAACATGAATACAATACATAACCTGGTTATGATGCATGTGGTTACGATGCATAACATGAATACGATAAATGACCTGGTTATGATGCATGTGGTTACGATGCATAACATCAATACGATACATGACCTAGTTATGATGCATGTGGTTACAATGCATAATATAAATATGATCCATATCCTGGTTATGATTCATGTTGTTACGATTTTAAAACAATATATGTGATTATTATTGATAACAAAACGCATTTTATTTTGATGTAGAAAAAAAGAATGTGTGATTACAATGGAAAGAAAATTTGATTACGATTGTAAAAATATATATGTGGCTAGAACTGAATAAAATATTATATGATTACAATAAGAAAACAATATACATGTTTACGATATATGGGATTTGTGATTTCCAAAATAAATATTAATGGAAAAATTAAAACACATTTTGACTCAACAATCTCCTCTTTTTTAGAAACCAAAAACGAGATAAACAAAAAAACTTATCACCCCTTGAGTTTTGTAACTGTTTTGAGAGTAATAGTGAGTATGGATAATTCCACCACAGGTTTAATCAAATCAATAGATATTGTATTCTCTCTAAGTTTACTTGTGAGCCCTCCCCCTTAATTAGGTATTCATCAAATTATTATTTTCTAAACTATTCTACCCCTTTTTTATTTTCAAAAATAATAAGGGAAAATTTTCATTTTCTACAAAGGGTTAGAGAAATAGAGTACAAAACAATAGATATTACATGGAATGAAAAACAAATTAATTATAACAAGTGTTCTAAAAGTCATTCTTTCTATTTTTTTTCTAAGAGAGTAAACATCGAAAGATTCACCTTCTTGAAACCTTTTCTATCCTCCATAAATTTGTCAAGGGATTATTACTGAGCATTCATCTTCACATCCAATTCTAAAATAATCATTTCCTTTTTATGGAGCCTTTGTTCTTGAAGTTGATTGATGGCTTCATGAGATTTAAGAATTTATTCCTAAGAATTTCAATCCTCCACTATAACTCTCTTAGAATTATCTACTATTTAAACTCTATTTGATAGAAAAACAACCTCATTACATTCATTCTCTAATTTTTCCTTTAGACGATCAAGATCGTAAGATTCTATTCCCTTTGAGGTACTCGGTCTTTGAAAGACTTCATGTTTTTCATTCAAATCAGCATCCAAATTTTGATATATAGAATTAATATCATTTACCCAATTCACCAATTAATTCTGCTTGTCCAAATGATTCTTGATATATTCATCAACATTGAATGACCACTTGATAATCTTATTACAATCCTCATTGTGATTAGAAGTACATTCCTTGAATATCTTGAAATTGGCTTCAAGATTCAGAAACATGTCCCTCAGAATATTAATAGAGACTATTCTTTAATTATGACTATTTGAAAGGATTTTTAGCATGGATTAAATTAATGAAATGAATGGAATGATCTGAAACTATCCTTTCAAGTCTTGTTCGATGTACTGAATTCCCTTTAGAGTGATTCTCCTTTCCGAATCTGTATCTTCAGTGTATTCTTGGTGATCACCGAAATAAGTTTCAGTACTGAAAACTTCAGTGGGATGATTCTAAATCCTATAAGATTATTATTATTTATATTTATCTGAAATATGAATTAATTTCTTAGAAGAAACATTTTGAGAGAATCTACTTTATGGTTGTGGACCATGAGAAAAAAATTAAAGGATGGAACTTTTGATGAATCAACTAAATGATTTCTCTTGTTTTCATCTTCATTGTATTTTATTTATTATTATGTTGGACCCTATTCTTATTCCCCTTATTCTTCTTCACCGTGTTCTTCTTGTTTTTATACTTATTCAGATTCTTGAATAATACTTTGTGTAGCGAATTGTTCAGACACCTATAACTCCTTTCCTATGTGTGCTGGATACGATTGAGTCTGAATAGGCGGCTCTCTTATTACAATACTATTTTTTTCTCGCTCATATATTTTGATATGACTATCAATGTCAATCTCTTTGGTCTTTCTCTTCTTCATTATATTCTTGTTTTCTTTTTATTTTAATGTTTCTTATGGTCTTATATTTAGAGACATTCCCTTAACTAGATCCAAACCAAACTACGGATCCCCTTTTTTCATTCTTACTTTTTCATCCTACACTTGGCCAAAACCTCATCAGATACATTATTTTTTTCGACTTTGTGGGGTTTGTATTCTTAAATGCCTTTATTTTTCATGAGGATAATTTTGAGGGATTAGAAGGTTGTTCACTTTTTTTAACTAATTCCTTTCTTTTCTCAGCTTCAAGATCCTTCTTAAACATTTTACAATCATAATTGAATCATAACTTAAGTCTCCTTAATGTATCCTTACTAATAAGAGGCTCGTTGAAAGATGTCAGATCTAAATTGATTGAAACATTACACAATATTAGGTATTCTTTACAAAACATACTGAGAATGGTGTAAAACATGACCACCTGAGACTTTATGTTGCCAGATTTAATCTTTTTAATTGTTAATAAAATTAATCCCGTCAGATTTCACTTCCTTATATTCACCAAATAATCAAGCACATAAAAATATAAACCATTCAATGTTTCCTTATCTCCCATTCTTGATTCTAAAGATCCTTGCATCCAGAGGGCTATGAGTTGGTTATCTCCTCATAAATGACTTAACTCTCTTTTTTCCTCATGAATCTCAAAAATAGATATTTCAACTTTTCTCTTAACAAAAGTCCTATCCAATTCCTGTAATTTATGGGAAGGACATGGGAATCACCCTCAGATAAAATACCTAGCAAAATTAGATTCTTCTTTTGTAGAGGTTTTATACTTCTTATCATACATCATAAAGTAAATCTTGAAACCATTGTCTATCTCCATTGTTTTGAAAAATGGTAGCACTTCCTCATAATACACAAAATCATGGTTTGAATCTGGTCTTTCAACACAAATGGATTCCCAACATTAGAAACTTA
Organism: Viscum album; assembly: GCA_963277665.1. NCBI lineage: Eukaryota > Viridiplantae > Streptophyta > Magnoliopsida > Santalales > Viscaceae > Viscum > Viscum album. Next base: position 289,958,284 of record OY728129.1, read on the forward strand.
TTTTAATTTTAGAAGTTGAATCAAAGTTCTCATAAATATATCATGAGACTGACATATCACCTTGAAAATTCATGGAAGAGAAATATTTTAGAGACATGTTTTTGGAGATTAATAAGTTAAATCAGACATGAAAAACTATCTCAAACCATGAAAATTTTCTAGGATATGGAATATTATTAGATATATGATTAAGAAAGATGAGGTAAAAACTAATTACAAACGACTCCTGGTATTTATAAAACATCAGGACATAAGATAAAATTAGAGGTGTTCGATGTGGGAAAGTTTGGGAGGATTTCTTTAAAAAATAAATTGACAAACATGATTAAATTCAAAAGATCAAATGGTCGATAATGAATTCGTACTCCTGGGGTTTTCCTTAAAATGAAATTTTATTCAAAATGCATCTAATTCAAAATTTAAAGAAACTGTTGAAAAACAACTATTTGAACAAAAAAAATAATGATTTAGAAATTGTAAATTTCAAAGGATCATGATAAATGTATTGGTTTAAGAATATTGTTATTATAATAATACAAAAAAACCAAAATCATATGAGATCGAATAGAATTATAAAACCGATAAAGTATAATTAACCTGATACCTATAATCTAGTACCGATAAAATAATTCAAAAAATGATAATCAAGTACCGATACCATGAAACTAATAGCTAAAACTGATAAACATGAAACCAATAAATATTGAAACTGATAATTATGAAATTAATAAAAACATTAAACTAATAAAATGTAAAAAAGATAAAAAGTGAAACAGATTAAAATTAAAACTAATAAAAGTTACACCAATTTAATTAAAACTGATAAAAGTGAAACTGATTAATGTAAAAACCGAAAAAGTGAAACTGATTAAATTAAAATAGATAAAAGTGAAACCAATTAAATTAAAACCGATAATATTTTAACTAATTATAGTAAAATAGAAAAATGTGAAACTAATTAATGTAAAACAGAAAAAATGTAAAACCTATTAAAGTAGAACAGATAAAAGTAAAACCAATAAAAGTGAAACATATAAAATGTAAAACCAATAAAAGTAAAACTAATTAATATAGAATCGATAAAATATTTATATATACACTCCCCCTTTAACAAGGAGTAACTTAATATAAGCAGATTTTTTAAACAAGAAATAGTCGTGAATGATTACTTTACAGTGATCATTCTTATTTTATGTTTAATGTATTCAAATCTATCAGAAGATAACTGTTTTTTTTTGAAAATATCCACAAGTGTCTCTAGAATTCCGATGAATTTTGAAATGATATCTATTTTTTGTGTGTGATATCTAAGAAAGTGTTTCCTAATATCTATGTGTTTTTAAAATGAGTGATGTATATGGTTTTTACAAATAGAAATGGTAATAGTATTATCACATAGTATTTGAGTTTTGTATAAACTCATGCCATAGTCAGTGATTTTGTGTTGCATCCACAACACTTGAGCATAACAACTTCTAGCTAATACACTTTCATCTTCCATAGTGGAAAGTTCTACTGAGTGTTGTTTTTTTCATGACCAAGAAACTAATGAATATCCTATGAAATAACATGTTCTGGATTCACTTTTTCTATCCATTCTACAACCACTAATGTCATCATGTAAAAAACATTTCAGAACAAACAATTTTCCAGAAGAGTAAAATAGTCTTAAATCCATAGTTCCTTTTATGTAGAAAAAAACCTTTTCACTTTTTTTTCAATGAGATTCCATTAAATTAGATTTATATCGTGCACATAAGTATAATGAAAATGTTAAGTCTATATGACTAGCTATTAAGTATAACAAACTTCCTATCATACCACTAAATGATATTTGATCTACTACCCTCCCAGCTTCGTCAAGATTATGTGTATTTGAGGAACCAATTACAGTACTTATACTCTTACTCTTGTTATATCCATACTATTAAATTAAATCATTGATATACTTATGTTGGGATATATAGTTTCCTTCTAGATTTTTAGAGAATTGGAAACCTAAAATAAATGTTAACTCAACCATCATACTCATTTCAAACTCATATTTTTTAATATTCACAAAATAATAAATTAGTGAATGCTGAGTTGATCCTAATATAATTCCATCAACATAGATTTGAATAATAATTTTTTTGTTTTCCATTTTTATAAATAGTGTTGGAATTATTATACATTTTTCATAATTTTTTTGTAAAATAAATCCTATAATTCTAACATACTAAGCTCTAAGAGCTTGTTTAAGTATATACAAGCCTTTGGTATGTTTAAAAACATGATCAAGATATTTTGAGTCTATAAAACCAGGGGTTGTTCTTCAAAAACATATTCTTGAACAAAACCATTTATAAAATAAAATTTAACATCCCTTTGATAAACTTTGAAATTAAATAATGCTTCAAAGCTAAATAGAATACGAATAGATTCAAGTCTACCTGTAATGCCTTTACCCCAGTTACCTAGAGTTGGTACATTATTACATAACATTTGCATGATCACAAAATACCAAGTCTCGAAAGACCTATTAGTTTAGTATCCTTGGAATCACTAGATACATTCATAAAGTTTATATTACATCATAAAGTGAAAAACTACAACAACATCTTGAATCCATAGACCACACTCATATCCCCTCATACTATCCCAGTAGGTCATTCATAAAATAATTCTTCATATCTTGGGAAATATAAAACATATAAAGGGGTGAGCTCAGATGCTTAGTAAGGATAAAAATATAGAAAAAAATTTTATAAATAAGCATAAACATTAAAGGAAATGTATAACTAAAACAAAAGACTTTTAAAATTAATCTTGAGCATAATATAGAAAAAATAAAATGAAATAATTCCATTTACTAATTTACATGGATAGTCTACTAGTCAAATAATCACATGCATTATCAATATCCACTTTCATAATGAAGGAATGAATAATGCCAAACTATCATAACCACATAGTCATGGACTTACGCAAAGACTACAAATAAGTTTTTGTCAAGTAATTGTACCAATACACTAGTTTGTATCATGATACCTACCGATTTATCGAGGATCTATAGAGGGCTCCACCTGTCACTTACTAATTCCAATGCATTCTATATATGAATAGGTTTAAACATAACATAAAAAATTGTATTAAAACTAGCATACGAAATGTCAATACTTTGTCCATAAAAAATGAATGGTATAAAAATAACACATCCATAGTCAAACATAACACAAAACCTTCAATACAGTATGGATGTTTTGTATCATAATAAATCAACTTCAAATAATCTTAAAATCCATGAAAGTATGTTGACATAGATGAAATCAAAACTATTTGAGAGAAATATATCTTTTTTTGAAATCATTTAAAAGTCACATAATTATAAAATAAAACATTTACTTTGAGAATATTCCTATAAGCTTTTAAGGGAAGCTTCTACAATTTTATAATGGTGAAAAATAGCCGCACCCTCCGTATAAGTTAAAAAATACATTCTTACCTTAATTTTGTCGAAAAGGTTAAAAAGGACCTTGTTTGGAAAATGACGGAAAGATTCCTTTCAAACAAATTTTATAAAAATTCAAACAAGGGTACAAATGACTTTAACCCAGAGCTAGTAAATAGAAAACATGTTTTGGAATACATTTTTAAGATCATGGATGTGGATTATAAAGAGGTCCCGGTAGATAATTACGCATAAACAACCTCGGATAATGAATATATTGTGAAATAAACCCTTACCTTTTACTTTACCTTGGTTGAGGGTAGGTTAACCTCCAGTATAATAGTTAAATCATTGTTATTAAATTATACAATAATCATATACATAAATATTATATCATATATGATCTTTTAATATTGATTTGTTAATGATATTTTATTATTATCGTCGTTTTGGGTGTTCACTTACTTGTCTTCTATAATATGTTTTGTTACATAAGTCGTGTTTGTTATCCATAGGTTGTATCTTATTCATATAGAGAATTATATCAAATCCTTAAACATTATTTTTAATCATCAAATGAAAATTAGTCTTGAATGGATATGATGGGGAATGAATCTCATTGCGTTTTTTGGAGACGATAGTCCGTACGTACGCACTAGCGAAAATATCATTCTTTTGATATTAAAATAATATATAATTTGATGGGGTATCATATATAAAGAATAATTATCATGTTATATTTATTATTTACATGAATTACACATCATTATCATACCCATCCAAATAATAATGTATTGAATAACAATTACACCACGACGTGGAGATGGTAAGCCGTACGTACGCATGTATGGTGACATGTCATCCAATGGATGGATAAAATACTGAATATGGTTGTAACATATTTATAATAACATCAAAATATATATAAGATACTAGAGTTATTATTTTAGAATGTAAATAACAATGAAATAAGAAGTTTAAGAAGAAAGGAACTTGAAAGAGGGTGGTGAAAACATTACCTCTTCTTCGGGTTCTTCCTTTTGATTTGATCAAAAGGGCTCCTTAGGTAGGGTTTATGATCAAAATAATACCTCTAGGTTGAATTGAGGGAATCTGGGATGATATTTGGGCAGGGTTTGTCTAATCCAAAAGGATTTTATGGTGTAAAATTTAGAGAAGGGGGAGTTCCCTTTTATAAGAGGGGTGAGGGGCACCTTAGGAAAAGCTAGAAATATTATTTTATAATAAATTATATTCGGTTTAAAATGGCTCTAAAGTGACTTATTTAGAGGATAATGTGGGTATGGGTCGAAAACCACCAAACCAATAGGTTTTAGATAGGTTTGGGTCACTATATTAACCTTATCTTTAAGTTTTAACTCTTAGTTAATTAGTTTCACATTTACCATGTCTCTTTGTATATTTATATTATATGGTTAATAAACATATTATAAACTTCCAAGAGTACCCCAAGTGGTTCATTAATGATACACGTATCATTATGTAAGTCTCTTGATAGAACCTTAGATTTTTAGTAATTGAATATCAATTAATAATGTCATATTTTTTTTAAAAACTCTTTTATGTCAATTTTGAAACTATTTGGTATTTTGTTTTTTCTAAATTCATAAAAGCATTATTACTTCAGAGATAATTCATTTAACCAACCCTAACATGTAATATTAACCTATAAAATTAGTGGAATTTTTTAAAAGTCTCAAATTATATTTATTTTGGTATTTATAATATTACTTATTTTAATATTTCACTAATAAGGTAATTACTACATCATCAATGTGTCATAAATAAATTAAATTATTTAATGTATAAAAATTATAAATAAAATACCATTATGTAGGAAATATATTTATATTTCTAATGAATATTTTTGATCGAATTAATCTTATGTATAAACCTATATTAAAAATTGTTTAGTTCTTAAACTTTGATTTTAACTCTTTTAACTCTTTTTTGAATTAAATAATAATAAATGTCCTAATCTAATCCATGTAGACCAAATAAGTCCATATTTTATTCCTAAGGTTTTTTTTGTCGAATTATACTTATCCAATATATTTAGGACACATGTTAGTGTAATAATAATATCATTTTTGACCTTAATTACCCTATTTACATTTAACCGTGGTAAATAAAAGTAAAAAGTTACTATTCACCAAAAATTATTTATATCCTATTGAATCACATTTTAATCCTTGATATTAACCGTGTCTCTCGGATTTTTGAAATTCCACTCACAAAAGTGGTAAAAATAAGTTTTATGTGAATTTGCAAATTCTCCTATGAGATAGGTAAAAGACGGTGAAAGTTCAATACAAATTTTATATATCTAAAATTATTATAAACTGACTCCAATGAATTACATTGATCATATATAGGTATTATGTATCTATTTTGACCTACAATAAATTTAAATAAAATAAATAATTATTTAAATAAAAAATTGGTTTTAAACTATAACTGAGTGTTTTTCACTATTCATCAAAAATTGAGAGTTTTTAGAAAAATACCAAAAATTCACCCTAAGAAAATTTTGATATTAAAAATCCAAAAATGAAGTCCATTTTTAATGATGAAATTTATAAAATTTCAAAATGTGGGTATTATTATTCATAACAACTAGTTTTATTTGTTGCGGTGTGTGTTAGAACTCGAAGTTGCATACAACACACGCTACTGCATTATTCATTATATTATTCAAATAGAACCATATCGTGGAAGCTTGGTTTGTTACACTAGAAACTGGAGTAGAGGTTCTTCATAGTCTATTCCCTCTTATTTATTGTATCCTTTAGCAACATGTCTTTATTTATTTCTTTTAATAACTCCATTTTGATCACATTTGTTTCTAAAAACCCATTTTACACTTATAACAATTTTTTCATTAGATCTTTCACCCATGGTCTAGACTTGATTCCTTTAGAAATCATTTTCTTCATCTTCTATTTCTTTAATCCAATATTTATCACCTAAGGCATCATTTGATGTTTTAGGTTCAAATTGAGATAAAAAAGAACGATTTTCTATTACCTTTCTCAAGGAATTTCTAGTCCTTATGGGTTGATTTACATCACCATTAATATTATTTCTCTGATTATTCTTAAGAAACAATTGATTTGGTTTTTGTAAAACCTTTTCATCAACTTAATATAGAATGTCTTCTTGGGTAAAGGATTCAGAAAATTTTTCTTGAGTTTTTCCTTTTTCATAAGATTCTTTAATTAATTTTTGATAATCGGTTTATTAAAACACATTTGTTGATGTATGAAGGGTTTGTTTAAAAACAAAAGGATAAGTTTCATCAAATTTGACATGAAATTTTCCCTCAATAGTACAAGAGTTTTTATTAATGAATCTATAGGGCTTAGAAGTATTAGAATAACCTGTAAAATTGTTTCATTGGATTTGGGTGAAAATTAATGTAAATTATCTTTAGTAATCAATATGAATAATTTATATCCAAATACTCTGAAGTAAGAAACATTAGGATTTCTTCTAGCCCACAATTCATAATGTGTTTTATTAAGAACAGGTCTAGTTAAAACACAATTTATAATATAGAATGATGTACTTGTAGCTTTAGCCTAGAAATAATTAGAAATTGAGTATTCACTCAACGTAGTTCTTGTCATTTCTTGAAGAATATTATTTCTTTTTTCAACAACACCATTTTTCTGAGGGGTTATTAGAGCTAAAAAGATGTGAGTAATACCTTTCTTACTTAAAAAATTTTCAAAAGTACAAAATTCTAAATTCTCCATCAAGATCACTTAGAATAGTTATCAGTGGTATGGTTTTCTCATTTTTAACTTGGGCTCTAAATGTTTTGAAAAAGAATAAGTCTTTGGATTTCTTTTCTAGAAAACAGACCCATGTAAATTTGGTGTAGTCATCAACTAAAAAAATACATAGTATTTACCCCCAATGATTCCAGTTTTAGTAGGGATTAAATGGTCCATGTTCACTAACTATAATGCATTATAATTTTAAACTTCATTAATTTATTTAAAGATAATTTTCTGTTGCTTTCCATATTGACAAGGGTCGCAGACTTTTGAGTAATAATACATGAGATCTGGTAGATCCTTATGAAGTCTTTTCATTCATAGTTTTAAAAGGTTCTTAAGGTTACAATGTACTAAACTTAAATTCCATAACCATGATTGGTCTTCTATTTAACTTAATCAAGGTAATTATTGGCTACTAAGGTCTTCTATGTGAAGTGTGTATACATTCTCATGCCTATGGGAAAAAAGAATGAATTAAACATTGGAATTGTGAACTAAACATTTATCATTCCTAAAATTTACAAGGTAACCTTCTTCACATAGTTTAATTACTATTATAAGGTTATTCTTAAGACCATGAACAAATAGAACATTTGAAATTAAAAAATTTCCTAAAAGAAAAATATGACATATACCAATGATATTTCCTGGAGAATTATCTCAAAAGGCCACTATTACACCTTTCATTTTGATGATATTTTCAAATAAATATTTGTTTCTAGTAATATTTCAAGAACAACCACTATCCATGTACCAAATATTCTTATTGTTGGTACACATAATGTTTTCCTAAAAAAGAAAACATTAATTTTTTGGAACCCAGTATTGTTTAGATCTGGAAATGTTATAAAAATGAATTTTAGGAATATAAATTTGTTTCTAAAATGAGCATTATGAAATCCTAAATATTGGGATTTATTAAGAGAATAATATCTTTCCCAATGTCCACAACATTGATATTTAGTGTAGAATGATGCAATTTGGTGAACAAAATAGTTATAAATAAAATCTGTTTTGAATGAGTATAACTAATTCCAGATCTATTCCATAGAAGTTCAATTTTTGAATACATTTTTTTTAAATTATTTCCTTCCAATAGCTAAATTTGTTTGTAGTTTATTAAGATACAAATTTTCATATTTTAGTCTAATAATTAAATTATCATTCTGATAAAAAATTGTTTTCGAATGTTTTTTTGTTTCCAAAATATTTTTCCTTAAAAGAAGTATTTCAAAGTCCTTAAAAATTTTATCCTTCATAGAATTTACATCCATAATGTTTTTTGAAATATTTTGAAAATCAAGAGTTTTCTTATTAAGATCTTTTGAAAGATCCGTTATTTCTATCTTAAGGATAGATATTCTAGAATTTTTCTTATCATGATTTTTCGTTAGTTTGGAATTCTCATTCTATTGTAATTTGGAAAATCAGGATACTTCTTAAAAAAAGATAATTTGTCTTGTACCAATGAAGATTCTTCATCCGAAGAGTATTAATATTTTTCATCTGGTTAATTAGCATTTAAAGATACGTTTTTAAGAGATTCTGAATTGTGTACTATATCCATGATACAATTATTTTCAATAGGTTGTCTGGATAGGAGTCGTATACTCTTCTAACTAGAAGATTAATATTCTAGAGATTCGTCTAATGAATCTCCCCATCATGCACTTCAATTATCATTTTCATTCAGTAATTTCTTTATTATTTAATTTTAATAATTTTTTTTGTTTCTTTTAGAATGTTTCACCTTAATATAATTTCTTTTGAGAAAAGGAATATCTAGTCTGATATGACATACTCTTTTACATTCATATCAAGTTACTTCGGAGTCTTTATTGTCCTTTCTATTTTTATTTTTGAATGTGTCCTGAAAGTATTTCATTACAAAAATAATTTCCATTCGTCGAGAAAAACTTTCTAATTGATTATATGAATGATCACATTCACTATATTCTAATATAACAACAACTCTCTTAACATTAGATATTCTTACCCTTTCTTGGGTTTTGGCTTTAGATGTAGTAGTAATGTCACGACCTGCCTTCCCCAAAGGGAGGGAAGGGTCAACAGATTGCCAGGACCTTCCTTCTTTAAGTTGAAGGAGAGATAACGACCCCCGAAACCCACCTTCAATAGTTCTAGGAGTGGCGACCAACACCAAGGGTATAAAATCACACACAAAATGGAAGGCATTACCCTTTTATTTTAATAGGATCGGGATATAAGATAGTAAATCCCATAACACCAAAACTAAAAGTGAAAATATCGATGAAAATAAACCAATCCCATATGAATGTTCAAAGGTAAAAGATACAAGTCACAAAACTCCAAAGTTGAAAAGATGCCAAGAAAAAGGAAAACAACAATAGCAACTGCCCCAAAGGTCCAAGCTAGTACGGCTCCGCATGATCCCTGATGTCCTCCTGGAAACCTGAAAGTAGTTTTATATATGTAGGGTGAGCATACAAGTACACATAGTAGGGAAAAACCAAAGACTCTCATGAATAGGTGAGGAGGCATACTAATTCCCTGTAAGAAAAGAAATAACCAAGCACCTAGAAAGGAAACTAACCACCCAAGCCTCACCAAGGCACAATCCCCAAATAACGCAAGTCAAGTAATGTATAGTAATATCACATCAATGTTGGGGTACCCCATGCCGCTTTACCACTGGTTATTGAAGACATCCTATGCATCGGACCAATCCTGCCATTCTCATCGCAGTCCCACTGCCATACCCCTCCCACACACACCTGGGCAACAACCATACATCCCTCCCGCAAACACTTGGGCCGCAACCACTAACCCGCCTGGAGACACCTGGGCCACAACTATCACACGTAACCATGCCTTAAAACACATAGGCCAGAACAACCACTCACACGCCCAAAGACACCTACGCTAGAAGAACTACTACCACGCCCGAAGACACCTGGGCCTCATCCCAAAGATACTTGGGAAACCACCTGCCCGCACACACCTAGTCTAACCACCACACTAACCTTCCCGAAGATTATTGGGCTAATAATGGACCTCAGGCCATCACAGCCTGCCCGAAGATACTTGGGCTATCCGGGAAAGGGAGAAGAAAGGAGAAAATAACCAGCCACTAATAGAAGTTTTAGGAAAAACACCCTCCCCAATGAAATGGGTGTGGTTGGCACTAAGTGCTCAACTTGGGTGGGGCATGAATAAGAAACACAAAAACTACAAGTATATGTATAGGTAATAATCACTCACCCAATCTAGGTTTTTATTCAGCCAGTCTAAAGAACACTATCCTTACTATTCATTCATAAGAGAAAAGAACAACACCCATGCCCTAGTCACAACTCACATCAAACCAATTCCCCATTTGTCCCATCCTTGTATTCATGTTCAGTATTAATGTTTAAATAAGTTTCTGCACCTACTTGGAAAACTAGTAAGCATAAGCACAAGCCAAGGAAATAGTACACCCAACATCAATTTAAACATTCACACCTGGTTCTATTGCAAAGTCACAACAACAAAGGGATAAGGGAGATCCCTCGAAGTACTGGAACCAAGAAAAACCCAAGATACAACCCCATGTCCCTAAAATCCAGGAACCGATGGTTTCTCAACAACAGAGGATCCCAACCCAATTCGTGATATAAGCAGAGAAATCACACAGCCTCAATGTATAACAACATGGGATCCCATCTCCACCCACATCACCCCATCAATATAATCACATATCCAATCATGGAGGAAACAGCCAAACCAATGCTACCAACACAAGGGAGACTCAACATGTATTTTAAGATTTATAAGATTTAACACACTCCATGATTTCAATTCCACTGGGCTTAAACCGGGGTTATCATAGAAAATGAGTTGATCCTGGTGCTTCCAATTTATTTAGCCGAATAAACATGGTTAACCAATTCCCTTTACGCAGAAAAAGGTTCACAACCAAAATACATGCCATCTAAACATCACGAGGGGTAATGGTTTATTAGTGAACAGAGAAAGACCACCAATGGCCATGATTTTTAGTGGGCGTAAGCCCGCAAATCCATAAATAATTAATCATGAAAGAGGATAAAACAGAAAACCATCATCGATCACACCCCTCCCCTTCATTATTTAGAGTCCGTTTGTTATCTTCATAAAAGTTTTCTTTATCCAATTCTACAGAAGCAATAGCGTACCCACCCCACAAGATACAAAGAAAGGATATATGAAGGTGAAACCCCTACCTGACGATCAAGGATTGACGTTAAGTCCCCGTGTGGAAACCGGAAAACAGGAGTGGCAATAACTCCACAGAATGCGATCAAGAAAGACTTCGAAATAGGGGTACGGCTCGTCGGGAGGAAGTGTACTCCGAGCATTATGATCAGAAAAGAAACATAGGGAGAATATTTTAGGTTATAAAGGCTGATAAGGACTGAGATACAGCACTCCGGGATGGTTAAGATATGAATAGAAACTGCGTAAGGAGCGGGATCGTGGGTTGACCACACGGCCGGGACACCCCACACGTCATTAAAGGGTCCCCTCCTTTCTGGTCGGTTTAGACCGACAAATACCAGGGCACCTCACCAATAATTTAATTAAATGACATTAATGGGCCTTAATGGGCTTTAAAACAGTCTTAAAGGGGTCAAAATATGGTTTAAAAAACCAATTTGTGCTAAATAGAAGCACAGTTTGAAAACCCATGGGGGTAGCCGAGAGCTACCGGTTGGCGACAGCTACCGGTAGCTGAGAGCTACCATTTGGCGATCGCTATCAGTAACTAAGAGCTACCGGTGGCCTAGATCTATCGGTACCCCAGAGCTACCGATAACCTAGAGCTACTGGTATCCAAGAGCTATTGGTACCCCAAGGTCACCGGTAGGCTAGGTCTACCGGTAGGTTGAGGATACCGGTAGGCCAAGGCTACCGCTATGAGTCACTGAGAAGCTGGGATGGCCTTCCAAACCACCCAAAACACACCAATATTAGATTTTTACCAAGTAATGGACCCCAAAAACCTAGTCCATTACATCAGATACTTCTCAAACTATTCTCGTCCCCAAGAATATAAGAACAACCCTGAAGGGAGAGAAGTGGGGTCCAAACAACCACCCCCTAAAGATACTTCTCAGGGGAAAACCCCGGAGATGCTCGAATTCTAGAATATAATTTCCCCCCTACATCTAGGAATACTCCCCCAAGAGTTATCAACCACAACGTTCACAAAAAGCACAAGGATCACACTATCCAACACATGAGTTAGGGGGTCCCCTCCTACATGTCAGGATTTTATCCGATTTGGGTGCCACTGACTCGCCCGCATGGGTTTAATCGCATCCACATTAATGCGTCCAGATTAGCAGTCAGGTTTTCCCATCATCACACATTCGTACACACACATAGAGAACATGGAATAGATCATCTAATAGCTAAGAAAAACAATCATTTCATATATTAAAGAACAAGGTACAATATCTCAAGGATCAGAACAAAACAACAAGGAAGTCAAAACAGATCTGGGTACTGAACGCATAACTGGGACTCCTGCTCCCATGTCCTCTCTTCTAGGCCACCACACCTCCACAACACATGAACCAAGGGGATGGTTCATCCATGAAGCACTTTCTCCTTACGATCCTCGATCCTGATTGGTCGTTCTATGAAGGTCGCATCATCATCGACATCTAACTCTCCCCAATCAATGACGTGGGAGTCATCGTGTAGATATAGATGAAGTTGGGATACATGGAATAAATCGTGTATCCTCATTAGCGGTGGTGGTAGCGCTAGCTGATAAGACACTTCACCGACCCGCAACAACACTTCGACGGGTCCGATTAACCTAGGAGAAGGCTTACTTCCACTAACAAACCTCCACTATCCATGCCGAGGGGAGACATTCAAGAACACATGGTCCCCGACCTTGAACTCCCAAGGTCTCCTCCTATCCTCGGAATATGACTTCTGCCAATCCTAAGCTACCTTCACCCTTTCTTGTATAAGCTAAACCTTCTCTGTCGTGCTCTGCACCACCTCTGTGCCAAGAACACCTGCTTCCCCAAACTCAGTCCAGTACACGGGTGAGTGACATGGCCTTCCATATAGGGATTCTAATGGAGACATGCCAATGGTTGAGTGATGGATATTATTGTAGGAAAAATCCACCAGAGGCAATTGTCGCACCCATGATCCCCCAAAGTCAAGAATACATGCCCGTAGCATGTCCTCCAAGGTATGGATGGTGCACTCTGTCTGCCCATCTGTCTGGGGGTGGAAAGAAGTGCTAAGACGTAGCTGGGTGCCAAAAGAATTCTACAATCCCCTCCAGACTCATGAGGTAAAACATGCATCCCTGTCCGAGACTATGGAACACGGAACACCTTGAAACTGCACTACCTCATCTGCGTATTTCCATGCTAGAGCGTCCACTGCACTCAACTCCTTAATTACCAGAAAGTGAGCCGACTTCGTCCTGCGGTCCACCACTACCCAGATGGTGTCACATCCCCCTTGCACCTTGGGTAGTCACGTGATGAAATCCATCAAGATGTCATCCTACTTCCACTCAGGGACATCTAAAGGTTGCAACAACCAACCTGGAAAATGGTGCTCAACCTTTACCTACTGACACACTAGGCACTTGGCCACAAACTCTGCCACTGCTCACTTTACTTCGGGCCACCAAAGCTATCTCCTCAGACCTCGGTACATCTTGGAAACCCCTAGGTGTAACGCTAGGGGTGAGTTGTGTAACTCACTAAGAACCTTTCCACGCATCGCGTCTAGAACAAACATCTTCTCCCTGAAGAGTATCCGATTTTGACCATCTTCTGCCACCCTTCCGGAGCTTTGCCCTGGTCAACTCGGTCGCGCATCACTTCGCACTGTGGGTCTCCCCACTGAGACTCCTCCACTTTCCGCAACAGAGGAGACATCACAATCATCTGATACAGGAAACCTCTACCTCTGTCCATCCTCTCATCTAGGTGCAAGGCAGCCAACTCCTCCATCGCCTTCCAAGCATCTACCGACTCTCGGGCATCATCCTTCTGTGACCTCCTGCTCAAAGCATCGGCTACTACATTCCCTTTTCCTAAAGTGTAGGAAATCTCAAAGTCGTAATCCTAGAGGAACTCCATCCATCTTCGCTGCAGAAAGTTTAGGTCCCATTGGGAGAATACATACATCAAGCTTTTGTGATCCGTGAAGACCACAAAGCGTTCTCCGATGAGGTATTGTTTCCATAACTTCAATGCGAAAATGACCGCTACAAGTTCCAGATCGTGGGTGGCATAATTACGCTCATGAGGGCGTAGCTGCCTAGACCCATAAGAGATCACCCCTTGTTGCTACATCAACACACATCTGAGGCATTTCCATGAAAAATCAAAAAACACCTCATACACTGCTCCTTCTTCTGGTAGTCTCAGCACTGGGGAAATAATCAAATTCTCCTTCAGATAGCTAAAGGTTGCCTCGCACTGCTCACTCCACACGAAAACCTAGTCCTTCTTGGTCAAGGTCATCAAAGGCACTGCAACTCGAGAGAAGTTGGGTACGAACCACCTGTATTAACCTTATAGCCCAAGGAAACTACAAACCTCTACCCCATTCTTGGGTGCTACCCAAGAAACAATCGCCTCAACCTTTGATGGGTCCACCACTACCCTTTTCTCAGACACTAAGTTCCCAAGTAAGTGCACTTCTCGCGTCCAGAACATGCACTTCGACAACTTCCCGTAGAGTTGGTGATGTCGGAGGACCTCCAAAACCATCCTATGGTGCCCCGCGTGGTCCTCCAATAATCGTGAAAGATCAGGATGTCGTCGATAAACACAACTACTAACCGATACAGGTACTCCCAGAAGAATGAGTTCATAAGACCCATGAACATAGCAGGGTCATTCGTAACACCGAAAGGCATGACTACAAACTCGAAGTGCCCATATCTGCACCTGAAGGATGTCTTTGAGATTTATCCCTCCTTCACCCTCAACTGGTGATATCCAGACTGTAGGTCAATATTCGAGAACCATCCTTCCCCCTTCAGCTAGTCAAAGAGATTATTTATCCTCGGAAGAGGGTAGCGATTCTTCATCGTTACCTAATTTAGCCTCATATAGTCTATTCAAAACCTGAGACCACCGTGTGCCTTCTTTTCGAACAAGAATGAAGCACACCACAGTGACGCACATGGTCGAACAAAACCCTTCTTCATCAGACTGTCAATCTGAATCCGCAACTCCCATAACTCCGAAGGCGCCATCCAGTAGGGAGCCATCAAAATCGGACGAGCACCAGGATGAAGGTCTATCCCAAACTCGATATCAAGTCGAGGGGGTAGAGTTGTCACCTCCTCAGGGAAGATGTCTATAAACTCACTGAAGATCCCTGGCATGACCACCATCTCAGCATCCACAGAATCTTCTGACAGCTCGGCTAACATGGAGAGGAGGGGTTCCTCTCACTTGCCTCCCTTCTGGCCACTCCGCTCGCCGGTGAAAGTAACACGTCGGCCACCCACATCTAAGAACACAACCCTGACTCGGAAGAAGTAGATGATGGAACACACATAGAATAGCCATTTGATGCCTAGGATGACATCTTATGGCTATATCTGTAGCACTAATAGATCCCTAACTGACTGATGTGGCCTTATCATCAGTATGTATCCTCTATAAACATATAACAAGTCGGTCTGACCTCCGACTGGTGTGCTCAGCACCAGGGGAACTGGAAGTCTCTCGGTATCTATACCTAGATCATGGGCCAGACCGGGTGCAACAAAGGAGTGAGAATATCTGGTATCGAACAAGGCATAATTAAGGGTACTGAACAAATTGATCGTACCTCGAACAACCTCCAGTCCCGCTAGAACTACTGCCTCTACGGCGTGCAACTGTCCACGCCCAGCTCCTCTGCCCCTTGGCTATCGGCTGCCTCCCCGACCACGCCCTAGTATTGGTTCCTGAGGAGTGACCTGTGGTCGGCCTCTCCCTACAACATCTTCCCTCGGAAGAGCGGGAGCTTGCTGACCCTGCTGCTGCTGGAAAGGCCTGGCTGGAAACTACTGCTGCTGAGGTGGTCACTGAACATGCCCACCACCACCATATTGTACACGGTCTGGGTACTGATTATGGAGATTTCCATGGTTCCCATAGACAAAGAACCTCGGTCTTGGGCCCAAAGGGAAAGGGCGAGGATTGGGGGACCGGAACTAGAACTGTTGCGGCCTGCTCCCTGCTGGTCTGAACCTAGAGTGTCCCGATGTTGGAGGTCTGGTGCTGACGGCCTTTCCCTTTGACGGGCCTAGCTGAATCCCCTCTCGTGACACACCTCCCGTCTTGTGCATCCTCTCCACCACCTCTTCCTTCTTCTGGACCTCTAAGTATGTCGGAAAGATGAAGGGGGTAATGGCGTACTGGAGGGAGGGTCGGAGCGCCTCCTCTAAACGTCTCGCCCAAGACTCCTCATCTGGAAAGAGGTCTAGAGAAAAGTGGAGGAGGTCTTTAAACTTTATACCCAGCTCCCTTACCGACATGCTCTCCTACTGGAGGGAGAGTATCTCTTGCCTCTTCTCTGCATTCATCGTAGAAGAGAGGAATTCCACCCGTAACTCCTTCTCGAAATCAACCCATGCCACCTCAGCCTCTCTCTTATCCCCCAGTTAGAGCATCCACCACTGACGTGTTGTTCCCCGCATCTGGCTGATGGCCAGACGAACCTAGTACTCGGTCGGAACCCGAATCAAGCCGAATGTTATCACCAGCTCCTCTAGCCAGCCCTCCATCTTCATGTGAGAGGTGCTGCCCTCATACTTCCCGAGGGTCTATTGCTAGAAGGATCGAAGCGTCTTATGCCACTATTCATCCTCCTCCCCTCGATCATCCCTCTGCTGATCAGCTAAGTCAACATCTTGGGCCTTGATCTTCCATACAAATCGGGGTCATCTCCCGGGTGCCATAGTTGCAAGGTAAACAAAGAATTCCCAAGCCCACGTTTTGCATAATATCATTCTTAACAAAATTTATTAAACTTCTTATTTATTTCAATTTCCCAAAACACCCCAAAAACATGAGAACTCAAGTCATTATGATGCATGTACCTTTCCTAGGGTCTCTACCCTGAAATCAGCATGGCCTCACTTGGTCGTTCGGTAGGCCCAGAGTCCTTCAATCGGATCACAGGGGCCCTAAAATCTCGTGTCCTAGCCGGTCTTCCCTGGCCTAATTCATGTACCAAGGTCACCCAACACTATTTCCCTACCATCCCATGCAATACTCATTGTGCCTAACCCCAGAATATATCCTATCTCTCAACCTCATCTCTGATACCATTCTCTCATGACCCGCCTTCACCAAAAGGAGGGATGAGTCAGCAGATTACCAGGCCCTTCCTTCTTTAAGTTGAAGGAGAGATAATGACCCCCGAAACCCTCCTTCAATAGGTCTCGGAGTGGTGACCAGCACCAAGGTTATAAAATCACACATAAAATGGAAGGTATTACCCTTTTATTTTAGTAGGATCAGGAGATAAGATAGTAAATCCCACAACATCAAAACTGAAAGTGCAAATATGGCTTAAAATAAACCATTCCCACATGCATGTTAAAAGTTAAAAGATACAAGTCCCAAAACTCCAAAGGTGAAAATATACCAAGAAAAAGGAAAACAACAATAGCAACTTCCCCAATGGTCCAAGATAGTACGGCTCTGCATGATCCCCGAAGTCCTCCTGGAAACCTAAAAGTAGTTTTATATATGTAGGGTGAGCATACAAGTAAACTCAGTAGGGAAAAACCAAAGACTCTCATGCACAAGTGGGGAGGCATGCTAATGCCATGTAATAAAAGAAATAACCAAGCACCTAGCAAGGAAACTAACCACCCAAGCCTCACCAAGGCACACTCCCCAAATAACGCAAGTCAGGTAATATATAGTAATAGCACATCGATGTTTGGGTACACCGCGCCACTTTCCCATGGGTTATTGAAGTCAACCTACACATCGGACCAATCCCTCCATTCTCATCACAGTCCCACTGCCAAACCCCGCCCGCACACACTTAGGCCACAACCTCACATCCCTCCCGCAAAAACCTGGGCCACAACCACTAACCCGCCCACAGACACCTAGGCCACAACTATAACATGTAACCATGCCTGCAAACACCTAGGCCAGAACAACCACTGCCACGCCTGAAGACACCTCACCTAGAAGAACTACTACCATGCCCGAAGACACCTGGGCCTCATCCCGAAGATACTTGGGAAACCACCTGCCCGCACACACCTGGGCCAACCACCACACTACCATGCCCGATGATTCTTGGGCTAATAATGGACCTCAAACCAAATCCCCATTTGTCCCATCCTTGTTTTCATGTTCAGTATTAATGTTTAAATAAGTTTATGCACCTACTTGGGTAACTAGTAAGCATATGAACAGGCCAAGGAAAGAGTACACCCAACATCAATTTAAACATTCACACCTAGTTCTATTGCAAAGTCACAACAACAAAGGGATAAGGGAGATACCTCGAAGTACTGGAATTAAGAAAACACCAAGATACATCCCCATGTCCCCAAAATCTAGGAGCCGATGGTTTCTCAAATACAGAGGATCCCACCCCAATTCGTGATATAAGTAGAGAAATTACAAAGCCTCAAAGTATAACAACAGGGGATCCCATCCCCAACCGCATCACCCCATCAACCTAAGCCCCTATCCAACCGTGGAGGAAACAACCAAACCAATGCTACTAACACAAGGCAGACTCAACATGTATTTTAATATTTATAAGATTTAACACACTCCATGATTTCAATTCCACTGGGCTTGAACCGGGTTTATTATAGAAAAGAAGTTGATCCTGGTGCTTCTAATTTATTTAGCCGAATATACGAGGTTAACCAATCCCCTTTACGCGGAAAAAGGTTCACAACCAAAATACAAGCCATCTAAACATCACGAGGGGTAAGGGTTTATTAGTGCACAGAGAAAGACCACCAACGACCATGATTTTCAGTGGGCGTAAGCCTGCAAAATCCAAAAATCATTAATCATGAAAGAGGATAAAAATAGAACACCATCATTGATCACACCCCTCCCCTTCATTCTTTAGAGTCAGTTTATTATCTTCATGAAAGCTTGGTTCATACAATTCTATAGAAGCAGTAGTGTACCCACCCCGCAAGATACACAGAATGTGGAGATGAAGGTGAAACGCCTACCTGAAGATCAAAGATCGACTTTAAGTCCTCACGTGGAAACTGGAAAACATGAGTGGCAGGAACTCCACTGAACGCGATCAAGAAAGACTTCAGAACAGGGGTACGGCTCATTGGGAGGAATGGTACTCTAATCAGGATGATCAGAAAAGAAACATAGGGAGAAGATTTTAGGTTATAAAGGATGATAAGGGATGAGATACAACACTCTTGAATGGTTAAGATATGGAGAGAAACCGCGTAAGGATCGGGATCGTGGGTTGACCACGTGGCTGGGACACCCCACACATCATTAAAGGGTCCCCACCTTTTGGGGAAGTTTAAACGGACGCATACCAGGGTAACTCACCAATAATTTAATTAAACAAAATTAATGGGAATTAATGGGTTTGAAAACAGGCTTAAGGGGGTCAAAATATGGTTTAAAAAAACAATTTTCGCTAAAAAGAAGCAGTACTGGTAAACCTGTGGGGGTAGGTGAGAGCTACTGGTAGCCGAGATCTACCGGTTGGCGACAACTATCAGTAGGTGAGAGACACCAGTTGGCGATCGCTACTGCTAACTGAGAGCTACCGGTTGGCGATAGATACCAGTACCCAAGAGATACTGGAATCCTAGAGCTACCAGTAGCCGAGAGCTACAGATACCCCAAGTTCACCGGTAGGCTAGGTCTATCGGTAGGCCGAGGATACCGAGAGGCCAAGGCTACCGCTAGGAGTCACCGAGAAGCTGGGATGGCCTTTCAGACCCCCTAGAACACCCCAACATCATATTTTTACCCAGTAATGCATCCCAAAAACCCGGTCCATTACAAGTAAAATCTAAACTTCCATTACCATTCCTATTTTTATTAAAATATGCATCTATTTTCCTTCTTGTCTTGTGTTGTAAGAGAGTACCAAATAATTCATTAAGAGTTATTTGAGTAACATTCCTGTTCTCATCAATAACTATCTTTTTTATTCCACTTCATTTGGCATTATATCGATTATCTTATCCATAATCACTTCATCATCAAGAAAATTTTCTCCCATTGATTATAGACTATTGAAAATGGTCATACATCTTTGTTTAATCTTGAATACTAGTTCTCCATAGAGAAAAGACCATGATATTCAGCTCTGAGCATGGATCTTTCTGTTTATATTACATTGGATGCACCAAAATGTCTGACATCCAGTTGCTTCCGGGTACAATTGGATTCTTCACATTAATATATATAACTACATATATTCCTAGTCATAGAATTAGTCAATGTATTCAATACCTTTTAATTCAGTTGATATTCACGTTTCTCTTTGTTGGTGAAGGTTCTGACTTCTTTATCTGGGATTTTGTAATATCCAGTGAGCATCACAATATTATATTCTCTAGTATTAATAATAAATGTCATCATTTGATCTCTCCATTACTTATAATCATTTACATCAAAAATAGGTGGTCTGGTTGGATTCATATTATCAATTGATCCAATATTCATTCCTTCCATAATATAAACAAACAAAATTCACTCCACCCATTAGTGTAGTATGTAGTTATAAACAAAAGAATTTTTATAGAAATAAAATTGTCTTACATAAACAAATAAATAAAGTAAATAAAATAAAAAAATTAGTGTAAACCTTCTATGATATCATTTTTTTATCGATATATAAGTATAAATGTATATGATATGGCACAATACCAGAGGGGGTGAATTTTATGTTTAATGTTTTTCTATTAAAACTCTTAATAATGAACTTAGTTGAGGAGGTCTTAAAATAATACAATTCACAATCAATACAAATGAACTTCTGGGTCTTGGATCCAATGGATATGAAAATATGTGATATCAAAAGTAATGAAAAATAATAGTACTTGAATTGAATAAAATAATCAGAGTAAAAAAAATGTAAATGATTCTACCATAAATCATATAGAATATCTTAATAAAATATATAGTGAAAGAATCGTAATTGATATAATTATAAGAAAAAAAGAATATGAATAGAAAGAAGAAACAAAATGATTACCTTTTAATTACAAAATGCAGTGGAATTGTAATTGTATTAGAATTATTTTATACCAAAGAGTAGGGTATCCATTCACTTAAGATATAAGGTATGTCTTACCACCACCCTGGTAAGTCCTTGATATGATTATCAGCAAAACTATCTTCCTATCCCCATAATACCTTGATTAAGAAGGTAATTGACACCTCTGTTTTCAAACAATTGAAATCCCTCGATACAATGATTGGTATCACCATGTTCCAATCCCCATAATCCCTTGATCGTTATCACAATAATAAGTTGCACAAATAACAACAAAGAACTTATAAAAAATACTATAACCTGGAAGAATTCGTTCACATCTTGTATCTTTAAGGCCTTCACACAAAGAAATGAGAGATGTCACACCATATCTCTCTAGAACTTGAAATATGCCAAAATTTATCACTCTAGTTTGAATGATCTCATATTTATAGGCCTCGTCTTCCAATAGTTATATTTTCTCCAACGGTCAAATTTCTCTGGAAAATTTAGAGGGACATAGACACCTCACATTATAATTGTAAAAACAAAAAAATACATGACATTGTTTTGATTAGTATATTACTAAATAAATGAAATTATTTCAGTTTAAAAAAATAAGTAAATAAGTATGAAGGAATGATTAAGACATGAGTTCAATGCATTACATGAATATGATTAATATTATGGTTACAATGCTTATCATGATTACAATGCATATAGTGGTTACGAAACATATTATTGTTATGATATAGTTATAATGCTTTACATGGTTACAATGCATATACTGGTTACGATGTATAACCTGGTTACAATTCTTGGTTATGATGTATAATATGATTACAATACATAACCTTGATTCAATTCATGTGGTTATGATTCATATCATGAGTACAATTCATAACTTGGTTACGATGCACAACATGAATACGATACATAATCTGGTTACGATGCATGTGGTTACGATGCATAACATGAATACAATACATAACCTAGTTATGATTCATGTGGTTACAATTCATAACATTAATATGATTCATAACCTTGTTACAATGCTTTTCGTTACAATGCATAACATGAATATGATACATGACCTTGTTACGATGCATGTGGTTACAATAAATATGGTTATGATGCATAACATGAATATGATACATGACCTGGTTATGATGCATGTGGTTATGATGCATAACATGATTATGATACATGACTTGGTTACAATGCATGTGGTTATGATTGTAAAATAATATATGTGATTACAATTTAAAACAAACACCATTTTATTTTGATTTAGAACAACATCATATGTGAATACGATGGAAAACAAATTATGTTATTACGATTGTAAAACAATATATGTGATTATGATTTGAAACAATAGTATATGACTATGAGAAGAAAACAACATACATGATTAAGATATATGTGATTTTTCATTTCCAAAACAAAAGAGCAATGGGATAGTCGAAACACATTTTTACTCAACAATATTACCGTCAATATTTATCATATCATTAATTGTTATTATTTCAAATATTTTTTTGCTAGAAATTCCATTTTTGGAACATCCATACCATCCTTTTATCCAGATGAGAGAATTTATTCTCACTAAAACTTAAATCAATTTCATTTTATTATTTACATGATACATATATTTATATAGGCATTGTACTTGTTTTAGAAGTTGTATTTTTAGTTTTATAAGAAAAATAAACCACAATATACTATTATTTTTCTTAGTTTCTCTCCTAAAATGATCCACATATTTCATTAATATTATGATAAGTGTATCCAGACTCAAAATAGTAAAATTTTTAGAATATTCTAATATTACTGTCTTTGTATCTCATTCATTTACAAGTTTATCAATAAAATTATTGGTAATAATATTACCACTAATATAAAATGATACAATATCATGAAGACTATTAAAAACATTCATAAACCTCCAATGCATCTATGAAACTATTTCAACAAGTAGAAAATAACTATCATAATAATTAACAAGAAAATTTTCAGCTCAACAATAGCAAAAACATATTAGAATAGTCTTGTTTATTCCTTTTGGGTGTTTTATCATAGTTCTTTGCAGAATATTAAAATCTATAATCATTCTAATCAACTACTCACTTGTGATTTTAATCTGGATGGCCTTCATATTTTTTTCTCTATAGTTTATTCCAAAAATAGATATCAAGACCGTCGACCTCTCTGGCATAACCTCTTTGTGATGGCTTCTGCCATCCACGACCCTTGGCTAGTCATAGGTGATTTTAATGCTATTCTCTCACCTAGTGAAAAAATTGGCCCAACACACTCTCACAATGCTTTTAGAGAATTTACGACTGCGTTTGAAGATTTTAATTCAATTGATCTGAACCTGAACGGTGCTAAGATCACTTGGTATCATCGTCATTACAATATGAATATGGATAGTAAACTTGATAGGGCTTTCAGGAACATCCCTTCAATGGATTATTGGGACTCTATTTCAAGTATTTCCTTACCCAAAATAAATTCGAATCATCACACAATTCTTTGGAGTCTTATATCTAAAATGCCCAAACCTTACATTCCGTTTAAATTTAATAACGCTTGATCTACGGATCTTGATTGTTCCACTCTCATCAAAAAAATGTTGGGATTCCAAAAGCTTCCACTCTGATTCCATTGCCTGTATCATCAATCTAAAACACCTAAAACAAATTCTCAAAAGTTGGTGTGCAATTAAATCTATGAAAATTAATAAGGACATTTCCTTTTTGGAAGCTGATCTCAATATCATTCAAAACACCGCCACAAATGTTGACGTTTCCTTAGATCCTTAGGATGAAATCAACATTTCCTTGAAACTTAATTACCTTCTTATGCTCAAAGATAACATCTGTAATCAAGTATTTAAAACGAAATGGATTGTTGATGGGGACAAAAATTCTATGTTTTATAATTACTTGCATAGAATTAGGAATGTTTGTAGACCTCTTTCCTTCCTAAAAGACAATGACAATCTCTTGTAAAATGAAGCAGACATTTCTAATCATGTGGTCTAATATTTTGAGAACATTTTAAATTGTTCACCCATTAACAAAGACCTCATTACTGGTATTATTCATTCTCTTGTTGATGAGGAAGATAACTACTCTCTTCTAAGAATTCCTCTTGAACATGAAATTAAAGCCACTGTTTTTTATTTGAATCCTGACAGTGCCTCGGGTCTAGATGGTTTTAACAATGGTTTTTATCAACAACATGGGGACGTTATGAATGTTGATGTCTATACTCTTGTAAAAACATTATTTTCTCATGGTAGCCTCCCTCAAGGTCTCAATTCTCAATTTCTTACTTTGATTCCTAAAGCTTCGAATGCTTCAAAAATTCATTTATTCCAGCCCATCAATCTTATCAAATCTATTTATAAAATTATTACTATGATCCTAGATAATAGTCTCTGTACTCTTTGTAACAAATTTTATTTTTGGAACCAATTTGGCTTCATTAAAGGTAGATCCATTCAGGATTGCATTTGATTCACTTCAGAATGTACCAATGTTCTTAATAAAGCTTCAAGAGGTAGCAATGTTTCCAATAGGCTTGACATTAGTAAGGCTTTTGATACCATTGACTGGAATTTTATCTTTAGGGTCCTCTGTCACTTTGGCTTTAATGAGGTCTTTATTAATAGGATTAATTATTTGTTTACATCATCTTCCATTTCTATCCTTGTCAATGGCTCCCCTAAAGGATATTTTAAATTCAAAAGGGTGTCCGACAAGGTGACCCTTTATCTACCATCCTTTTTTCAATTGAAGAATATTATCTTAGCAGACTTCTCACTAATTTGGTTTATCAAAAAAAGATGAAACAGATACAAGCTACTCGAGCCCTTATTGCCCCGAACAATATTCTTTATGTGGATGAAATAATCGTTTTTATTAATGGGATAAATATAAATATTCTGAATCTTAAAAATTCTTTATCTCATTATGAGGAGGTTTCAGGTCAAATCGTTAGTTGGAATAAGTCGTCTATTTTCTTTGGAAAAGGATTCTCTACCAACCGTAAAATCAATATCATTGAAATCCTTGGAATTAAGGAGGTTATTTTACCTTTTACTTATTTAGGTGTTCCCTTATTCTGGGGAAGGCCTAAAGCTGTCTATTTCTCTTCAGGGGTGGATCAGGTTCTTCATCAACTTTCTTCTTGGAGGTAGAAATCACTATCCATGGTCGGTCGGATTTGTCTTGTCAAATATACCATTATCAACAAAATGGTCTACTCTTTAATGATTTATTAATGGCCTGCTTCTTTTCTTAAAATAAATAAAAGTTACATTGAAAACTTTGTTTGGTATGGCAGCACTGTTGATCAAAATCATGTTACCATCCTTGGTCCACAGGTTGCAAACCACTAGAAAATAGGGGTCTCAGCATTAAGAATATCAAACTTTTTTAAGGAAGCACTTCAAGCCAAGATCACTTGGAATTTGATGATTCAAAATACTAAAGCCACTGAGTTTCTTTGAAAATGATTTTTGGAAAAACATAAAAAAGGTAACTTCATTTATATTTTCTCCTCTATCTGGCCCTCCATCAGAGACTCTTTTCACAACATTATGCAAAACTCTAGATGGATGGTCAGTAAAAACTCCTCTTTGAGTATTTGGCTCGATAACTGGTCTGGCTCCCCCCTGATCTTCATGTTATCTCCGCACTCCCCTCCTGAAAACATAAATATCTCTATTCAGAATGTTATGAATGACCCTGATTCCAATCTTCCAGAGTTCATTATGCATGTGGTTGATAGTTATACATTCTCTATTGCAGATGATTTCTTTGTTTGGGAACCTACACATAATGGTATCATCGATTCACAAACATTCTACAATCATAATTTTTCTTCATCTGAATTCATTTTTTGGTGGATCAAATATTTTGATAAGCATTGGATCAAGCCCTCTAGATTTATTCTTATTTGGAGGATTGCGCATAATCGTGTTCCTAATGATGTTTTCATTCAAACCTTTAGCATTCAACTCTATTATAAATGTTATATGTTTCATCAGCATAGATAGGATACCAACCATCTTTTCCTATCTTGTGCTACAACATCTTCTCTTTGTAATTTTATTACTGACATGTTTGATTGTAGATGGAACTATTCTGACTCAATTATCATACCTCTAAAACGTTGTGTGGATCTCGACACCTCGAAGAAAATCAAGAAACTTTTCCTTACGGTTTTTTCTGAGCTCCTCTATGTTGTCTGGTATGACTGTAATGATATTTTACATGACAGGCACTCACTAAATCTCAACACAGGTCGTTCTATAATTCTCACTACTATTAGAAATGATGCTTTGATAGAAAAAGATTTTTGTAACAATTTCATTGAATACATTAATATTCTCATAAATCTTCAGGTTGAATACCTCTACAAAAAGCTGCATCAATCAATTGAGGAGTTCTGGAAAGCCCTTATTCCTATATGGATCCAAATAAATGTGGATGGAGCTTCAAAAGTGAAATCAGGTCCATTAGGTTTTGGAGCTGTCTGCAGGGATTATCTAGGCCACTGTCATTGGTGTTTCTTTGGGGGTTGCGCTTGCACCACTTCCTTAGATGCAAATATGATGGCGGTGATCCAGGATGTTGAAATTGTTAAAATAAAGGGTTGGAATGACATTTGGATTGAATGGGACTCTACCTCCATCGTCCAAGCAATTTGTAATAGTGTGGTCCACCTTTCCTGGCCCCTTACATCTCACTGGATGAAATTCATGGACTCTCTTAGAGAGATCAGATATATTTCCACTCATGCCTACCGATAAGCGAACCTGGTGGCTGATTCTCTTGCTAACAAAGGTATCAACCGGTGCATTATGTGGGTTGATAATCTGTTGGGTGACATTTTTTCTCTTTATGAAATAGATTGTAATAAAATCCCTTCGTTCAGACTTTTGTAGTTCCCTTCATTGATTATTAATAAATTGTGCCTTGGTCTTTGAACAAGACATTACCTAAAAAAACAAGTACACCCCTTCTTTTCTTTTGTGGGTTGGGAAGAAACTTTACGGGAGGGTTTGATGTGCTTTGTTCTGGTGAACCACTTGCTACCACTCTAACGCGAAGGGTTCGAGCCAAACAAACAAGGTACGACCCCTCTACGAACCCTTTTTGGGTTGAAATAATTTCAACGGAGGAAGACGACAACCATAGGTCAGCCGCACAATGAGATTAGTGGTGTACGTCTGTGCCGCTCAGCGAACAAGGAGTTGTAATGACAACGGAAGAGGGCAGGCCATCCAGCCAGCTGTGGCGGCACCCCGCCGCACCGCGGACCATGCACCAAAAGAGGGACTTAACTGAGGAGAACCACCTTGAATCCACCAAGAAACCCCTTCTATTTGCCTCCAAATTGATCTAAGGAGTTTCCCCAACCTCTAAAAATAGGAACTCCCACGTGAGCCTCGAGTGGAAGGAATGACGAGGAAAAATGGGAAATCTTGAGTGGCCCAAGGCCTAAAACCCTAACTTTAAGTGGTCTCATGGCTTACCCGCATGGTTTGGAAAACTGTACGCCAACAAAGTGGTTTCTACTGTCTCACCCATGGACTTCTCATGGCTTGCACACATAGTCTGAAAAACCATGTACTGCACATGCAGAGCCCACTGTCAAGGCTAATAACTTACAAGACCGGGTCCCTGGGACTAAAAGTATAATAACTCATAGACCGGGTGTCCGATTGACACTCTGTCATTTGAATTGAGACCCCTATGACGTGGAGGACCTTTGGGATACTTCTTTGTGGGACTTCGTGGCAGTTGGAGCATCAACCAAAACATTGTGAAGCTGATATTCCGGTGATGAGTGAGCATTTGTGCGGGAACCAAGTAGTTGGCTAAGACTTGACGACTGCTGATCCATTGACTCTGAGTGACTCAACTAGCCCAATGGGGAGCGCCTGGTTGTGTCAGAAGACCCATAGTGAAGGAGCTCCTGGTTGCGGCGGAAAACCCACATTACTCGACAGGAGGAGTACCACTGTAGGTTTTGAGGGGGAGTGCCTGGTTGTGGCGGCAGACCCATGGTACTCGACAGGAAGAGTACCTCCGTAGTCTAAGGATAGTGGGAAGAACCTCTGTGTGACGCGGTAGGCCCACTGTACTCGATAGAGGAGGGGTTCTCCAACAGCTGAGGGTTCGAAATGTTTTTACCCTAGAATAACATCTTGGTTGAGTTGAGTCAGTAAGTTTTGTGTTTTCCTCATGATTGATATGGATTACATGATAACTTTGGTATATGTATGGGCATATACCTAAGTGGGGTTATCTATTGATTTCATACTATTTGGTTTATCATTGTTGAATTTAGTGAGACCTTGAGGGTCTCGGGGCCCCTACTGAGTATGGTTATACTCACCACTACATGATCAATGCCCGCACCTCATTGTGTTGGATGCAGACGATGGACAGTGCTGACTGAGGATGAGAGTACCAGGACTGGATGGTTCTCGGAGGTGGACCACTCGACGAGTCGGTACACGGAGGAGAATGACGGATGTGGAGTACTGAAGAGGATATCTGTACCTACCCTTGAAGTAGGAATCCCAGAGGATGACCCAACATTTGTGTTTCCATTCTTCAGATGTACTTGTACTTCCAATTACTTGTACTTTACAGTTGGTATTGTATTTCCAACCCCTTTTACATTTTATCACTCTTTTGTTTTACAATTTACTTGGTGTTTTTTATCCATCTATGTGCTCTATTGTGTGAATTTTTTGGTTATAAAGGTAATCTCCTCCCCATTTCAGAGAATTACGCCTTTGGTGCTAGTTTCCAGCCCCTGGCCTATGGAAGGTGGGCTTGGGGTAGTCATGCATGGGCCCTGGGGGATGGGTCTTGACAAATTGGTATCAGATGAGTCGTTTCTACAGCATAACTTAGGACTCTGATATTTCTTTTCTATGAAGAAATAGTGTTAAGGGTAACAAGTGTGGTTCTCAGTTCAGGGAGTCCAGTGTTGGTGTAGTGGCTGACGTATCAATACACCAGGACCCTGACTTCTGATTTCGGACTCAATGCATGAAAACACATATTGTGTGTGTGTTTTCAAAAGTTTTCTTTAATTCAGCTTAATGAGTTCATCTCACCCAATATAGCTTTTAACCATATCGCACTTGTTTCTTTTCGGATGCCTCTATGCAGACAGCCGACTAGAGTTCTGAGAGTCGTATGCCATGATAGCCCACAGAGTGATGAGGCCTTAGTGCAGGGCCCTCTTCCAGTTGAAGCACTAGTGGAGGAACCAGTGGTACCATTACCCGTTGGGCCACTGATGCCACCAGCCCTAGCATCAGATGTTGCACGCCACTTGAGCGCATTGGATGAGTTCCAGCGCCAGATGCCACCCAGGTTCAGGGGAGATATGGACCCACAGGCGGCTAATGATTGGTTGGAGGTTGTGGGGAGAGTTTTTCGACTGGTAGGGACACCAACAGACCTCATCGTGATTCTTGCTGCTAGCCTTCTACAAGAAGCAACAGGCAGATGGTGGAGCTTGATGCTCCTGGTTCATTACGAGATGACGCTTCATTGGGAAGACTTTGATTGCCCATTTCAGGCAGATTTTGTCCCAGCGACTCTCCACATAGTGTGCATACAGGAGCTACTTCATCTACATCAGGGAAACATGACTCTAACTCAGTACTCAGTTAGCTTCACTAACCTCTCAGGTTACTCCACCAATATGGTGTGAGACCCATTTTTCAGGGCCCAGACTTTTGAGAAGGGACTCAAGCAGTAGATCAGGGATTCAGTGATCTCTCTAAGAATCCCAATGCGGGTGGGGGTGTTATAGAGTGTCCTCCTAGTGGGGAGTTTCCTTGCTGAGCAGTCTCCAGCAGTGAGGTCCACCACCAGTTGACACGTAGTGGAGTCTTCTGCAACTAGAAGCAGACAGATGTCGTAGTGGTCTAAGAGGACCAGACCTATAGGTGGTTGACCGCATGACTCAGGATAGGTTTTGCAAGACACCCAAAGAAGAGACGGACATGCCTGGATTGGGCAGTGTTACTCATGCATCGGGTAGGGTCACATGGCTTGTGACTGTCCATCCCATCGTATGAATGATCAGTAGACGGTCGAAGGACTGCCCAGGCAGAGACAGATATTCGATCAAGGTGGTCTATAGGGTGCAGGCGGATGTGGTAGAGGAGCGGGTTGAGCAACTGGCGGTGGGCGACAATTCGAGGTATTACTGCTGCCACCACCAAGAGGTCCATCCTGACTTCAAGGAGTATGCGGACAGGGGAGAGCTCAGCTCCAGGCAGTTAAGGCCTACGATCACGAATCTCTGGAGATGATAGGAGGTACGATTTATGTCTAATACACCATAGCTTTAGTACTTATAAACACAGGTTTCAGTCACTATTTCATTCCCTCTACCCTCATTGGGAGCTCAGAGATTCAGACAGAGTCATTGGATCGATCCTTATGGATAGAGACTCCTACAAAAGTAGATTCGATGATTATGAATTGGTTCTGGTTGTGTTAACTTACTGTTGGAGGAAATATCTTCAGCTAGGATATCCGAGTAGCGGTGTCGAGGCCTTAATATGTCATCTTGGGTATGTATTGGTTATCTACAGTCTATGCTCAGATAGAATGTATTAGGCGCAAAGTGTGGTGTTCCCGCATGGATGAGACTAGGTTTACCTTCACTATCGAGAAGGGAGCCTTTACAGTAGAGGATGGACTTGCTTGGAGAAGATTGCAGTCGATCACTCATCAGTTGGCTAGCCTTAGCCTCGGAGTGGTTGAAGTGTAAAGTCTGATTTATCCTATAGTGGTGGACCGGTACGCGGATGTTTTCCCTGACGATGTCTCAGGTCTACCTCCTTAGAGAGAGGTGGAATTTTACCTTGACTTTTACCCCAGGACGACACCGATATCTAAACCCGCATATCGGATGGCTCCCGCGGAGCTTCGCGAGCTGCAGATACAACTATAGGACTTGCAAGGGAAGGAATTCATTCGGTTCAGTGTTTCTCCTGGGGCAGCCCCGATTCTGTTCTCCAAGAAGGCAGATGGGAGCTTGATGCTTTATGTCGACTACCTTCACCTAAACCAGGTGACTGTGAAGAACCAGTGCCCACTCCCGAGGATTGATAACCTATTTGACCAGCTAAAGGGAGCATGATGGTTGTCGAAGATAGACCTTAGGTTAGGCTATCACCAGCTCAGAGTTCGAGATGAGGATGCACAGAAGACAAATTTCCGATGTCTATATGACCACTACGAGTTCTTGGTTATACCTTTCAGAATAACCAGCGCTCTAGTAATGTTCATCAGACTCATTAATAGGATCTTCCAGCCATACCTTGATTTCTTTGTCGTAGTCTTCATCGAAGACATTTTGATATACTCGACTACTGAAGAGGATCATTCCTATCATTTCTGGGTAGTACTGGACACACTTTGAGAGCACCAGATTTATTCTAAGCTCTCGAAGTTCCAGTTCTGGATCCGAGAGGTTCAGTTTTTGGGACATGTCATCTTGGAGGATGGAGTTGTCGTGAATCCAGTGAAGATTGAGGTTGTACTTTCTTGGGAGCCATCCAGGAGTGTGACGGAGGTACAAAGTTTCCTAGTTTTGGTTAGATACTATTAGAGATTTGTACCGGACTTATCCAGAGTTACAACACCAATATCAACCTTGACGAAGAAGTGGAAAACCTTTTTTTGGGCAGAGAGATGCCAGCTGAGCTTTCAGGAGCTGAGGTAGAGGCTGACTAGTGCCCCCATCTTGAGGCTTCCATAGGAAGGCATAAGGTACGTAGTTTACTGCGACACATCAGGGACTGGGCTCAGATGAGTCTTGATGAAGGAGTGATAAGTGATCACATATGGTTCACGATATCTAGGACAACATGAGCAGAACTATGAAACACATGACCTGGATTTGGAAGTAATGGTCTTCACCTTGAAGATGTGGCGACATTATTTGATGGTTGAGTGTTTTACAGTGTACTCTGATCACAAGAGTCTCAGGTATATCTTCTCTCAGAAGGACCTGAACCTAAGACAACAACATTGGATTGACTTCCTCCAGGACTATGACTTTGAGATAGTCTATACTCTTGGGAAGGGGAACGTTGTTGTAGATGCACTTAGTAGAGGATCTGGTATACAACTGCTAGGCGAGGCGATAAAGCAGATGGATTCTTTACAGATATCCTTTGTGGATAGATATGGATCATCCTTCCTTCAGTCTCTTACAGTCACTCCCCCACTTATTTAGTGAGTAAGGGAGGTGCAGCGTGGGGACGCTGATTCCGAGAGAGGACGTGCTCAAATATCCACAGGGAATGCACCTGATGGATTTTCTGTAGGTGTAGAGAATGTCATCCTCTTTAGAAGATGTACTATGGTACTAGTGTCACTTCAGGAGGAAGTGTTGAGGGAGTTACACACATACCCTCTAGCGGTACATCCAGGAGTGGAGATGATGTACCAGGATCTCAAAAAACAACACTAGTGGCCGGGAATGAAGAAGGTAGTAGCAGAGTTCATCTCTCAGTGCCTCACTTGTCAGCAAGTGAAGGCAGAGCATTAGGTACCAATAGGCTTGGATCAGCCTTTAGAGGTTATAGTGTGGAATTGGGATGGGATATCCATGGAATTCATGACAGCACATCCACATATATCCAAAGGACATGACTCAATCTGGGTGATCGTCGGCCGAATCACCAATTCATCCCACTTACTACCGATCAGAGATTAGGGTTCAGTAGAGAGATTAGGACGCCTCTATGTGTAAAAGATTATGCAGCTAAATGGACTACCTTCGACGATTGTCTCTGATTGTGATGCACGATTTACTTCTTGGATATGAAAGTGGTTGCATGAGGTTTTGGGATGCAACTTCATTTGAGCGCCACCTTCCATCCTCAGACAGATGGCCAGACTGAGCAGACAATTTAGACCCTCGAGGTTATGTTGCGTGCTTGTGTCCTTGACTTCGGTTGCAGCTGGGTGGGTCACTGTCCTTTGGTGGAGTTTGTGTACAACAACATCTATCAATCCACCATAGGGACAGAACCTTTTGAGGTGTTGTACTGGCGACCTTGCAGATCACCCCTGTGCTGGAATGCCCTGGGGAGTCAGCACTAGTGCGACCAGAGATGGTATGGGCTACCATAGAGAATGTGTAGATCATTGACGAGAGGATGAAGACTATACAGAGAAGACAGAAGTCATATGATGACAAAATATGAATACCTCTGGAGCTCAAAGATGGCGACCACGTCTTCCTACGGGTCACCTCAACGTGGTCTACAGAGATTTGGCCGAGGCGGAAAGTTATCTATGAGGTTCATCGGAACATTTCAGGTCCTCAATATAGTTGGTGAGGTGGCATACCTCTTATCTCTTCCACCACTATTGCACCAGGTACACAACATCTTCCATGTATCCAAGTTGAAGAGATATGTGCACGACCCTTCTCACATAATCAACCATGGCGAGATGGACATCAACGATGGGGCGACTTTTATGACGGTTCCAGTGGAGAATGAGGATCTACAGGAGTGGTTCCTTCATGTATGGTCGATACCTCTGGTGTGCGTTCGATTGTAGCATGGGAACCTCTAGGAGAGCACATGGGAGCGTGAGGCTCAGATGCGTGCTCAGTACCCCGACTTGTTCCCTTTGTTTGAGTTGTGGATTACGGGGACGTAAATCCTAATGTGGGGAGAATGTAAAGACCCGAAAATTTCCATGTATTTTTTTAAATATATGGGAATTGTATGAGTCCGAAAAAATTGACGGTGCATGATTTAGAAGCCCGGAGTGCCTAGAATAAATTTTTGAAGTTTTGTTCAGGTACATTCAGTAAACGTACGAGCAGGTTTTGATATATTTTTTACCGGTTCTCAAAATTGAAATATAAGGGCACCTTTGAACTCGCAGTTCTGATATTCGCTTAAGAAGACTTTCACCTCAATTACAGTTGGTCGAGGGTGAAATTTAGTTTTTGGGTTCTTCGTGGAAATAATAAAATAAAATAAACACATGATTTATTTTATTTTATATATTATAACCACCCATGTGGTGTTTAGAAGTGGGGACCACCACACCTTAACCTCCCATGAGAGGTTATGGTGGTGGGGACCACCAAACCATAAACTCCCATGAGAGGTTATGGTGGTGGGGACCACCCAGGTTTAACCCCCCTAGAAACCCCCCATTAATTGGGAGAAACCCATCAACTCCCTAATAATGTGGGGGGGCTCTTCAACTCCTCCACGTTAAATTGTGCCAACTCTCTCAATTTAATTATGCCATCCCACCCCCTTTAATTAATTGATCCAACACATCAATTAATTAATTAAACCATTCTGATATTGGTGTCAATAATTAAATAATAGGTAACTTAATCTATTATTTTGTCATAGCATTTTCATTTTGGGGGAACTTGGGAGAAATATTGAGAGAGGAGAGAGCTTGGGATAAATAAAGTTCTCCAAAGAAGAACGCTCTCTCGTTGAAGAATGCTCCACCGATGAAGAACAACCTCGACATCGACTTTCTTCCCTGGAACCTCCTTCGACATAGGATGTGTTGATCTACAAAGAATCAATTTCTGCCTTCTCGCGCCAACGTCGACGAAAAACGAACAAGGTAGTGTTTTTAATTAAGTATGATTTTATTTCCTTTAATCGTTCCTTCTAAAAACAAAGTATGAAGATCAATTTATTATCATGTTCATCCACGAATTTTTTCCCTATGGGATGTGAATATTTTGTGGTGGAAAGTTGTAGGGGTTTAATGTTGTTGATTATCACATCACAAGTACACCCCTTCTTTTCATTTGCGGGTTGGGAAAAATCTTTGCGGGAGGGCTTGATGTTCTTTGTTCTAGTGAACTATTTGCTACTGCTCTAACGCAGAGGGTGTGGGCCAAACAAACATGCCCTGACCTATCCCCAAACCCTTGGGTTTTGTTGAAATCTTTACGATGGAGGAAGATGACAACTAGAGGTTGGCCGCACAACGAGAGCGGTGGAGAACGTATGCGCCGCTCGGTGAATAAGGAGCTGCATCTTGTGTTGCGATGACAAATGTAAGTGGTTTGGCCATCTGGCCAGCCATGGCAGCACCCCACCACACCACATCCCTCGCGTCTAAAGAGGGACTTACCCAAGGAGAACCGCCTTCGATCCACTAAGAAACACCTTTTATTTGCCTCTAAATCGAGCTAAAGAGTTTCCCAAAACTCTTAATACCAGAACTCCCATGTGATCCTTGAGTGGAAGGAAGGACGAGGGAAAAATGGGATATCCCAAGTGGCCCAAGGCTTATAACCCTAACTTTAAGTAGTTGCGTGGCTTACCCGCACGGTTCGGAAAATAGTGTGCAAACCTTGTGGTTCCTACTGTCTCACCCAGGGACTTCGTACAGCTTGCATGCACGGTCTGACAAAATGTGTGCTGCCCGTGCAGAGCCCACTGTCAAGGCTAATAACTTACAAGACCGGGTCCCTGGGACTAAAAGGCTAATAACTTATAGACCGGCTGTCCGATTGACATGAAGTCTATTGTTTTGAGACCCCTATGATGTAGCGGACCTTTGGGATAATTCTTCGTGGGACTTCATGGTAGTTGGAGCATCGACCAGAAGCTTGTGGAGGTGATCTTCCGGAGATGAGCGATAATTTGTGCGGGAACCTAGAAGCTAGATTAGACTTGACGACTACTGATCGTTTGACTCAAAGTGACTAGACTAGCATAGTGGTGAGTGCCTGGTTGGGGCTACAGACCCATGGCGGAGGAGCGTTTTTTTGTGGTGGTAGACCCGCGGTACTCAACAAGAGGAGTACCAATGTAGGCTATGAGGGGAGTGTCTGGTTGTGGTGGCAGACCCATGGTGGGGAGCGCCTTTGGGTGATGCAAAAAACCAACGCTACTCGACAGGAGGAGTACCTCGGTAGTCCAATGTTAGTGGGAAGTGCCTCTATGTGACATAGGGGCCCACTGTACTTGATAAAGTAGGCGTTCTCCAGAAACCGAGGGTTCAAAATGTTTTTACCCTAGAATAAAATCCTGGTTTAGTTGAGTTAGTAACTTTTGTGTTTTCCTCATGATTGAGATGGATTACATGATAACTTAGTTATATGTATGAACATATACCTAAGTGGGGTTATCTATTGATTACATACTATGTGGTTTATCCTTGTTTGATTTTGTGAGATCTTGAGGGTCTCATGGTCCCTACTGATTATCGTTATACTCACCCCTGCACATGTTATGCCCGCACATCATTGTATTGGATGCAGATGACGGACAACGCCAACTGAGGCTGAGAGTAACAGGACTAGACAGTACCCGGAGGTGGACCTCTCGATGAGTCGGTACACAAAATAGACTGACAGACGTGGAGTGATGAGGATGCTATCTCTACCTACCCTTTAGTTAGGAATCTCGAAGGATGACCCAGTAGCGTTTTTTCCTTTCTTCATTTGTACTTGTACATCCAGTTACTTGTACTTTACAGTTGGGCTTGTATTTCCGGCCCTTTTTTAATTTTCAGCACTGTTTTGTTATATAGTTTACTTAGTGTTATGTATCCAGTCATGTGCTCTATTTTGTTTGTTTAAAGGTTATAAAGGCAATGCCTTCCCAGTTTTAGGGAATTACACCTTTGGTTCTAGTCGCCAGCCCTTGTCCTATAGAAGGCGGGCTTGGTGTAGTCACGGCACGGGCCCTGGGGGACTGGTTGTGACATATGATATAGATTATCTATCATTATAACTAGTACATAAAATACCATAAATAAACATTTTCCTTAACATACATTTCTATAATGAGAAATTGATACATAAATTTATTCCAAAAATTTTCTCATTAATGAATCTTCAAGTGGAGGGTGAATTAAATATTTTAAAATCTTATGAAAAATTTCTTCTTAAAACATGGTAAATTGAAAGGACATGAGTTGAGTATTAAAAAACTAAATAAATCATAATAAAATAAATCAAAGTAAAAAAACTCATTAGAATGTTTTGAATTAAACAAATAACTAAAAGTTATAGCATTGATGAATAAAAAATCATATAAAGGTATAAACAGTCTTTGAATAAATGAAAAAATAGAATAAAAGAATATATCATTGTATATAATAAAAACTTATCCAATGAGGTTATACGTTATAATCCTTAATTAAATAAAATAAAAATTTATTAAAGTATTATATTCATGTTATCTATAGAGAAACATACTTTTCATATATAAATATTTCATTTTATTTGATAAATATTCAATACAAAAAATTATTATCCATGCCAAAATCATATAGGTTTAGTGTCTTATAATATTTTATAAATAAAAACTTATTTATCAGTGATCTACATTATACCCCCACTAAGATGTTCATAACTATAACCCTTATTAGGAATATCATACTTCAAAACTTTATTCATATCCTGGGAAAAGGATTTGTAAGAACGAGTAAGCTTAGATTCTCGGTAAGGGTAAACAAATGAGATATCAAAGATCACTAAATCATATGATGAGCATAATGGTACGACAATATGAGAAAAAAATTGAAAATCCTACACAACATATAATATATTATAATCTTGAATCATGTAGTGAATCTTAGCAGTTCAAATACAAGAATCATAAAGGAAGGAAATAATATATTCCTTGAGACCATAAAATTTTCATAATACATAATTATATGACATACACATAATCATAGAAGGCTATTTATCTAGTCAATTATTACTACCACAAACATAATAGTGGATATGGTTCACTCACCATTCCATTATAACATTTTTCATGATTTACTTCCATGACTATCCCAGTAGACAATTTCACTTACTAAACTAGGATCACTCCCCATTATAGTTCTTATTATCTCATGAGATATCCATATTTAACCAATTAATTAAAGAGCTATATAATTCTGAGTCCACCTATAACATAATTATGATTGTATATATGTGTGAAAAAGGATCATAAAAGATTCATCATAGCATAGACCATGGAAAGTAAATGGGTTTTATAAACATTTCACAATTCCATTATAGCATAACCATGGGAAAGAAACAGGATTCATAAAATATTCCTCATAACTTAATTAACCTGTAGGAATGAAATGGGTTTAATTTAATCATCCTTAAATCATAATCACTATTCATAAAATAATGAAATTTTATTGTATCATTGGATCATAACCCCTATAAATCATAATATACATCATATTATGTTATCATATATGAAAAAATCAGTTAAAATTTCAGTGATACATTTCTTGATGAGAATATCATTTTCACTTTGAAATCGCTTATTGAAAATATAAAAATTTCCCATATATTAATGGAAATATATTAATTGAAAATAACATTGTAAAATTTTAATTTAATATTTAAATAATTCAATGGTAATTATGTTGTAAAATTCAAATATTGTCAGGTATGTTTAAAACAAGGATTCATTTAACATTTTCATTAAAGATTCAAAAGTAAATCGTTTGGGAAATGGATTGATGATTCCACTAAAATGTTTATTTAAAATTAAAAAATTGGTATAAATGAATTTAAAAAATCATTAGATAATATTAAAAATATTTTTGATTTTTTATAAAACATCAACATCGAATTAAAAGGATTTTCTACCAAAGAGTGAAATAATTCCAATATTTCTTAAAAAGAATATTTTAGTTTCTTAAGTTATAAAAGAGTATAAAATGAAATGATAATATGTAATACAAAGAGAATACTATTATATAAATTAACTCATGTAATGTTTTTAGATATATTTTATAAATTTTATCATTAGAAACTTTATCATAAATAGTCTTGATAAACAATGAGATTATAATATACATCCATTACCTTGATTTTGACATGATTTGAACGCTCTCTAAACTCATGTATAATAATTTATAATTTATTATAATTAGACACAAGAATCATTTATATACTTCAAACATCATATATAATCCACTTATAACATCTCAACACCCATTTAATAATAATTTATTATAAAAAATCATTATTTTTTAGTGTTAACCATTTCATTTTTCATGAGAATTTCAGTTTGGTAGTTCTAGTCCTTATACATTGATCATGGTTTCATAATCTTTATAATGTTATTAATGATATAAATATCATATATATTAATTATATATATTTATATTTATATCCATTCATCAAATTTAGAGATATAAATATGAATTACACTATTCACGGAGATAGTAATACTTATGCACGCATGAAGGAAGTTTTCAATTTTCGATTGAAGAATGAATTAAAGGTGGAAAAAAATTCTAATTTTTAGAATAATTAATATTTTACATTTTAAAAATATATTCATTAAATATATCCTTATTACCATCCCTGTAAGTCAGAATTGAAAAATTAATCATATCACTTCGTAGATGTGGTAATCCACATATATGAATGGGAAACATTATCATTTTTCAATGGATTTGAAGGTAAGAAGGTAGAGATGAAATTATAATTATAAAAGAATAATGTTATTTTATATATCCTAAACAAAAATTAAACCCATATTAACAAACATCCATAATATATGGTGATGGAAAAATATTTGGACCACTACATGGAGGTGGTAGTCCACACATATTCACGAGTGATACTCTCACTTCCAATTTGATTGAATATGGGTGTATATTAAGGGTTTCATATTAATAATAACATTAATGAATATTTAGGATAAGAAATTTATTATTTTATGATTAATACCAAAGATTTTGATGAGGTAAAATAAAAAATAAATTGAAATAGGTTGGCTAAGATGATTACCTCTCCTAAGGATTTCCACCTTTAGATCCTTTCATAAGGATGCTTGGAATTGTATTTTGAGAGGAAAAACACATTTATTTAGTGACCTGAGATGTTTATAATAGATTTTTTTAGTTTTTGGTTGGGAAAGAAATCTCAAAGTTGTGTAAAGAAGATATAGGATAGGTGTCCCATTATAAGGGGGGGGGGAGAGGTCACAATTTGAATTTTTTAAACTAATAAAATATAATAAAGTCATTCTCAAGAAACCAAATTCCAAATGGCCCTAGATTAAAATTTTGAACAGTATTAGGTCGAAGTATGGAAATATTATTATTTATATAAAATTTAAATTGTAAATTTTACCCTTATATAATTGTTTAACCTCTGACAAACCCATTTTAACATTAACTATAGTTGCATGTTTTATAAGGTTTTTACAATTCATTATGAAAAATATGAAAATAGAATTATTAAAAAAAATTTAAATTATGATTAAATATATATAATCTATTTTTAAAAATTCAATATCTAAAATTAGTATAATTTACTTTTAAAATAAAATCACAAAACAAGATAAAAATAGTTTTTGAGGAAAAAATGTTTTCTTAAGAATAAAATGGTTTTAGACCAAAATGCATAAAAAGCTAATTAAAATGACCATTATTGGATAATTAATAATATAAATGAACTAATTTGAATTTTAAAACCATTTTAAAACAACAAATTTATTTTCAAAATTTTTTAAATTAAATGATTGTTTTCAAAAAAAAGAAGTTTTTTACTATTTATCAAAAAATTATTCATTTCAAAAAATTATAAAAAATTTAATCTAAGATTATATTGAAATATTTATTTCAATAATAAAGTTATTTTTTTCAAATAAATTTTTTAAAATTTTAAATAATTAATTATATTATTTTCTCCAAAAAAGAAAAAAAAACTAGTTTTGAGGAAAATTTTATTTATTGTGACATCATTAAAAATTGAGTACATATTTATAAATATATTTTATTTATCTTAAAATTTTATATGTATTTTTAAAATGTTGTAATTTCTATTTGACCTAAAAATTTGACGGCTATGTTTTAACAATATAATCTATCACGTTTCATTTAGACTCAAGTTTCATGTACCACAAGCTATCAAATAATTAAAATTATTTAAGGTGTAATATATCATAAAATATTGGGGTGTTAGAATATACCACCTCAAAATGGATTATTCCCTCAAAATTCCATCACTATGATAAAAATAGGGGAATATATATATATTTCATCACATCCTTGGGTTCCCATAGAGCTTCTACAAATTTCTTATTTATCCAGAGAAATTTGACCACGTGAGTAGTCTTTTTCTATAGCACTTTAACTCTAAAATCTATGATTTATACTAGTTTTTCATCATAGGAAAGATAATTCAATAGTTTCATGACCTATAAGTTCAATATATGTGATAGATCAGGTATTTACTTTATTATGGGAGATACACATGACACATCCTGAACTCGAGAGAGATTTGGTGTAAGCGCCAAGTGATAATGTACCATCCCTACTCAATTAATAATATTGAAGGGACAATATATCTAAGGCTAAAATGAAACTCCTTTCATAATATCATAACCTTTTTCTATAGAGATATTCATAGGAATTATTTATCACCAACTATAATTTTCCAATTTCACCAATGATTTTCAGTTGAATTTTTCTGTCAACTCTTGGCTATCATAATGTGTTTCTAAATGGATCTGAATTTATCTACCCTTTATTTATCA
Source organism: Viscum album (assembly GCA_963277665.1). Classification (NCBI taxonomy): domain Eukaryota; kingdom Viridiplantae; phylum Streptophyta; class Magnoliopsida; order Santalales; family Viscaceae; genus Viscum; species Viscum album. The sequence continues at coordinate 290,000,336 of OY728129.1, forward strand.
AGATAGGTTCCCAAATAGCCATAATTCCTTAACCTCACCCCATCATGTTTTATTCCAACACTTCTTTCCATAAATGTCTTCATAAGGATCCCTCAGAAAGTTCAACTGAAATATATTATTATAAGATAGCATGATTTGAGGAAGGTATTGATCACAAACACATTTAAAATCCATAGAAAAAGTACAAGAAATAATAAAAAATATTTTCATGGTTTTCCTAGACCAACCATTAATACGAGGATGACAAGTGTTACAAAAATAAAACTCAGAATCAAGAGCTTGCTGGAGACTTTTATAGAACATTGACGTAAACCTCAGATCCCCATTAGATACTATAGAATTTGGTACTCCAAGTAACCATACCACTAATTTAATTTATATTATGTAATATTAATCAAGTGACAAATATTTTTATGGTAGAAATAAAGTGTGTTGACTTCATAATGAGATTGAATATACCTCAAATTTATTCATGATCCATTAATGTTTTGGGGGAGTCCAATGAAAAAATCCATGGTGATGTATTTCCATTTCTATTTTGGTATAGAAAATGGTTGTAACATCCCCTTATACTTCATTATCATAGTTTTAACGTTTTAACATTCCATGCACCGAGATACATACTATACAATATCTATCTTCATGTTGTCCAACCAGAAATACTCTTTCCAATATTTATACATCTTCATACTTCCAAGATGAATAGATAATGATGAACTATGATCTACATCCGATATCCCATTTTTCAAATATGGTATATAAGGAACACATAAATGGTTCAAGTACCTTATCATTCTATCACAGTCATGGTTAAACAAAAGAAAATTTCTTACCTTCTTCTACAACTTTACATCTTCCCTTTGTTCCATGTTAGTCTTCACTTGGGTAGATGGTTGAACACTCAATCGATAAGGATAATATTTCTCCCCTTCCATCAATATTTCCCAATCAATTGTTTGAAAATATAGAAATATTAAAACATTTATGATCCTAATCATAGATAGTATATAATAATCCTTTAGATTTAGAGAATCTACCACAATGTTTCCTTCCCATAGTGGTAGTGTATTGGGTAGTCATAATCATAAATCGATTAGAACCATCTTCTCTGGCACATATTCATCTCTTTTTGAGTGAATATATAGTTTAAAATTTTATAACTAGTACATGTGTCACACATTTATCTGTAATGATAATGTCTCCATATCTTTAATGCAAAACTTACCACCACTACAAGACATTTCTATTTTTGGGAATGTGCTTTTGTGATAGACCTCCATCACAAGAGGTCATTTGCGATAATAGTTCGTCCTTAATGCATCATTGAAAAAAATGGTGTTCAAAAGGTACATATTTGTGATAGTATATCACAAATAGATATTAATTACAATGGATAAAAAGTCGGTCACAAATGATTTTCGATTTTTTAATAAATATCAATTTTGATGGACCGCAAAATTTTTATTATTTGAGATGAACTATTCATTGGTTGTAAATAGAAATATTTTATTAAAAAATAAAATAAAAAAGAATAAATAAAAAATATAATTTTTTGATAATAAAAAATTATCAAGTTAAATTAAAATATTTAAAAATATTTAAAAAATAAAAAATATTTTAAAACATTTTAAAATATTTTAAAATATTAAAGAAATTTAAAATAATTAAAAAAAATTCAGGCACTGAAAAAGATTATAAATAAAAAAAAATTAATTTTTTTTATATTTTAAATTTTAAAAATAAAATATTAATTAAAAGTATTTAAAAAAATTAAAACAGACATAAAATTATTACATAACTTCACACATCATATGTTTTTCACCCAAAATTACAAAAAAGTCATAAAACATCACAAATCATCAATTGGTGTCAGGTGGAGGATGATCACCAAAATGACAGGGGAGGAAATGTCATACTAACACCACACGCAAGCCGTCACATATACTCCAACATCTCTTCATCTCTCCGACATTAATACTTACACTCCTCTTTCTCTCTCTACATATGTTGTATCATCTCATCATGTGATCTCAACCTCTCCTCATACCGTGAAATAGATAAAGAATCTGATGAAAACTCTCTATGAGCTACCTTCGAACTCACTGATGACATCACAATATTACCATAATAATGCATAAGTGTCCATTGGGAACTAATACTAATCACCTAACCTTTCTCAAAGCCATGAAAAAGTCATCTATATCTAGACCGCAACATCAAAACCAGAATTTCTAGTGGAATCTTCTCTACTCTCTGTATTAGTATTTCATGAATGAGAATCTGTAGCCTCGTATGTTTCCTTAAAATATATTTTAAATTATAATAACAATAAAATCAATATTCATGAAATTTGAAAAAACTATTGACCACAATATGGCGTTTTCGATGACCTAAAAATTATCCTTTATGGGGATCAACACACATATTTTGATAAACTTCAAAATCAATAATAGATGGGTCGGTATATGCCTATATAATATAAAAAAATTATAGTTAAAGTATATATACATTAGTAAATAATATCACATACTATATGTGATTAACATATGTCGAATGTATGGATTCCAACCCTATCCTGGCCCCCTCAGATCTGACTAATAGAAGATGACCTCCTCATAGAACTCTCTCCAAGCTTGTACGAGTAAAATCCATCTCAAACCGGATATGAGATATAGTCAGGTTGATGGGAGATTGTAGACTGGTTGAAAATAATAGGAGAAGAATTATCCAAAGATCACTTTTTGTGGTTTTTTAAAAACTAAAGAAATCACTCACAAATAAAAGAAATCTTATTCCTATTGGATAAGATATCTCAGGTTATTAGCATTGATAGAAAATAAGTTCATCAAGACAATTAAAAATGATATGTTAGTAAATTTTAAAATTTAAATATTGTTTAATAACTTACAATCCAAATCTCGAACATATGGTGATGCATGATGATGGTATCCTGGTCCAATGACACTCGTGGATTAGAAAAATAACTTCCTAGAATCGCACCAGTATACCCAACATCTATATGCCAAAAACTATTAAAATATAAAAAATAAGAAAAATATTATTACCAAAATTAATACAAAAATTAAATATAAAATAAATATCTTAAGAAATTAAATATACCTCCATAAATGATGATCAAAATCAATAGATGATCGTATCCCTATAACATTGTCCAGAATCACAATCAAGCAAGATTGTTCCACCTAGTAATTGGCGTAGCATCCTATGGATTAGATGAATCAGGCTCATCAGTGTAATTACAACATTAGTGAGGAAATTTAATAGATATTCAAGTGAATTTCTAGACACCTGAAATAAATAATCTTACATATAAGAAATTTTTAATAAAAATCCATAACAAAATCAAATAATAAATACTATAAAATAATAATATTACGTATAAAAATTTATTAATACAAATATCAACTATAAAAAAACATATAAATATCATACTATAATAATTAACAATAAATAAATTCTAGAACATAATAATTTAGCATGTAAATATTTGTTAATATAAATAAAATATAAAAAAATATCACACAACATATAAAATTATTACATGTCAATAAATGTTAATAAGAATATCATATATAAAAAACTAATAATTACTAGCATCAGTGAATGAATAAAATAGATCATCGGGTCCAGCCATCTAAAACCTAAAATATTACCTATAAATAATTGTTAATAAAAATATAAAATATAAAAAAAATAATGGAATATAATACGACAATCATTATCTTATTCATCATTTTCATAAAGGAAAATGTCTTCAATCACATCTTCATCATTATCAACTTCCTTGAGACTTTCAGTTTCATCATCCCTTTTACATTATCAAAATTATCTATATCAGCATCCCTTAATATAGGGGGGTTTCATGAGTGATATTTATATCTCATAGGGTGAGAGTTATATTTTGGGGTGTTTCTTGAAAAATGTAAATATGTTCCACTTCCATGGAACCATTTTCATTTTCATTAAACTGGGTTTCATGTGATTTAATTTTTATCACACTCCACCAGTCATTCAAATATCTCGAAACATCATAATAAGTTTCATAATAAACATGATGTTCTTGATGTTCCAACATAAATGGTTTATTTTATGTAAGATGACAATTATATTTTATGCCAATAAATCTATGTCATGGATGAACTTATAATCCTCATTATGTATCAAAACAATGAAATTTAAACATTGTTACATAATTTGGTCTTAGATATCATAACTCAATTATTTCATCCAACATACAATAAATGTCAACTTAACTTTCTTTTTTATGTTATCATTTCAAACAAACACTAATATTTATTAATCTCTTTGAGTTACTATATATGTGTGTATAGAATCAAAATCCATTAACCACATAACAATTATAATATTTTACCAGTTTCGATGGAAGTTTTTTGAGCACACTCAATGAATTTTATTTTCACATTGTGTTCCCTGAAAAAAAGTTAAATAATTAGTATCATTACAAACTTTATTTATAGTACCATCAAAATAAAATTAACTTACCAATATTTAAAACTAATATATAAATTTTTTTTGATGAAATTATTTAAGGGAATCATATGTAGTTTGTATAGTTTATTTGATATGGTTATAATATATTCTAAAAAAATAATTTAAATAATGGTATCTTTTATAAATAATATAAATAAAATATTAAATATTAATTACCACACAAATCATGTCATCTATTCATAATTTAGGCGAACTTATGTATGAGGTCTGTTGAGTTATTCATTTGAAATCCAACATTCACAATAACCACCAAAACCAAGATCGACCTGATCAAAAATTAATAATTAATGGCATGTGACATCATCAACATTTGTCTCATTGAAAACCATCCAAATCTATTTTACAGAATATTCTGATTGAAAATAATAAGATTGGAGTTTTAAAATTTCTTTAAGAAACTACGCTTCTTCATTTGAACCTTCAACAAATGATTTTTTACAAACATTCATCTTTAAATTTTTAATTCATCTATCAAACAATGTTTTATTGGTCCTCCAAATTTAGCTTTATACCATAAATTAAATATTAAATGATCCATTTATTAAAATAATCCAAGTGGGAATATTTTCTCCAATTTACCTATAATTCAAACAATAGACTTTTAAAACATATTCAGTACATCATTATTGTATATTGTCACAAAAATATCTCAAAAGAAATATGATATTTTAGTCAAAATGTCCTGGATTGAAGAATTCAACAACACACTAAGACTGACAGGGAGTAATATTTTAATTATGATATCAAAGTTATTACATTTTGAACTAGTAATGAGACAAATTATAATCATAACCATTATAGTAATATCAAAGCATGATTCCATTGAAAAATTAATAAATTACTTTCTTTAAAAATTATTAATGTTTCGTTGGGAATCATTAAATTTTGTAATCGTTCATATTTAATTAATTTATGATAAAGATGCCTAAAAATCTGGGAAATATATATCTATGCATTTACATTATCTTTGGTCTTACCAAGTGTTTCCTACACATTATATAATATGTTATTGAATACTTCCTCTTGAAATTAATTACATCTAACATGTGATGAACCAACAAATCAGAAGAATATGAAAGGTCCCAAAAATTAAACTATTTTATCTAATTATAATCACTCCCAAAACCATTTATTTATTATTCATTTAATATTCATTTTATTGTTTTTCATATTGGACATTAACATGGTTCATCTAGGATCCATCTAATGACTAAAACCAAAATCCTAAAGTGAGTAACAATAATCCTAATATGAAACAAAATAATCATGAAAAACCTTTATAGGATGCCTAAATCATGAAACTAACTTTCGAATATTTGACACCTTAGGTTTAATGTTGTTCATTTATGGTCATCATCTATTTAAATCATTCATAATGGTTCATAAAAAAATATGGGGTATCCAAGAATATCCGATAGGAGTGGTAAACTAGGTGTATATGTCACGACCCGTCCTCGGGACCCATGCCGTGACTACCCCAAGCCCGCCTTCCATAGGCCAGGGGCTGGCGACTAGCACCAAGGCGTAAAATCCCGGTAAAAGGGAAGGCATTGCCTTTGAAAAGTAAACAAGCACTACAGAGTAAGCAAGAAGAAAGGTAAACACTAAGTAAAAGCTGGTACAACAGTAAGTGCGGAAAAGTAAAGGGGGCCGGAAATACAAGCCCAACAGTAAAGTACAACTGAAAGGGGAAAACAGAAACTGAAAAGTAAAGCCGCAACGTCGAGCCGTCCTCTGGAACTACCACCTGAAGGGTGGGTACAGAAAGCCTCCAATGCTCCTCGGGTCCAGCCGACCGCTCCGAGTGCGTCCCGCCCAGTGGTCCACCTCCAGGTACCGTCCTGCTCCACAAGCCTCCACCACGATCAGCGCTGTCCGTCGTCTGCATCCAACACAACGAAGTGCGGGCATTGCCCATGCAGGGGTGAGTATAAGCTACTCAGTAGGGACCCTGAGACCCCTAAAGGTCTCCTGAAATCCACAAAGGATAATCCACAAATGAATGATACAATCACAAAGTAACATCCGACACGGCTTAGGTATATGCCCAAACATATACCTAAGTCATGAATACTCGCTCGGCTCCAACATCTGAGCTCAAGTACAACCCAGTCCACACAGGAAAGCCAAACGTAAAATCCACACAGGATATCTCAACACAATCCACAAAGGAAAGTAAAACGCAAATCCACACAAGATAGCTCAACACAATCCACAAAGCAAAGATACAATAGAGTTTTAGCTCACACAGGATATACTTCTTCCTAAGACGATAGAGATGATCAAATGTAGCCACTGATTTATCTAAGCCGTCGGACCCACAAAGGATCGGTAGGTACTAACCCCCGCAATGACCCAAATATGATCGATCATGAAGTTGAAACCATAGCTATTGGGAAACTTCTTCTCCATCAAGCACAGTGGTTATGCTGCTACAACCAAGCGCTTCCCTCCAACCTTGGACTGCTGTAGTACTCCACCTATCGAGTACTGCGGGCCAGCTGATACAACCAAGCACTCTCTCGTGCCGCTACAACCAAGCGCTCCTCCGTTTTGGGTCTTCCGCTACAACCAATCGCTCCCCTGTGCCGCTACAACCAAGCGCACCTCTGTCGTGGGTCTGCCTCTACAACCAAGCGCTCCCATGTTCCGCTACAACTAAGCGCACCTCTGTCGTGGGTATGCCGCTACAACCTAGCGCTCCCCCTCATTGCCTCCAGAGGTACTCCTTCTGTTGAGTACCGCGGGTCTACCGCTACAACCAAGCGCTCCTCCGCCGTGGGTCTGCTGCTGCAACCAAGTGCTCCCCACTGGGCTATCCGTAACACACCGAGTCATTCGATCAGCAGTCGTCAAGTCTCAACCGGCTCTAGGGTTTCCGCACACAGCATGCTCGTTCCGGGAGGGTCCACTCCACAAGCTAAGTGGTCGATGCATCAACTGACATGCAGTCCGGAGTTGATGTATCCCAAGATGTACCGTAGTGGTCACTGCCGAAAACACGGAGGATTCCCGTACTGTTCTCATCATCGTTGCAGTCGAATCCACCGAGGATCTCTGTATAGTCGTCGTCGTCGAAGTCGCAGCCAGCATTAGGGTCCCCGCACACAGCAAGCTCATTCGGGAGGGTCTGCTCCACGAGCCGAGAGGCTGATACATCAACTGACACAAATTCCAGAGTTGATTTATCCAAAACTTTCGTATTGTCAACAGGAACTCAACGCCGCAGACGGCGCGTCAATCGGACGCCCGGTCTGAGAGTTATTAGATATTTCGTCCTGGGGGCCCGGTTGATTTTTAAGGAAAAACCAACATGAACGTACTCCACCGGTGTCCAAACCTCAGGCGAAGTATGCCAAAAGATCCGTCTCACTTATAGGAATCCACCAAAGTCGACGGCACGTCAATCGGACGTCCGAAGATCAAGATATGAGCGTTTCCGCTCCGAAGGCCCGGTTGGTTTCGTGAACGAACCAACCTGGCCGAACCCAAAGTTTCCCGAAACCTTGAGTTCGATAAACTGAAACGACCGTGTCGATCCAAGGATTGCATCGCCACTGACGGCGTGTTGTTCGGAGGCTCGTATCTCATGTTACAGGCAAAAGGCCAAAAACGGTCCGAAGACGGGGGGTCTGGGCCCGGACCGACCCGGCCCAACCCCCCCTGGGTCGGCCCGAACCGGGTCGACCTGACCCGGGTCCGGGTCGGACCCGGTTCAGCGTGGTCTGGCCCGGCCAGGGCACGACCCGGCCGGTCGGACCGTCCTGGCTCGGCTCGGCCGGGCGGCCGACCGAGGGAGCCACGGGGCGCTGCCCCCATGGGATGAAGAAGCCGCGTCCCGTGCGTGTGAGTCGGACCTGTGCGGTCGCGGGTCCGCTGGCCGCCGCCGCCGCGACGGCCCTATCCGGCGGCACGCCGGGGCGCTGCCGTCTCTGGCCGCCGGCGCCGCCGGATGCTTCCGCGGGTCTCCGGAGTTGCTCTGGTGGTCCGTTTTCCTTCCCGTCTGCACCGCTACTCCTCCCAGGTCCCGTTCTTCACTACGGAAAAATCAAATTTCCCTTGCATCATGTTTTATCGTCACCCGCCAAATCCGCACAATAACGAAGAACTGTGGAGGGTTGTCGGGCCATGTTCGTTTGGCCCACACCCTCTGCGTTAGGCGGTATCAATCGGGAGGATTAATCAACACATAGAAAAAATAACCAAAAACAATTTTAATGAATTGAAATTGTTCTTATGAACCGGGTTGTTCATTTTAAAAGAAACGATCACGGGAATATAAATTATTTCACAAAAAACCCTACCTCATCAAGTCGTCGCACGCGCGTTCTTCGCGGATTTTATCACCGCGGAAGGAGGCGATCATCGTGTCACGGAAGGGCGTCGCGTCGTCGCGGAAAGGCGTCGCGTCGTCGTGGAAGGGCGTCGCGTCGTCGTGGAAGGGCATCGCGTCGTCGCGGAAGGGCGTCGCGTCGTCGCGGAATACGGTGACGTGTCGACAAACTCCGAGGTTCAAGAACATGAAGATTTAATTATATCGATTAAATCCATGTGTTGTTATAAACCACAAAGAAGATTTAAAAGAAACCTGAAATCTCCTACCTCAAGCAGTTGGTGATCGGAGATCGTTGCAGGGAAGAACGTCTCGGAAGAAGCATCGTCAATCTCCGAGGGTGACGTCGTTCTTTGTGTTCTTCGTGTTCTTCGTGTTCTTCACGTTCTTCACGAAGGAGGATGAAGGCACAAAGTTGTCAAAACCTCTCAATGATCATTTTTTCAGAAGTCCTGCATTGGTCTTATTTTATTATTACGCCAACGGATTGAAAAAAGGTTAATAAACGATTAAATTAATTCATTGAATTAATTCAACGAATAAAATTGTACAATTAATTCAACGAATAAGACCGCCCAATTAATTGGTGCGTTAAGAAATTAAGAAAACGCGTCAGTTGACTTTTATAATGACGGGTTTTCGCGGGTGCGTTACTTAGCGGAAAGAAACGGTGGGGCTCGTGTGGGCCCCACCTCACAAATATCCTACCAAGAGGGTAGGATATTTCTGGATAACACCCTAACTGCATCAACTCAGCTTAATCTGCTTTAAGTGGCTTCAAGTGGCTTCCAAGCGGCTTAAGTGAAATAAAATAAAGTTTGTCGTACAATTTATTTTATTTCATAACTTTAATCCCAAAAATTAAAAACCACACCTGAGAAAACGCAACTCCAGAAGAGGCGTTTCTAAGCAATTACCGGCGCTGAGATTCCATCGGTGCCCTCAGAATTCGATTCCGACCACCGGTTCAAAAGTTAGAAAAACCCGCTCATATGTTCACTGAACGTACCCGAGCCAATCTTTGGAAAATGATTCCGGGCACACCGGGCCTCGGAATCAGGTGCCGTCAGAAACTGCGTTCTTGTAAAATTCCAAAGAAAATTAAGAAAAAAAACTTCCTTGAAATTTATGGGTCTTTACAGTATAGTAAGGTTACACTCCACATGTACTATACTGATTCCCAAGATATACTCGACAAGCTATTTTTTCACTTATTACCCATAGATACATCTATTCCAAAACCATGTCAACGTATAGTATTCAATTAGTAATGTTTTTCTTGGAAACTTTCACTCCTTTATTTACCATAACATTCATTGTTCTCTTATAAATATGATTATTATAAGGTTTCTCAAAAAAAAATTGCATCCTAGTTTCTAATGGTAACTAAAACATTCCATGATACCAACTATTGATAAACATACTTTTCATACGTAAATATTATAACTTATTTGATTAATATTCAATACATTCCATTATTATATGCACTAGAATCATATAGTATTATTGTCTTTGGAAACATATATATATAAATAACACATTCAGAGGATATATATATAATATCCTACTGAGTTCTTCATAAAGACCACCCTTATTAGATATAACATAATTAAAACCTTTCATCATAACCCAGGGAAAGGAAACATAAGGAATGGTTGGATTTGGTTCTTAATAAGGGTAAATAATGTAATTATCAAATATAATTAAATAATTACAAGAGAATAAGGGTATGATAACAAGAGATAAATAGTTTAAAATCATACCAGATATATCATAGATCCTAATCAGGAATCATGGAATGATTCATGATATTTCATCATAAATGAATCATAAAGGAATCAAATAACATGATCTTTGAGAGAATAACATTTGAAGAAGACATATTTTTTCACATACACATAAGGATAGAAAAGAATCTATTTATTTGAGGATCACTAGAATGAATATGTAAGTGGATTGGGTTCACAATACATACCATAATATAGTTAGTCAAGGATCTCTCCCAAGACAATCATAGTTGATAAATTATCTTACTAAACTAGGTTCACTCCCAATTATAGTCCTTATTATCTCATGAGTTATTGATCTTTACCCAATGCATTGGAGGGATGTATAATTCATGTCTTACCCATCACATAATAAAAATCAAACATATGCATTCCACAAGATCATAAAAAATTCATCATAGTATAATCCTTGGAAAAAAATAGGTTTCATAAACATTTTATCATCTTAGTGTAGCATAACGTATAAAAATTGAGTTTCATAAAGGTTTCATCATAACTGAAATAACCCATGTGATGTAAATAGGTTTCACAGAATCATCTTTAAAACATCATAATAAGATATCTATGTAATTAAAGTGGATGGTATCATTGTATCATATCCCTATAAAGCATAAGTAGCATCAAAGGATGTTATCATAGATTAAAATTACCTTTAAAAGATTAATGGAATATTTCTTGAGGAAAATAAACATTTTAATTTGAAATAACTTATTTAAAACATTATAATTTTCTAAATATTATGTAAACCATTTTATATATAAAAAATTTGGAAACATATAAATAAATCTTCAAATCATTGTTTTTTCATGACTATGGGAATTTTTTTTCATGTCATATACATTAAAAAGAAGATTCCTTTCACAATCTCTGTAAAAAGTCAAAAGAACCTCATTCGGAAAATGATAAGAATATTCCATTTAAAAAATAAACATTAAATAAATGGTAAAAATGAATTTAAATAGTCATATAAGAATAGTAAAAATATTCTTGACACCGTTTTTAGAAAACCAAAACATGGAAGAAAATGATTTTCGGTCAAAGAGGGAAATAAATAATATTTTATTTAAAAATATGTATTAGTATCTAGATTTACTTAAGATGAGAAAATGAATTTAAACACTTTATTCTATAGGAATAACCATAGTACAACTAAAATGATGAAATTATTTAGATATTGGTAAAAAAATATAATCATCAGAAATTAGGTCATAGACAATATTGACAAACAATGTGATTGTAAAATAAGTCCCTTAACCCACATTTGAATTGACTCAAAAGCACTAAAACCTCCTTTATAATAAATTTAAATTTATAATAATTTTGTGAAATAATAATTTAAATACTTATGATATCATATATAATCCACTAACAACATTTCAAACCCCAGTTATTAATAATTCCTTACTAAAATCATTATTTCTATGTGTTAATTATTTTGTGTTTAATAAGAATTTCTCTTTAGTACTTCGGTTCATCATACATAGATCTTTGATAAATAAAACAATGAAAATTTATAATGATATAAATATAATATATAATCAATATATTTATTTATTTTCATCCAAAAATGGTAGAGATAGAAAACTGAATTACATTATTCCTGGAGAAGGAAGGTCATACGTATGCATGTACATAGTTTTTACTTTTTGATGGATGGAATGAAAAAATTTAAATATAAAGTAACATTTAGATAATTATTATTATGTCATATATATATATATAATATTTATGAAAAATATCCATATTACCATTCATGTAAATAGTAACTGAAAAATAAATCACATCGCTTTGTAGAGGTGGTATTCTCCATGTATGCATTAGAGATGTTACCCTTTTCCAATGGATTGGAAGGTAAGACGGTAGATATTATATTATATTTCTATAATAATTATTATTATCGCTTAAATTTTATATATATCAAGACTTTAATAAAAAATTATTTCCTATTTATAATATATTTTATTTATATAATACCTTTATATATATATATATTATATTTTTGAATTCATATTCATTCCACTAATTTAATGGCTTTGTAATAATAAAATATTATAGTACCGTTCATTTAAAGTTAGGGTCACATGTATCACAAGCTATCGAAAAAATTAAATTTATTTAAAGAGAAATATATCATAGAATCTCATGAGGTTGCATTATTATCCATTTAAATTCTACTATTTTAACTCCAAGAAGCACGAGGATAAAATCCTTGATATCTATATACTTCTGTTTATAGATCTAAACTTCTTTAATAAGAATATTGGAAGGACAAAAATTTACCCTAGAGATTATTTGAATAAATCATTAGAAAGTCATTAACTTGGGTCCTATTTTATTATAATATAAAAATAAAAAGTGCATATCCCTAATACATATTTGATTATATAAGATCAATTATAAATTAGGTAAATAATAAAATTATTGTTTTATATTAAAACCTCAAAAAAATATACGCATAGAGAACTCACTAAAGAAAAAAACAATATAATTTTCAATCCAAATGGTTTTCATATGAACTAAAAAGTTTACTAATTAGTACATAGTCCATGAGAAGTGTTCCTCTATTTAAATATGGTAATTGTAACACAGTTCTATTAGATATTTGGCATACAATGTATTACTCTATGGATTCATATGTTCATCAATATAATATTACATTTTTATATATTCTGGATGGAGAATTAAATAGTTTGGGAATGACTATGATTCAATATGAATATTAGATTTAAAAGGAGTATCATTTTGAATAATAAAATTTCTGAAAAAAACTAACCAAACACCATTTATGATATTCTAGGGATGTTTAACATCTGAAACACAGTGATTTAAAAATCCAACACCCCATTGATCCTCAGATTTATCTATACATTTAGAATCAATAATTAAATAATAAGATAAATAATTTCACCTTGTCAATTAAGATTATCCAAGAATCAAATGTGAATTTGATTGAAATCAATAAGAAGTAACTAAATATTTAATGCCTCATTGGGAATCCATAGTTTCAGTTAATCACACGACGCATGGTTAAGATCTCAAGATTTTAAAATATCTTCTAAAACCTTATTTTAAAATAACTAAGACAATAAAAGATCAAGAAAAACTAATTTGGTAAATGATTTTTGCATCAATAACTTTATACTATAAAATGAAACCATTATTATGAACTAAGATCCATTTTATATTGAAATATAAAGTCTCGCTTAGTATTAGGCATTCAAAAAAATAAATATGAAATATTTCAAGTGTTACAATGGTTGTAACTCATGAATATTTATTTTGATATTGATTTATTTATTATTAAATAATAATTTTTGGTGTTTTTAACTCACCAAATCATCATAATCAGAGGATCCACCAAGTATGATATAATTTTTAATTTTGAACCAAAGGAGGAAGAACATTATCAAAAATGAAATAATCACTATTGATGAGAAATATGTTATAGAAAATTTAATTATTCCATAGAACACCTGCATACAGATCATGAAATCCACTAGGTCATGGCATACATGGTTTTAGTGTATCTATCTATAAATCTACCACTTTCACTAAATAAATCATAGATTTATTAAAATTTTACATTTTGAAATCCACTAGCTTGTGTTATGAATGATCCTATGGGACATGTGTACACATATTTTCCATGATCACTAATATGAGTTCTGTGAGGATCCCATAACTAGAAACTCTCATACCATAGAGCATATAATGACGATGTTCATTGTGATGTTTTTTATTATGAATTTATTTTCTTGTGAAATCAGTTTACTCATGCCTAGTGATTTATATAAAATGTTTTATATAATGTGTTTATTTAATCCATTTATGATATGATCTCTATCACTTTGAGATGAAGCATGTTTTATTTTAAATTTTCAAATATACTTCTGTGTATGTTTTTTTTAAATTGAAGGAATTATTTGGTTTATTGTTTTGGAATCATATTATGGAATACTTGGTGATAGCCTACTCGTATGTTAAGCTCACAACATACCTTTTCATCTAATAATTTGTAGATTTTATCTAGCTGGGTCCATGTAAAGGGAAATAACTTATTAGAGGTGTTGTTTGTTCTTAAAACCTTAGGTCTTGGAGTGATGTGTACTTTGGGATGTTGAAGTTGTTTTTTTAAACATTTAGTAACGTTATAATGATTTTTTTGGGTTTTTGATATACCTATTGGGTTTATGGTACTGTCACAAATTGGAGTTTTTTTATAATACTGAAGTGTATCTTTATCTTCCATTGTTCATGTGGAAAATTAATTCCAAATTTTTTATTTTATGATTCCAGATGTAGTAACCAAACCATGGTGATCCAGAATTTCCTTTGGTCTATTTCAGTTTTGGTTGAGGTATTTGGGTACTAGAGTATTCAGGATGGTTCATGATAATATTTTAATATTTCATAATTTAATAGTTTTGGAAATATTTAATAAAATGAATACATAGTTCCAATAAATTCAATAATCCTATATATTTTTTATGTATTGTATGTAAAGAAGTTGTTTCTTTCGTCTATATTTTATTTATGTGATTGATGTGTAAATTCTTAGATAAATAAAAGGAAATAATATTATCTCATAAAATCATTTCTTGAGTTTAAATAATTCCAAAATAAAAAAAAATTAATCCTCTAGGAAATTCTAGTTTCTATATATTATCCATTGCTAATAGAAAATTAGTGGACCCACACCTTATATTTTTGGGTTTTTATCAACAAGATGATTTCTAAAATGGAATTAAATTCTACAAGTTTCATTTTAAGATATATGGAAGAATATATTATTTAGATTTGGAAAATAAATATATTCCTAATATAGAAGTTTGAATGAAGGGTTCTAGGTGTAATTTCAATATTTGGAAGGTTTTTTGGAAAAAATATTATTTGATAAGATTACTGTAATTTATAATTAGAAAAACATAGGGTTAAAGGGTTCTATATATAAGAGTAACCAATACTAACCAGATAGAAATGAAATTAGGTACTAAACTCTCACTCTTTTCATAAAAATTATTTATAAATTTTGATTGAAGAATGAAAAATTCATACATCCTTATTTCCTATGTAAGATTTATTAGGGTGGTATGTAAGGGTCATTAAACCCATTCATAAGAATTACTAGGGTAAAGTGTAAGGGTCATTCATTAAATTTGTTAGAGTTATTATTGTAGAACATGTGGTTGATTAAAATAATTCATTAGAATCATCAAGGAATCATTTAAGGGTTATTTGACCCATTTATAAGAGTTATTAGGGAAGTGTATAATGGTTATTGACTTTATAATTTGTGGAAAAGACTTATCTCAGAGGTACTATAAAAGAGTCTTATATTGGGTGAACATGAGTCAGTTGAAATTAATGACTATAATTAGCCTTCCAAAATCATAGAGGAGACCATGGAATGAATAAAAAAGTATCATGTTGATTTGGTTTCGGGATGAGATATCCTGGAAGAATGAAAATGGCATGCATTTTTTTATTCTCTGTGTAACCCGTATCTTGATGTAGTGGGAAAAGATAATATAAAAGTAAGTTCTCATATGATCGATATTATGCTCTTCCTAAACATTTTAAAGAACTATATTGAGTGGCATTAATTATTTGTAGGTAAACACATTTTTAGAATATACTCCTTGGACTATTCAAATGTGGTGAGCGAAGAAAAAAATATGTTCATATACATTTACTTTAGATATTTGTAATGTGTAGGAATATGTTTATATTGATTGAATTGTACTATTCTTGATAACATGAGGAAAATATCATAGTATGGGAAAGATGGATTGACCACCCTAATTCACCCCCTCTCTCTTAGGGTGTATTTGGAAACATGTTTCAACAATAATTATTGGAGTTAATGATTTTGGTTATTGAATTATTCATATAGGATTTGACACTATAGATAGTTACATGAATATAAGGAGTTCCATTATTAAATAGGTGAAATTATTAAATATGTAATAATAGAATGTGATCCCATATATTGTCTCTTAGACTTTATGTCTTCTATAATGTTATGTATGTGATACATGACAGTGGTGATTCATAGTAGTCCATGATTGATAAAGATAGAAATTTTCTTGATGTTCATCTCAAAACTCAAAATAACATATTTGGAGCATTATCTTACAATATTTACATGAATGTAATAGGATAAACAAATTCCAAGGCCCTGTAGGAAAAATTGTTAAAAATATATAAACAATATAGAAATAAAAATTAGGATAATCATCATATACTACAAAATATATATATTTATTTATAAATATACTCTAATGAAAATGTTGATAGGTTCTTAAAATAATTTCTAGATGTTATTAGAGTTTCGGTCCTTTTACATGATGTAAAATATATATATATTTTGAATAAAATCATAAAACAATTTCCACCTCATTATATCCAAAATTATATACTTTTTTAAGAGTCTAAATTGGAATAATCTTTTCTAGATGATTTATAATGTACCTTGGTTTTATATGAGATGAGTTGAATGTAGGAATGAAGATTAAACCACTCAAATAAAGGAATATCTTTTATTAATATTAGTAATATTAACATATTAGATGATGAAAGTTACAAATACATATCCCTCATTGCAAGAAAATTTATGAGTGGGAAGGTTGGGTTAAAAGAAAAACTACCATTTTCATGTTTTTAGATGTGATAGGTGTATTTGAAAATTTATTAATGATGATTAATAAGTTTAAGTGATATAAATTACAACAAGTAAATTCCCATTTAAAATAGGATTTTGATCTATAAGTTCATTAAGAAACAATTTTTAGAGGATGATCCTAGGAATAAAAGATGAAAATAAAGATTATGATTATTGAAAAAAAGTTGAAAAGGTATTTGAGGTAGATATAAAAATTGAAATAATAGTTATGGTTGAAAATAAAACTAATGAAAATGTGTAATAATATAAAATAAAATGTGTTTTTGATCATAAGGTGTAACTTGCGAGGTTACTTTTGGAGGTTGGAATTCAAAGGAATAAATATTGAAAGGTCGGTGCACTATTGAAAGAATCTTCTAAATATGTGGATCGACTTAAAGTTAATATTTATCAGCTAAAAAAGAATTAAATGGGGAATTAACTATTAAAGGAGGTCTGGGATAAGTTTTAGATTTAAATCTACAAAATAAATAATAATATAAGGTGTTCGAGGGTCATAATGCTTGTTTAAAGATGATTTAAAGGTGGTTTGATTCTCTTAGAGAAGAATTGGTTACTTTGAAAAGTATATTCGAATTAAAAATATCAATTGAACCCAATATTATTCTATGGTTTGGTAAATTCTCATATGTATAATTATTGAAAATAGATGAATGAGGATTAGAAGGAATTGATAAATTATGGATAAAAAGTGACTAAGTTACATGGAAAAAGGATTATTAACTATGATGGAGATAAATTAAAACTTGGCGTAGTGATACTCTAGAAACAAGGAAAGAATAATTCTATATAAAGTCATTCATTTTCATGGGTTAATAATCAATCAAAGCGGTGTTAAAAATCTAGATACATATGGAGGAGAAATGGTGATATGATTATTCAATTAATGATATTTTTTTAGATATCTTTTCTACACTATGTCTTATTGTGGAGAGGAGGATGTCTATTTAGATTATTTGTCTTCTATATGTAGACAAAAAAGAATTAGGTTATATCCTTTATCTCGAGGAAAAAATAATTTATATGGATACTTATTTCATTTTATTATCTTTAGGCACAAATCCATTAACTATATTGAAAAAATAAATGGAAATAACCACAATGAAATCTAAATGTGGATGCATATAAAATAGGCAAGCATGATTCCCTTGGGAAATAGATACTCCCCCTTAGAAGAGGAAATAGAGTGTGACTATACTTACTATGTTGGATAGAAATTAATGAGGTTATCTTATGAATGAGTCAAGAAGGTATCTATTGTAAGGATAAGAAGAATAACTACTATAATAAGAATTATTTATGATGGGTCATTTATAATGGGAACCTTTCATAAAAGATATTTTTTGATGGGTTCTTAGATTGTTTTATGAGTGACTTCCACACCACAAAAACATTTACTAGTTATATATATGACCACATTTTTTATGTATATTTTTCATTTATTTTAAATATTTTTTTATGATGGGTAATGAATCCCATTCCATATAAATTAAAAAATAAAAATAAAATTAAGTAAAAAAAATTAAAAAAATTTAAAATCTATAAATTTTAAATAATTAAATTAATTAAATTAATTTTATAAAAAAAATATATTGAAATATAGTCATCTCAGTTACTAACAATATTACAAATTTTTTTTTATTAAAATCATTATCCTAATAAATGTTTCCAAAAAACATCAATCACTTAGGAGGGGGTCCTCTAGAAAAGGTGGTGGATGGAAATACATCCCTGCACATTGTGTCAGACATCACATGTACTGTACAATATACTCATGATGTTATTCATGTGATCTAAACCTCTCCTCTTCCAACTGCTTCTGCTATTAATGAACCTCTTCCAACTCTCTATGTAGGGTCTCTATAACCTCTTCATGACCTCACAACATATCCTATTAATCTATAATTTATTTTGATGAATCATCATGAACTCTAATCAAGACAGAAGAAGTTCATGCACCTGTACCTTAATAACTACCATGAATCAATTTAGAACAAATACCAAAAACTAGGCCTTTTGTGAAAGTATATTGAGTCACATGTATCCATATCACTTCATTAAATCCTAATGCCTTAGTGGTCTAACCCCCCAATCTTAACATGATTCTCATCATGTGTGTGAGAATTAATGACATCATATTAATCCTTTAAATGAAATTAGAATTTAAAATATTTAAAAACTTATTTTCATTTAATTTTAGAACAGAAAAACCTTATATTGACCACAAACTCATGCTGTCAACCACCAATGATTTCTCCAGTGATAGGAGCATTGTACATCCACTTATAAACATCAAAATCCATAATACTAGGATTATCAGATCCCTATATGACTAATAAGATAAAAAAAATTACATTTATTGTTATATAAATTATTTAAAAAATATTCTCCATATGTCGTTGATGAGTACTAAATGTACGACTACAAACTCTATGCATGACGTCCCGCCTCCCCTGGTTCTACCAACCAAATGGTAATATCCTCCAAAAAACTATATGTTATCAATTATGGGAAAAAACATCCCAAACCTGATATTAGATTTTATCTGGTCACTGGTTAAAACAAAACTGATAAAAAAATTTGAATTCATCTTTCTTCATGGATTTTTTTCTCAAATTATGCAAACATTATTGACAATATTCATGCATAATGTCCTCCCAAGCCTCCCAAATAGAGGTCCACATGTTATCCTTGATGTGATACCATAAACCCAACAAATAATTAATTATAGAAGTAAATAATGAAATAATTTTAAAAGAAAAATTATGTATTTACAAACCATCTGATGAACATAACATGTAGTTTAAAACATAAATGAGATTATGATCCCTTGTCTCCCATGCTCTAGAAAAATAATTCCATAGAATAGAACCCCTATGTCCAATAAATATATCTGAAAAATTGTGGTGAAATATAAAAAATAATGTAAAATCAGAACATAGAAAAATTAGTGAAAACTAATCATTATTCATGAAAAACAACTAAATTACACAAGTGAACATAACTTTGCCTACATGTATCAAAATCAATATGTGGATGCTCCTCGGGAATATGGTCAAGAATCATCAATTTCACAAGACCATGACTTATCCTAGTCGAAATTAAACTTGATGCAACTAAAGGGTCAGATGAAGAAGCATCAGGCTCATCACCAGGAAGTATAGCTTCCTCGAGGCTATAGAACATCCCATCAAATGTATCATCTACCATCTGAAACATGAACAGAATTTTGTTAGAAAATAATTGAAAATTAGTTTTATATATATTTTAGTTATTACTATAACCAATATTTAATTGTTTAATTCTTCATCTTAATCCTCATATACATATAGTTTGGTGTCAATATCTTCATATTTCATCTAATTATCATCAAATCACATAGCAGTTGGAGTATCATCATCTATTGTTATTTAAAATTAATTTAGTAAATCATCCACATTAGTGTCACTATTATCTTGTAACTGTGGGGTTTCATCATTGATATTCAGGTCTCTTCATTGAAAATATGTATTTAGAGCTATTTATTGGGAAATTTCAATTCCTTTAATTTCAGAAAAAACCATAATCATTTTTCATAAAATGATTCTCATGGGATTTCATTATTTTAATACTCAAAAAATATATCATATCCCATGATGTAATAAAATAATTTGACTAATAAATTTGATGTTATTAATGAGTCAATAAAACGGTTCATTTACTAAAGGAAGGCTTTTTTTTGTAATGTCAACTCTTCCATGATGTGGATGAACATGGAAGCATCTATCAGTATCAAACCAATGGAATTTAAACATCATTACATAATTGTTTCCAAGATATCACAATTCAATTATTTCATCTTTCATGTTATATAATTCAACATCACATTCTTTATTATTAAATACAATCCAAAATCACCATTATTCATTATTTTTAATCACCATATTCATGTGCATAACTATGGTTATTTTTGGTTATTTTTTTAATTGTTATTATTTGTACTATTTAACACTAATTGGTGGTACATTTTACTAAATACCATTAATTTTTACTAATTACTACTAATTGTAAATAATTTTTACTAATTAACACTATTGTTTCCTAACCATATTTAATTGAAGATAATTTTTACTAATTATATTTATTACATATAATTAATGATGATTACCCCTATATTTTTCTAATTACCCATATGTTTTTTCTAATCTCTACTATTAACCTCTATTTTTTCCTAATTTTCTATAATTACTAATATTTTTTCCTAATTACAACTAATTACCGCTATTTCTTCAAAAATATCTCTAAATATTACTAATTTCCAATATTTCTTTCTAATTTTGGCTATTTTAAATTGTTTGTTTCTGATTTCTACAAATTTCTACTGCTTTTTACTGATTTTAGTTATTTATCCCTCTATACTGCTAATTTATGATATTTATCATTTTTTATTTTTTCCACTAATTAATGATAATTACAAAAAATTACATCTAATTACCGTTAATTTATAATAATTACCACTAATTTCTACTAATTATTGCAAATTATCTCTAAAATCTACTAAATAATGATTTTTTTTCAAATTTCCACTAATTTCTACTATTTTTTCTAATATACTCTATTTTCCACTATTTTTTTCTAATTACTACTAATTTTTTTGATTACCACTTATTTCTATATATTACCACTAATTTATTCTAATTACCAGTAATTACAGCTAATTTCTACAAGTTACGTCTATTTTTACTCACACTACTAATTACCGTTAATTTTAAACTGATTACAACTAATTGGTACTAATTTTTAATCATTATATATAATTACCACTTTTTTACTCATTACCAATATTTTATAATAATTACCTCATTTTTCTACTAATTATGTGACGAACCAGGCCTCGATACCATCTCAAACCGTCAGCTGACCCGAATTTGCACATACCAGAAGGGCATTTCTGATCCCCACAGGCTAGAGACTAGCATCCAAACATTAAGAATAAATAGAGGGAACAATTTATCTCAACCTGAAGTAGATATCATAAAATATATACATATACATAAAGAATCAGTGGAATAAAACATGAATATATATGTCATGAATTATACCGAAAAATAAAAGTCATACAATAAAATAGGTAGAAAAACAATTTCTAATATAAAAGTACAACTACAAAGGATGAAAAAACTAATCAGATAATCTTACAGTCTTCATGAGATAGTATGGGAAAACTCTCACCATCCCACCTCCAGTTATCCAATCCCAACTGATATAAAACCACACCACCTCATAATGGATCCTTCCCTTTCCCTACTTTGAAAGACATAACAAGGCCTATGCACCATTGTAGGGGTGAGGATGGTGTCATCTAATAGGATTAGTAGGATTCCACCCATGTTTTCCAAACATTCCTCAGTATAATAATCCTAGCATTCTCAATAATAATGAAAACATGGAATGATGTATAATCTAGAAACTTTTATATCAAAAGCATGAAAAAAATTGTAGTTTCCAATTATTCTGAATTTCAAAATAAATCATGTAAACAAGTTTTTAATAATTGGTTATTTATATATAAAATAATATATATAAAATAAAAGAAAATATTGTATCACATATCATATCAAGTCCAGGGATGTATAAACAAAACATTATAAGATAAATCATCCCAAATCATCTGAAGAACAGTTAACATCACGCCAAGGATCACACTTGGTCCGGATATCTTAGACACTCATGCCTAACATTGATAATCACATATGCATCAAACCCAAGGAAATATGGATCAAATATAGGTATTAGAGGAACACTACGAAATTGAACATCCCAATAGGTCTAATATGTTCCAAAAACAACAAGACTAGGGAGTAGAGGAACACCCGAGGAGTAAACCCTGATAATGGATGAGGCTGATTACTATACCTTCAACCTATGTACCCAAAACATCCCATTTTCTATATTTTCCCAACCATTTATTCAATTAATTCTCATCAAATAGTTATTTTTACACTATTTCACAAAACCATTTCACAATTCTTTGAAACACACTTTTCATACACCAAAACCTGGGTGAAACCATATTCTATAAAAAAATCATTCACACTGACACAAAAATCAATCAATCATGTAATTTCATTTATAAATTTTTTTTCAAAACTGGAGAAATGAAGTTCCCCATCTTAATCTAGGGACACAATAACATACCTCAAAACTTGGGTTTCACACACTCATAATGGGATCCACTGACAAGGAAGAACACAATAATGACAAATTAGGAACTTGAACCAATCCTTACATCTCATAATTGATTCAATTTAACAAAAGGGTTGTCAGCTATGAGGAAACAACACATAACTCAAGAACTCACACCCACCACACTGCAAACAACCAAAGATAGACCCCCAGAACAAGATCACACAATAGATATAGAAGAAAACTAGATAATCGACATCATGGGTAAAAAAAATAGCATAACAAAACAGTGCTACCGCAATCAAAGGTAGTGAATAAGAAGACAGATCTCTTACATGAAGATATGAAACAAAATTATCCTAATGATATATCACCAAACAAGTCAATCCAGAAAGAATGGAGGCTCCCAAAATCATTGAAGAAGAGATCTGGGTTGACAACAAAGAGGCTACACATTGAATGAATAAAACTTATTTGAATTACACCATAAAAGCCTTTCCCCCAAGAATTATACAATGTGTAACCCATTTACATGTTATGTAATCCATTAGGTTTATATACACTGATAAACCCATCACTATTTTTTAAGAACCTTATTTTCACCATTACATAGTGTGTAATATTTACACAGCATGTAATATTTCATGTTCTATATTCATCTCACAATATGATCCTGGAGATCAAATACACGATATGTAAACCAGTTACATGGTATGTAATCACCCAATAGACTGCAAAAATATTTGACTCTTACATGAAAATAAAATGAACCTTGGTTGTTGTAAGAACTTGGGGAGAACCCCATTAAGCCATTACATGTTTATACTCGGACTCCATTAATTCAAATATAAATACATCCCTAAACATTAGTCCATTTCCCCAGAAAAATAAACCCATCCTTGAGATCCTTAAGACGCACCCAATAAAAAGAGTAAAATGTATAATGATATGGGAAATACCTAAAATATAGTAATGAGATGTTACAAAGTCCCCACTATAAGACTTTCCATTCCTGAGAAGTCATGTGAAAAAAATGTAGTCTGAGAAAGAGTTGAGGCATCGGCTCCATGATCATCAACTCACACTCTCAAGTCGCATAAGAATCAGATCTGTGCTTCCATAACCCTCTGACCAATAGAATTGAATTCCCTTACAGTAATTTTACTTATGATTAAACGAATTCTACTGTATTATCAACAAAAGAAATATATATCTCTAATATAATCTCATCCCAACAAATAACATGAGAGGGGTTAAGATGGTATTTCCTGAGATGTGATAAGTGGAATAAATCTAGAATTCATATTAACTGAACTAAAAATGACAACAAATAAGCAACCTTCCCAATTCTCTCAGTGACCTCAAATGGTCAAACATATCTTGGGGACAAAATTCCCTATTTTCCAAGCCATTGATGAAACAACCATGAATAAATATTCTAGAAAACCAGTTCACCTATGGAAAACTACAAAGGTGGACACGACTAGTCCATAAAATATTTCTATCATCCTTGAGATGTAATCAAATGTCAATGTATATCAAGAATCTTCACTGAGGTCTCCTAAACTATACATGACCCCACTAAAGAGGCTTCACCCACATCTTCCTAACAAGGAGATGATCTATATGGGTGAACATAAAGATCCTCGAACGGATCCATTCTATATGATGATGTATTACCTTCGTTATATAAATACTCAACTAGTCCAAAATGGATGTCCCAAGATCCTATAAAATCTTAGACACAGGCACAAATAATTTCCTCCAAATTATGAATAGAACTCCATGTCTGACCATTTTTCTATTGGTTGTATGTTATACTTAATTAGACCTGAGTTACCATCACCTCTTAGAGCCTCGTCCAGAAGCTTAAATTAATTATAGGATCCCATTCTGAAACAAGGATTGAAGGAACCCCATTTACCCCCATAGTTTTTTATACATAAAAGTAACCAGAATATTTAACTTTTGTGGTGTCTCTAATCAGAATGAAATGAGGTGACATTGTCAACTAATCTTTCACCAACCAGATAGAATTCCTTCCATGGGGAGTCTGTGGTAAGACAATAAAAAAATGAATGGATTTCTTGTCCCATTTCCAAACCAGAACTGAAGGTGCTAGAGAGAACCAATTTTTTTCATATACTTTACATTTATCTATTAAAATGTGCAACAACATGACACATAATCAGAAATTCCATGCTTTATACCCGACCAATATAATCTCTATATCATTTCATATATATCCTTGTATTTCTCGAATGAAAGAACAAAAAATATCTATGATAGTCAATCAAAACTAATCTCCTCATTGATTATGGTACAACACAATGATCCCCAACACTAAAAATACCATATTTATAAAGACACCAATAAGAAATGGTCTCCCCATCATATAGGTTTTCTCTAATTCCTATGAACTCTTTATCCTACTACCTTCTCTATAAATAGACTCAATGAGAGATGATAATAACTAAAAACTAATCAAAATGATTCCTGAAACATCCTCTTGAGAAACTAGATGCAATAGATAAAATAGATCCATATGGTTCCACTCCTCCTTCAACTCCAAAATAGCCTATGATGGAACTTTCTTACTAATAAGATATTAAAAACATTCCCTTTCCCTAGGGTGTAGGAAGTTTTCAAGTCAAATATCTGATGGTAATCCACCCACCCCCTCATTGTGAGATTGAAATATTTTTAAGTGAATATATATCTCAAAATTTTATGGTGATAAAAGTTTCTGAAACTCTCCCCAAAATTATAGTGATTCCAAAACATAAGCACATGCATAACTCTAGAATGATCTAAATCATGAGTAGAGTAATTCTTCTCTTGTGGTCAAAGATGTAAAGAACTATACCTCATCATGTGATATTTTCATATGAGCACACAACAGAAACTAGTTCTAGAAGAATCACATAAAACCACATACCCCTTACCATGCTAAATAAATATCAGAACAAGAGCTAATATCATAAGTCATTTTAGTTATTTGAAAGAATACTGACTCTTTTTATGCCATATGAATTACTCCACTTCGTTAGTAAGAGTATGAAATGATGGAACCGAGTTTGATAGATCCTATATGATCCATCAATAATACCCACTGATACCACGTAATATACCAATATCAAAGTCCTTTTGGGGATCTTACAATGACAAAACAACCTTTACCTTCTATGGGTCAACTGTTAATCCATGTTCAAAAATCACATCCCCCCAAAACATTACTTCTTGAATCTAGAAATTTCATTTTAGATGCTTCCCATATAAATGGTGAATCTTCCAGATTTACAAAACCAAACCCAAATGTTACTCATTCTCATGTGTAGATCTCAAATAAATAAAAATATTAATGAAAAACACTACCAAAAAGTGTCAAGATACTAAGGGAATATATTTTTTATAAAATCCATAAAACTACATGATTGTTAGTCAAACAAAATGGCATCATGAGAATTTATTAATTTCCATACGTAATCTTGAATGATTTCATCCGTATATTAGACTCTCGAACTCTGAGTTGATGATAACCCGACCAATGATCGGTATTCAAAACCCAATATTCCTCATTTAACTAATAAAACAAATTATCAACACAAGGAAATGGATATGTATTATTAATTATTACCTAGTTAAACTTCTGATAGTCCACACATTATTAGAGTGAACCATAATATTTCTTGTAAAATAGCACTAGGTCTACCCTTGGTGAAACACTAGGGAGAATAAAACCCTTCACCATTAGATCTTCCAAATAAATATTGAGATATTTCATCTGTACTAGTGCCACATGATAAGAAGGTATCAAAATTGGTTGCGTACCTGAAACTATGTCAATAATTAACTCTAGCTCCCCATCAGGAGTAAACATGATGAAATATTCTATGAAAACATTAGTAAAATATATAAAAATAGTGGGAAGATCAAAAATAGAAGAAATTTCATTAGGATCAACTAATTAATCTGATAATCAACTCATGGTCTATGAGAGAGAATTACTTGAACAACCCGACCTATGATTCCAATATTCTTAAAACACCCATGAGCTCCCATAATAATTAAAAAATGATACACACCAGTTATAGTATTCAACCTAAGCATGATGAGAAAAGTTTAATCTCTCCTAATTATGAAATCATATAGATCTAGAACAAGTATAAGAAAATCACATACAAACTATGCATCAACTATCGATAGTACACAAGGAAATTGAACCCCATAATATATCCTTTTATTAATAGGAATCATTAAATCCATAACAATGGATATTGTTTCCATTTTATGTTAAAGAATATCAAAAAAATGACTAGATGTTAATATGCAAGAAACACCAATGTCAAATAAAGAAATTACTGCTAAGGATGAAATAAATATGGATCCTCTCACTCTGGCTAGACACAAATATGTCTCCACTAAAAATACATCTACCATGAGATGGGTATTCACTAATGAGGCTTGTTGGTGGATCCCTATAGTTTTGGAAGCATACGAATGCCCTGCGTGAGACTTTGGAGCTGACAATCCCTGAACATTTCCAATAGAAGGCATATCCTGGTAGAAACGTTGAAGATAACAATAATTTTTGAAACTACTACACATCTTTTTAGGTAGAGGAAAATAATTTAGGGATTTTTCGTCCTTCAGACACTCATATCAAGTTATAGGCACACCAATAACTTCAATTGGAGGAGTTGAGGAGGCCTATTGATGAGAACCACCTCCACCACCCTTGTGACAATCATGCATCTTTCTCTTATTCCCTGGCACACCACTGAAGCATCAAGTAGGATGAAGAGTAGGTGAAAAATTTTCAACCATTCCTACCATATTGATATCCTCCATCATATCCCTATCCATTTTCTTTTTATAGGTTGAAATAATCAACATAAATACCTTCGATCTAGTATCTTGTCACAAACCCTACAGGTACTCCTGAGCTTTTAGCTGGTTATTCTTTACAACATGTGTTGAAAAAAGACTAGCAATGAAAACCATTGGGTATAAACCATCACCAAACACTCTCACTTTTTTAAAGGGAGGAACTATAGAGACGTCACTATCACAAGAAACATTGGACAAAACATGTGGAAGAAGAGAGTCTTAGAACACATCTAATCCAGTCCCAAATGCCTATAAAATTGTATCAGGAAATCTTACTAATGATTATTGGGACCCTCAAGTATGAATGTCACACACATCACCTTGAAACTCTCTGGTGTATCCGAGAAGTAAAAATTTTAATCAATCTTGTGAAGTCAGTCCTCCACCTATTTTAGTTCATTTTTTACCCTTAATGGAAAGTTGATTCACTATAAGAACTATCATGATCGATCTATGTCTCCTATATCTCTTTTATATACCTACATAACAACATTATGAACATTTGGTAAATTATGGTCGATACCATGAACTACTTGCTTGATGGACTCAATAAAATTATGGTCAAGGGGTAGATTCCCTTTATGTTTATCATCTTCACCCTCCTGTGGAACCCATAGAAGATGACTCATAGGAATACATCTAAACACCATTGATATACGATACAAAAAAACATAGAAAAATATATTTTTAAAGATGAAATTACACAAATAATGAAATTTAGTCAAAAAATGAACACCAAAGTCATAATTCCCAACATCCAATGGTAACTTGAATATCTTCATGAAAATAGATGAACATAAATTCACTGTAACCTACCTCCTATGTGACTAAATTATTATATCTAGTCTACCAAATGTCCCAAGACAAAGATACATGAGGAAAACCCACCTATTATACCAAACTGTGATGAACCTAACCCAGATACCTTCTCAAACTAGTACCCAAACCAAATTTCCACATACTTGAATGGTGTTCTTAATCCACACTAGATGGTGACTAGAACTCGGGCATCAAAAAAATAAAAGGAATCATCTTTCAAAAACCTGAGGAAGACAATATGACATATATACATATACCAAAAAAAATAGTGGATCGAAACCTTAATATATATGTTATAACAGATACAAGACAATGAAAGTGATACAATTTAATTGGTAGAAAACCAATCTCTAAGAGAGAAGTCCAATCGAAAAGGATGAAAACAACATGGACTCTAACTATATCCATGTTAAGGCATGGTAAATATGCCACCATATCACAACCATCTAAAAAAACCCAGCTAACAGAAAACATGACCACCTCACAGTGGTGCCTTGCATTTTCCTATATCAAAAGACGTAACATGTTCTACGCACCTCTGATGAAGTGCACTGGGTGTGAGCTAAAAAGATTAGTAGGCTCGTATCTAGGTGCCTCATTTCATGTCTCTGTACAATAATCCAAGTATTCAAAACTTTAAAGAACACAAGGCATGATATATGTTCTAGTAGTTTTTTAGATGAAAATCATGACAGAAAAATTTAATTTTCCCTTTTCCACATTTCCAAATAAAACAGTTAAATCTGTTTTAAGTATTTCATATTTTTATATCAATGTATATATATCAAATCAAATCAAATAATGTATCACATATCTTTTCAAATCCAAGTAATTATAACCTAAACATTATAATCCAAGGATGCCCAATCGGCCAATTTATAGGTTAGATCATTAAAAGGATCGCACTAGGTTAGGATTTCAAAGAAAATCATATCTAATATAGGCAATCATGCATGCATCATTCCCCTAGACATATGCATCAAATCTATGCTCAGAGAAAAACCCAATAAATTAAAAATCTAAATAGGTGTAACATGTCCTTAGAGTAACAGGCCAAGAGAGCAGAGGAACACTCCATGAGTGAACTCCTCTACAATGGATGTGTCCTGTTACTATACCTTCCACCTAAGTACCAAGTCTTCCAATGTTATTTATATTACAGAAAAATTTATCAATACATTATCAACACAACATGATTTGAAAATCATTTCCCAATGCATTGAAATTCCTATTTCATTTAACTAAACTAGGGGAAAATAATCTTTTATCAAAAACTCATTTATACACACACAAATAAAATCTATCAATCATTCTATTTCATTAATAAAATAATTTATAAAAGTCTTACAAATTTTTTCCACCATCATAGGATGGAGATATAAACAACTACATAAAAACTCAGGTTGTACACCCCTTCAATGGAGTCCACCAACATGGAAGACCAGAACAATGAAAAAAGAGTCCCCAAAACCAATCCTCGCAACTCAGAATTGATCAATTTAAGAAAATAGACATCAAATAATAATAAAAAATACTTACCTCAAGAACACATACACATTGTACCATAGCCAACAATGGATCAAACCTTGGAATAATATCAAATAATGGATCTAGAAGAAAACAGTAAAATCAACAACACAAATCAAAAAATATAATAACACAACACAAAAAAACTACCATGATCAGAGCCACTGAAGATGAAGAAGGATCTCTTAGACGGAGAGAAGAAACCAAATTTCACTAATGATAAATCTCTGAATGAATCAATTTGAATGGAACAAAGGTTTCAAAAATTGTTGAAGAAGAGTTTTAGGTTGAAAAAAGAGTCTACACATTTAATGAAGAACATATCATTCGTACGACACCCTAAAGGGCATGTCCACAAGAATTACATGATGTGTAACCCATTTATAGACCGTTTAATCCATGAGGTCCATATACGTGGATAAAATCAACACTTTTAAAACCCTAATTTTTACAATTACATGACGTGTAATATTTCAAGATGTGTATTCTTCTTATGAAATGATCCTGGTGATCAAATACATGATGTGTAAACTAGTTATATGGTGTATAAACATCCACAAAGATAAAAAAAATTAATACATGATAACACTAACCACCTCTTTAATTCTCCCAACTCTTGGAGAACACCAGTAATTCATACTAATCAAATTCATACATTCCTCAACATTATGTCATTTTCCACAAAAAATGATCTCTACCCTCAGGAGTCCCAACATGCACCCAATAAAAGAAGGAAAATGAATAAATAGATGTGGAATATGTAAAATATGGTAATAGGATGTCACCAATTATCTCTACATTCTACTAATTACTTAATTTTTTTACTAATTATTTCTATTTTCTACTAATTATCATTTTTTACTAGTTTTTGTTATTTGTTTTAATTTGCACTATTTTTTCTAATTAGCACTGTTTTTTTCAAATTAGCAAAAAAAAATTATAATTAAACCAAATATTTTATAATTACTAATAATTTTTACTAATTACTACAAATATTACTAATTTCCACTAATTATTGAAAATTTAAAATAATCACCACTAATTTCTACTAATTATTCCTAATTTCTACTAATTACATCTAATTTAGACTAATTACAATAAATATGTACTAATTACTACTAGTTTCTACTAATTACTGCTAATATATACAAATTACATCTAATTACTACTAATTATATCTAATTTGTACTAATCCCCCCTAATTAATACCAATTACCACTAATTTTTACTAATTAAATCTAATTTCTGTTACATACATCTACTTTTTAGTAATTAGTGCTAATTTAAACTAATTTCGACAAATTTATAATGATGACCACTAATTTTTACTAATTACAAGTAATTTTTAATAATGAGGAAAAATATTTACAAATTACCATTAAATATTACGAACTGTTTTTTAGTCATTGATATTTTGACATTAATTTCTAAAAAGTACAGTTAATTACTATTAATATCTAATTATTTTTAATTTTTAATAATTGATCTAAATTATTTTTATATATTATGAAGATCATGTAATTATTAGTAAGTTTTGTTAATTAGTGCTACTTATTTATCTACTATAAATAATTAGTAGTAATTCCAACTACTTAGTTATAATTAAAATTAATTACCTCTAATTAAAACTAATTATTTATAATTAAAATATACTAATACTTAAAAATAATTACTAATATTTAAAATTAATTACTACTAATTGAGAACAATGATTTTGAAAGTAAAATAAAATAAATAAATCCAAAATTAGAAAGATTAATCAAATACCTCAATATTGATGATTTATTGGATATGAATATGAATGTATTTCATCATAATAAAAATTAAAATTATTAAAGTTATATATTAAGAGGAGGATAGGATAAGATGGGTGAGGTGAGGAGAGGTGTGGAGAGGATAATGAGGGGGAAAATTAGTTGGCATGATTTTTTATAGGTTATATTAGTAGTGACAAGACTATTTGTCATGGGACTCCCAGAATAAGTAGTAAAAACCATAAATAAAGGTGTAGGTGGTAAAAAAGTTATTTATGGTAAAATCTATCACAATTAGTATTCTTCCAATATTTTATTTACCATGGGTGATAAATTCCCATCGTAAATAGTCACCTATCATTGTTTTATTTATGATGGGTACTAACTTCTCCATAAAAATAACTTGAAGGTCAAACAATTTTTTCGAGAGGAGATAGATTTGATCCCAAATAACTGCATATTTACAATTATTTATGATGGGATACCCATACCATCAGAAATCTTCAAATTCCCAAAGGGTATGAGAAAATGGAAATAATTATATCCAATACAATTTGAGCTCTTCTAAAAACATGAAAGATAAGGAATATAGAGAAATTTTCTCTACTACAAATGATCAAACCAATTTTACTTGAAAATGGAGAAAGAGATGCTTCATGGGTTATATCGAATAATCAAGAGTCGGATCAAATCAATAAACACTAAACATGGGAGCCATTTGATATCCTTTAACATATAAATGTGATTGGAACAAAGTGGATTTTTTAGAATATACTCAATAAAAATTGTATTAAAATCCGATATTAACCTTGTTTAGTATGTAAAGGCTATGCTTTAAAAATTATATAGATATTGAAGAATAATTTTACCAGTGGATCTTATTGATTCAATCAAAATATTTCTATAAGTGGATATATTCAAAAGGGTATTTGTATTTCTCAAATTTATGTAAAGATGGAGATTATTAAATTTTTTTTAAATGATTAAATTTATATTGAACAATGAGTAGGCTTCCTAACTATTAATTCTGAAACAAAGGTTTGGAGGTTAAATAACTCTAACTACAATCTATAATAGGCACCACAAACATGGTATTCTTATCTTTTTTCTTATATGAAGAATGTGTAATTCAAAAGAGGTGGTGTTGATCTCAACATTTATGTAATGACATCCATGGAATAATATTTTATAGTGTTGGTTTATATGAATGATATAATATTTGTTAGAAGAAAATATAATTTTTTGGAGGAGTTTTCTAATCTAATTAGTTAATAATTTTAAATTTCAATTAATTTAAAACATTTCTATTTGTTAAGGTTTCTTGTGTATTTTAAAAAGAGATATATATTTATCATGTATGATAAATATGAAAATAAGCTATTGAAGAAGTTTGAAATTCATTTTTCAATGGCCATGTCAAATCCAATTGAAATTAGAACCAAACTAAGAAAGAGGATAGAAATTTATTATATCCAACCTTGTGTAAGAAAATCAATTCATGTATATTTATGTGATACAAACTCATCAAGATATTTTCATTATAACTTGTTAAATGGGTTGTTTTCAATGTAGGTATTAGAAAAATCCTATCGTAAAAATAAAGATAATTATGAGGTACATCTAAGATACTCTCACTTATAGTTTGATATTTAATATAGAAAAGGAACATGAATTATTAGATTTTTTATACTTAATGGGCATGTGATATGGTGGAATGAAATTCAACAAGAAAAGGTGAATTTTTTATTTCTACTAAGTGTGTAGGAAGGATGAGTAAGAATAAAGAGATTAAATCTCTTAGTGTAGTTATAGTTTAATTTATTATAGAAATAAAAACATGGACATAAGATTAGTAAAAAAATAAATAATTGGAAGATATTGTAGAAATTTAAAAACAATATGTAGTATATTTTTTATAACAAGATTTAAATTGAGGTCACAAATAATCCTTTTCAGAACTCCCAAACCAGAAAAATTAAAAATAGATATCATTCACTTAATAAGTTTTTTTAGAAATGAGTGATTCACATGGGGTATGGTGGAATATATTATAATGTTTTTGAAATCAGGATGAAACCTTTTTCCACTCCATCTTCTAAGATTCACCAGTTAATCCTTTGTATTTAACCATCTCCCTCACCCTAAAGAGGTTAATATGATCCCCTCCTCCCATTATACTTAATTATTTACATGGTTTTGGTGTGATTTTATTATAGGTTATTATATTATATTGTGTTTTATAATAAATGTGAAGATATTATCCCTAGGGAATGCAAGATTTAGAATTAAGGCCTGATCTTACTTATGTGGATCGCACTATAAAACTTTACTTAATATCTTCTTTCTTACACATATGTCTGACTTAGGTAGCCTTAGATAAATTTATAATGAATATTTTCTCAATTTTTTAGAAGATAAGTTTACATAATTATGGAATTTAATTAAATATAGAGGAAAGTCATTTATATTTTATTTTTTTGAAAGAGTATAAAGACTTTATAGGGAGTGTCATATGAATGATTAGTGCATCTTATGGGGGGTTTAAACCTTAATGGAGAGAACATATTTTATGGAATGTAAGAGATATAAAGAACATGTGGATGATTGACAAAAAAATACTCGGGTATATTGCATCCATATATTATATCACTATAATGGTTATGAAATTTAAGATTTATGGATTTAAAGTAATGTTTATAGGTTACATTAAATTTATGTGGATTAATATGTTATCTATAAGTGGATATAAAATATATTCTAAAATTTTAAGAATAAAATAAGTATTTCATAATTTATTTTGAAGGTTGGATGTGTTTTGGAGTTATTCTAGGTTTTTCGGGAAAAAATAAATTTTTGTAGGTTCTAGTGAAAATGGATAAATATAAAAATATATGTTTAACCAAATATATTTAAAATAATTAACAGTTGTTGAGAGGATAAAAGTTTAGAAAAATATTGAACTCTCACTTTGTTCATAAGAGTACTTGAAAAATTTTGATTACAAAATATGAAAATTCTGGGAGTCTTCAATTTTGTATAAGGTTTATCGAACCCATTTTAAGAGTCATTAGGTTATCATGTAAGGGTAATTACATCTATTTAACCCATTTATAAGATTTATTAAGTTAGAATATATGGTTCATACCCTTTTTCATTTGTGGCAATGACTCAGATCGAATAAAATTTATATGATTCTTTCATTGTGTAATTTATTTTAGTATCAAATATCCACTCTATTGACCATGACATGATAATACAAGAAATCATGGAATGTCTGAAGAAGGATTATGAAAATGTGGCTCTTTTTTATGATCTCACTATGACTCAGAACATCATTCCTCAATTAATATGTTTATAAAAGTATTATCTCAATAAGATACATGGATTTTAGTATTTATTTTGAATTGTATTTTATGGATAATAATGTAGCTTAAAATTTTTATGCTTTCTATGAATTTTATATAATCCTAGAAGACAATCATATTTAGAATAAATCACAATGATTATAGAGAATTAAATCAGATAAATTTGTTAGTACTCATTTAACAAATTTTCAATATTGAGAATGTGGAAACTATTATGTATAATTATTTTGAATAATAAATAAGAAGAAATAATGGTTTTGAAAAAAAAGAGCTTTTCTATTATGAATGATTGAAAATAGATTAAGGATTTTGTTGAGATATAATCTATAGATGTGTGATTTATGAAGGAGAATAATGAAAATTAGAACACTGTAAATTTTTATAGTGTCTATATTTTTCTTTACAAATAATCATTATAAATTACTTTTATGTTACCAATAACTTTCCTCAATGTAATAAATAGAGATACAATAAGAGGAAGTTCTTATAGAATCGATGGTGTTTATTTCCTAATTATTTATAACAAAAATTAATGGACTTACTTTTTTGGTATGTTTAATGATTTTTTGTGTATCCTCCTTGGATTATCCCTTTATGGTGAGCCAATTCAAAGAATTATGTCCCTTTATTTTCTTTCATTAACATGAATATATGGGTATATGTGAACATTAAAAATATAAACCTGATCATTATAACATGATTACAGTATCATATGAAAGGAAATAAGATTCAAGCACCCTAATTCATCCCTCCCCCTATTAGAATGTATTAGGATACTAGTTTCTACCATATTGTTACTGAATGTTTCTTCTTACTGGACCATGAAAATTAACGCTCACCCTGAAATTTGATGGTTCTGAATATAATTTTTCTATTAATTTTATATCAAATAAATAATCTATCTAAATAAATTTTAAAAATAAATTCAGATCTATAAATATAAAAATTTCCAATACCCAATTTTTCCTTTAGATAATACAATATTTTTTTGATAACTTTTATATACGAATCTTTCATATTCTCTTGAAACCATGGGCATATGAAAACATAAAATATAATATATTAACAACTTACTATTTTGTAAATTAGTCTTGTGATCATTTCTTTAACAATTATTTGATCTATTGATTTCCCATACTCATCAAGATCTAGTTTAAAATAGGTTTTTACCAAAGTCCTAATACTTAAATAATTTTCAAAACCAAAATGTTTAATTAAATATTTTTTGTAATTATATAGACAAAACATAATTCCTTTAACTTTCTAAGATATTTAAAAGATAATAAAGAAATTAAATTCGCTCATCATTATATTCTAAATTTCACATGACATGAATTTTGAGAAATTATCTTCATGTGACTTTTTGGTTGACACAAAATGTATATCATCCAAAAAAAATTATATTCTTATGATTTCCTTGAAAAAATTATTTATAAAAAGTGTTGGATGTATTATTATTTTAAAAACGTAATTTCAAATTATGATTTTGGATATTCTATCATAGTAGGATTGTAGATATTTTTTATGTTTGTAAATGTCCTTTTAACATTATATACATTTTCTAGAAAATTTAGATATTTGAATCCAACTGATTGTTCTTCATAAAACTATATCACAGCATATCCATTCAGTAAGGAAATCTATAAATCAATTTGAAAAAAAAGTAAAATTTATATGAGTAGTAAAGGTAAAAATAATTTCAAAAAATTATAATCTAGAGATAAAAGAAAAAATTTCTTCATTTTCTATATCATCTAGATTGTATCTTTTGGTAAAAATTCAGGCCTTATTTTGAACTATGATTCTATTTTCATTACTTTTATTTCATAATACCCATTTTTTCCCATAAATAGGTAAATTTTTGTCCATATCAAAAGAAAAAACACAATATTTTGTTCAAACTGATTGATTTTTCAAGGCATTAGTATTATCCAATTTTGATCACATAAGGTATCATCTGCTACTTTATGTCTAAATTGGTATAATAATTAAAGATTCTAACACTTATTCTATAATGGTTTTCTAGTATTTATAAGTTGATATACATTACTAATAACATTATTATTGGGATATTTCCATAAAAAATTTTGGTATCTATGAAAGGTTTTTGGTGTTTCGTATCTACCTAATTATCACTATCTAGAATGTTTGGTTCTTTAATAAGAAGAATTATGCCACAAGGTTTACCATTATATATAAAATTGAAATATTTTTTAAAATATAATCTAAATGACATTCAATATTCATTAATTTATAAAAGTAATTCAAAAATTAATTTTTTTCATCAAGATTTAGTTGTACTATTCCATCAATAAAATATGATCGTCTATTAAAAATATAATCAACCATACTTATCATGAAGTAGATAAAATAAATTCCTTCATTTAATTTCAAATTCAATTTTTATGGATGATATTTAGCATTTAAAATGAATATTTCTCATATAAAAACACAGAAGAAGCCAAAATTTAGTTTCCTTTCTTTAAATAATTCATAAGGTTTTGTATTTAAAACAATATAGAGACATATATGATTTATAGTTTAGAGTGAATTATTAATTTCTTCAACAAAAAAATAGTTAGCTAATTGATTTTCAAACAACCAGTATCAATAAATCTATTAAAAATAACTCTTCCTTCTATTACAAATTATTTTGGGGTGTTCATGTTACTAAAATGTTATTTTTAATTATTTTTTCAGTTTAAATGTTTCAATAGAAATATTATTAAACTCTACACCCTGATCACTCTAGATAGTCATTAAGGGAATATTTTTCTTATTTTGATCCAGAGTTAAAATATTTTTAAATATACCAAGTGTTTATAATTTATATTTGATAATGATAAATCAAGTATATATTATGTAATCATTGTATAGGACATATAAAAAAGGTCTTCCTATGATGATATAAGTTTTTGTTACTCTGGAAACACATATCTACATTAATGATTGTGGTCTAGAAGTAGTGATTTAACAAATTGTTTTAAATCTACACATATGTTCCCTACCGTATTATTAATGGTTGAGGACCTTAGAAAAAATATATTTATATTCTAGAAGGAACTTTATAATTTCATTTAAGTATTGTTTATTTAATGTCCAAAAATTTCAATTTCATAACATTATGTGCTTCTAAGCATTATCCTCAATTTTTTGATGGAATGGAAAGTAATAGAATTCCATTTACATAAGGAAATGTGTGTATACATTGTTATATCATTTGGAAGATAATATGTGAACTCATATAGAACTATTCATGATACATTTATCATTCTAAAATTTCATGAAAAAACATTCATTACATAACTGGCTTATATTGTTATGATTGTCTTGAAATACAAAAACATAAATAACATTAGAAATTATGGTATTAATATAGCAGGATACATCCCTTATACCCATGATTTTATATTTTCCATTGTCTCTAAAAATATCATATCCCCCTTTCTCTTTTTTATGTTCCAAAACTTTTACTAGTTTACAATAATATATTGAGAGAAATCACTATCCATATACCAAGTGTTTTTACCAATAGTACCTTAAACATTCTCTTGAAATAAATTAATATAATTTTTTTTAACAAAGACTTGTTTAGTTCATAAATATTTTAAAAAATACTTTTGGTTCCTAAATCATTCCAACTATTCTCTATTGAACAGCTATGAGTTCCTTAAAAAATAACCCTTAGCAGTTCAAGAAGATTGATTCTTTTGTGGGGAGTATTTATTCATCGAGATACCACCCAATTAAAATTTAGTAAAAATATATTCACCTTGAAAAAAATTAAATAGATTGAAAATTAGACTTATACGAAGATGATTAACAAATTCAAGATAAATATTTAGAAAGTTTCTAATATCTACTAGTTTATCAAATTTCTCATATTTATAAGTTAAACTAGATAATAACTTCTTCAAACATTAAACCTTGAATTTAAATTTTCCAAATTTATTCAAATCCTTAGTAGATATTGGAAAAATATATTTTTATCTTTTAAATCATAAATAATATTAAAAATACTCTCATTGGAATTGTCCAGATCAACCATAGTACGAGTATTCCACTTAAAAAACTTACTGTATGTTTTTTCTATACTAGTTACATATTTTTTGACTTATTTAACTAATGGATATCTTTTTACAGTATCATTATATGAATAACTATAATCATAAAATATAATAGAAATTAATTTGTTAATGTATTAAGTAAAGTATGTTTCATTCTGAGGAATTATCTCGATTAATCCAAAACTCATCCTATTGGAACTCCATGTTTAAGTGTACTTTTTAACATCATTTGTTTTATATATTTTGGATCTTTAAGAATCCTTGTATATCTATTTAAGACTTGAGAAATGTATCATTATCTATCTTGGATAATTAAATTAATAACATATCATATAATTATAATTTTTAATTTCATATCAGTTGGATAAAAATATAGATGTAAATGTATATGAGATGTGACAATACAAGAGGGGGTAAATATTAGGTTTAATAACATTGTATTTAATCATTTAATAATGAACTTAGTTTAAGTGGTCTTAAATTAATACAATTCAAAATCTATAAAAAGGACCTTATTGGTCCTGGATATGAGAGATATGAAATGTTGTGATATCACAAGTAATGAAAAACAATTGTATTTTAAATGAATAAAATGATCAAAGTAATACGAATGTAAATTATTCTACTATACATCTTATATAATATTTTAATAAAATATGTAGTAAAAGAATCACAATTGAACAATTACAATATATAATAATATAAATGGAAAGAAGAAAAAATGATTCTCTTTATATTAAGGAATGATGTGGAAATGTAAAGGTATTGGAATTATTTTATCCCAAAGAGTAGGGTATCATTTCACCTAGTATAAAAGGATTGTATTACCACCACCCATGTAAGTACTCCATATGATGATCAACATGACTCTCTTCCTATCCATATAATCTCTCTATTAAGAAGGTAATCGACACCACTGCCTTTCCAACACTTTAAAGTCCTCAATACAATGATCGATAAGACCATCTTCTTATCCACAGAATCCATCTATTGTTATCATAATGATCAGTCACACAAATCTGAAAAAATAACTTATATAAATACAAGTACATAGAACAATCCATTCATGTCTTGTATCTTGAAGAATTTCGCACAAAGAGAGAGATATCACGTAGTCACTCTATAGAACAAGAACGATGAGAAATTTTATCACTTTGGTAAGAATGACCCCCTATTTATAGGCCTCAGGTTGGAAAAGTCATATTTCATCCAGTGTTTGTATTTCTCTGGAAAATTTGGAGGGACTTGGACACCTAGAATTATAATGATCAAAACAAATAAAATACATGACATCATTTTGATTAGTATATAACTAACTCAATGAAATCGTTTTAGTTAGAAAAAAATAAGAACAATAGTATGAAATAATGAGTAATGCACGTGTTCAATTCATTTCATGTGTATGATTAATAATATAGTTTCAATGTTTATTATGATTACAATGCATATAGTGGTTATGATTCATATCGTGGTTACAATAAAATTATAATACTTAACATGGTTATGACTCATATAGTGTTTACAAAGTATAACCTAGTTACGATGCTTGGTTATGATGAATAATATGAGTACAATACAAAACCTAGTTACAATGCATGTGGTTACCATGTATATCACGAATATGATACATAACCTAGTTATGATGAATTACATGAATACGATACATAACCTGGAAATGATGCATGTGGTTACAATTCATAACATGAATATGATACATAACCTTGTTACAAAGAATGTGGTTATGATGCATAATAAGAATATAATAAAAGACCAGGTTATGATGCATGTGGTTTCGATGCATAACATAAATAGGATACATGACCTATTTTTGATGCATGTGGTTACAATTAATAACATGAATATGATATATGACCTAGTTTTGATGCATGTGGTAAGGATTGTAAAACAATATATGTGATTAAAATTGATAACAAAAAGCATTTTATTTTGATGCAAAACAACATCATGTGTGATTATAATGGAAAAAAATATGTGATTACGATTTTAAAAATATATATGTGATTATGATTGAAAAAATAGCTTATGATTACAATAATAAAACAACATACATGATTACAATATATGTGATTTGTGATTTCCAAAACAAAAGATCAATGGGAAATTCAAAACTCATTTGGAGATAATAATCTCATCCTTTTTGGTAAGAAAAAAATTAGATAAATAAAAATACTTATCTCCCCCTGAGTTTAGTAACTCTTCAAAGAGTAATAGTAAATACGACTAATTCCACCCTAGGTTTAAACAAATCACTAGGGATCATATTCTCTTTATGTATACATGGGAGTTCTATCCCTTAATAAGGTACTAATCAAATTCATTTTTTCCAAACTATTCTCCCCCATTGTGATTTTACAAAATAATAATGGAAAAAATTCTTTTTATATAAAGGGTTAGAGAAACAGAGTAAAAAATAATAGATATTACATGTAATGATAAAAAATTTAAATACAATAAGAGTTCTAAAAATAATTCTTTACCGTTTTGTTTTTCTTAGAGATTGAACATTGAATGCTTCATCTTCTTGGACTCTTTTCTATCCATCATAAAATTTTCAAGGGCTTCTTTTTGAGCCTTCATATTCACATCCTATTATTCAGTAATCATTTCTTATTTATGGAGCCTTTGTTCTAGAAGTCGATTGATTGCTTCCTGAGCTTTAATATTTTCTTCCTGATAATTGAAATCCTCCATTCTCACTCTCTAGGCCTTTTCGAAAATTAAAACTCTATTCGAGAGAAAAAAACCTCATTACATTCATTATCTAATTTTTCTTTTAGATGATCAAGATCTTAAGATTATTTTCCTTTTGAGGTACCCGGTCATTGAAAGACATCACATTTTTCATTCAAATCAGCAAACAACTTTTGATAGATAGAATTGAGATCATTTACCCAATTTACTAATTAATTTCGCCTGTCCAAATGATTCTTAAGACTATCATCAACATTGTATAGCCACTTAAATTCTTTGTTACAAGCCTTGTTGTTCTTAGTAGAACATTCCTTGAATATATTAAAATTGGATTCAATATTCAGAAACATGTCCATCCGGATCTTGACATAGTACATTCTTTTGTTATGACTATTTGAAAGGATTTATTACATGGATTAAGTTTT
Organism: Viscum album; assembly: GCA_963277665.1. Classification (NCBI taxonomy): domain Eukaryota; kingdom Viridiplantae; phylum Streptophyta; class Magnoliopsida; order Santalales; family Viscaceae; genus Viscum; species Viscum album. The sequence goes on from OY728129.1 coordinate 290,043,395, forward strand.
TGGAATAAATTGAATCATCTGCACGTTTCTTTTCAAGGCTTATTCTATGTACTGAATTTCCTTCACTTTGATTGTCCTTTCAAAATCGGTATCTTCAGTGTATTCTCATAGATCACCGAAAATAGTTTCAGTACCAATAAATTGAGTGAGCAGATTATGAATCCTATCGGATTATTATTATTATTATTTATCTCAAATATGAATTACTTTCTTAGAAGAAGCCTTTTTAGAGACTCTTTTTGATGGTTGCAGATCATAAGAAAAACATTAAAGAATGAAACTTCTGATGAATCAACTGAATGATTTCTTTTTTTTCATCTTCATAGTCTTTTATTTATTCTTCTTATTGACAATATTCTTCTTCACCTTATTCTTATTCCCCTTGTTCTTTGTCCCTATGTACTTCTTGTTCTTATAATTCTTCAGATTATTCAATAAGACTCTGTGTAGCCTATTGTTCAGACACCTGTAACTCCTTTCCATTCTATGATGGGTACGATTGAGTCTGAACTGGCGACTCCATTATTACAATTCTAGTTTTCCCAATTACATATATTTTGAGATGACTATCAATTTCCATCGCTTGGTTATTTCTCTTATTTATTCTCTACTTCTTTTCTTCTTATTTTAATTTTTATTCTAGTCTTATTTTCAAAAACGGTCCTTCAGCAGGATCCAAACCAAAATACGGATCCCCCTCTTTCCATTCTTCATTTTTCTTCCTCCACTTGGATGTAACCTCATCCAATACATTATTTTGTTTGTTTGAATCTTTGGGGTTTTTATTCATAAATACCTTTCTTTTTCTTAAGGATGATTTTGAGGGCTTAAAATTTTCTTTACTTCCTTCAACTACTTCCTTTCTTTTCTCAACTTTCGGATCCTTCTAAAACTTTTTAGATTCATGATTGAATCGTAAAATTAGTCTCTTTATCATATCCTTACTAATAAGAGTCTTGTTGAAAGATTTCAGATCTGACTTGATTGAAAATTTGCACAAACATAGGCATTCTTTATGAAACATACTAAGAATGGTGTTAAACATGACCAGATGAGACTTTATGTCACCAGATTTAATCTTTTTAATTTTCAAGAAAATCAATCCCATCAGATTTAACTTCCTCATATTCAACAACTATTCAAGAACATAAACATTTGAAGCTTTAAATGTTTCATTTCCACCATTTCTCAATACTAAAAATCCATTCATCCAGAGGGCTTTGAGTCGATTATCACTTCATAAATAACATACCTTTCTTTGGTCCTCATGAATCTCAAAAAAGAGATATTTCAACCTTTCTCTTATCAAAATTCTCATCCAATTTCTATAATTTATGGGAAGGACATGTGAATCACCCTTAAAAAGAATACCTGGGTAGTTAGATTCCTATTTTATAGAGGTTTTATACTTCTTATCATATATATTATTGGAATTATTGAAACTATTGTTTATCTCCATTGTTTCGTAAAATTGTAGCACTTCATCATAATACAAAAAATCATGGTTTGAATCCAGTATTTCAACACAAATGGATTCCCATAATTGGAAACTTATTTTCCCCTTATAAGATGAATCAATGGTCTCATAAATGTATCGAGAGACTAACCATTCACCTTGAAAAGTCATGGAAGAGAAATATTTTTGAGACATTTTTTTGGAGATTAAGGAGTTGACACAAACATCAAATACTATCTCGAACCAGAAATATTTTCTTGGTTACCAAGATGAGTACATCTCTAATTATGAAAATAGAGGTAAAACCAATTATGATCCACTATGGATATTTATAGAATATCAGGTCTTAGGACAAAATCAGAGGAGTTCGATGTGGGATAGGTTGAGAGGTTTTCTTTAAAAAATAAATTGATGACCCTGATTAGATCCAAAATATTCAACGGTCGATAATGACTTCGTACTATTGAGGTTTTCTTTAAAATAAAATTGTTTCCAAAATGCTTCCAATTTGAAATTTATAGAACAATTTGAAAACCAACTATTTGAACAACGAAAATAAGGTTTTAGAAACTTCACTTTTCGAAGTATCATGATAGATATATTGGTTTTAGTATATTGTTATTATAATAATAAAAATAAAAACAAAAACATATGAGACCAAATAGAATTATAAAACCAATAAAGTACAATTAACTCGGTACCTATGATCTAGTATAGATAAAATAATTCAAAACTGATAATTGAGTACTGATACCATGAAACTGATTGCTAAAACTGATAAATATGAAACTAATAATAATGAAACTGATAATTACAAAATTATTAAAAACATGAAACTAATAAAATATAAAACTGATAAAAAGTGAAACTGATTAAAAGTAAAACTGATAAAAGTGAAAACAATTAAAGTAAAACCGATAAAAGTGAAACTGATTAAAGTTAAACCAATAAAAGTGACACCGATTAAGGTAAAACTGATTAAAGTGAAACCGATTAAAGTAAAATTGATAAAAGTTAAACTGATTAAAGTAAAACCGATAAAAGTGAAACTGATTAAAGTAAAACCAATAAATGTACAAATTAATAATGTATAACTGAAAAAAGTTAAACAAATAAAAGTGAAACCTATTAAAATATAAAACAGGTAAAAATAAAAAAGATTATTGTAGAAACTGTAAAAGATTGATATGTATACTCCCCCTTTGAAAAGGAGTAACTTTGTATAAGGAGATTTTTTAAACAATAAATAGATGTAAATGATTACTATAGAGTTATCATACCTATTTTCTTTTTAATTTATTCAAATCTATCAGAAGATTATAGTTTTCTAAATATATCGACAAGTTGTTCTTTGGTTCTCATGAATTGTGAAATGATGTCTCTTTTTTTGTGTGATATCTAAGAAACTAATGCCTAATATATACGTGTTTGTAATGTGAATGATGTGCTTGTTTTTTACTAAGAGAAATGGTACTTGTATTATCACTTAGTATTTGAGTTCTGAAAAAACCCATGCCATATCCAGCGATTCCTTGTTGAATCCAAAACACTTGAGCATAACAACTTCCAGCCACTATATTTTCATCTTCAGTAGTGGAAAGTTCTACTAAATGTTATTATTTCATGACCAATAAACTAATGGATCTCCTATGAAATGACATGTTATAGATGTAATTTTTAATTCCATTATACAACCACTAAAGTCATCACATAAAAAAACATTTTAAAACATAATACCTTCTAAAATAATTAAATAGTCTTAAGTCCATAGTTTCTTTTAAGATGAAAAAAATTAGTTTCACTCCTTTTAAATGAGATTGCATTGGATTATATTTATACTATGCACATAAGAATAATGGAAACATTATGTCTATATGAATAATTGTTAAGTGTAACAAACATCCTATTATACCTCTAAATGATGTTTGATCTACTAGTTTCACAGCTTCATCAATATCCAGTGTATTTGAGGTACCAATTGGAGTGATTAAACTCCTAGTATTATCATATCCATACTATTTAATTAAATCATTGATATACTTATGTTGGGATATATAGGTTCCTTCTAGTTTTTAAGAGATTTGAAAACCTAAAATGAATTTTAACTCACATATCATTTTCATTTCAAACTCATATTTTTAATATTCACAAAATAATCAGTTAGGGAATACTGAGTTGATCTGAATACAATGGCATCAACATAGATTTAAAAAATATTTTTTTTCCATTTTTATAAATTTTTTGGGATCTACAGTACCTTTTTCATAAATTTTTTCTAAAATAAATCCAATAATTCTAACATACAAAGCTCTTTGAGCTAGTTTAAATCCATACAAGATTTTCGTAAGTTTAAAACATGATCAAGATATTTTGAGACTACAAAACTAGGGGTTGTTCTACAAAAACATCTTCTTGAACAAAACCATTTATAAAATCACATTTAACATCCATTTGAAAATGTTTAAAATTAAATAATGTTGCAAAGGCTAATAGAATGCGATGAGATTCATGTCTATCAATCAGAGTATAGGTTTCTTCATAGTATATTCCCTTATATTGATTATGGACTATAGAAAAATATATTTCTTTATTTCCTATAATGAATCCATTTTCATCACATTTGTTTCTAAATACTTATTTTACACCAATTATAATATTTTTAGGTCTTCCACCCATGGTCCAGACTAGATTCCTTTTGAATTCATTTAGTACATCTTCCATTGCTTTAATCCAATATTCATCCCCTAATGCATCATTCGAAGTTTTAGGTTCAAAGTGAGATAGAAAAGAAAGATGTTCAATTTAATTTCTAAATGAATTTATAGTCCTTATGGGTTCATTTACATCACTAATAATATTATTATAGGGATTATTCCGATGAAACGATTGATTTGGGTTTTGTAAAACCTGATCAGCAAATTAAGATAGAAAGCCTTCTAGGGTAAATGTTTCAGAAACATTTTCTTGAGTTTTTTTATTTTTATAAGACTCGTCAATTAATTGTTGATAATAAATTTGTGAAAACATATCTGTTGATGTAGTAAGGGGTTTTTTAAAACAAATTGACCAATTTCATCAAATTTTACATGCACTTTTACCTCAACAGTACAATATTTTTTACTAAAGACTCTATAGGGATTAGAGGTATTGAAATAACCTAGAAAGAATACTTCATCAGATTTGGGTGAAAATTTATATATATTATATTTTTTAATCAATATGAATAATTTATTTCTAAATTCTCTGAAGTAAGATTCCTTAGTTTTTCAGATATTCCACAATTCATAAGGTGTTTTATTAAAAAAGGTCTTATTTTAAACTCGATTTATAGTATAACATTTTGTAGATATACCTTTATCCCAAAAATACAAAGCAATAGAGTATTCACTCAACAAGGTTCTAGTCATTTCATGAAGATTATGATTTCCTCTTTCAACAACACCATTTTACTGAGGGGGTTTTACAGATGAAAATATGTGAGTAATACCTTTCTTACAAAAAAAGGTTGAAAATCTGAATTTTGAAATTCATCACCAAGATAACTTAGAATAGTTATCAGTGGTAGTTTTTATTCATTTTTAACATGGTCTATAAATGTTATGAAATAGAATAAGGCTTAGGATTTCATTTCTATAAAATAGACCCATGTAAATCTGGAGTTGTCATAAACTAAAAAAATATATAGTATTTTACCCGAATGATTCCAGTTCTTGTAGGGCCTAAAAGATCTAGGTGAACTAACTTTAATGAATTACAATTTGAAACTTTATTAATTTATTTAAATCTAGTTTTATGTTTCTTTCCATATTGACAAGGGTCACAAACTTTTGAGTAATAATACCTGAGATCCGGTAGATCCTTAAAAATTATTTTCTTTTATAGTTTATAAAGGCTCATAAGCTTACCGTGTCCTAACCTTCTATTCCATAACCATGATTGGACTTCTATTGAACTAAATCAAGGTAAGTCTTGGAATCTAAGATCAAGTGTGTATACATTCTCGTGATTATGGGAAAAAATAATGAATTCTTCCTTGAAATTATGAACTAAGCATTTATCATTCCTAAAATTCACAAGGTATCCCACTTCACATAATTAACTTATTATTATAAGGTTGTTTTTAAGTCCTTTAACAAACATAACATTTGAAATTAAAACATTTCCTAAAAGAAAAATATTACCTATAGTAATGAACTTTCCCAGGTATTATCTTAAAATGCCACTCTTCAAACTTTCATTTTGATGATGTTTTCAACAAAATATTTTTTTTTGTCATATGTCAAGAACAACCACTGTCCATGTACCAAATATTCTTGTTGTTGGTAAACTTTTTGTTTTCTTGAAAAGAAAATATTTTCTCAGAACCCAAACTTGTTTAGATCCAGAAATGTTAGAAAAAAGAATTTTAGGAATCCAAATTTGTTTTCAAAATGAGCATCATGAAATCTTAAATATTGGTTTTTATTAAGAGAACAATTTCATTCCCAATGTCCACCACCTTGAAATTTAGTGAAAGATGGAGCACTTTGGGGAACAAAATAATTGTGACTAAAAATCAATTTTTAATGAGTATAACCAATTATAGAACTATTCCTTAGAGTTTGAATTTTAAAATACATTTTTTTAAATTATTTCCTAATAATAGTGAAATTTTTTAACAGTTTATAAAGATAAAATTCTTTTTATTATAGTCTAATGAAAAAATTATCATTCTCGGAAGAAATTGTTTTGGAATTTATTTTTTCAAAAACATGTTTCCTTAAAAGAATTTGTTCGAAATCAATAAAAAGTTTATCCTTATAAGAATTTACATTTATAAGGTTTTTTGAAATATTTTCAAAATAAAAAGTTTTCTTATCAATATATTTTGAAGGTAATGATATTTACTTTTTAAGGATAGATATTCTAGAGTTTCTCTTATTATGATTTCTCTATAGTTAAGAATTTTCATTCTCAAGTACTTTGGAAAATATGGATACATATTTAAAAGAAGATAAATTTTCCTATACTGAGGAAGATTATACATCTGAAGAGTAAGAATATATCTCATCTGTGTAATTAGCAATTAAAGATACATTTTTAAGAGATTCTGCATTGGGTACCTTAGCCATGAGAAATTATCTTCAATAGGTTATCTGGATATGAGTCCTACATTCTTCTAACTAGAAGATTAATATTCTGAATATTCGTATGAAGAATCACCACCTCTTTCACTCCAAGTATCATTTTATTTCATGATATTCTTTATGATTGACTTCAAATTATATTTCTTGTTTTTTTCAGAATGTTTTTGATTACTGTATTTTCTTTTGAGAAAAGGAATATCTGGTCTGATATGACCTACTCTTTTACGTTCATAACAAGTTACTTCTGAGCCTTTCTTGTCCCTTCTATCTTTATTTTTGAATGTGTACTGAAAATATTTCTTTACAACAATCTTGTCCATTCTTAGAGAAAAACATTCTAATTCATTCTATGAATGATCACTTTCACTGGATTCTAATATAAAAATAACTTTCTTAGATTTAGATATTGTAACCCCTTTTGGTGTCTTGGTTTTAGATGTAGTAGTAAAATCTACACTTCTATTACCATTCTTGTTTTTATTAAAATATGTATCTCTTTTCATTCTTGTCTCGTGTTGTAAGAGAGTACCAAATAATTCATCAACAGTGATTTGAGAAACAATCATACTCTCATTAATAGTTGTCCATTCTTATTCCACTTCTTTTGGAATTATATAGATTATCTTATCCATAATAACTTCATCATCAAGTCACTTTTATCCCTTAGATTTTATTCTACTATAAATAGTCATAAATCATTGTTTAATTTTACATATCGGTTCTCTATAGGGAAAAAATCATGATTTTCTACTCTAGGTATTGATCTTCTTATTTCTATTACATTGGATGTACTAAAATGTGTGAATTCCAGTTTCTTTCAGGTATAATTGGCTTCTTCACATGAATATGTATAACTCTATATATTTCAAGTCTCTCTTGGTAGGTAATGGTTCTAACATCCTTTTCTGTGATTTTGTAATATCCAGTGAGAATCAAAAAATTAATTACTCTAGTATTAATAACAAATGTCTTCAATCAATCTCCCCAGAACATATAATCATTCCCATCTAAAATAGGTGGTCTGGTTATATTCATATTTTCAATTCATTTAATATTCATTCCTTCCATCTTAGAATACAAAAAAATTATCTACACTCGTTAGTGTAGTTGTAGTTATAAATAAAAGATTTGCTATAGAAATAAAATTCTCTTACATAAATAAATAATGTAAATAAAATCAGTGGAAACCTCCTATGATACCAATTTTTTGGATTGATATATAGATGTAAATGTATATGATATAGAACAATACAAGAGGAGTTGAATTGTAGGTTTAAATTTTTGTTGATTTAAACTGTTAAGAATGAACTTAGTTGAGAAGGTCTTAAAATAATAAAATTCAAAATCAATTTGAATTACCTTATAGGACTTGAATCTTATGGATATGATAATATGTGGTATAAAAAGTAATGAAAAACAATAGTATTTTAATTGAGTATAATGATTAGATTAATAAAAATGCAAATGATTCTACCATAAAGCATATATAATATCTTAATAAAATATATAGTGAAAGAATCGTAATTGAAAAAAAATAAAATACATATTAATATGAATAGAAATAAGAAACAAAATTATTCCATTTCTATTATAGAATGAAGCAGAAATGTAAAGGAATTACAATTCTTTTATACCAAATAGTAGGGTATCCTTTCACCTAGGATAAATTGTATGTCTTACCACCTCCCTGGTAAGTCCTTGATATGATTATCGGCACGACTGTCTTCCTATCCCCATAATCCCTTGATTAAGAAAGTAATTGACAATTCTGTGTTTCAATCACATAAAATCTATCGATACAATGATTGGTAGCACCATCTTCCAATCCCCGAATCCCTCGATCGTTATAACAATGATCGGTCTTACAAAGCAGAAAAAATCACCTATAAAAAACAATAACATCGAATAAGGCATTCACGTCATGTATCATCAAGGATTTCACACAAAGCAAGAGATATGTCACACAATATCTATATATAACTTGAAAGATTAAAAAAATTAACACTCTTGTTCGAATGATCTCATATTTATAGGCCTCAACTTCTAAAAGTCGTATTTCCTCCTACAGTCATATTTCTCCAAAAACTTCAGAGGGACATGGACACCACACATTATAATTGTCAAATCAAAGAAAATACATGACATTTTTTTGATTAGTATATAACTAAATCAATGTAATTATCTCAGTTTGAAAGCACTAAGTACATAAGTATGAAATAATGTGTAAGACATGAGTTCAATGCATTCCATGAGTACGATTACTATTATGGTTGCAATGCTTATCATGATTACAATACATATAGTGGTTACGATACATATCATGCTTACGATACGATTAAAATTCTTAATGTTGTTCAATGCATATATTGGTTATGATGTATAACAGAGTTATGATGCTTGGTTATGTTTCATAATATGAGTACAATACATGACCTGGTTTCAATGCATGTGGTTACGATGCATTTTATGAATACGATACATAGTATGGTTGTGATGCATGTGGTTATGATGCATAACATAAATACGATACATAATATGGTTATGATGCATGTGGTTATGATGCATAACATGAATATGATACATAACCTCATTACGATTCATGTGGTTACGATGCATAACATGAATACAATACATATCCTTGTTATGATGCACATGGTTAAAATGCATAACATGCATAATATACATGACCTGGTTACGATGCATGTGGTTACGAAGCATGTGGTTACAATACATAATATGAATATGATATATTACCTGGTTATGATGCATGTGGTTATAATACATACCATGAATACGATACATGACTTGGTCACCATGCATGTGGTTACAAGTGTAAAACAATATATGTGATTACGATTGAAAACAAACAACATTTGATTTTGATGTATAACAACACCATGTGTGATTACGATGGACAAAAATATGTGATTATGATTGTAAAACAATATATGTGATTACAATTTGAAACAATAGTATTTGATTACGATATAAAAAACATTCATGATTATGATATACATGATTTGTTATTTCCAAAAAAAATATCAATGGGATAGTCAAAATGCATTTTAATTCAACAATACCCCCATAAATATTTCTCATATCATTCCTTCTTATCATTTAAATTGTTATTTTGCTGGAAATTCCATTTTTTTAACATCCATCCCATCCATTTGTCCAACAGAGAAAATTAATTCTCACTAAAACTAATATCAATTTCATTTGATTATTTAGATGATAAATATATTTTATAGGCATCGTACTTGTTTTAGAATTAGTAGTTGTAGTTTTATTAAAAAAATAAACCACCTTCTACTAATTTTCTTTCTTAGTGTCTCTCTTAAACTGATCCACAAATTTCATTAATGTTATGATAAGTGAATCAAGACTCAAAATAGTAAGATGTTTAGTATATTCCCATATTATCATATTTGTATCTCATTCATTTACAAGTTTACAATAATATTATTAGTAATAATATTACCATTAATATAAAATTCTATAATATCATAAAGACTATTCAAAATATTCATAAACCTTTAATGAATCTATGAAACTAATTAAATAGGTAGAAAATAAAAATCATAATAATTCACATGAAAATTTTATCTTCTGGTCCAAAAAATTAAATGTTTTGAAATGTGTAACCTTGTGTTTCATTCAAATTCCATAAATTTATTCACATGAATAAAATTAACTCAAGAAATTTCATGATACCAAAGATAAAAGTGTTCTCTCAACATTGTATTTTAGCTGAAATTTTATCTTCTATTCTCAAGTAATGTTTTTAATGGATGTATATAGAAAATTATAAACTCCAACCAATATATGATAATTTTCAACACCTAAATTGATAGAAACAAATTACATTATATCTAGATAGAATTCATGACTGGCACCAACAATAATAGGTGGTTAATTTTGATATAGATTATCTATCATTATAAGTTGTATATTTGATACCATAAATAAACATTGTCCCTAATATACATTTGTATAAGAAAAAATTGATAAATAAATTTATTCTGAAATTTTTATCATTAATGAATCTTCCAGAGATGGTTGAATTAAATATTTTAAAATATTATAAAAAATTTCTTCTTAAAACATGGTAAATTGAAAGGACATGAGTAGAGTATTAACAAAATAAAATAATAATAATAAAATAATAAAAGTAAAAAAACCATAAGAATTTTTTGAATTAAACAATTAACATAATGTTATAGCGTTGATTAATAAAAAATCTATACAAAGGAATAAACATACATTGAATAAATGAAAAAATAGAATTAAAAAATATATATTTGTATATAATAAAGCCATATCTAATGAGGTTATAAGTTAAAATCCATAATAACCTAAAATAAAAATTTATTAAATTATGATATCCATGTTATCTATAGCGACACATACTTTTCATATATAAATATTTCATTTTATTTGATAAATATTCAATAAAAAAAATTATTATCCATTCCAAAATCATATAGGTTTAGTGTCTTTATAATCAAGGATACATAAAAAACTTGTTTATAAGAGATCTAAATTATATCCTACTAATATTTTCATAACTACCACCCTTGTTAAGAATCTCTTAAATAAAACCATTATTCATAATCTCGGAAAAGGAAATGTGAGAAAGAGTAAGCTAAGATTATTAGTAAGAGTAAACAAAGTAGATATCAATGATCACTATATCATAAGATGATCATAATGGTATGAGAAAATGAGAAAAAAATTGAAAATCCAACCCAACATATAATAGATTATAATCATGAATCATGTAGTAAATCTTAGAAGTATAAATACAGGAATCATAAAATAATCAAATAATATATTCCTTGAGAACATAAAATTTTCATAATACAAAAGTATATAACATACACATAATCATAGAAAATTATTTATCTAGTCAATGATTACTAATAAGAATATAATAGTGGATATGGTTCACTCCCCATTCCATTATAACCATAGTCATGGTTCACTTCTATGACTATCACGGTGGACAAAGTCCCTTACTAAACTAGGATCAATCCCCATTATATTCCTTATTATCTCATGAGACATCCACAGTTAACCAATTAATTAGAGAGCTATATAATTATGAGTCTACCTATAACATAATTCTGATTATATATATGTGTGAAAAAAGATCATAAAATATTCATCACAACATAAACCATGGAAAATAAATGGGTTTTATAAACATGTTATCATTCCATTATAGCATAACCCATGGAAAAGAAACAGGTTTCATAAATGATTCATCATACATTAATTAACCTATAGGAATGAAATGGGTTTTATTTAATCATCCTTAAATCATAATCACTAGTCATAAAAAATGAAATTGGATTGTATCATTGGATCATATCCCCTATAAATCATAATTTATAAAAAATCATGTAATCATATATGAAAAATTATATTAAAATATCAGTGAATCATTTTTTGAGGAGAATATTCTTTTCACTTTGAAATCACTTATTTAAAATATAACAATTTCCCAAATATGAAGGGAAATATTTTAATTGAAAATAACACTGTAAAATATTAATCTAATATTTTAATAACACAATGGTCTTCATGGTGTAAAATGCAATTCTTTTTAGGTATGTTTAAAACAATGATTCATTTAACAATTATAGTAAAAAGTCAAAAGTAACTCGTTTGAAAAATGGATAGATGAATCTAATAAAACATTTTTTAAAAATTAAAAAATGGGTATAAGTGACATTAAAAAAGAATAGTTTAATATTAAAAATATTATTGAAATTTTTTTATAAAACATCGACCTCAAAGAAAATGGATTTTCTACCGAAGAGAAAAATAATGCCAATCTCTCTAAAAAGGAATATTTTAGTTTCTTAACTTATAAAAAAGTATAAAATGAAATGATTATAGATAATATAGAGAGATTAGTATTTTATAAATAAATTCATGGAATGTTTTTAGAGATAGTTCCTATATTTTGTCATTAAAAACTTTATCATAAATAGTCTTGATAAATAATGAGATTGTAATATACATCCCTTACCTTGATTTTCACATGATTTTAACACTCTCTAAACTCGTGTATAATAAAATATAATTTATTATAATTATATAATACAATCATTTATATATTTAAAATATAATATATAATCCAATTATAACATCTCAACACCCATTTATTAATAATTATTTATAAAAATCATTATTTTTGGGTGTTAACTGTTTCATTTTAGATAAGATTTTCAGGTTGTTAGTTCTATTCCTTATACATTGATCATGGTTACATAATCTCCATAATATTATAAATGATTAAAATATCATATATATTCATTATATATATTTATATTTATATCTAACCATAAAATGTAGAGATAGAAAAATGAATTACACTGTTCAAAGAGACAGTAAACCTTATGTACGCATGAAGGATGTTTTCAATTTTCGATTAAAGATTGAATGAAAGGTAAGTAAAAATTCACCTTTATAGAATAGTTAATATTTTATGTATTTAAAATATATTAATTAAATATATCCTTATTAAAATCCATGTAAATCATAATTGAAAAATGAATCACATCGCTTCGTAGAGGTGGTAGTCCACATATATGCATGAGAAACATATTAATTTTCCAAAGGATTTGAAGGTAAGAAGGTAGAGATGATATTATAATTATAGATGAATAATGTTATTTTAAATATCATACATATCCATTAAACCCATAATAATAAAAATCCATAATATATGGCGATGGAAAAATATTTGGACCACTACATGGAGGTGGTAGTCCACACATATGCATGAGTGATACTCTAACTTCCAATATGATTGAATAGAGGTGTATATTGAGGGTTTCATTGTAATAATAAAATTTAAGAATATTTATGGTAATAAATTTGTTATTTTATGATGAATACCATATATTTAGAGGAGGTAAAAGAAAAAATAAATTGAAAGAGGTTGGGTAAGATGATTACCTCCCCTTCGAATGTTCACCTTTAGATCCTTTCACAAGAACCCTTGGAATGGTATTTTGAGAGGAACAACACCTCTATATAGTGTCCTATGAAGTTTATAATATATTTTCTTAGCTTTTGGTTTGGATAGATGGCTCGATGATATGTAAAGAAGATAAATTATATGTTTCCCTTTATAAGTGGGGGAGAGGTCACAATTTGAATTTCTTAAACTAATAAAATATAATAATGTCATTCTCAAGAAAAAAAATTCCAAATGGCCCTATATTAAAATTTGGAATATGATTAGGTAGAATTATGAAAATATAATTTTATATATAAAATTTAAATTGGAAATTTCACCCTTATATCTTTGTTTAACCCCCGAAAAACCCCTTTTAACATTACCTATAGTGGCATGTTTTAAATGATTTTACTATTCATTATGAAAAAAATGAAAGTGGAATTATTAAAATTTTCAGAAATTATCATTAAATATATTTAATACATTTTAAAAAATTAAATCTCTAAAATTGGTAGAAATTACATTTAAAATTAAATAAAAAAACGAGAGGAAAAAATGTTTTCTTAAGTATAAAATGATTTTAGACCGAAGTCCATGTAAAACTAATCAAAATGACAATAATTAGATAATTAATAATATAAATGAAATAATTTTAAATTTAAAACCATTCTAAAACCATTTTAAAAAATACAAAATTATTTTAAAAATGTTTTAAATTAAATTAATGTTTTCAATAAAAGTAGTTTTTTAACTGTTCATCGAAAAATTAATCATTTAAAAAAAGTATAAAAAATTTAATCTAAGATTATTTTGAAATATTTATTTCAATAATAAATTACAATTTTTCAATTAAATTTTTTAAAAGTGTAAATAATAAATTATATTATTTTCTCCAAAAAAGAAAAAAACTATTTTTGAGGAAAAATTTACTAATCAGGACATTATTAAAAATTGAGTACATATTTATGAATATATTTGTATTATATTAAAAATTTATATGTTTTTTAAAATTGTGGAAATTTATATTCAAAGTAAAAATTTAATGGCTATGTTTTAAAAGTATACTCTATCAAGTCTCATTTATACTCGAGCTTCATGTATTACAAGATATCAAAACATTAAATTTATTTAAGGTGTAATATATCATAAAATATTGGGGTGTTATAATACACCTCCTTGAATTTGGATTATTCCCCCAAAATTCCATCACTATGATAAAAATTGGTTAGTATATATATATTTCATCACATCCTCTGGTTCCCATAGTGCCTCTTCAAAATTCCTATTTATCCAGAGAACATTAACTAGGTGAGTAGTTTTTTTCCATAGAAATTTTCTCTGAAATATTAGATTTAAACTTGTTCTTCATCATATAAAATATAATTCTATAGTTTCATGGCCTATGAGTTCAGTACATGTGGTGGATCATGTATGTACTTTCTTATGGGAGATACACATGACACATCATGAACTCGAGAGAGGTATGGTGGATGTGTAAAGTGATAATGTACCATCCATACTCAATTAATAATCATGAATGGGACAATATATCTATAACTAAAATTTCACTCCTTCCCAAATATCATAACCTTATTCCATGGAGATATTCATAGAAAGAACTCACCAACTTCAATTTTCCAATTTCACCAATGATTTTCAGTAGAAATTTTATTTGAACTCTCAACTATCTTAATGTGTTGCTAAATGGATATGAATTTATTTACCCATTATTTATCTAGAAATGTTCTCAATAGCCTTAATTCCCTAACTTCATCCCATCGTGGATGATTCCTTCACTTATTTCTATAAATGTATTCATAAGAATCCATCATAATGTTCAAGTGAAATATATTATTGTAAGAAAACATGATTACAGGATGGAATTGATCACAAAAAATTTTAAATCCATAGAAAAAGTACTAAAAATAATATAAAATACTTTAATGGTTCGAATAGACCAACCATTAAAATTAGGATGACAAGTATTACCAAAATAAAACTCAAAATCAAGGGCATGCTGAATATTTTAATATAACATTGTGGAAAACCTCATATCCCAATAAGATACTACATAATTTGGTACTCCAAATAACCTTACCACTAATTTAATTTATATTATGTAATGTTAATCAAGTGAGAAATATTTTATGATATAAATGAAGTGTGTTGACTTCATAAACATATTGAATATAACTCAAATTGATTTATAACCCATTGATGTTTTGGTGAGTCCAATAAAAAAAATCCATGGTGATGTATTCCCATTTCTATTATGGTATAGAAAATGGTTGTAACATCCCATTATACTTCATTCCCATCATCTTAAGTGTTTAACATTCCATGCATTGAGATAAATACTCTGCAGTATCTCTCTTCATGTTGTCCAACCAGAAATAGTCTTTCCAATATTTATACTTCTTTATACTTCCAAGATGAATAGATAATGATGAACTATGATCTACATCCAATATCCCATTATTCAAATATGGTATATAAGGAACACATACATGGTTCATGTACCTTATCATTCTATCACGGTCAAGGATAAATAGAAGAAACTTTCTTACCCTCTTCTAAAACATTACATATTCCTTTTTGTTCCTCTTTAGTCTTTACGTGGATAAATGGTTGAACACTCTATAGATATGTATAATATTTCTCCTCTTTATTAAATATTTCCAAATCTATTCTTTGATAATATAGAAATATTCAAACTTTTATGATCCTCATCATAGATAATATATAATTATCCTTTAGATTCAGAGCATCTACCACATTGTTTTCCTTCCCATAGTGGTAGTGTATTGGGCCGTCATAATCATTAATCAACTAGAACCATATTATCTGGCACATATTCATCTCTTTTTGAGTGAATATATAGTTTAAAATTTTATAACTAGTATATGTGTCACACATTTCTCTATAATGATAATTTATCCAGATCTTTAACGCATAAATTATCACCACTACAAGAAATTTCTATTTTTGGGACAGTGCTTTTGTGATGGATGCCCATTACAAAAGGTCATGTGTGATAAGAGTTCATTATTAATGCATCATTTTAAAAAAGAGTTGAAAAGGTAATTCTTTGGGATAGTATATCACAAATAGGCATTAATTACAATGGATTAAAAGTCAGTCACAAATGAATGTCTCTTTTTTTAAAAAAAAATCAATTTTGATGGACCATTGAAATTAATATTATTTGAGGTAGACTGTTCATCTATCACAAATAGTAATATTTACATAAAAAATAGAATAAAAAAGAATAAATAAAAAATATATTTTCTAGATAATTAAAATTTATCAAAATAAATGAAAATACTTAAAAATATTTAAAAAATATAAAACATTTAAAAATAATTAAATTTTTTTAAAAATATTTAATAAATTTAAAATAATTAAAAATATTACAGGAAATTAAAAATATTATAAATAAATTAAAATATTTATAGAAAAATTAAAATTTAAAATTTTAAAAATAAAAAATAAAAAATTTGTTAAAAATATTTTTAAAAATTAAAACAAATATAAAATTAATACATCATTTCAAACAACATATGTTTTTCGTCCCAATTTAAATAATATTTATAAAACATACCAAATCATCAATTGGTGTCAGGTGGAGGATGATCACTCAAATGATATGGGAGAAAACGTCATACCACCATCACATGCAAGCCGTCACATATACTCCAACATCTCCTCATCTCTCCGACTTTGCTACTTACACTCCTCTATCTCTCTCTACATATGTTGTATCATCTCGTCCGAAAATCTCAACCTCTCCTCATACCGTGAAATAGATAATGATGTTGATGACGACTCTCTGTGATCTACCTTCAAGCTCACTGTTGACAACACATTATAACCATAATAATGCATTGGTGTCCATTGGGAACTAATACCAATAACCTAACCTTTCCAAAAACCATGAAAATTCATCTATATCTAGACTGCCTCATGAAAACCATAATTTCTAGTGGAATCTTCTCCACTCTCTGCATAAGTCTCTCATGAATGAGACAGCATAGCCTCATAAATTTCCTTAAAATATAATTATAAATTATAATAACAATAAAATCAATATTAGTGAAATTTGAAAAAAAATATTTATCACAATATGGTGTTTTTGATGACCTACAAGTTCTCTTTTATGGGGATCAGTACATATAATGTTATAAACTTCAAACTCTTTTATATATGGGTCAGTAAATTCCTATATAATATAAAAATCATTTCATAGTTAAAGTATATATACATTAATATTTAATATCACATACTATTTGTCATTGACATATATCGAATGTATGGATTCCAGCCCTATCATGCCCCCCCTCAGATATGAATTCTAGATGATGACCTCCTCATAGAACTCTCTCCAACTAGTAGGAGTAAAAGCCTTCTCAAAACTGATATGAGATATAGTTAGGTCGATGGGAGATGCAAGACTGGTTGAAAATAACAGCAAAATAATTATCTATATATCACTTTATGAGGTTGCAAAAAAACTAAAGAAATCACTCACATAAAAAAATATTGCATGCCTATTGGATAGGATCTCTCAGGTTATTAGAAATGATAGAAAATAAATTCATCAACACAATTGAAAATATATGTTTTTAAATTTTAAAAATTAAATATTATTTAATAACATACAATCCAAATATCAGACATATGGTGATGCATGACGATGGGAACCCGGTCCCAAGACACCCATGGCATAGAAAAATAACTTCTTAGAATTACACCAACATACCCAATATCTAAATTCCAAAAACAATGAAAATAAAAACAAATAACAAAAATATTATTTCCAAAATTAATACAAAAAGTAAATATAAAATAAATATCTTAAGAAATTAAATATACCTCCTTAAATGATTATCAAAATCAATAGATGAAAATATCTCTATAACATGGTCTATAATCATCAATCGAGTAAGATTGATCCCCCTCCAAATTGGTGTAGCATCATGTGGATAACATGAATTAGGTTCATCAATGAAATTCCAACATTAGTGAGGTAATGTAATAGATCTTCAAGATAATATCTAGCCACCTAAAATAAATAATCTTACATATGATAAATTTTTAATAAATATACATATTATAAACAACTATTAAATACTATAATATAATAATCTTACCTATACATTATTATTAATACAAATATCAACTATAAAAATCATATAAATATCATACTATAATAATTAAATATAAATAAATTCCATAAACTAATAATTTAACATGTAAATTTTTTTTAATATATATAAAATATAAAAAACAAATAAATATCACATAGAATAAAAATTTATTTCCTATCAATAAATGTTCACAAGAATATCAAATATAAAAAACTAATGATTACTAGAATCAGAGAATGAATAAAATAGATCATCACGTCTAGCCATCTGAAACATAAAATATTACATATAAATAATTGTTAATAAAAATATAAAATATAGAAAACTAATAAATATCTGAATATAATAAACCTATCATGATCTTCTTCATCATTTTCATCTACGAAAATGTCTTCATTCGCATCTTCATCATTATACACTTCATTGAGAATTTCAGTTTCATCATCCCTTATTACATGATCAACATTATCTACATCATCATCCCTTAACAAGGGTGGGGGGGTTCTTGATTGATCTTTATATAGCATCGGGTGATAGGTATATTTTGGTATGTTTATAGAGAAATATAAATATGTTTCACTTCCACAGAACCATTTTCATTTTCATTAAACCGAGTTTTATGTGATTTAATTTTTATCACACTCCAACTATCATTTAAATCTCTCGAAACATCATAATAATAATCATAATAAACATGATGTTCTTGATTTTCCATCGTAAATGGTTCATTTGATGTAAGATGACTATTATATTTAATTTCAATGAATACATGTCATGGGTGAACTTATAAACCTTGATATGTATAAAATCAATGACATTTAAACATTGTTGCATAATTTGGTCGCAGATATCATAACTCAATTATTTCATCCAACATACCATAATAGTAAACTTCACTTTCTTTATGATGTTATCATTTCAAACAAACACTTGTAACAGCCCAAGATTTTATGAAAAATATTTTATTAATGTCTTGTACGCTACACCAAGAGGAGCTTTCACAATACACATCTCTGACCTGGCTTGAATTATACGCAATCGCGACCTTCCACGATAGTGTGTGTTGTACGCAACACCGAGTTTCGCTAAACAACGATATGCTATTAAGATATTATTAAAACTAGCCGTTATGAATAGTAATAACCACTTTTTGAAATTTTTTAAATTTTATTTTTCAAAATGGAATTCATTTTTGGATTCGTAATATCGAAATTAGCCTAGGGTGAAATTTTGGTATTTTTCTGAAAACTTTCAATTTTTGATGAATAGTGAAACCACTAAGTGGTAGGTTAAAAACTGAATTTTGCATAAAACTTAATTTTACCGCTTCTGTGAATGGAATTTCAAAAATCCGACAGACACGGTTAATATCAAGGACTAAAATGTGGTTCAATGAGATGAAAATAATTTTTGGTGAATAGTAACTTTTTACTTTTTTTTACCACGGTTAATAGTAAATAGGGTAACTAAGGGTAAATATGATATTACTATTACCCTAACACATGTCCTAATTCTATTGGATAAGTGTAATTCGACCAAAAACAACCTTATGAATATAATATGACCATTTAGGCCCACTTGGATTAGATTAGGACATTTATTATTATTTAATTCAAAGAAGAGTTAAAAGAGTTAAAATCGAAGTTTATTTACTAAAAGATTTTTAATATGGGGTTATACATAAGATAAATTCGACTATAAATATTCATTAGAAAGCTAAAAATATTTCCTACATAATAGTATTTTATTTTTAATTTTTAGACATTAAATAATTTAATTTATTTAGGACACAAGGATGATGCAGTAATTATCTTATTAATGAAATATTGACATAATTGATGTTATAAACACCAAAATAAATGTAATTTGAGACTTTTTATGAATTCCAATGATTTTCTAGGTTACTATGATATATTAGTGTTGATTTAATCAACTTGGTTTGAACATATAATTCTGTTATGACTTTCACAAAAATCATATATCAAATAGTGTCAAAATTGACACAAAATAGTTTTTAAATCAAATATTATATTATTAATTGTTATTTTATTCCTAAAAATATAAGGTTCGGCCAAATGACTTAGATAAGGATATATTTATTAATAATATACAATTTGGGGTTCGTTTGGCATGTTATAGTAAGTGTATTAACCATATAGTGAAAGAAAACAAAAAGACACGGTAAAAGTTAAATTATTTAACTTAGAGTTAAATCTAATTGATAAGGTTAAAATAATAACCTAAACTTGTCTAAATCCTATTGGTTGATAGGATTTCGACCCATCCCCACTTTAGCTTCGAAATAAGACCAATTGGAACCATTATAAACCGATTTTGAGATTAATATAAAATAATATTTTGAGGTATTCCTAAGGTGCCCCTCTCCTCCCTTATAAAAGGACACCTCCTCCCCCTCCTCCTCACACCAATTTGAGCACTCAAGCTCGGCCAACCCCTGCCAAAATCTCTTCTCCACTTCCCTAGCAACATCCTAGAGGTACTGGTCTTCTCCAAAGACCAATCTTAGTTCCTTAAGTGGAGGATTCAAAGAGGCGTTCCAAAGAAGAGGAGCTTCGGACACGAACAAAGCAAATCGGACCTAAGGTAAGGGAAATATCACAATCTCATTTTTATCCAAGATTGTTTATTCGTAAGTACTTACTGGGGTGTATTTTATCATCCACATCCATGTTTCATCAATATGTAATATTATTTCCATCCACCTACAATTGTTTAAATCCATTTTTACCCTTCGGTGAGTTTTTAGTAATATGTATGAAAGGAATCTTTTGTCGTTTTTCGTACGAGGTGCTTTTTGACTTTTTCGAAAAAATTACGAAGAATGTTTTTTTTAACTTATACGACAAGAATGGATTTATAAAACATTATTTCCAAGAATCTTCCTTTATAATCTTTCAAGTTTATTTTTAATCAACTTATTTTATTTTAAAGTCGTATGACATGTTATGAAAGGAAAAATGTTTTTGAAGTAGAAAGGATATTTTCCTCAAGAATGAAGTTCAAGTGTTTTATCAAAATTATTTTCCATCTAAGATGATAAAGGGTTCTGTTTTTTTATCCCTATTATTACATGGATTTGATTATGTTGTGATGGAAATATCTTTATAAATTCCTTTATCTTATATGAATTGTTTTATGATGTCATGTTGTTTAAGAATTCCATTTTTATTACATGGGTTATGCTATGATGTATGGTTTATGATTATGTGGCACACATAAGAAAGGATTCATTATAAGATGGGTGGGACCTATATCTCCCTCCAATTCATTGGGTAAATATTTTATATCTCATGAGATAGACAGGGCTGGAACGGTAGGTTATACCGGTTCAGTGAAACAGGACTGAAACGAGGGTTACTCGATTCAGAAAGGGACTTTGTCCACTAAGATAGTCTTGGAAATGAGTCTTGACTAACAAGAAATGATTCTCTATGATTATGTGTGTATGCCACAAAGTTTCATGTTTTATGTTATGATTATTGGGATTACATTTCACTTCTATGATTTATCCCATGTTATGATATTATGAGCTCTTTTGCAGGTTAAGATTTCCAAAAGCTATGTTCTTATGAATATGATGTGATTGATTTCTCTTTTGTTTACCCTTAATGAGCATTTGAGCTAACCCTTTTATGTTTTCTTTTCCCCAGGATATAAAGAAAGGTTTTAGGTAAAAAAAGGAAGATCTTTATGGGAGATATTGAAGATCTTTCACCACGATTAGAAGATTACGTTCCGAGTTTCCAAAGACACTAAACTATTACGATCCTTGTGTGTGTGATTTTGTTATGTACCAAGTATTCCGCAAAAGTAATGTAATGTCCATGTACGTCAAGATACGGGTCTCTACAGTTGGTATCAGAGGAAAAGGAGGTAGTAATGTATCCGATCCTTGGGAACTCTCACATGTGAGCGTTGGACGAAGCATGGCTCTCCGCCCAAGGGCTTCATGAGGAAATGGCTGCCACTGGGGATGGTGGTGTGTCCCGCCCAGGGGGTGTAGCCGCCCATGGAGTGCCCTGATAGGTATCAACTATACTCCACTGGAAGTAATTCCAGACCGCTACAGTTGGTATCAGAGGAAAGGTTTAGTCAACCTTTGGAAACTAGGATGCGAAAACGTTAGTGAGATCCCTAGAGATATTTCTACGGTATGTCTAGGGATGTCCCTAAGGTTAAGTAGACGTATAAGTTATAGTAATAGAACTACGCTAACGATCATTGAATTAAACCTAATATGTTAGATATTGAAGGTACTCCCCCCTTTATTATGTTGTTTTCCCTAGCATGATTTTTGCCTCTCACACTATTCATTTTGGGTTTTAGAAAATGGCTGGAAACAAGATGATTCACGATAATGGAGGATATGATGGACAATGGAATGATATTCTTCATGAGCAACAAAATAAAATGGGATTTGGAAGTCCAAAGATCATTATTATGCCGAATCAGCAGTCTCATAATATGATCAATAAAGTAAAATTTGGTAAGTTTCCTGACTCGGCTAATAAGAGAAAGATGGAGTTTCATGATGATCATAGAGGAAAGAAAGTTCAATTTCCCCTATGTAAATCATGTGGGAAGAGGCATCAAGGAGAATGTTTCAAAGGAACTGGAAGATGCTTTGGGTGTGGAAAAGAAGGACACAAAGCCATTAAGTGCAAAGGAAAAGGTTCAGTTAACACCAGGGATGAAGATAATGGTATTGCTATGACATCAAAAATGGTTATGTGTTTTAAATGTGGAATGTATGGGCATTATGCAAACAAATGCCCTAAGGGAAAGACTCATGAAGAGAATCAGTATAGTCATATGGGTAGTATTTATGTGGATGATGATGAAGAGACTATAAATGATATATGAGATGAAAGAATTGTTGAAGCTCGGTCAACGGTTTAAGAATGTAGTGGAATGATGACTTGTTTATCATGTGTAATATTGTATAAGTAATCTCATGGTACTATGGAATAAAGATACATCTAAGGATTATTACACTGTTGTCCTTCCTTGAGTTTTGAAAGTGTATGATTAATAGTACAAGTATCCATGAAAGGTTATTCAGATATTTTTGGAATGTAGATGATATGTGCATAATGAATGGATAAGACGATAATGAGATGTTTGATTGTATTCATGAGATCATGATTGATATAAGGACTAAGTGATATCATGGTTTGAGTATATAGAATTTTGAGGATTTTGGTATGTGGAAAGTGTTAACTTTTAACTGCATTCAAGTTTTCACTAAGGTTCAATGGGTATTCAAGAGAGTACAAGATTAAGGCCTTTGAATGTTTGGAATGTGTCCAACAAGATATATCTTATGATATATGGGGATCAACGATGGTATTAAATCTCTGGTAATCGTTTTCACTATGTTATGAGAATGGACTGCAGTATTATGGATAGGACTAAAGATTGGAATGGATTATGTTGGACATAAGTTAGTATTGTTTAAGGATAGAAGTTTTGTCGATATTATGGGATGTTATAGTAATATAGTTTTAGAAAAAGGACAACCTGCAGGATGGGCGACAGCCCATCGCTTCGGACAAGGCTGTGGGAATCGAACCCACAACCGAAGTGCGACTGGCCTTTATCACCTACCACTGGCCTACAGGAAGTCCCTGTTTAGTAGAAACTAGTTTTATTATATTAAGCAGTATGATATATGAAGTATAAGTCCATTTTAGGAACCATATATGCTTTATCTCACTATAGATCGACTTATGTATATAATTTTTGCTAACCTTTTGTTTGAGACAGATGGAATGACCCGTCATTCTATCACATGATCTGCTAACACTTCACGAATAACAAATTCAACTTCATTTATTTAAGAGATGAAGTGGAAATTGTTCGAGGCATGAACAACAGTGATATTGTACCAAAATAAAGAAAGTATTTATTCTAATTCAAATTTTCAACTTTAGGGAAATGATCTTGAAAACCAAAAATGTTGTCCTAGTGATCTTATACCTGATGAATCGGATGGTACCTTAGATCGTCACAAATTTATGGATTTGTGATTGTTGGCTTTTCGATAGCCATGTTCTCTACCACTCTCCATCAGAACATGATGGTTAGATTTCTCTTCCATATCCATATTTTCACCTATGTGGAAACCCAGTGATTAGTTTATTTGGGTAATCGTTACATTTCATAATTTAGTTTTTAAAGCCAAGTTTTGGTATTTCTTTTTTACGATGTGGGTTTCTATTAAAGAAACTTTCGAATAGTAAACCATTTATAACCCCGACGAATTTCGAGGGCGAAATTCATTTTAAGGGGGGTAGAATGTAACAGCCCGAGATTTTATGAAAAATATTTTATTAATGTCTTGTACGCTACACCAACAGGAGCTTTCACAATACACATCTCTGACCTGGCTTGAATTATACGCAATCGCGACCTTCCACGATAGCGTGTGTTGTACGCAACACTGAGTTTCGCTAAACAACGATATGCTATTAAGATATTATTAAAACTAGCCGTTATAAATAGTAATAACCACTTTTTGAAATTTTGTAAATTTTATTTTTCAAAATGGAATTCATTTTTGGATTCGTAATATCGAAATTAGCCTAGGGTGAAATTTTGGTATTTTTCTGAAAACTTTCAATTTTTGATGAATAGTGAAACCACTAAGTGGTAGGTTAAAAACTGAATTTTGCATAAAACTTAATTTTACCGCTTCTGTGAATGGAATTTCAAAAATCCGACAGACACGGTTAATATCAAGGACTAAAATGTGGTTCAATGAGATGAAAATAATTTTTGGTGAATAGTAACTTTTTACTTTTTTTTACCACGGTTAATAGTAAATAGGGTAACTAAGGGTAACTATGATATTACTATTACCCTAACACATGTCCTAATTCTATTGGATAAGTGTAATTCGACCAAAACCAACCTTATGAATATAATATGACCATTTAGGCCCACTTGGATTAGATTAGGACATTTATTATTATTTAATTCAAAGAAGAGTTAAAAGAGTTAAAATCAAAGTTTATTTACTAAAAGATTTTTAATATGGGGTTATACATAAGATAAATTCGACTATAAATATTCATTAGAAAGCTAAAACGATTTCCTACATAATGGTATTTTATTTGTAATTTTTAGACATTAAATAATTTAATTTATTTAGGACACAAGGATGATGCAGTAATTATCTTATTAATGAAATATTGACATAATTGATGTTATAAACACCAAAATAAATGTAATTTGAGACTTTTTATGAATTCCACTAATTTTCTAGGTTACTATGATATATTAGTGTTGATTTAATCAACTTGGTTCGAACATATAATTCTGTTATGACTTTCACAAAAATCATATATCAAATAGTGTCAAAATTGACACAAAATAGTTTTTAAATCAAATATTATATTATTAATTGTTGTTTTATTCCTAAAAATCTAAGGTTCAGCCAAATGACTTAGATAAGGATATATTTATTAATAATATACAATTTGGGGTTCGTTTGGCATGTTATAGTAAGTGTATTAACCATATAGTGAAAGAAAACAAAAAGACCCGGTAAAAGTTAAATTATTTAACTTAGAGTTAAATCTAATTGATAAGGTTAAAATAATAACCTAAACTTGGTAAATCCTATTGGTTGATAGGATTTCGACCCATCCCCACTTTAGCTTCGAAATAAGACCATTTGGAATCATTATAAACCGATTTTGACATTAATATAAAATAATATTTTGAGGTATTCCTAAGGTGCCCCTCTCCTCCCTTATAAAAGGACACCTCCTCCCCCTCCTCCTCACACCAATTTGAGCACTAAAGCTCGGCCAACCCCTGCCAAAATCTCTTCTCCACTTCCCTAGAAACATACTAGAGGTCCTGGTCTTCTCCAAAGACCAATATTAGTTCCTTATGTGGAGGATTCAAAGAGGCGTTCCAAAGAAGAGGAGCTTCGGACACGAACAAAGCAAATCGGACCTAAGGTAAGGGAAATATCACAATCTCATTTTTATCCGAGATTGTTTATTCGTTAGTACTTACTGGGGTGTATTTTATCATCCACATCCATGTTTCATCAATATGTAATATTATTTCCATCCACCTACAATTGTTTAAATCCATTTTTACCCTTCGGTGAGTTTTTAGTAATATGTATGAAAGGAATCTTTTGTCGTTTTTCGTACGAGGTACTTTTTGACTTTTCCGACAAAAGTACGAAGAATGTTTTTTTTAAACTTATATGACAAGAATGGATTTTTAAAACATTATTTCCAAGAATCTTCCTTTATAAGCTTTCAAGTTTATTTTTAATCAACTTCTTTTATTTTAAAGTCGTATGACATGTTATGAAAGGAAAAATGTTTTTGAAGTAGAAATGATATTTTCCTCAAGAATGAAGTTCAAGTGTTTTATCAAGATTATTTTCCATCTAAGATGATAAAGGGTTCTGTTTTTTTATCCCTATTATTACATGGATTTGATTATGTTGTGATGGAAATATCTTTATGAATTCCTTTATCTTATATGAATTGTTTTATGATGTCATGTTGTTTAAGAATTCCATTTTCATTACATGGGTTACGCTATGATGTATGGTTTATGATTATGTGGCACACATAAGAAAGGATTCATTATAAGATGGGTGGGACCTATATCTCCCTCCAATGCATTGGGTAAAGATTTTATATCTCATGAGATAGACAGGGCTGGAACGGTAGGTTATACCCGTTCAGTGAAACAGGACTGAAATGAGGGTTACTCGATTCAGAAAGGGACTTTGTCCACTAAGATAGTCTTGTCAATGAGTCTTGACTAACAATAAATGATTCTCTATGATTATGTGTGTATGCCACAAAGTTTCATGTTTTATGTTATGATTATTGGGATTACATTTCACTTCTATGATTTATCCCATGTTATGATATTATGAGCTCTTTTGCAGGTTAAGATTTCCAAAAGCTATGTTCTTATGAATATGATGTGATTGATTTCTCTTTTGTTTACCCTTACTGAGCATTTGAGCTCACCCATTTATGTTTTCTTTTCCCCAGGATATAAAGAAAGGTTTTAGGTAAAAAAAAAGGGAAGATCTTTATGGGAGATATTGAAGATCTTTCACCACGATTAGAAGATTACGTTCCGAGTTTCCAAAGATACTAAACTATTACGATCCTTGTGTGTGTGTTTTTGTTATGTACCAAGTATTCCGCAAAAGTAATGTAATGTCCATGTATGTCAAGATACGGGTCTCTACACACTACTATTTATTAATCTCTTTGAGTCATTGAATATGTGTGTATAGAATCAAAATACATTAACTACATACCAATTATAAGATTTTTCCAGTTTTGATGGTAGGTTTTTGAGCACACACTATAAATTTTATTTTCACATTGTGTTCCCTGAAAAAAATAAAAAAGTTTAATAATTTGTATCATTTCAAAATTTATTTATTTTTCCATAATAATGAAATTAAATTACTAGTGTTTAAAACTAATATATATAATTTTGTTAATGATATTCTTCAAGGGAATCATATGTAATTTGTATAAATGTTTTTCTAATATGGTTTTTAGATATTATATAATGAAATTTAATTAAAATAAAAGTATCTTTTATAAGAAAATAAAAATTAATAAGTATTAGTTACTACACAAATAATGTCATATATTCATAATTTACTAGAACATACATATGAGATCTGTAGAGTTATTTATCTGAAATCCAACATTCACAATAACCACCAAAACCAAGCTCTATCCGATCAAAAACAAATAATTGATGTCATGTGACATCATCAATATTTGTCTCATTGTAACCCATCCAATTATGTTTTAAAAGATATTCTGCTTGAAAATAAGAAGATTAGAGTTTTAAAATTTCCACAAGAAACTATGCTTATTCATTTGAACCTTTAACGACTGATTTTTTTACAAAAAATCATCTTTAAATTTTGAATACATATCAAACAAATTTTTACCGGTCCTCCACATTTAGCTTCATACCATAAATGAAATATTAAATGTTCCATTTATTAAAATAATGTTAGTGGAAATATTTTCTCTAATCTACCTAAAATATTAACAACTTTTTAAAACATAATCAATACATCATAATCATAAGTTGTCACAAAAATATCTCAAAAGAAAAATGATATTTTAGTCAACATGTCTCATATTTATTAATTCAACAACCCTTTAAGACCAACATGGAGTAATCTATTCATTATGATATGAAAGTCATTATATTTTAAACCGGTAATATTCTCATTTCTTTTGTAGTGAGAAAAATTATAATAATAACCATCTAGTAATATAAAATCGTGATTCCATTTAAAAAAATAAAAATTACTTCCTTAAAAATTTGTGTAAGCTGCTTTGGGCTTCATTAACTTATGTAATCTTTCATATTCAAATAATTTAAGATCAAGATGCCTAAAAATCTGGGAAAGATCTAACTATGCATTTATATTATCTTTGGTCTTAACAAGTGTTTCCAACACATTATATAATATGTTATTGAAAAATTCCTCTTGATATGCATTACATCTAACATGTGACGAACGAACAAATCAGACCAATATGATAGGTCCTAAAAAATAATCTATTTTATACAATTATGATCACTCTCAAAACTATTTTATTGTTTGTTCATTTATGGTTGTGTCAAAAGTAATATATGGTAATGAATAGAAGAGAGATTTCACCATAATACCTGAGAGCACTACTAGAGGTTTTTCCATTTCAATTTGACATTAAGTAAAATTATTTATTTTCTTTCAAAAAGGGTGATGCACTGGAAGAAATTTATGATGGAATTCAAAATAACTAGTATTTCTCACTTTACCAAGAATAAATTATTTTTTATTTGCCATTCCCCATGGAAATGATATTATACTATATGTGATCCATCTTGATAACATACCAAGCACCAAAAAATCAAGGATCATTTATATTAATACAACCTTCAGGTTTAAAATTAGGGTTTACAACTATATCAAATTTATTAACACTATTGTTCCATAATAATGTGAACTCCTCAATTAGTAGATTAAAATAAATATCAATATTTTTATTTTGATGTCATAGAATTAATAACACAAAATATATATATGGTTCATTCATCTTCATCCAAAGAGGTAAGTTGTATAGAGTAATGAAAAAAGGCCAATAATAATATTGAATACCATAAAAACCAAATGAAAAAAACCAATCATTAGAAAGACCCCACCATAGGTTACAAGGATATAAAGAAAAATAATGTTACATATAATACATATACTTCCTTGAATCACCACCACATTGATGATTTAAGCATTTACTGATTGAAATATTTGATTGATTCTATTTCATCAATGAAATTGTCTTGTCAGACATAAATAAATACTATAAATGATGTGTAATTATAAAATATCTCAATTGTTTCATTAGAAATTTGGAATTTCCTTGTTGCACCTCTTCATACCTCGATTCTCTACATGTTATACAATTAACTAAGTAATAATAATTAAAAAAAATATAATATGTTATAATTTAAACATGCATGAATATTCAAAAAACTAAGACCCAAATTATGGAACAACCTCTAACATTCATAGAGAGTTGCCGATAATGTATTTCTATTAGGAAACAAATATTTAACAAATAATAATATCTAATCAAACAAATTATTTCAAATTCCAAAATCTATTGTAATAACCATAAATTTTGTAAAAAAATTAGTTTTCTCATCTAAAATCTCATATATATGGCCTCCCAAGTATTTTTAAAAAAATTAAAAAACATGAGAAAATTATTAAACATGATTTGTAATATCAATCTTAGTTGTTTTCTCCCAGAATAGGAAGACTAATAGAATCATGTACTAAATTATGAAATTGTATATTCATATCCAAAAAGTTTTATTTTATATTTAATTTTGTTGATCTTGTCGATACAAAAAATAATAATCTTTTTGAAAACCCAAATGAAAAAGATTAAGTACAATAATTTGAAAGGCTTCAATTCTCCTAAGATCAAATTTAGAAAATGAAAATTTAATTTTTCCATTCAAAAATTATGAATTACATAATAAAAATGATATAAAATTTTCAACATAATGAATTTATAAAAGATTTTTACCAGATATTTTGGAATTTTTGTTATGATTTAACCAACCATGATCACATAATCTACACTGGTGTGTATTTCATGAGTCCATAGTTATATAAAAATAATAGAAATAAGAATAATTATTACTAATTATTTTTAATAATTTTAAATTATTATTATATTTTTAAACCTTGAAATATTTTATGGAATATGATCGGAGTCTTTCACTTTGTTAGCACTAGATTCTGAGGCCCTTAAAGGCTCGTCGCAGATAGAATAAAAATATTAAATATATTATATCATACACACACTATTTTCTGAAAATAATAGAATACATCTTGAGTGGTGTCTCATATGATAAATCTGATACCACCTCTAGCTCTGAGATATATTGGTTAACCTATGCATGAAATAACATTTGTGTGTGTTAGGTGTTTTATTACATTGCAGATGAGGTTATTTTGTTTAATATTTTTTATAAAAAAAATTAAGTGTCACTAAAATTGTGTATCATATGAAAATTCAGATTCCACTATTAGGTTCAGGATGTGTGGTTTACCCTAAATGTGATATAATATTTGTGCATGTTGAGATTTTGGTAACATCATTCAAAATAATAATTCATTTGATTTTTATTTTTTTTACGAAAAAATTGACGTATCTACATAACTGTGTATAATATCAAAAATATGAGACCTCCATTAGATAGGGGATATTGGATTTATTGTAGGTGTTATATAACCATTGGGTGGGTCGAGTGTTTGGTTACATGGAACATGAGGGTAATTTATTTAATAATTATATTATAATTTTTTTATAAAATTTATTCATCACCAAAACTAATTTTCGTATGAAAATTCATAGAAAACTATTAGTTCTAGGATGTGGGGTTTACGATAGACATGGTATAACATTTATACGCATCAATATTTTGATAACTTCTTGCATGATGGTAAGTCTTTTAATTTTTTTTTCTTATATTTTCTTTCCAAAAATTAATGTTTCTCTTAAATTGTGTATCATATGAGAAATATGAGACCACCTTTGTGTTAGAGGTGTTGGGTTACCCTAGGCGCATCATAAAATTTATTTACATTGGTTATTTGGTTATATTTCAGGAAATGGAAATTCATTTAGAATTTTTATTTTAATTTATTATAATAAATTAATATATCCCTCAAATTATGTATCATATGAAAAATCAGAGACAACCATCAGCTAGGGGGTGTGACTTTTACCCTCAATGCTACATAACGCTTTTTCCATCGAGAGTTTCGTAACATCATTCATGATGGTAATTCCATTTAATATAATTATTATCAGTTTTTACAAAAAAATGTTGTATCTCTATAATATTATATTTTACCAGAAATATGAGTCCACTGTTACAATGGGGATTCAAGCTTTATCCTTGGAATGAAATAATATTGTATGTTTCAGGTGTTTGGTTACATGGAAGGTGAGGGTAATTCATTCAATATTTTTATTGTAATATTTTATAAAAAATCTATGTATCTCACAAATGGTGCATCATATGAAAAATTAGAGACCACCATTAGGTTCGAGATGTGGGGTTTACCATAGAAATGACAAAACAATTATGTGCATTGAGTGTTTGGTAACATCACGCATGATGTAAATTCATTTAATTTAATTATTATAATTTTTTAGAAAAAAATGAATTATCTCCCAAATGATATATCATATTTTATATCTGACACCACCATTATGTCCATGATATTGGGGTTTCCCTATGGGTGACATGATATTGGTGTTTTTTGGGTGTTTGGTTTCATTTCACATTAGGTTAATTTGTTTAATATTTTCCTTATGATTTATTATAAAAACTAAATTTTCACTCAAACTATGCATCGTATGAAAAATCAGACACAACCATCTGGTCTGGTATGTATGGTTTACCGTATATCTGAAAAAAAAATTGTACATTGATAGTATGGTAACATCATCCATGATGGTAATTATATTTAATATTTTTATTATATTTTTTAAAAAATATTTAAAGTATCTATGTAATTATGTATCGTGCCAAAAATTTGAGGCCACCATTAGATCGAGGATGCTATGTTTACCCTAAGTGCAACATAACATTCGTGCACACCGGTTGTTTGGTAGCATCACACGTGAGAGTATAATTTTTAATATTTTATTAATATCAAATATATATTAAAAAATTTATATGAATTATTAATAAAAACTATTTTAAATACTAAAAAAATTATATTCATTATTGTTAATTTCTAGTAGTTATTATTTTTTATAATTTTTTGTACGTTTTGAAAAAAAAATTATTTATTACAAATGTTTTTAAATTTTTACTTTTTGATAAATTATTTGTTAACAAGAAGTACTTTTTTTATTTATTACTGAATTTATAATAAATATTACTAAATTTAAATTATTACAAGTATTTCATATTTTTTTGTTTAAAAATTTTCATAATTTCCTAAATATTATAAATTGTTAATAATATTTTGTAATTAAAACTAGTTTTTACCATTTATTAATAATATAGAATAATTATGAAAAAATTATTATAAATTATTTAATGATTTATTTTAATTATTTTAATTATTATTATATTTTTAATAATTCTAATATATATCATAATTTTTTAATTAATATAAATACATCAAATATATTCTGACTCTTTTTTATAGAAATATACATATCAAATTTATATAAACACACACTCACACATAATAAACCATACACTTTTTTAAAACTTATATATATATATATATATAGATGTTAATATATATATATATATATATTACACGATTTATTAATCAAATATATTTTTACATTTATTTTAAAGAAATATATATATAAGATCAATACATACACTCACACACACACATATATATATATATCAAAAAACATATTTGTTTTTTAAACATTTATATATGTGTGTGTGTATAAAAAAATACAAGTTTTTTTAAATCTTACATATATATTAACATGTTAATATATATATATATATATATATATATATATATATTAGAAACCATATATTCTTTTTATAAATATATAAATATATATTATAAACCTGACACACCTTTATAAAATGTTTATATATTTATATTCTTAAGGTATTAATTAGATATATATGTAACACATCAAGCTTCCACGGTACGCTTCTCTTTGAATAATATGGTAGCGTGTATTGTATGCAACTTTGAGTTCTAACACACACCACAACCAATAAAACTAGCTGTTATGAATAGTAATACCCACTTTTCAAAATTTTATAAATTTAATCTTTTAAAATGGAATTCGTTTTTGGATTCAAAATATCAAAATTAGCCTAGGGTGAATTTTTGGTATTTTTCTGAAAATGTTCAATTTTTAATGAATACTGAAAAAACACAGAGTTATAGTTTAAAACAAAATTTTTAATTAAATAATTATTCATTTAATTTATATTTAATTAAGGTCAAAATAATACATAATATCTATATAAGCTCAATGTAATTCATTGGAGTTAGTTTAGAATAATTTTAGATATATAGAAAATTTATTGAACTTTTCACCGTATTTTACCCACCTTCTAGGAAAATTTTCAAATACAAATAAAACATAATTTTACCACTTCTTTGAGTGGAATTTTGAAAATCCGAGAAACATTGTTAATATAAAAGAGTAAAATTTGGTTCAATAAGATAAAAATAATTTTTGGTGAATAGTAAATTTTTACTTTTATTTACCATGGTTAAAAGTAAATAGGGTAATTAAGGGTAAAAATGATATTAATATTACCATAAAACATGTCCTAATTCTATTGTACAAGTGTATCTCGACCAAAAACAACCTTAGGGAAGAAATATTATCATTTGGGTCCACCTGGATGAGATTAGACCATTTATTATTATTTAATTTAAAGAAGAGTTAAAAGAGTTAAAATCAAAGTTTAATTATTAAAACATTTTTAATATAGGGTTATAAAGAGATAAATTAGATTTTAAATATTTATTAGAAAGATAAAACTATTTCCTACATAATGGTATTTTATTTATAATTTTTAGACCTTAAATAATTTAATTTATTTATGACACAATGGTGATGCAGTAATTACCTAATTAATGAAATATTAAAATAGTTGATATTATAAATATCTAAATAAATGTAATTTGAGACTTTTTATAAATTCCAATAATTTTATTTGTTAATATGACATGTTATTATTGATTTAATTATGTTTTTTCGAAGTAATCATGCTGTTATTATTTTCACAAAAATCAAAACCAAATTGTGTCAAAATTGACATAAAAGAGTTTTTAAAACAAATATTATATTATTAATTGATATTCAATTCCTAAAACTATAAGTATAGGCCAAAAGACTTATATAATGATAGGTGTATCATTAATGAACCACTTGGGGTTATTTTGGATATATATGGTAATTTTATTAACAATATAATATGAAAATATAAAGAGACATGGTAAATGTCAAATTATTTAACTAAGAGTGAAATATAATTGATAAGGTTAATTTAGTGACACAAACCTATCTAAAATATATTTGTTGAAAGTATTTAGACCCATACCCTCAGTATCCTCAAAATAAGTCACTTTGGAGCCATTATAAACCAAATATGAATTTATTATAAAATAATATTTTGAGTTTTTCCTAAGGTGCCCCTCACCCCTCTTATAAAAGGGCACTACCCCTTCTCTCAAATTCATACCTTTAAATCCTTTTTGTTCGGAAAAACCCTACCAAAATATCCTATCAACTGCCCTCACTTCAACCTAGAGGCCTTAGTTTGATCATAAATCCTACCTATGGAGCCCTTTTGATAAAATCAAAAGAAAGAACCCGAAGAAGAGGTAATGTTTTCACCACCCTCTTTCAAGTTCCTTTCTTCTTCCACTTATTATTTATTTGTTATTTCCATTATAAAATAATAACTCTAGTATATTATATATAATGTGCTATTATTATAAATATGGTATAACCATATTCAGTATTCTATGCATCCTTTGAATGACATGTCACCATACCTGCGTACATACGGCTTACCGTCTCCACGTCGGGGTGTAATTGTTATTCAATATATTATTATTTGGATGGGTATAATAATGATGTTTAATTAATGTAAGTAATAAATATAAAATTATAATTATTCTATATATATGATATACCATCCAATTATATATTATTTTAATATCAAAAGAATGATATTGTCGCTCGTGCGTACGTACGGACTACCGTCTCCACGAACGCGATGAGATTCATTCCCCATCGTATCCATTCAAGAATAATTCTCATGTAATGATTAAAAATAATGTTTAAGGACTTGATATAATTCTGTATATGAATAAGATACAACATATCTATAAAAAACACGACTTATTTAACAAAACATATAAAATAATACGAGTAAGTTAACACCCGAAATGACGATAATACTTAAATATTATTAATAAAGCATTATTAAAAGATTGTATGTGATATCATATTAATGTATATTATTCTTATATAATTTAATAACAATTTTTCACCATTATACAAGAGGTTAACCTACCCTCAACCAAATAAAGGTACATGTTAAGGTTTTATTTCACAATCTCTTCATTACCCGAGGTTGTTTATACGTAATTATCTACTAGGACCTCTTTATCATCCACATCCATGTTTCTTAAAAATGTATTCCAAAACATTTTTACTATTTACTAGACTATGGGTTATAGTCATTTATAACCTTGTTTGACTTTTATAAAATTGTTTGAAAGGAATCTTTCCATCATTTTCCAATCAAGGTTCTTTTTAACCTTTTCGATAAAATTAAGGTAAGAATGTATTTTTTTGACTTATACGGAGGGTGAGGCTATTTTCCACCATTGTAAAATCCTCGAAGAATCCCTTAAAAGCTTATAAGAATATTTTGAATGTAAATTTTTTATTTTATAATTATGTGACTTATAAATGATTTAAAAAAAGAGATATTTCTTTCAAATAGTATTGATTCCATCTATGTCAACATCCTTTGATGGATTTTAAGCTTATTTGAAGTTGATTTATTATGATACAAAACTTCCATATTGTATTGAAGGTTTGTGATATTTTTGACTGTGGATGTTTTATTTTTATACCATTCATGGTTTATGGAGAATGTATTGACATTTCATATGCTATTTTTGATACATATGTTTATGTTATGTTTAAACCTATCCATATGAGGAATGCATTGGACTTAATAAGTGACGGGTAGAGCCTGCTATAGCTCATCGATGCATCAGTATGTCTCATGAGAAAAACTAGTGTCTTGGCACAAGGCCTTGAAAAAACCTTATTTTTAGTCTTCGCACGAGACCTTGACTATGTGGTTATGATAGTTTGGTATTATGAATTCTATATTTAAAAAAGTGGTTATTGATATTGCATGTGATTATTCGACTAGTATAATATCCATGTGAATAAGAAAATGGAATTTTTTCAATTTATTTTTTCCATGTTATGTTGAGGTTCAAGTTTAAAAGGCTTTTGTTTTAGTTATGCCTTGACTTAAATGTTAATTTTTATTTAAGAAGGTTCCCGCTATATTGTTATCCTTACTGAGCATCTGAGCTCACCCATTTCAATGTTTTATTTTTCCCAGGATGTGAAGAAGTATTTTATGAATGACCTGCAGAGATAGTATGAGGTAATATAAAGACAATATTTTGTTGTAGTTTTTCACTTTATTATGTAATGTAAGACTTATGAATGTATCTAGTGTTTCCAAGGATACTAAACTAATCGGCCTTTCAAGACTTGATCTTTTGTGATCATGCCAATGTTATGTAATAATGCACCGACTCTGGGTAACTGGGGTCAGGGTGTTACAGTTGGTACGAGTGGAAGTTTAGTACAAACCATAGAAGCTATATTTAGACAAACACTTATTAGAACACATATACCTAATATGGAATTTAAGGATTAGTATAGAAAAAATTTCTATAAATTTGGTAATGTAGAGATTTTGTGAATTTTCCAAGCAAATACGTCCCTGTCTGGATACTAGCAGGTAGAGGCGGCTCTGGCACAAATATACATAGGGGTAAAACCCAAAAACACTTCTTTGAGCTAGACTCAAATGGGAACTGGGGCACGACAACTGGCCTTGATTCCCTCTTGGTTACGACACTCCCGGGGGATATACATAGGATAATTCTCATTTTTTTACAAACCATTATGAAGAGTTTATGAGTATGTAAATCCGCAAAGAAAATATTTTTATGAGTATGGATTATATCCATAAGCTGTTTAATTTATGTTAAGTGTTTTACAAGTTTGGGATTAGGTATTGTTATTCATAAACTAATCTAATTTATGAATGGTTCCAGTGTAAGGATTGAGGAATCCAGCAATACGCATGATACAAAGAGTAATAAGGATCATATCTTTCATGGTCTTAAGCAAGAATTTAGAAGGGAAATAGTCTCCCACAAATTATCATCATATGAAGAAATAGTATCATGTGTGGATAAGATAAGTAAAGAATTATCAGAGTCCTATGGCTTTGAAGGGAAGCCAGAGAAGGAAAGGATGGTAGAGAGAAGGACAGATAATGGGAAAGAGGGAAAGAAGCATTTTCCATTATGTGATAATTATGGAAGAAACACCCCAGTACATGGATAAAAGGAATGGGAGTTTGTTACAAATGTGGATAAAAAGGTCAACAGGCTCGTGATTGTAAGGGAAAAAAAGATGTTGTCAATGTTGAATGCTAAAATTATAGAGAAATGGGGCATTATGATAATGAATGCCCTAATCTCCAGGAAAAATTAACTCAAAAAAAGCCAAGGGATCAAGGCCAATCTTATGATGTTACTATAGTTGAAGTGGAATAATTAATGTATCTGTGTTTTTGGACTCAAAGATTATATTCTGGTTATAATAATAATGTGATATATATAAGGATTGTACTGTAGTACTTGTGGTTTTCATTAAGGTTTTAATATGACTAAGGTAATAATCTTTTCAGTATGTGACAATACGATAAACTTTATTTTTTCTGGGGAATCTGATGTGACAATTAATTTTGGAATTTAGATACCTTTTATAGAGATTCTGGACAGAGGTACTTTTGATAACTATAATGTTTGGAGTGGATTAAGTTGAACAATGTATAGTATTATTTAAGGTTAAAACTATTCTTATGATCAATTTTTGGAATATGATGATACTATAGGTATAGGAAATGGACAACCTGTAGGTCGGGTGATAACTCATCGCGTCAGACAAAGCTGTAGGAATCAAACCCACAACCATAGTGTGACAGGCCTTTATTACCTACCACTAGATTGCAGGTAGTACCTGGTCATTACAAAGTATTTTTATTCATTTTAATGGTATATGTTAATGTTTGGATCCTTAAACGATTAGGATAAATATAATATTTTTGAGTTCTATTATCTTTTGGAGTGAAAGATGTGTTTGTGGTAGAAATTAGTTGAAGCATGAAACTCTACTTGTAAAGTATATATTTTTCTTCTTCTCTTATTATATGAAGAAATTAATTATTATAAAATAGTGAAGGGATCTTAAAACAAAAAATATGTTATCCTAATACCATATGTTTTGTTGAACCGATGGTATTTTAAATCATCATAGATTATTGAATTTAAGGCACCTCAATTTTACACTTGTTTGTGATTGATGACTTCAATCACTACCTATAAATATTTATGTTTTCCTCCAATTAAATGTTTCTAATTTGCACCAATGTTCCCCTAATCGAGATCATAATTTGGTGGTGACCCTTTCATCTCCCTTTTCTCTTATTAAGAAAAAAATTTATTAACCTAATTTCCAATGTGGTTTATCCCAAAGGTATTTTCTATTTTCAACCTTTTATTTTCGAAAAATAATTTCAAATTGCGAGGATGAAATTTATTGATGTAGGGTAGAATGTATCACATCAAGCTTCCACGATACGCTTCTCTTTGAATAATATGGTAGCATGTGTTGCACGCAACTTTGAGTTCTAACACACACCACAACCAATCAAACTAGCCATTATGAATAGTAATACCCACACTTCAAAATTTTATAAAATTAATCTTTCAAAATGGACTTCATTTTTGCATTCGGAATATCGAAATTATCCTAGGGTGATGTTTTGGTATTTTTATGAAAATGTTCAATTTTTTATGAATTGTGAAAAAACACTGAGTTATAGTTTAAAATAGAATTTTTATTTAAATAATTATTTATTTTAATTAAATTTAATTAAGGTCAAAATAGATACATAATATC
This sequence comes from Viscum album, assembly GCA_963277665.1. Classification (NCBI taxonomy): domain Eukaryota; kingdom Viridiplantae; phylum Streptophyta; class Magnoliopsida; order Santalales; family Viscaceae; genus Viscum; species Viscum album. The sequence goes on from OY728129.1 coordinate 290,083,459, forward strand.
TATATAATATCAATTTAATTCATTTGAGTATTTTTAGAATAAATTTATATATATAAAAATTTATTGATCTTTTCACCGTCTTTTACCCACATCCTATGAGAATTTTCAAATTCACATAAAACATAATTTTACAACTTCTGTGAGTGGAATTTAAAAAATTCTAGAAAAATGTTAATATCAAGGATTAAAATGTGGTTCAATAAGATAAAAATAATTTTTGGTGAATAGTAATTTTTTACTTTTATTTACCACGGTTAAAAGTAAAAAGGGTAATTAAGGGTAAAAATGATATTAATAATATCTTAACACATGTCCTAGTTCTATTGGAAAAGTGTATCTCGACCAAAAACAACCTTAGGAATAAAATATTATCATTTGGGTCCACTTGGATTAGATTAGGAAGTTTATTATTATTTAATTCAAAGAAGAGTTAAAAGAGCTAAAATCAAAGTTTAATTATTAAAACATTTTTATATAGGGTTATACATAATATAAATTCAATTGTAAATATTCATTAGAAAGATAAAATTATTTCCTACATAATGGTATTGTATTTATAATTTTTAGACCTTAAATAATATAATTTATTTATGACACAACAGTGATGCAGTAATTACCTAATTAATGAAATATTAAAATAATTGATATTATAAATATCAAAATAAATGTAATTTGAAATTTTTTATAAATTCCACCAATTTTATAGGTTAATATGACATGTTATTATTGATTTAATTATTTTTTTCGAAGTAATCATACTCTTATGATTTTCACAAAAATCAAATACCAAATAGTGTCAAAATTGACATAAAAGAGTTTTTAAAAGAAATATTATATTATTAATTGATATTCAATTACTAAAAAATCTAAGGATCTGACAAAAGAATTATATAATGATATTTTTTTTATTAAATAACCACTTGGGGTTATCTTGTATGTATATGGTATGTTTATTAATAATATAATATAACAATACAAAGAGACATGGTAAATGTCAAACTATTAAACAAAGAGTTAAATATAAAAGATAAGGTTAATTTAGTGACCCAAACCTATCTAAAATATATTGTTTTAAATTATTTCTACCCATACACACCTTAGACTCTAAATAAGTCACTTTTGAGCCATTATAAACTGAATATGAATTTATTATAAAATAATATTTTGAGTTTTTTCTAAGGTGCCCCTCACCCCTCTTATAAAAGGGCACTCACCCTTCACTCAAATTCATACCTTCAAAGCCTTTTGGTTCGGCCAAAACCTGACCAAATATCCTATCCACCTCCCTCAATTCAACCTAGAGGAATTAGTTTGATCATAAATCCAACCTAAGGAGCCCTTTTGATCAAATCAAAAGGAAGAACCCGAAGAAGAGGTAATGTTTTCACCACCCTCTTTCAAGTTCCTTTCTTCTTCCACTTATTCTTTCTATGTTATTTCAATTATAAAATAATAACTCCAGTATATTATATATAATGTGATGTTATTATAAATATGGTACAACCATATTCAGTATTCTATGCATTCTTTGAATGACATGTCACCATAAGTGTGTACGTACGACTTACCGTCTCCACATCGTGGTGTAATTGTTATTCAATATATTATTATTTGGATGGGTATAATAATGATGTTTAATTCATGTAAGTAATAAATATAACATGATAATTATTATGTATATATTATATACCATCCAATTATATATTACTTTAATATCAAAAGAATGATATTGTCTCCCGTCCGTACGTGCGGACTACCGTCTCCATGAACGCGATGAGATTCATTCCCCATCGTATCCATTCAAGTATAATTCCCATTTGATGATTAAAAATAATGTTTAAGTACTTGATATGATTATGGATATGAATAAGATACAACCTATCCATAAAAAACACTTCTTATGTAACAAAACATATAAAACAATACGAGTAAGTTAACACCCAAAATGACGATAATACTAAAATATTATTAACAATGAATTATTAAAAGATAATATATGATATCATATTAATGTATATGATTTTTGTATAATTTAATAACAATTATTTCACCATTATACCGGAGTTTAACCTACCCTCAACCAATGAAAAGTACATGGTAAGGTTTATTTCACAATCTATTCATTACCCGAGGTTGTTTATACGTAATTATCTACTGGGACCTCTTTGTCATCCACATCCATGTTTCTTAAAAATGTATTCCAAAACCTTTTTAATATTTACTAGACTATGTGTTAAAGTCATTTATACCCTTTTTCACTTTTATAATGTTGTTTGAAAGGAATCTTTCCATCATTTTCCAAACAAGGTCCTTTGTAACATTTTGGACAAAATTAAGGTAAGAATGACTTTTTTTAACTTATACGGCGGGTGCAGCTATTTTCCACCATTGTAAAGTCTTCGAAGCTTCTCTTAAAAGCATATAATAATATTTTCAAAGTAAATGTTTTATTTTATAATTATGTTACTTTTAAATTATTTCAAAAAATAATAGATATTTCTCTCAAATAGTTTTAATTTCATCTATGTCAACAACCTTTGATGGATTTTAAGCCTATTTGATGTTGATTTATAATGATACAAAAATTAAATATTGTATTGAAGTTTTGTGATATGTTTGACTGTGGATGTGTTGTTTTTATACCATTCATGTTTTATGGAGAAAGTATTGACATTTCGTATGCTAGTTTTAATACAAATGTTTATGTTATGTTTAAACCTATTCATATGAGGAATTCATTGGACTTAATAAGTTATGAGTGGAGCCCTCCATAGCTCCTCGATGCATCGGTAGGTCTCATGAGACAAACTAGTGTCTTGGAAAAAGTCCTTGACAAATTCCTATTTGTAGTCTGGGAACGAGGCCTTGACTATGTGTTCATGATAGTCTGGAATTATGCATTCCATCATTATAAAAGTGTTTATTTATATTGCATGTTATTATTGGACTAATAGAATATAAATGTGAATAAGTAAATGGCATTATTTCAGTTTATTGTTTCCATGTTATTATTATGTTTAAGTTTAAAAGGCTTTTGTTTTAGTTATGCATTTCTTTAAATGTTTATGTTTATTTAATAAGGTTTCTTCTATATTGTTATCCTTACTATGCATATGAGCTCACCCCTTTCAATGTTTTATTTTTCACAGGATGTGAAGAAGTATTTTATGAATGACCTACAGGGATAGTATGAGGGAATATAAAGACAATATTTTGTTGTAGTTTTTCACTTTATTATGTAATGTAAGACTTAAGAATGTATCTAGTGTTTCCAAGGATACTAAACTAATTGGTCTTTCGAGACTTGATCTTTTGTGATCATGCCAATGTTATGTAATAATGCACCGACTCTAGGTAACTGGGGTCAGGGTGTTACAATATATATATATATATATTAAATTATTTCTTAATTAACATCAATATATAAAATATATTCTCACAATTGTTTTTAAAAAATATAGAAATCAGTTTTATATATACATAGATACAAACATACATAGAGACATACATATATACATACATATATATATATATATCATAAATTGTACATGTTTTAAATATATATATATATATATTCACATGGTAATATATATACACACACACATATAAAAATATCCAAATTAAAAAAATGAAAAAAATACTTAAAAAATAGTTGAAATAACTCATTTCAACCCCGAATAACATTCAAATAGGGATTAATAAATTTACAGTAACCCTAAATATCAAATAAATAATGAATATCAGATAAATTTTTAAACCTAAGGTTTTTCAAAACTAAATCATTTAATAAAATAAAAATAATAATAAAAAGAGGACAAAGTGAATCCCTATAAAGGTGATTCAAAGGTTTATCTATAAACAATCAGTTGTAATAAAGTAACTAAGATCAATGTGGATCAAGGAGATTTTGATCATCATGTGTCATGGCCATTCAACAGATGGAGAGGGAAAGTATGGAAAAGAAAAAAGGGGTGCATTGGGTTATAATTTATTATTAATTATGATGGAACTTTTTTTATGAAATCAATTCCATTTCAAATAGAGTTTTCTGTAAAAATTATTTTTGATAAGAATTAATACCCATCCAAAATACTACCTAGATAATGACTATTTGTAATGAATATAGTATTCCATTGAAAATTTTCTTCGCTACAACTTTCTTCATTCGGAGGCAAGACGTCATGCCAATTGTATTTGTGACAAATGATTTATTTGGTAACAAATGATGACTATTCTGGACAGAAAAAGTCATATGACATGAATAACTATTATTCATAGAGTATTTATGATGGGGTAATTGACCATCATAATTTCCCAATTTCAAATACCCTATTTTCTAATTGATCACAACGAACTCCAAATGTTCATTTGGGTATTATTTATTATTAATCTTTAATTATTATTGTACATAAGCTTTAACCATATAATTCTACCTGAGGAAACATCCCAGTGTCTTATTAGATGAATCGCTATAGATAAAAAACCTTTCCCTTAAAAATGGAAGTGTAAGAACATGTTCACTGACAAATATTATATTTAGTTCCTTGAAATTTCCCTCACATTCATATATCCAAAGAAAAATGCCTCTTATATGAGTTAACTTTGTGATTGGATTATAAATTGATGAGAAATTTTACACATAGTGCTAAAACTCTCTAGTTGAACCATGAAAACTATGAATCGCATTGATTGTGGTTTGGTTGTGATAATGTTCAATAACGTTAATCATTTACGGATCCACAGATATATCCTTTCTTGAGATTATATAACCCAAAAATAAAACATTTTATAGCCCAATATATATACTAGGTAAATTTTGCGTACAACTTCACCTTTATTATGGTATTCATTAAAATCCTTAAGTAATATATAGTAAATCCCTTCACCTTTAAATATGTTTGAATATTATCTATACATACTAACACAAAATTATCAAAGTAATCTCTAAATAAATGATTCATTAATTCCATGATGATAGTGAAGCAATTAGTAAGACCAAATGGTATCGCATTAAATTCAAATTTTATATACTTTGTATAATTTATTTATCAGTTATATCCTCTATAATTACCCTATATTGATGATATCAAAAATTAATGTCAATCTTAATAATTTTTTGATCTATGTTAATTTTATAAACACGTTATAAATATGGGCTAGAGGATACTTGTTCTTGATAGCGATCTTATTAAGTTGTTGATAATAAATGTATAGTCATATTGGTTTGTATGACATTAAAAATAATATATTCACTCCATAGTGATGAACTTAGTGAATCATTTTTCATGATTATACAAGATTTTATTCTTCAATTCCATAAACTCAATTCGGTCCATTCTATATAAATTATTTTAAATAGGTATATCACCAAGTATGAGTTCTATTAAAAAATTAACTTCATTATTCCTTGGAATACTAGAAAACTCCTATAAAATGACATTAATAAACTCCCATACAAACAGCCTATCTTTAATTTTGAGTTTCCCTCAACCACTAATGAGAAAAAACCCATTTTGTAAAGGAATCAATACCAATATAATATAATTTTCCAATTATTATTTCATATTTATCATCACATTTATAAATGATCATAGATTGGTTTGGAATATCAAGATTGATTTTATTTCCTCAGCAATTGATATGAATTTTTCTAAATTAATATAATTCATTCCTAAGATAACATCACATTCAACTAGATGGGGAATAAAAAAAATCTAAGGAAGTAAATTCCCACTAACATAAATTGGAGAAGACTCATAGAATTAACATATAATCATTGAACCATTAAGACTTTTCATTTCTAATTCTATATCTAATCATTTGAGGGCATATTTATAACCTTATAAAATTATTCAGATATATATTTGGTATATCTAAAATCAAATAAGACATTATTATTTCTTCAGTGAATGGTATGTGAATGAATCATTAATTCGTTATCATGCCCCACATTGGATGTATGGATCACATGATATTTACCTTTGTATCTAGGATTCAGAGGTGTTTGAATTATATCATTGTGATTAGCCTTAATATTTGATCACCAGTTAGTATAATTCATATACTACTTAACTTTGAAACAATATAGTGTATATGGGGTATTCTGTGGATATTTCTAACTATTATCATAAATTTATAACATTTTCCAATCACATATTATTTCTATTTCTCATTTAACTTATTTTACACACTTAAAACAAATACCTATTACCTTAATATAATTTCTTTTATATTTCCTTCGACATTTATATCATAAAGAAAATACAATATTATTCCCTCTGCGGGTTTTTAATTTTTTTGTGAATTTCATCATTCTTTTCTTATGAAAACCTTGATATTGATGGGTATATACAATCAAAATTCTTACCTTTGCATCACATCAAACAATTTATTCATAGCTATTGAAGTACCTTATAGCTAACATCTTTTAGGGACTTTTCCTTAAGAAACTGAAGAATAAATAAAACTTATTTTTTGGATGGATGATAATACTAGAAGTATACCTCACTTATCTTGTAAAATTTCGGACATATGTACTAACAGATTCAACATCCTTTTATTTTTGTTCAATTAATTTTTATCCATTTTCCTATGAAGACTATAAGGAAATTTAATACTAAAAATAAATCCATAAACACATCCCACTCCAAAGAGTAAATTTATTCCCATTACCTAATTTTTGAGTAAGAGTCCACTAATGATATAATTCTCCATCCAAATAATAAATATCTAAAATAAATTTACCATTTTTAAAAGTCTTGGTAATAAAAATATATTTTTAGTGATAATAATCCATTTGTCAAAAACTATTTGATCAGTGGGCCCACAAAAAAGGCGGATACTACCTTATCAAAGAATCAACTAAATGTGGTAGACTCCTATGCTCATTTGTAAGATCAGCATGATTCATACCTTGACAATGTGGTATAATAATAAAACTATGATTTTTTATTTCATCTCCCATAACATTTTATTTCATTGGAGGAAAATAATTTCATTGGTTTTCATATTTTACATTAACATGGTTTATCTAGGTTCCATCTGTTGACTAAAACAAAAATCCTAATGTGAGTAACAATAATCCTAATATAAAACAAAATGATCATGAAAACCCTTTATGGGATGTCAAAATCATGAAACCAACTTTTTAATCTTTGACACCTTAGTATTAATCTAGTTCATTCATGGTCATCATCTATTCAAATCATTCTTAATGGTTCGTAAAAAAATATATGTTATCCAAGAATATTCCACAGGGGTTCCCAACTAGGTGTATAGTAAGGTCACACTTCTCGTGTACTATAATGATTCCCAATATATACCCGACAAGCTATTTTTTCACATATTACCCATAGATACATCTATTCCAAAACCATTTTAATGTACAATATCCAGGTAGTAATGTATATCTAGGAAAAATTCACTCCATTATTTACCATAACATTTGTTGTTATCTTATACATAGGATTATCATAAGGTTTCTGAAAAACAAATCTCATACTAATTTCTAAAGGTAACTAAACCTTTCTATGATACCAACTATAGAGACACATACTTTTCATAGTTAAATATTATATCTTATTTGATTAATATTCAATACATAACATTTTTATATACACTAGAATCATATTGTATTATTCTCTTCGAAAACATGGATATATAAATAACATGTTCATAGGATATCTATATAATATCCCACTATGTTCTTCACAAAGATCACCCTTATTAGACATAACATAATTAAAACGTTTCTCCATAACTGGAGAAAAGGAAACATAAGAAATGCTGATCTTTGGTTCATAATAAGGGTAAATAAACTAATTATAAAATATATTTAATTCATAACAAGAGAAAAAGATTATGATAACAAGAGATAAACAGTTTAAAATCATACCTGATATATTGTAAATCCTAATCATGAATCATGGCATGATTCTTGATAGTTCATTAGAAATTAATCATAAAGGAATCACATAACATGATCCGTGAGAGAATAAAAATGGCATAAGACATAATATTTTCACATACACATAATCATAGAAAGTAATTTTTTTAGTTTAGGATCACTAGAAAGGATATTAAAGTTTATTGGGTTTATAATACATTCCATCATATATTGAGTAATGGTTCACTCCCAAGACAATCGTAGTGGATAAAGTCTCTTACTGAACTGGGTTGACTCCCCATTTTGGTCCATATTATCTCATGAGATATAGATCTTTACCCATTGAATTGGAGGGATATATAATTATAGTCTCACCCATCATATAATAAAAATAAAACATATGCATTCCACAAGATAAAACAAAATTCATTATAGTATAAACATCGGGAAAAATTGGTTTCAAACAAATTTTCATCACATTATTTCATAACCTATAAAAATTAAATGAGTTTCATAAGGGTTTTATCATAACTTAAATAACCCATGAGAAAAAAATAGGTTTCATTGAATCATCTTTAAATCATCATAATAAGATATCTAAGTAATTAAAGTGGATGGTTTCATTGGATCATATCCCTAAAAAACATAAGTAACATTAAAGGATGTTATCATAAATGAAAATTACCTTTAAAAGATCACTGGAATATTTCTTGAGGAAAATAAACATTTTAATTAGAAATATCTTATTTAAAAGATTATATTTTTCCAAATATTAAATAAACCATTTTATTAATAAAAAAATTTGGAAAAAAATAAATAAATCTTCAAATCATTGAGTTTTCATGACTATGGGAATTTTTTTTCATGTTATATACATTAAAAACGAACATTCCTTTCACATTATCTATAAAAATTCAAAATAACCTCATCCATAAAATGATAATAATTTCAATTTTAAAAAATTAATATTAAATAATGGGTAAAAATGAATTTAAACAACAATATAAGAATAGTAAAAATATTCATTAAACCATTTTTAGAAAACCTGGACATGGAAGAAAAATGTTTTTTACTTGAAGAGAGAAATGAAGTATTTTTTATTTAAAAACATTTTTTAATATCCAGATTTCATTAAGATGAGAAAATTAAAGTAAAACATTTATTCTATATGAATAACCAAAGGAGAAAAGAATTGACGAAATTATTTATATATTGGACAAAAAATATAATCACTATAAATTGGGTTATATACAATATCGATAAACAAGGGGATTGTAACATAAGTCCCTTACCCACATTTTAATTTCCTAAAAGAACTAAAAATACCTTTATAATAAATATAAATTTATAATAATTATATAAAATATAAATTCAAATACTTATAATATCATATAAAATCCACTAATAGCATTTCAAACCCCAGTTATTAATAATTCCTTACGAAAATCATCGTTTCAATGTGTCAAATGTTTTGTTTTAAATAAGAATTCCTAATTAGTACATAGGTTTATCAAACATAGTTCTTATATAAATAAAACAATGAAATTTTATGATTATATAAATATAATATATAATTGTTATATTTATATAGAGTCATCCAAAAATAATAGAGATAAAAAATGAATTACATTGTTCATGGAGATGGAAGGTCATACCTATGCATGGACATTGTTTTCTCTTTTAATGGATTGAATGAAAGAAATGAAAATAGAAAGTAAAATTTATATAATTATTATTATATAGTATATATGTATATATAGTATTTAAAAAATATATCCATATTACCATTCAGGTAATTAGTAATTGAAAAATGAATTACATCGCTTTGTGGAGGTGGTAGTCCCCACATATGCATGAGAGATGTTATCATTTTCAAATGGATTGGAAGGTAAGATGGTAAATATGATATTATAATTCAATAATAATAATTATCTCATAAATTTCATATATATAAGAACTTTAATAAAAAATTATTTTTTATTTACATATATATTTTATTTATATATATCCTTAATAAATAAATATATATATATATATTAAAATTTTGAATTCTTAATCATTCAACTAATTTAATGGCTTTGTTATAATAAAATATTATATTACAGTTCATTTAGAATCAGGGTTGCATGTATTTCAAGCTATCGAATAAATTAAATTTATTTAAAGAGAAATATATCATAGAATATCATGAGGTTACATTATTAACCATTTAAATTCTTTTATTTTAACACAAAGAAGCATGATGATCAAAACCTTGATCACTATATACATATTTTTATAGATCTAAACATATTTAACAAGAATATGTTAAGGACAAAATTTTACCCGAGACATTATTTGAATAAATCATTATAAATTCCTTACCTCGAGATTTATTTAATTATAATATAAAAATTAAAAGTGCATATCCACAAAACATATTTAATTATATAAGATCAAATATAAATTATGTAATGACCCAGATCAAACAACCACCCGAACAGTTCTAAACGGGTCGGGTGTTACTACCTTATGGGCACCTCTCTAAATTCCAAAGGCTACTGACTAGCAGCGAGTGTGTTATAGGTATAATGGGAAGGCTATACCATCTTGGAAGATAATAATGGTACTGGTCTGAGTATAATAATAAAAATGCAGTAGAATAATCGACTCAGTAGAGTCAAACTAGACCCGCAGAGCAGAATCACATTAAATATCAATAAACAGAGGAAGTAATAAATAAAAACAATATCAGTGGAAAGTAACCACAAAAAAATGGTGAACACTTGTAACTACCACTGAACATCAAAACATGCAATAAAAGCAGGTCATACATATCCATATATATAAAAGGTGAAAATGGCTGACCAATTGTAGCTAAATAACAAGTAAGCATGCTGATATAGGAAAGTAAGAAAAACAAAGTAAACTCTTTCTAGGAAATACCTAAGTTCCATACCATATCCATGCAACAATTAATGCAACCCAACTCCTGAGGATGGCCTCTTTCTTGCACGTAAATCCATAAAGTCTGCACGCATCCCAAAGGGCCCGTGGAGGGTGTGAGATTAATATCAATAGGATACCACCCAATGGTACGCACCTAATATAAGTGTTTAAGTAGACATGAATTTATAAGGAAAACAATAAACAGTACGATGCATAAGTAAACACAAACTCAACTGGTGCTCAGCAGCCACCATGGAGTTTCACCTGCTTCACACAATGCTAGAATCTCTGTCATGTAACCCGGCACCATGTGCCCCCCTGACACCACGTGTCTCAAGTACCGACATCCCGAGGGCATGCCAAATAAATCATAACCCGGAAGAATAGTGATGCATGTCCTCGATAAGTAACCGGAGGGATAGCGATGTCTGCCCTCAAAATAAAATAATCGGTGGGACATCGATGTCTATCCTCAAAATAAAGTAACAGGAGGGACAATGATTTCTACCCTCAAATCACGGATAGTCTTTGCCCCTAACCCGATAGCCTCAATTCTATCCCTTAAAGGCTCCTCACCATACACATGGATTCCTATGATATCCACCCCCAAACCAATAGTACCTAAATAGCAACAAACGGGGGCCTCTACCCACATGAGTGGTCAAAAACACCTCATCATAGAGTCTCTCTGTGTACAAACTACTCATATTTCCAAGTGAGCGGTGATCACCAAAATAATACCCAGCCCACAACATCTCTAACACCTCATACCCCTAAGACCATGTCGCTTAATTCTGATGGCCCTGCCATCCAAGTAACCTATGCCATGCCCAACCTGATAGTCACACTGCCTCAAGACGATGTCCATGACGCCCAATCCTGTGGTCAGAACCACCCAATGTAACCCGGACCAAGCCCAACATTTTATCAACATCACTCAAGAATATATGGGCCTTACCCAACAAAACCCAAAGGTTCCAAATATTAAATTCGGCAATTACACATATAACACATTTAAATAAAACACATAAACATGAAAGACAATATAAACAGTTGAATTGCACTATCCCAATGGTTATCAAACAATAGTACTGAGGTCTTTAATGACTCTAACAATTCATATTAGGGTTTAATAAACTAATTTCAATAATTTAATCAAACAAAAACAATTACAACCATTTTGGAATTCCCCATCCAAAATGCTCCGATGAGAAATGGCCACTCGCCCAACCCCTCTCAAGAAAAACAGGTAACAGGGAATTTCCAAATTCATACCATAGGTTAAATAATAGTTAAACATGCAATAACAGGTAAAACAGGGTCATGCTCAAAATACCAAAAAACACGCTAAAGGTCGCACCACCCCAAAGTATGTGAAAACACCAAAAAGAGGTATGCACCACCTACCTGAGACTCATACGATGATACTTCTCTGGTAACAGCCTCCAATTAGGTCTGAAATGCGGTATATCTACAAAAGAATCAAAATTTATCGAACCCCTATAACTCATTATAGAAGAGAAATCAAGAAGAATGACTCAAGTGGAATCAATGCCTTACCGAGGGGGTTCCAATGGATTAAACGATGTTTGAATCCGACTTCAGATGAAGAAATGGGAAGGATTTGAAGTCTCGACTGGCTATTCGTGTCTCCCGGACGAAACCCATTTCCCCTACCTCAAAATGAGACTACTGCCCTTTTTAATGAAGAAAAGAAAGTACATGGCGTGTACATATGACTACACGTTGTGTATCATTTTATTTTTCGTAAGGTGGCTGATATTTCACCGAGGACTGGATGATAGACTACATGACATGTTCTTATAGTATAGGTCATGTACCTCTTTACCTGGTTGACATCCTCAACACACCATGTATATCCCCATACACAACCCCTCTACACGGTGTACACAAATAGTACATGGAGTATACCTACTAAAATTTTTTTACCCCACCAATAGGCCTACACTCCATGTATGGCCTTCTCACACGGCAAGGGTTCACAGCTTGTTGAGAAACACTACACACTGTGTAGTTGGAAAATTCCTACACGGTCATCACACTGCATGTACTCGGAGGGTACACGGCCGGTACTCACCCAACCCATACATAGTGTGTACTCTAGAGTACACGGCGTGTAGTCTAGAAATTTCCAGAACAACCCAGATTTTCCCGGTTTTGTTAGGGACAAGTCAAAATTCAAACAGGGTCGGGATTTCTGACCCGTTTAAAAAACTTGGGTTCTTACAATCTCTCATCTTAACATAACTCATCCTCGAGATATCAAACGAAACCTGATGATGGAACTGAACATACCACTCCGATCAAGTAACCTGGACTTCCCTGCTTTCAATGTTTTTGACTAAATTCCTCAAGGGACTCCCCAGCTTAGGAATTGCCTAGCTCGGTCTCAAATAGACAAAACTCAAAACAAGAAAAGGTTCACTAACTTTTTTTCTAGATACATGGTCCTCTCATGACACGTCATCCCCACTGCACCTCATTGGTGCTCTTATTTCATTCTTGACACCCAACATATCCTGCACCGCATCGGTGTCCGCCTCCACGAGGTCCTGCATCCCATGGATGCTCAAAATAAAACCATATTCCATGCACCTCATGTAACCCGCATCCTCAATGCCCTGATGCCCGAAGCACCTCCAGTAACTCGCGTCCTTGATACCCTAGATGCTACGCATCTCATAAATATATGTAAATATATCACACACCCAATATGGAACCAATCCCACTGACCAGAATCTAGTCAGTCCACATAGTTCTTGTGCATCACAGGAACTAAAAATGGACATGCCTCTATAAGAAATGAAGAAAACATGTAAATCACGGACACACCCATAGTGTACCTCTAACCATCATTGGATCACCTACATTGTTAGCCTCTGGAAGCTCAATGGCTTGAACCTGTCTTTAAGTACAGCTGCCTGATGCCTGACCTCCCTGCGGTGATGCTCCAGCCACCGGCCACTGACCCCTCAGTTAGATCCCTCTATCTCTATCATGTCCTCCGCATGGAGATGCACCTCGACTACCCACTCCTCAGACCGAACCTGGACCATCTCTAGATGCCAACGTTTTTCCTTTTTACTGCTTTCCAACTGTTTAAGAAGGCTTCATGTAGAACCTCTCCAGATTCCTGACCTATCCACATTCCCAGCACTCTTTTGGAGGCCTTTCACACTGAGTCTGAACATGTCCTGGTTGTCCACACTGAAAGAAACCACAAAAGAGATACTACGAGGTGGTCAAGCTGAGTCCTTGGCCTAACTTCCCTCTTGGAACTCATCCTTTCCTTGCTTCCTGTTGTCTGAACCATCACCTGAAACTGTTACCCGGCCAACTAGGGGCTTATCCCTCTAGTTTCCCTCAGCAATGAGTTACTAATTCCCCACCACTTAGAATGAACCAAAACTGAAGATATTCACCTGGATCGGAATGGCATGTCGTAAGCCTTCCTCAAAGCACCTCACCCTTACCACATAATTGCTTACCATTCCAGGTGAAAACCGCGATAGCTCAGTGAAAGTACCTTCATAGTCCATGACATACATGTCTCCCTACTGAAGAATCAAGAAATATCGAGCTCTCTCTACTCTCAGTGTCTTTGGGTAGAAGTGCTCAAATGATCTGTCCTTGAATTCCTTCCATGCTAGTCCCTCGTTCCTACAAGCATGAACCTACACATCCCACCAATGCTTTGCCGGTCCTCTTAGAATGTACATCGTTAGCTTGACCCTCCACCCTGGAGGAGTCTCGAGCTGCTCGAATATAATCTACATGCTCTCTATCTATTTCCCAGCTACCTACAGACCACCCACACACAAAAAAAGTGGCAGGTACAGCGACTGGAAATCCCATGTCAGAAATTCCATAGATGGATCTATACCCTATGCACCTTTGTCTATCCCTTTCAAGACACATACCAGGCTAGCTCAGAGCTGATCGTCAAGCCATGGTCCAAATGCTGCCAAACCTGGCTACTGTCCTTCCAGCATTGGATCCTGAACCTGATTATGTCCCTGAGCATGTACCTATGTCTCATGCTCTGTTGCATTGGATCCTGAACCCGATCATTTCCCTGAGCCTATACCTGCGGCTCATGCTATGCCTGCACTGGATGTTGAACCTGATCCTACTCTTGCGTCATTGTACCATCTCACATCTAAGCTCCATTTGAGTCGCCCAAAAAGGAACCCAATGATTACTATAAATGGTCAGATTGCCCACATACATAAATATTTATACAGATATAATGAAGATAAGAAATGTAGTAAAAGTTAGTACATAAATACTACCCTTACTCTCCCCCACCGCAACCATACCCCATGGCATCATGGCCTCGTGGCCTCCTTACTCACCCTTAATAGATCCCAGTGTCAAAAGTACCTCATTCCATGCCTGTCCTGACAACTAACGTTACCTCAAACCGACGACCGAGTCTCCCAATCCTGGTGATCAAAATCACCTCAACCATAGTACTTGCCTACTCTTATAAGAGCCAGACCCAAATACCCTACCACATGTGATTCTACAAATATACAAATCATGGTATAACACATTGAAATAAATAATCAATTCTATTAGAAATTTCACCTACTAACATTCCAAAGCATACAAAGCATGAAATTTGACATTATTCACATGGTATTATCACATCACAAAGAATACGTGCAGTTATGAAATTGAAATACCCTAAAATGTGCTTATCAAAAGACAAGAAAATAGGACTTTCCATACCAGGCTAAGCCCCAATCCTCCCATACTGCACCGGGTCAAGGGTCACATATCACAATCAATAAAATCACACACCTAGTGATCCACCAAGGTGGAAATAATATAAACTGTAATCTGAGAAAAATAAAACAGCAATTCCAACCCATGGAAACTTTGTCCATCCCTCATACATGGGGCTGCAGGCACCCAAGAACAAACTGGAAACCCAGTGCCAGTAACAACCTATTCTTGTGTCTACCATATCCCAAATAGTAATACCATCAGTACTAAAAAGAAAAGTCCCAATATCATTAGTAGCTAGTAAAACAGTGCTACTAAATCCCTGTCAAAACATCCCTCTAATACCACTTTGTAATGAACTGGACCCGAACAAACCCCCAAACAGTGCTAAATGGGTCAAGTGTTACTACCTTAGGTGCACCTCCCCTAACGCCAAAGGTTTCCGACTAGAAGTGAGGGTCTTATTGGTATATTGGGGAGGATATACCCTCTTAGAGGATAATAATTGTAATGGTCCAAGTATAATAATAAAAAAGTAGAAAAATAAACGACTCAGCAGACTCGAACCAGACCCGCAGAGTGGAAGCACATTCAATATCGATAAACAGTAGATGCAATAAATATAAACAATAGCAATAGAAATTAAAAACAACAACATGTTGAACACTTGTAACTACCATTGAACAACAAAACATGTATCCAAAGTAGATCATACATATCCATATATATAAAGGGTACTAATGGCTAACCAAATAGAGCTACAAAACAAGTAAGCATGCCGATACAGGAATGTAAGCAAAAAAAAGTAAACTCCAGCTAGACAAGACCCCAAGGTCCATTTTATCTCCCTGCAACTAGTAATGCAACATAGCTCCTAAAGCTGGCCTCTTTCCTTCACGTAAATCCATAAAGTCTTCACGCATCCCTAAGGGCCCATGCAGGGTGTGAGACAAATCTTAGTAGGATACCACCTAATGGTACGCATCAAATATAAGTGTTTAAGTAGGCATGAATTTATAAGGATAACAACAAACAGTAAGATACACAAATAAACCCAAACTCCACTGGTGCTCAACAACCACCATGGAGTGTCACCGGCTTCGTCCAATGCCGAAATCTCTGTCATGTAACCCGCCACCATGTGTCCCCATGACATCATGTGTCTCAAGTACCAACGTCCCGAAGGCATGCCCAAAAAATAGTAACCCATAGAAACCTCGATGCATGTCCTCAATAAGTAACCAGAGGGACAACGATGTCTACCCTCAAAATAAAGTAATCGGAGGGACAATGATGTCTGACCTCAAAATTATGTAACCAGAGGGATAGCGATGTCTGCCCTCAATTAATGGTGAGTCTCTGCCCCCAACCTGGTAGCCTCAACGCTATCCCCTGAAGGCTTCTCACCTTCCACATGGATTCCTATGGCAAGAACCCATAAACCAATAGTACCTAACCATAACTAACAGGGGCCTCTACCCAAACGAGTGGTCAAAACCACCTCATCACGGAGTCTATCTGTGTTCACACTACTCATAGTTCTTGGGTGAGAGGTAATCACCACAATAGTACCCAAGACACAACAACTCTGACACCTCGTG
Organism: Viscum album; assembly: GCA_963277665.1. NCBI lineage: Eukaryota > Viridiplantae > Streptophyta > Magnoliopsida > Santalales > Viscaceae > Viscum > Viscum album. The sequence goes on from OY728129.1 coordinate 290,100,625, forward strand.
CCCCTATGATGATGTCACTAAAGTGTGATGGCCCTTCCATCCAAGTAACCCGGGCCATGCCCAACCTGACAGTCACACTACCTCAAGTTGACATCCATGATGCCCAATCCCATGGTCAAAACCAACCAACGTAACCTGGGCCAAGCCCAGCCTATGATCAGCATCACTCAAAAATATTTGGTCCATGCCCAAAACAACCCAAAGGTTCCATCATATGCAATTTATAAATTAAATATATAACACATTTAAACAATACACATAAACAGGAAAAAAAATTTAACAGTAGAATTTCACTAGCCCAACGATTATCAATAAATAGTACTGAGGTCATGAATTCCTCTAAAAATTCTTATCAATGTTTAATAAACTAAACTCAACAGTTTAATCAAACAAAAACAATTATAACCATTTTGGCATTCCCCAACCAAAATGCCCGGATGAGCAACGACCACTCGACAGGCCCTGCTCAAGAAAAATAGGTAACATGGCATACCCAAAGGCATCTCATAGGTCAGATAATATTTAAACATGCATAACTGGTAAAATAGGGTCATGATCAAAAAATCCAAAAATACGCCAAATTCTTCGCCGCACGAAAGTTTGTGAAAACAGAAAAAGAGGTATGCAACACCTACCTAAGACTTGTACGATGATACTCCTCCAGTAACAACCTACAATTAGGTCTAAAATGCGGTAGATCTACAAAATAATAAAAATTTCTCAAACCCGTATAACTCATTCTAGATCAAAAATCAATAAGAATGGCTTAAGAGGAATCAAGGCCTTACCAAGGGGGTTCCAATGGATCTAACAGTGTTTGAATCCGACTTCGGATGAAGAAACGGGAAGGATTTGAAGTCTCAGCTAGTTATCCATGTATCCAAGATGAAACCCACTGCCCCTACCTCAAAACGAGGCTACCGCCCATTTTAATGAAAAAAAGAAAGTACACAGTGTGTACATATGAGTACACGTCATGTATCCTTTTACTGTTCATAAGGCGGCTGATATTTCACTGAGGACTTTCCGACTGACTACACGGTGTGTACCTATGGTACACGGCGTGTACCTCTTTACCTGGACGACATCCTCAACATGCCATGTATATCCCCATACACGGCCCCTATACATGGCGTGTACAAATAGTACATGTCTTGTACTTTCTAAAAACATTCTACCCCACCAACAGGCCTACACACCATGAATGGCCTTCTCACATACCATGGGTACATGGCTTGTCGAGCAACACTACATGTCGTGTGGTAGTAAAATTCATACACTGTGATCACATGGAATGTACTCGGTAGGAACACGGTCGGTACATGCCCAACCCATACACAGTGTGTACTCTTGAGTACATGGCATATAGTCTAGAAATTTCCAGAACATCCCAGATTTTCCCAATTTTCTCAGGGACAAGTCAAAATTCAAACAGGATCAGTATTTTTGACCCGTTCTAAAAACCCAAGTTCTTAAAAATTAGATAAAAAAATAATATTATTGTGTTATATGGAAACCTCACAAAATATAATCATAGATATATCACTAAAAGAATAAAAAAAAAATATAATTCTCAATATAAAATGTTTTGATATGAAATGAAAAGTTTACCAATTAGTATCTAGTCCTCAAGAAGTGTTATTCTATTTACATATGATAATTTTAACAGAGTTCTATGAGATCTTTGGGATGAAACATATTAATCTATGGATTCATATGTACATCAATATATTATTCCTTTTTATGTATTCTAAATGGATTATTAAATAGTTTTGAAATGACTATGATTAAATATGAATATTAGATTTAGAAGAAATATCATTTTGAATAAATATTTTTGGAAAAAAAACAAACCAAACACTATGGATGGTATTATAGGAATTTTTAACATATAAAACACCATTAATGAAAAATACAAAACCCCATTTATCCCAGGAGTTAACTATACATTTAGAATGAAAAATTAAATAATGAAAAAAATACTTTCACCTTGTCAATTTATATTATCCAAGATTCAAACATGTTTTTTATTGAAATCACTAAGTAGTAGCTAAATATATAATACCTCATTGGGTATCCACAGTTTCAGTTAATTGCATGGCGCATGGGTAAGAACTCTAGATTGTAAAATATCTTCTAAAACCTTATTTTTGAATAATTAGGACAATGAAATAATGAGAAAAACTGATTTGGTCAAGGATTTTTGAATCAATAACTTTATACTATAAAATGATACCATTATTATGAACTAAGATCCATTTTATATATAAATATAAAGTCCCACTTAGTATCAGAAATTCAAAAAAAAAATTAATGTGAAATGTTTCAAGTTTTAGGATCATTATAACTCATGAATCTTCATTTTCATATTCATTTATTAATTATTAAACAATAATGTGGGGTGTTTTTAACTCACCTAATCATCATCATCCGAGGATCCACAAATTATGAAATCATTTTTAATGTAGAACCAAAGGAAGAAGAATGTTTTAGAAAATTAAATAATCACTATTGATGAGAAATATGTTATAGTAAATTTAGTTATTCTATAGTCCTCCCACATAAAGAACATGAAATCCACTAGGTCATGGAATATATGGTTTTATTGTATCTATCTGTAAATCTATAACTTTCACTAAATGAGTCGTAGATTTATTAAAATTTCACATTATTTCATACCAATTAAAATAAATTTTGTAATCATATCTAAAAATATTTTTATGTTATATTCAAAAAATCCTTTTTAAAATTCTATCAAACATTTTCATCACATTATACATCATATGTAATAACTTATTAGAATCCATCCATATTTTTTTCCAAATATCCTCTAAAACACTTTTTGGGTAGCTTTGAGAGTTTTATTAAATTGATTATAATTAATATAAACAAAAATGTTGAACCAAAAAGACATTATAAGATTGAAAATAATTATTATTTCTTGAATCATTAAATATAAGTAAAATAATCCCCTATAAAAGCATTAATACTACAAAATCCTCAAAGGAATATGTCCTGATATCTATGAAACAAAAGTATCTAAAAACCTATATCCACAAAATATATCATATACTAGTATAAATAATAAAATTATCCCTTTCAAAAAATACATTGAGTGACTATAAGACATGAAGTATGTCAATATACTATAGCCTACTCTTGACTTTTGGATTTTATGAGTATAGACTGACCATGTTAATTAATAAAAAAAATTGATTTATCTAAGTGTATGAGAAAATAACATTACTCTCATTAAAGTAGATAAACATGTGACATGTATATTATGTAGGTATGTTCATACACTTAGTCTACCATAATCAATATCCCATATTTCGTACTCATCATATGAGGAAAACAAATCACATATTGGATAAGACTAAATTGATAACATGACCAAAAACATAACCAACCAACCCATGATTGGATGAGCCTCATCTTATGGGGATTCAATATAAAATATTCACCTTTAATATACAAAATATATATTGTATGACACTATGTGTGGTATAATAGTTTTTTTATCTAGTGCATAAAAATTATTTTGTGCCTCATGTTAATATTATGGATCTCTATATGAAAACATACCCATGGTAACCTTAACAATTTTTTATAATCATTAATACTCCATAAAGAACATAAGTTAGAGATAACTCACTACTATACATTGAGTGGTTTATTTAATTTCACTTCATGTAATATATAAAACAACAAGAATGAATAATAAATTGGAAACAACCATTCAAGTAACATCATAGATTTTATATTCATAAAATATTTTTAGAAAACTAAAAAAACTATAAATAATCACCCATCTAATTATGTCACAAAAAAATAAACCACCAGAGAGTACTTATTTTTTTACCATTTTCAGATTTTGTTAAACTCATTGTATATCTATATAATTCCTTTATCATATTTAGGTGGTTGTCTTATAAAAAACATCAAAAAATATTTTAATGATTAGAATCAATATCAAATCCACTTTGAACAATAGTGACACTTTGGAATTATGTTTTTAATATTTAACTCCATGAATATAGTATTGAAAACTTAATTATTTCATAAATACAAATATTAAAATGTAACTAAAGTTTTTGACTACTTCAAACTCTATCTATGTCCATCATTATCATTTTATAATACATCCATTTCATTGATATAATTTAATGACTAATTTAACACTTTATATTATTCTTTTCAAATAAAACCTAATCAATTTTGGTTATAATGTGACATTCACTAAATTAGGGTTATTAAACTTAACACTTTATATTTATCTTTACCAAAATACACAAAACCCATATAATATGTTAAGTTATATTCACATTGAACTTTTAATTGCATAATTTTTTTATGAACTTAAAATTATATTTGACCAAATACAATCCCAATGGTCTCTTAAAAAATATATTCTCTTCAGATCATCACCCTAAGATTCACAGACTCCATTATGTAAGGAAATTACATTTACATCATTTAAGAAAATATTTAATAAGATATTAATAACCATATTCTATATGGTATATTTTTATTGAGATGTATACTAAAAAAATTCCTCTATTAATTCATATAGTTCACTAATAAGTGCGGAGAAAATTTTCTCCCATATTTTGAAAAATATTTTAGATAAACACTTTTATCCTAGATAAAATTACTTTAATCCCTATATTCTTCTCAAATATGTTATAAATTTATGTGTGTGATAATACATGTGTATTTAAAAACCATCATATCAAGTTATTCGTGAATACTCTTTGTAAAAAAAATTATCAAATAATAGAAATACAATGAAAAATAAACATCCTTTATTTTGATCACCTAATATGAAATAATCCTTTTTATTTATGATTCGACATCCCTTTTAATAATCATTTGAATATAAACTAAAATATTTATCAATATGTACCCTTATTTTAAGATAATGTATATTTAAAATAGTAGTAAAATATATATTTTGAATCATACTCTTCAAAATCAAAGAATTGATTCCTATAACACCAGTAATCAACATAGACTCTCCCTGGAGTTCAAAAACCCCTTCAATTATCCTGGAAAAATTTATCTTATGGTACCATTATCATTCCTTCAAGGAATATCCTTTAGTTTTCAATAACCAAAACTAGATACCCGATGAAATATTATCCGACTCTCCAACTAACATTTCTTCATCAAATTTTAACTTTTACCCTGTTTAATTGTCAACACAAAATTAACTCTTAAACATAATATATCAGGATCATTTATATTAGACACTTTGATAAGATAAAGTATTTTTTTATAAAATTAATTCATAATTTCATAAAAAACCCAACAATGATCACATGACGAATTCCATAATCAGAACAAACATTCATGTAAACCTTTTTCTTACCATGTTATTAACATACCAGATCATATCTAGTACTTGAGTGGAAAATAAATTTTCCATGCTCATTTTTAATTTAAAAAATTTCTATGAATGATTTAGTGAATTAATCTATACTTTTCATAAACATCAAGATACAATTTTTAAACTACAATAACATTTGGTTTATCAAAAAAATAATACTCTATAGCATATAAATTTCCTAATAACTTATGAATTATTCTCAATAACTTTTATCATTCGAGAAAATTACTTCTCAAAATGATTTACTTCTCTTTTCCTAGATTGACCATAAATTCAGTTTTGATGTTGATCTATAATAGTATAATTTATCAAAAGATTATTGTGATTAAAATTAATTTAATAAGGAATTTTATTAAATGTGACCCTATTAAAATGAGGAAGTGTTTAGATATAAATATTATCTACTAGTGGAATAATATCCCTATTTCATCATTTAATGAGTTCACTTTTGAATTCCTATCTCTACTGAGATATTTAGGTAGATCATCATGACAATAATATTAGCTATGACTCAGGGATAGTTAAGTTGATAACCATTTATCCTAATATTTCATATGGATCCACTCAACATTATTCCTATAATATCTATCACAATGGTATCCTAGCAAATAATAACCCAAAGAAAATGGGAAAAAAGACCCACGTAACTCTTAGGGGTAACTTGTTACATTCATTATTTAAAAGAGATAATTGATGAAGCTAAAATTTTGACATATTTTATTTCATAATAAAAAATTTTAACTCCCATTATATTGTCATTTTATGGTCAACTGTCACTTTTTTAGGTTTTACTAAAATTTTGATGTTAATTACAAAAGTGGCCTAATTTTGGTTTTTATCTTCTTTTATTAATTATGTATTTCAGAAATAACTTTTTATACACTAATTAAAATTGTGAAATTAATATTTTTAGGATTCTATAAATTTTGGGGATAATTTCATCCTTCCAGAGATGAATCCACTTTCATCATTTGAATTCCCAAAATCAGCTCACATTAGAGGCCATGAAAAATGTCCACATATATGAAATTTTTTAAATATGAGCTTATATATTGAAGCGGTACTAACCAAAAGAACTGAAATTAGACCCATAGATAGATAATTATCTTGGGAACACCTTTCATATCTATTTCCAAGCATATTTTGACTATATTAAAGGTCATTAATGCATGGGAAGTTGGGTATTGAGATAAGAACAATCACCTGGATAGAATAATTGTTCGTATGTAAAATAACCATAACCCTTTAATAAAACGACTAATAAAGCATAATGTTTTAGGGCATACGTGGGAGATAAATGGAATAACTTTAATTGAGTAAACATTCTTATATTCATCCATGTATTGGTCTATACACACACATACATTCATTGGTCTAATTTTGGAGCGAAAATTTCTCATTTGTTCCTATAAATACATGTCTCACCTCCCATTCCAAAAGATATCCATTTCAGGGGGGAATGATGGTATTTAATTTATGTATTATTTATTCATATTTTTAATTTATATTAGTGTATGTTTCTTCTTATTTTTTCCATTTTTATTTTGTTTTCAATTTTCATTTCACCCACCATTCTTCTTTTAATTCCATGATTGTGGAGATCTAACCCTAACTATTGTTTGATGGGGGAAGTGGTGGTTAAATTGATTATGGTGAGCCTTATCCCCACATTGTCTACTAATTTTTCCTTCCTCTTCATTCACTAGTTTTCCTTCTCATTGATATCTAAGTCAATAAAACAGTAGAGTTTGGCTTATGTGTTGCTGTGTATTAGATTAATACTAAATGAATAGTTATCTATGAAGGGTAATACCATTTTAATTACTGGGTGTAGAGTAAAAGGTCATGATATCCACAATAAATAACACATTTATATATATTTTGAATGACCTTGATAACACCACCACAAACACTGAGAGCAGTGGTGTTTTTCCACCAGATTCTTTGTGTCTTCTTTATTTTCATTTCTTTTTTAATATTTATTATCAAATATATTATATTTCATGTATTTTAATAATAAACCCCTATATATTTTTTATTTTAATTTTATATTAGTTATATTTTAAATAGTCACAATTGAAAAAAATAGTCTGTGTGAGCAGGATCCTCGAGAGATAGACCATCGGGTGTGAAACTATGGTTAATTCATAGGATAATAAGAATTTAATTTAATATGGATTCATAAAAAACCACTAAAATCAATAATTAAAGGGAAGCCTACTTTGGTAGGACATACTTGGGAAAAAATTTGACGTCTTGACCACAATATACTTTAAAAGAAATCTAAAATTATGTATTTTAAATGGATCAATATCACAATCTTATCACATGTATTTACTTTAAGTGTACACATGATTCTAATGATATAGTTTGGAAGCCTTATACCTTCAAAAAAATTAGTATGTTCAAAACACGTTAACATGTAACCCTTTTCAAGACTTGGTGACAGGAAAACAAACTAGGGGAATTAAACAAAACTAATATCCATACATAGAGTGTAACACATTAAATACATTTATGATAATTTAATGACGTATTTTAACAACTTAAAAAAATATAAATTTATTCATATTAAAAAAGAATTTATATCCATCAATAATAAAAAATGGAAAAATATAAATGAGAAATTCACATATTCAAACATGAGATAAACACTTATGAAAAATCATTAATAAATTAAAAAAAATTTCAATTTAACAATAAATAGATAAAAACACTTCACTTTTTCCAATACTAAATTCTATTATTATCATTTGAATTGTTTTAATTTTAAATTCATATATTATAATTTCTTAATATTTATGAATACTTTTATTATCATATAACAAACATTTAATAAATTACATATCCATTTGTAAAAATAAAAAAATAAAATATAGATTTTAATATAAACATTCTATATTTATAATGATGACCTAATCATTAATCAATATAAAAAATTTTATTTTAAAACATATTTTAACTATGTAAGTATACTTTAAAATATGACCAGATCTACCCAAATGTTTTTAGTATGGTTTAAATACCAACATCATATACAATGAAGAACAGGAGAACCTATAAAATTGACGGTTTTTGAAAATGTTAATAATTATTCATTAAAGTTTCTCACAACACATCATGAAATAAGGTGTAATGAAAAATGGTTTGTTCATATGAAAACACTATAAGAAGAAAATTTTATAAATATTAAATATTAACCAATTCATTTTATCCATGGAGATTCCGGTTTTGTGGTCTTTTAGAGTGAATCTACATCTGGTGGGACTTTAGAAGTTCAAAATAATTGTATATCATAAATATGTTATGGTTTTCCATCAATTATCCTATACATATTTATGAAACATGGTGTCCACATTCTGGTGAAATAGTCTATAATTCTCTATTTTCCATGAAATTACTACATCGGTAAAAAAGGACATCTCAAATATTATAAAACATGTTGATATAAATTTTATAAAAAAATACCTATTTTCACTACACTACATCATGGCCTTGTAAAATCATGAACCAAAACTCCCATTACAAATGGCCTATATCATGTAACCTAAAGAACTATTTTTCATATTTTCTTTATCCATTCTAAAATAAAACTAAAGGATGACATATTTTGTTAGATACATCATAGGTGTTTTAAAGGGTTATCTAACATCCAAAATATAGATTAAGAATAACACTAAAACACAAATAATACCATAATTAAGAAATATATTTGGAATGAGTGATAATATGAGGAAAAAAGTGAATGTATAATTTATGGGTTGATTACCTGAACAATATTGGGTTAGGTCACCCCAACACCTTAGGAAAATATCTTGATCATAATATTCTGGTGTAAATACTAAGTGATTAGATAAATTGTTAGGAGGATTATTTTTCCCCTTTAATATATAAATATAATTAAAGGAAGTGTCACCTTGAAATTTGAACATTAGAATTTGGATAGATAATTGTTCAACCCCAAAAATCCATTGGGATCCACCATAGGTTCCACTTAAACCATATACTCAAACATTAAAAGAAAAAAATCAATATGCACAAGAATTAATATATGATCTAAGTCCAAAGATTCTAAATATTCAATAAAATATATAAAAAGTAAAATAAATATTATTATACAGATAATGGTTTATCCAAATAAGGCCTAACAATTAGGTGATAAGGGTTCCCAATTGGACTCCCAAATGAACAACCTAGAAATCCACATTACATCTCTATCCCATGACCTCTAGAAACAACAAAATTTAATAACCATTTTCTGAACTCCTTGTGATTCTATCCACCATTCCATTATTCTTTACATGTACCAAGATCAGATATAATGTGATCTACACATGTCTTTTAGGGTAATGTACAAGGTGTGAGTATAAAAACTCTGTAAGGTATCACCACCCCAACCATACATACATATAATATGCCCATGTGCATGTTTGAGATAATTTATGGCCAGATTATAATAAAAATATAGAAAAATATGCTTGATAATAATTAAAGAATGATTTTATTAACAAAAACAATGGAAATGTTTTTACCCACCCCATGATGGTAAAACCACATACAAAGACAGGGCATATTCCCATACCATGAGTAGGCTAATAAATATACCAAGTCATGGCCTAGTCAAGTATTATAAACTATGGAATGGGTATAAAAATTTAGGGAAATGTGAGACCACCATAACATTATTCTTTAACTATATCGCACCTAATTTAAAAATATAAGAATAATCCAAATAACTCAATCCAATATAGTTCCAAATAAATGAGAAACATGAAAAAACCATAAAATAACTCAAGAATGTAATATAGGGTTTTAAATTTGAAAGTACATTTTAAGAGGATTAAATATACTTCTATAACTTATGATTAAAATATCTCTATTAGAAATAAAATAATTTTATTTATACAAAAAATCAGTTGTACTTGTATAGAAAAGTGAAACACAAAGATCGCTAAAAAAATAACAAATCAAGTATAAATTCAATGAAAATCCAAATGTTCTTAATACAATGAGAAATATAAATCATGAATTTATTTAAAATAAAAAAAAATTCATTATTAATTATGAAATTTGAATTTTTAATTATGTTCACTCAACCCCATACCAATTCCAAATTATCCCTTGATGAGTCTGAGCGATATGAAGTGTGTGGATACTAAAAATAGATATAATAACTTCCTTGGGATCCCATAGGTAATAGTATTATTCCAATAATCATCTTTTCCAATCAATGAAAAAACTAAATATAGTTTATTCACTACCTTACACGAATTGAAATTATCGTAATAAAACTATGGATTTATCTTATATTTTCCTATGAAATGTAGGTATCTAACATTGAAGAAATACAAAGGATATAAAGGATTCAAAATTAACTATAATTAAAGGATATTAAAATTTACCCATTATCTACCACCATGTGATTTTACTATATATATTCCATTAAATAAATCATATGTGTTTTATGTCATATGATACACACAAAAACAAAATAAAATGAAAAACTCATCCTTTCGTTATTTTTGAATATGAAAAGACAAAATTAAATTGTAAGATCCAATGTACATACAAGTTGTAAATTCCAAAAGAAATTTAAATTTTCATTTATAGGATAGGTAAAAATTTTAATTAACACTCACAATGGAATTATGAAAGTTATAATTTCTCATAATAGTGTTTTTAGATGAGGAATGAGGCTTATCGGGTGGATTGGGTGTTCTTTTGATCCTTAGGAGCATTGTGTTATGTTTCAAGAGATTTGGAGTTTTCTAGCTAGGTTGAATTGTTTGGTGTGAATCGTTTAAGAGAAACCATGTGACTCATTCTTTATTATGGTGTTTTTAGTACATTTGAGAATGGTAAAGGTTGGGATTCGTGGTAAGAGAATGGTTTAGGGTAATATGTTTAATCCAAAAGAGAAAACATGCAAGGTGGATGAGAGCCTAAGCCACAATTCATAGTCTACGAATGGTTTTAAATATCCCAAGACCCTTGTGGAAGAGGGGATAAAGAACCAATATCATGGTCATTGTGTCATTTCATAACCATGTAATAAATTGTTTAACACTCAGTGGAGGATGCATAGCAACTTCACCATTTTTCAACCCATGTGGACAAACTATGATGATGCCTAAAATTTAATCCAAAATGTAAAATGGAAAAAATTCCCCTTAGTTTTCATATCCACTCACCAATCTTCCTCCCCCATTAGGCATTCATGTACTAGGATTACTCTTAAGAGCATATTTCTTCCCCAAACCAGTTATTTGGGGTACGTTTGTGCCTATTATTAGTCATTTTGAGGTTGGATTCACCCTCCAACAACCTATTTTGTCATCCATATTTAACCTCTATAATTTTAGAGTTATTTTTTTTATGTTGCATTGATGATTCACAAAATCATGATGGAATCATCTAGTCCTCAAAAGGATTTTATTTTTCTTATATAGAGGATATCCCAAGACATCTTCCTCAAATCATTTCTTATAATTTCGTAAATTTATGACACCATAGTGAATTTTCATAGGTTTATCTTGATGAATTAATTTTAATTCATTAGTGTAATGGTAAAAAATATTTTTTATTTTCCCAAGATTGTTGTTTAGAGTTCGTTGTGGGTCACCTGTGGTGGTTTCTGGATTTTTAGTAATTGTTGATAACCCTGTGAGTTTTCTTGTATTATATTGATTGGGGGTTTAATTAATTAAATAATTAAGTATAATTATGATAATTAATTAATTTTTTTTCTTCGAATGGGGTTAGTTATTGGGTGGTCAATAAGATCCTTTTTAGATGCTTATGAGTTTTGACAAGGAATGGGAGGTCCTTGTCAATGCCTCTGATCTTTGTAAATTTTATGTAGATCATTGTTGATGAGGTATGCGGTCTTAGATCTTTAACCCTAGTATTTCAAATTGATTTACAAGTGTATGTATAATGTTCTTTAAATACCATGCATGGTGTGTGTGATTACCTAGTTAACATAAATGGTATTGGGCTTCAAATTGATTCCATAGACCTTTTTTTCGATACCATTAGATATATTAATGTTTATAAGACTGAGCATATGACCTCCCTTGGGTTGTGCTATTTCTTGAAAATGGTAATTTTGGGTTATAAATGGAAATTTATGTGGGTTATATGTTTAACATGGTTAGTATCATTGGTTGGATTAGTTAAAGGGTTAAGGAAAAATGTTTAGAGTAAAAAATAATAATATCACCAACCATTTTATTCAATAATTTAACTTCATTGATAACTTTCATTACACACAACCCCGAGTTGTAATGAACTGTGATATACTATTAGTATTACTATTTAAATGTGACCAGTATAACCTGGAAGCTAAACATAATGTACTAAATCATAATAAATAAAATTTTGAAATTAATTATGAAGTATTTAGATAAAGAAAATACATTGATAAAAAAGAACAAAATTTTTATTAAAGTCTTTAGAAGATTTGAAAATATTTTCTTTCAAACTAACGAATTTTATTCTCTTTAGTGAAAAAATACTAAAATTAATTTTTTAAACTTTTAGAATTTTTTTAAAAAAAATTATTTTTTTGGAAATAATTATTTCAAAATTATCATGGAGTGAATTATTGATAAATTTTTGAAATTATTAATTTTTTTGAAGAATATTTAAAAATAGAGATTTTAATTTAAAACGGCCTTTTCATTCTATGAATATCAAGATCTATTATTTTTTAATATGGTATTAAAAGTATTTTTTTATATTATATATATATATATTAATCCAATTTATGAAACTAAAATTAATTTTATATTTAATTCAGGAATAATTTTTTTTAACCTTTTTCAAAATTTCTCTTTGGAAAGCTATTTTTTCATCACCTTTGTATGTTTGATTGTAAATTAAAACTTCTCAATTAGGTGAATTGAGTTTTAAAAAATGGATTACATAGTTGGAATAATAATAATTAATTTCATATAATAAGTTCAACTAATGTTTTAACATATTGAATGGTTAAAATAGTAAAAATTAATTACCATAGATAAGGTTAAATTGGGTATATTAAGGGTTAAACTAAAAATATAAGTGAAAAAATGAACTAGAAAGTTGTAAAAACCCATTTATATAAATATTTAGACCACGTATCCTATAATAATAACCCATTATGAAACATTTTTACATGGTAAAAACGTTGGTACACATTATTCTTTTCAAAGAATTTATGTGTATCCTCTCCCCCACTTATAAAATGCCAGACACTCACCTATCATCTTAAAACATCCAAAACAATTAGGATTGAAAAATAACTACCCAAATAAATTCCTTAATTCCATACCTATATCCTAGAGTCATTATTTTTATTAGGTATCCCTCATAATAATTCATTAGGTATAAACGTAAAGATGCTCTCCAAAGAAAAGGTGAAATCCTTAAAATTGCGTTTTTGTTTTATTTATTCTTACACATATTTAAAATATTATTAAAATATGATGATGTAACAAAAAAAGTTTATAAAATATAATTTTATGTTTTATGTTAATTTCATAACCAATATCCATCTCTACTTCAATCAAATGGGAATCATAACCGCCAATCGTGTGTACATAGAACTGCCACCTTACTAACCAAAGTTATTTTTTCCATCACCGCCTATCATGGAAAGAAATAATTTTGGATTTAATTTATATATATAGTATATTTAAGATATTTTTAGACCTCTTAAATTATAATTCAATATCAACCATATTACCTCCCAACTCATTGAAAAACAATAATATCTATCGTGTGTACGGAGGACTACCTCCCCATGAACTAATGAGATGCTTTTTTAATTTATATTTTACTTGGATTAAAATAAGGATATATTAAATGAATATATATTATATATTTGTAAATAATTATACTTATATAATTATAATATCATATATAACTTCTTACTTTCCATTCCATGTGGGATATGATAACGTCGTTCATGTGTACAGCTGACTACCACCTTACGAAGTAATGTAATTCGTTATTCAATAATGATTTATGTGGAAAGTAAAAAAGGTTGAATATAATTAATATATTTTATATATATTAAATAACACATTATATTGAATTGTGACTTATTACCTACCTCTATTTCATTCTATCTGTTGAGAAAATGGAAACAATGTTCATGTGTATGTACGGTTTACCGTCTCCATTAACGGTGTGTTTCATTTTCTATCTATAAATTTTTTTTATTTACTATAAATACATTCATATAGAATATAAATGATATTTATATCATTTTAAAAAATTATATGATGTAATAATGATCAAATTAATAAGAATGAAAATAAAAAATCAAAACTGATATGAAAAACAAACCACTTATTGCCCAAAATGTGATTTTATCATGGAAGTATAAATAAGCCGGTAGAAAATTTCATAAGTAAAAAATATATGGTATTATCTATATAAAATTATGGTTCTATAATAAATTTTTAATAAATTTTTATTTATTGTATATATGTTTCGAGGATGTATAAAGGATGTTATTAATTAGGTTAAGGGATTTTTTTCTTAAATTGCCATATTTTGGACATATGTTTTGTTATACACCTATATTATTTTATGAGGTGCATATAAAAAACATTTTACATGTTATTTCATGAATATAGTTTCTTTAATAAATTTTAAAGATTCACTTGATGTTATTATTTAATGGGTATTATAATTCAAAACATACGAAAGTGGTAAAGGTTCTATGTTACAATCTCACTATTTTTCAGGATTGTTTATGATTATGTTTTTGATGATGAAATATTATGATATACATATCATAAAACATAGATATTTTATTCACATATGGTTATTTATAATTTATACATGTTTTCCCTTCATTTTACACTCTTAAATGATTAAAGACACCAAAAGATATTTTTTTAAGAAAAAACATCATGATTTATCTCTTCGATCAGAAACAATTTTTCTTCCATATCCATGTTTTCTAAAAAAATTTAGAAAGTGTATTAACATTCTCCAAATGATTTAATAAATAAATTATTACCCATGTGTAAGTTTTTAGAATGTGTTTTAAAAATAATTCTTATGTTATTTTCCAAAAAAATCCCATTTTGATTTTATTGAATGTGTGAGTAGAATATTTGTTTTAATGTTTATGACATGAATGGAATTTTCCATCATCCTAAACATTATTTTATTTAACTAATACCTTATAATTTTTCAATTTTATTTTCAAAGAAAAATATTTTTCATAATTTTTGTGTTTTAAAATTTTTTTTTCAAATTTGAAATGATATTTTCCTAAAGAAATTTTTTTAATAATAATTAATTCTTCTTTTAAAAGTTTTAAAGGTTATTTTTAAAGGAAAGGTTGTTGAAAATGTTTTCTCTTTTAGAAACTATTTTCCAAATTAGAATGAGATTTTTCCTCCAGAAATGTTTCCTTGTTATCTTTCAAAATCAATTTTCATTCAATATTACAACATTTTGTGTAACTTATTCTTTTCTAGGAATATGACCCAAGGATAACATTTTTATTATTTATTTGAATGGTTTATGTCTATAAAGAAAAATATTTTTATAAAACTCATTCCTTTTCCATGGGTTATTATATGAGTAAATGATTAAATGTTTATCAAACTCATTTTTTTCCATGGGTTATGATATGATAAAATTTTTATAAAACCTAATTCTTTTTATGGGTTCTCATATGATGAATTTTTTATAATCCCCATTTATTTTCACATGTTTTGATATGATGAATTTTTTATTGTATTTTGGAACATATATGTATTATTTTCATTATTTGATATTGGTTATGTTATAAATAAATATGGTGGTTATGTTATAACCATGGTTGGTGGTCTAGTTTTAACAATGTATGTGTGGGTCTTATATATCAATTTAGTGTGTTGGGTAATGTTTAAAATATCATTATCTAAATGGTAATAGAATGGGGAGTTAATATAGCTTAGTAAGGAACATTTTACACTATGATAGTCTTGGGAGTGAACCTTGAGTATTACGATGGTTTGGGGAGTGATCAAATTCAACTATGATAGTTTTGGAAATGAGCCTTGACTATAAGGGAACTAATTTTTTATTATTATTTGTGTGAAATTTTCTATTTCTTATACAAATGTTATGTTCTCGTGGATAATGTTTTTTGATTACATTATGATTAATGTCTTAATAACTACTATGATTTATTCCATGAATCACATTTATGATCTATGATATGTTGGGTATGTTATTCAAATATTATTATCATGTTTCCATATCCTTTTCCTCATGTTTTGTTGATATATCACGTGTTTAAACTTTCTAATCATCAAATATAACCCTTTAATTGTATTTTATTCCCTAGTATATGAAGAATGGTTTTCTGTATAATAAGTCTAAGAATCATTATAGATATAATGAACTTTATGGGAGAACTTTTAGTTCACCTAAAAACCAGTTTTTATATGTTTCAATGTTTCTAAAGGAACAATATATAAATATTTTTGGAATATATTTTTATGTTATGTAATTAATATTCATCATCTAGGATGTAATATCTATGTATGAGATGTTTTAGTCTCTACCGGTAGCACATGTAAAAGAATGCATTAATATATTTTTAAAGGATAGAGTGGAATGTTTTCGTGTGCTGTGTTTTTATAAAAGACTTATGAGGCATTTTGAATTGATTTATAGGTATGAATTATGTTTTGACTTGGATTTGGGTTTCAAATGGGAATGTGATTCTTAAAGTACTAATTGATTAAATTTTAGGTTTTCACAAATATTTTTTTAAGTTTTTGGCTGATTTTAATTTTTTTTATGAAATAATTGTGTGGCTTACCCTTTATAAAAATTTCATGATGGATCTTTGAAATTTATTTGATTGAAATGAAGGCTTTATCCTTGTTTGCATGTTAAAGAGGAATAACCATGTTTTAATAGTGGATTAGAAATGTTTTTAATAGATGTTTTAGATACATCATTTTCATAATATTGTTGGAATGATGGTTGTAAATGTAAAAATAGACTAGAATGCTGATCTATTTTTTTGTATTAAAGGCCCATTAGGACCTAGTTAAAAGATTAGGATTTGAAAAAGTGTTTTTTGAGTCAAATTAGGGTGTTTTGAAAGTTTAAGATATATAAAATTATTATTTAATTATTGATGGGATAGTTTAGGTACTATAATAATTCTCATGTCTCTACTATATGGACATATAGTTTTAGATTTCTATCTGTTGCTCCATGGATGAGTTTTAGAGAGTTGTAAATGTTGCTGCATAGGTAACCTTCTCGATTTTTGACATGGAAATCCACATCTAAGGTTGAGAGAGTTAGACATGACCGTCCACAGTTATCGATCCATATGTCTTATATGAAACTCCATATATGAGGTTTAGAAAATGGACATAGAACTCCACATGTATGGTTCTAAATGGTTATAATGGATCTCTACATACAAGGTTTAGAGGGTTGGACATGATTCTACATAGATATGGTTCTAGATGTTTGATGTCTAACTCTACATATAAGGTTTACAGAGATTGGTTGATACTTTATGTTTTCATGAGTTATATAATGGCTGAAAAATACTCCCTTTCATTATATAAAGTATTCTCCACCCTATGTATTATGACTCAGATGAACATCTTAGTTTGATACACATTTGGTTGTCTTGGAGGTTGCTTTAGAACCTGAAGGCCAATGTGTTACTTGATAAATAGTTATTTCCTTTGAGATGTATCTTACATTATTTGTTTTAATGACTTGTTTTTTTATTATAAAACACTATTTCATGGAGTGGTATTTTCTTTAGACACCATTTTTGGTGCCCTAATGAGTCTTAATCACACCATACTCAGGTTTCCACTACACATGTGTACCCAAACACCTCTCGTATGATTAATTTGGGTACAGGTTTGGGATGTGGCTCAGGTTGAGATTTTATTATTTGTAAGGATGTCTCAAATGGTATAATAAGATTTCATGAGATTTGAATCTAGGTTTATATAGGATCTAGTGTATTTTTTATATATATATGGGATTTTCCTAGTGGATGACCAGTGTTTTGTGTATGGAATAGTGGTTTGTACAGTTATTTTAATTTATTTAATCATTCTATGTTTAGATGATTTATTCATTTTGGGTACTCTAATGTATATGTTGATTGGAAAAATATATTGTTATCATGCACTCTGATATGGGGTTATAGTCTCTTTATAATACAACCATAGACCCCACTACTAATTAGAAGTCTATAGCATCTAAGGAGGTGCACCTGAAGTCATGTGGAGAACTTTCCTAGGGCATCGGTTTAGTAACATCTAAGATGGGATGTTACAGAATGGTATCAGAGTACTTACATTCTATTATATTACTATTTGGGGCCTGGTAGACTAGAGATATAAGAATGTGTCGAAGCCTGTGATAGATACCAGTCTGATGATTCATGAACACATTTTTTAGTAGGATGTCCAGGTTATCCATGCTAGGATTTCTATTTTGATTTATTATATTATGCTTGTATTTTGTTTTTTCTTCAATCAAAACACATGCGGTATAGATTTAATGACTTTTGATGGATTTTTGGATCTCAGTCTATCGTCAAGAGGATTGTGATTTGGATTTTAATGTTTAACTATAGAGGTAGGAGGCATCTCATGTACTATGGTAGGAACATATGATCTACATGATATAGTCTTTCTAATTTGTGATTTTTAAAATGATAGGGTATTAGTTTTTTAAATTCTCCACTACTAGAAATTCAACCATTTGTGACAGGTCAATTCTGATGGGGTCCCATTGCAATTGACCTGTTGTGGAAAACAATGTCATAAATAGGTTTCTTTTGGATAGTATGTCACAAAAAAACCTATTTGTGATGGGTTTCCTTTGCATCACTAATACTTTTTCAGGGTTTATAAAAAACACATTAGTAATGGGTCTATCACAAAAAGTAGTGAAAATAAAAAATATTAATATTAATATAAAATAATAAAATATCTATAATAAATTACTAATGATAAAATAATAATATTAATGAAATAATAATAAAAATAATAAATAAAAATAAATTAATAATATTTATAATAAATTGAGTAAAAATATAATTAAAATTATAAAATAATAGAAAAGAGAATATTCTTAAAAATATAAAAAATTTAATAATTTTAATAAATTAATAAATAAATAATATGATAATAATAACAGTAAATAATGAATATAATAATAAAAATAGTAAAATAAAAAAAAACACAATATTTGGAAAAATATAAAAAATACACTATATAGAAATTTACATATATGGAATAAATAAAATTTTACAAAAATATTTATTTTCTAATTTTTATCATAAAAAGTATATAAGTTACTAAGGGGGGGTCATCTACAGGATCTGGATGAATTGGAGGAGATGGTTGAGAGAACCCCATCCCTAAACCATCAGTTAGACATTGCATGTACTCTATCGTCTACTCATGTTGTTGCTGTTGTCATCAATGCATCTCTTTCTATTGGTGCTACTGTTGATAGAGCTCTCCCTAATCCTTATGCATGATCTCTATAATCTCACTAGGAGCTCAAATATTTTCCTTATAATATACAACTGATGATGACAACTCCCCATGATTTTATCTTGAGCTACATGCTGACATCATAGTAGTACCATAATAACTCTCAAGCATCAATAGAGAGTTGATACCAACAACTCATCCTTTCTCAAAGGCACATTGGGTCATCTGCATATATGTTATACCATCAAAACGAGCTCCACTAGAATGATCCTCGGTCTCGATTGGACTCTCAGCCCGTTTCTGAGGTGTCACGACCTCATATAATTCTTTTAATTTCAATTTAAAATTAAAATAGTTAATATTTTATTTAAAGTTAATTTTAAAATTTGAAAAGAAATTATATTGACCACAATCTAATAGTGACAATCACCTCTAAGCTCTCTAGTGATAGGATATGATCTCTATACATCCTTCTATAAATGTTGAACTCTATAATATCAGGTTGTTCAAATGACAATATAAATATAAAATAAATAGTTTAAATTTAATGTTTTATAAATTATTCAAAAAATGGTACTCATCATATGTTGTCTATGCGTACTAAATATACGAATTCCATCTCAATGTGTCACCTAATGTCTCCCATGGTTTTTCCATCCTACCGATAATATCCTCAAAAAATGATCTCCCATATAGTGTAAAAATAATCCATCCCAAAACTAATATGAAATTTAATAAAGTCAGTGGGCACAACAAGACTGATCAAACTATGTCACTCTCACTTTAACATTTCTATCCTCCTATGATTGTGCAAAAAATGACGACACCGCTCATGCATAAAAACATTCCATACCTCCCAAATAGTGTCATGCATACTATAATCTATGGGATACCATGAACCCTATAGATACTTAATAATATCAAGTTATTACTAAAATAAATTTCAAAATAAATATTATTTATTTACGTACCATCTAATGATTGAACATGCAATGTTGAAAATCAATGGGAATATGATCCCATGTAACCCATAGTCTAGAAAAATAATTTTTCAATATATCACTCCCCTTTCTATAATATATATGTTAAAATATGTGAAAAAATTGAAAAAATAATCAAAACATTAGTATATCAATAAATTAATTATAATTAATGTAAACAAATTAAAATAAAACATTTAACATACCTCTGTATGTGTGGATCAAAGTCAATATGTGGACATCACTTGGGTATAACATCATGAATCATAAATCATGAAATACCATGCCCTCTCCAAGTCGTCCCTATGTCTTTAGTAGTCTAAGGGACAAATGATGAAACATCATGCTCATCACCTGGTAGATCTACATCCTCCAACTCACGAACCAGATCTGATTTCATTTGAAACATGAAATAATTTTTTTTAGAAAATAGTTGAAAACAACTATTATATATATATTTTATATGAGTATAACCATCATTTAACTATTTAAATCTTCATATTCATCCTCATCTTCATATATGATAGTGTCAATATCTTAATTTTCCTCCGTAGTATCATCAATTTTCATGGGATTTTCAGTTTCATCATCTCTTTCCATTATAAATTCATTTGTCACATCAATAACATCATCGTCATTATTGAACATTAAATATGGGGTTTTATCATACATATTCATGTCTTTTTATGGAAAATATATTTGTGCAGTGGTCTCTTGAAAAATTTCAATTCCATTAACTTCAATAGAACCACATTCACTTTGAATAAACTAATTTTATTGAGATTTTATTTTTATTAAACACCACCAATCAATTAACTCAATTAGAGTATCATAATAATTTGTATAATAAATTTCATGTGTCTGATGATATTTTAAAAATGTTTATTTACTAAAAGATGTTGTTCATATTTAATTGTAATGATTTCGTGACGTAGATGAACACACAAGCCTCTCTCAGTATCCAACCACTAACATTTAAATATTTATATGTAATTTTGTCACATATAACATAGTTTAATTCTTTCTTCCAGTATGTTATAAAAATAATCTTTTCTTTCCATATGATGAGATCCACTCAAGAATACCCCACTATTAATTTTATTTTATTCCCCATATGTATGTTTATGAAATCGAAAACCATTCACCAAATACACATTATATGATTTAACCATTTTGCATGGTGGGTTACTCAATACACACAATCGACTATCAATTTTATCAGTATGATGATACAACTAAAAAATTATAAAAAACTTATCAATATAAATAGTAATAAATTGATTTTATATTTTCATCCATAAAAAAATTATTTTACCTCTTTTTGAAACCAGTAGGAAAATTATTTTCACGACGTTCTTCAAGAGCAGCTGCTCTAATTTGTGAAAAATGATTCTTGATATGATTATCATACAATATTAAAATAAAATAATAATAATTTACTAAAAAAGTATTATAGACTATGTAATATGATCACTCACACTACAAATGTTGTCACTTCTTCATAGTTTATCAGAATATATATATGAGCCATGTGATATTCATCCTCTGAAAGCCATAGTTCATGAACTCCACCAAAGCCATGTTCAGGCTGATTAAAAACTAATTATTGATTTTTTATTTCATCATCAACATTTCAATCATTTTATCCCATGCCTTTATGTTTTTAGATATATTTAGATTAAAAATAATGGGAGCATAAAAAGGAAATTTCCTCCTGTAAATAAGAATCTACAATTGATCCATTAATTGATGCTTTGTTATGTACCTTTTTCATCAATTCGTACATGCATATATTTGAATGGATATATCCCTCAAAACTGTACCAAAACTCTACATTTTTCATCATGTGTAAAATTTAATATAAATTTTTCAATTGAATCCAAAAAATATGGTGGGAATATTTTTTCCATTTCACATAAAATTAAAACAACATCTTCTTACAGTATACATAGTTCATAGAAGACTATTTTCCCCACACAGATGTCTTAGAAAAAATATGATATTTATATTAGCACATCTCAAATCATAGAATTCGACAACCCAAAAAATCTAATCAAAATAATTCTTTCCATTATAACATGATAGTCATGACTTTTTAATCTTGTAATTTGACCATTTCTGACACATCTAGCCAAAATGTAAACATAAAAATCTCTAAGCCTCAAATATACAACCCCCTAACAACATAATATATTATTTTCTTTGGAAACTATATAAAATGATTTTGGATTCATTATCTTTGGTGGTATATCATTTTCAAATAGTTCAAGTTCTAACCACCTAAAATTTTGGGAAAGATCTAATTATGACTTTGCATTATCTTTGTTCTCACCTAGTGTGTGAAAAAAACTGTATAAAGTATATTATCAAAATATTTATTCTCAATATGCATGAAATCAAACATGTGGTGAACCAAAAAATTAGACCAATATGGGAGATCCTAAAAAAATCTATATTTTATCCAATTATGTTCCATCCTAATGCCATCAATTTTCAGTTGGTTTATATTTGGTCAAATGTAATGGGTGGGAATGAAGAGACAGTGGATTTTGACTCAATACATGAGATCATTGTTAGTGGTCCATCTATTTCAATTGTAGATTTTCGGAAATGATATTTTTTCCCTAAAAAGGTTTATCATTTGGAATAAATCTTTGATGATAGTCAAAGAAATAAGGTTTTCTTCCATTAGAAAGCATAAATGATTTTTTGTATCTCATACAGTATGGCCATGATTTTGGACCATTTGTACTCTAACCAGATAACATTGCATATGCATAGAAGTAAAAAATTGTCCAAATTAAGGCATATTTCAGTAAAAAAATTCCATTTCACAACAACATCATACGTTCTGAAACCATTACTCCGCAAAACAATTTAACCCACTAATAAATGGATTCAAGTAAATAACAATATTATTTTTCAGATTCCCTAAAATTAATTTGTTCAACAGGATATAGGGCTCATTCAACAACATCCATGGAGAGAAATCGTGTGGATTAATAATGATATGGTAATAATAATATTGAAAACCATATGATCCAAATAGATAGAAACCATCAGTAGATGTACCCAATCACACTTTTTGAGATTCTAAAGAAAAATATGGATGTACTTGATCAAAATGCTTCTATGAATCACCATTAACATGATGGTTTAATCCATTACCAGTTGAAGTATTGGTTTTATACCATGACATCAATGATGATGTATTTTAAGATATAAAAAAATGTCGTAATATGTGTTTAATTGGGAAATACCACAATTGTTTTATAGGAATAAATCCTGACTACCCAAGTTGACCCTCTTTCTACCTCGATTTTCCATAAGTAGGACAACAAAAGAAAAAATAATTTTCTTCATAATGTAAGATGGAATCATTTGAAAATACATGAACCTTCTGATATCCAATATCAAAATTATGAATAAGACTCTTACTCTTATATAAATTTTTAGGAAACACATTTAATTCAAGTAACAGTTCTTTAACCAAAGAGAATATCTGATCAAAAAAGATATTTGACATTCCATTATCTTTTTTGACTAAAACATATTTTTTTTCAAATAAGTCACTTTTTGGGTTAGTGAGAACCGAAAAATCAATGAGAACCATAGGCGGGTTGGATTTGGAACCACGTCCAAGTCTAGACCCACCTAAAAGAGAAACTAGACAACAACCAAATCCTCCCAAAACACCTCAACACATAAATCCAACAAAAGAGCACTCGAAAAGTTCAAATATAACCATGAACGCCTGCACAATCCAACGAATCATGGAATCCATCGAACCCAACCAAATTGGGGTTGTGCACGATGGATCATGATGCAATAGTATATGGAACCAAATAAATTCATAACCATCCAGGTGCAAAACTCCATGAAATCCACAGAGCAGAAACTGGTCCCAGGTTGAATGGCCAGTGTCTGTGCAAGTGCCTGCATGCGTCCCACACCGTGAATGCCCATGTAAACCCTAATAAAAAATCCTGAACCATCGCTACCCTGCACAATCGCGCAACACATCATATTTTCTTATCTTGAAATTGGGATACAAGGCTTCTTCATCATACTTCAACAACTCATAAAATTGGTTATTTCAAAATCTGGAGATGAATCAATATCATCTTGAGTTTCAATTTGTTGAAAAGATGAATCGTCCACATCATGTACTAAATTTTGAAACCATGATAGATTTGTAACCAAATTATTAGTATCATATCTCAAACTGTGTTCACCAGGATTATACCAAAAAATATCATAATAGATAACCCCCAACGTTGTGAAATGTTTCAAACATCCTCAACACACATTTTTGGCATGGACACTTAATTGTTCCTTCTAAAAAAATCCACTTTTGATGCTAAAAATGATAGAAAAGGTTCAACACCCTCAATATATACAGGATTTATACCAGAATCATTTGAATTCCTATGACGATTTACACAATCTCGATCATGTAATAAAGACTATTATCGACTTCCTTGGCCCATATTAATCTAAAAAATATAAAATAAATAAATTTTAATGATTAATTTGATATAATAAAAAGACGATCTAAAAGAGAGTAAAAATTAAAAAATATATAATTGACTTGTAAATATTATAAATGTTATCTATTTACCAGTATTTTCTTATTAATTACTTATAACATTAACATATTTTTTTTATAACTTAAAAAATAATTATAAATTACTATAAAATAATAAAATATTTTAGAACTTACTAAATGGTTTAATTCAAAGAATTTCAAATCTTTTGGCTATGAAAAATGATTAATTTGGGTCAATCATATATGTACATATTTATTATTGATTATTGCCTGAATATTGATGACCCATTTATTTTTCATCCTTCTAGTAATGTATAATAATTTCTATTATTTCATAGTAATTTATTGTACATTGCTACAACTTTATACTAACATAAACTAACTTAAAATAATTTATACTAATTATCACCAATTATGACAAATTACCACTAATTATTATAGAATACCACAAATCAATAACTATTTTTGATATTTTATAACAATTAATACTAATTAATATTAATCAATATCAATAAACACTAATTATTAAAAATTAATGTTAATTGTTACTAATTATTAAAAATTATTAATAATTATAACTAATTATTACAAATTATTGTCAATTATTAATAATTACTTACAATTAATACTAATTATTACTAATTATTAATGATTATTAATAATTAATACTAATTATTGAAACTTATTACTATTTATTGCCATTTATTACTATTTATTACTATTTATTACTATTTATTGCTAATTATTAATAATTGTTAATAATTATTACTATATATTACTAATTAATAATGATAATTAATATTGATTACTATATATTTCTATTTATTTCTATTTACTTATATTTATTATAGTTATTAATAATTATTAACAATTATTGCTAATTATTACTAATTATTTTTAATTAATACAATTTATTACTATTTATTAATATTTATTACTATTTATTACTATATATTAAAATTTCTTTTACAATTTATTAATATTTATTACTATTCATTACTAATTATTTATTAATAATTATTACTAATTATTACTAATATATAATAATTATTCCTAATTTTTAAAAATCATTACTATTTATTACTATTTATTGTTAACAATTATTATTTACTAAAAATTATTACAGTTGATTACTATTGATTTCTATTTATTACTATTGATTTCTATTTATTACTATTTATTATTAATTATTACTAATTATTACTATTTATTACAAATTATTACTATTTATTACTATTTATTACCATTTATTATTAATTATTACTATTCATTGTTAATTATTACAAGTTATTTATAATTATTTTTATTTATTAATAATTATTTGTATTAATTTCAAATAATTATTATCTACATCTAATTATTTCTATTTATTAATAATTATTACTCTTTTTTACTAATTATTTATATTTTATAGTAATTATTTCTATTTGCTACTATTTATTACAATTTATTACTAATTATTACTAATTATTACAATTTATTACTAATTATTTTTCATTATTGCTAATTATTACTAATTATTAATAATTACTAGTATATATTACTATTTATTAATTATTATTACTATTTATTATTAATTATTTCTATTTATTAATTGTTATTACTAATTATTACAAATTATTACTATTTTTTACTATTTTTTACTATTTATTACTATTTATTACTATTTATTACTATTTATTAATATTTATTATTATCTATTATTATTTAATATTATTTAGTACTATTTATTAGTAAGTATTATTAATTATTTCTATTTAATTCAATTTATAACTATTTATTTTAATTTATTACTATTTATTTCTAATTATGACAAATTATTAACAATTAGTACTATTCATTACAAATTATTACTAATTATTACTAATTACTACTAAATATTACTAATTATTGCTAATTATTACTAATTATTTCTATTTATTACTAATTCTTTCAATTTATTACTATTTTTTCTATTTTTTCTATTTATTTCAATTTATTTCTAGTTATTAATAATTAATAATTATTATTACTCATTATTACTAATTGTTTCTATTTATTACTATTTATTACTAATTATTTCTATTTATTACTATTTCTGACTAATTAATACTAATTATTACTAATTTTTTCTAATTATTATAAATTATTACTCTTTATTACTATTTATTTCGAATTATTTCAAATTATTTATATGTATATCTATTTATTACTATTTATTACTATTTATTACTGTTTATTACTAATTATTACGAATTATGACTGATTATTACTAATTATTTCTATATATTACTATTTATCACTATATATTATTATTTATTTCTAATTATTTCTATTTATTACTATTTATTACTATTTATTTCTATTTATTACTATTTATTAATTATTATTATTAATTATTACTAATTATTACTAATTATGACAAATTATTACTAATAATAAGTTATTGTTAAATATTACTATTTAATACTATTTAATACTATTTAATACTCTTTATTATTAATTATTACTAATTTGTACTATTTATTACCTATTACTACTAAATAATACTATTTAGTACTAAATTCTACTAATTTTTACTAATTGCAACTAATTAAAAATATTTATTAACAATTACTACTATTTATTACTAATTAGAACTATTTATTATTAACAACTACTACTTATTACTAATTACTACAATTTATTACTATTTATTACTATTTATTTACCATTACTCCTATTTATTAACAATTACTCCTATTTTTTAACAATTACTACTATTTATTACAAAATACTACCATTTATTAATAATTACTACTGTTTATTAACTAATACTACTACTTTTTAATCATTATAAATATTTTATAACTAATTATCACGAATTATTACTATTTATTAATAATTATCACTAATAAAAATAAAATAAATAAAATAAATAAATTCCTCTAAACTGAATCATTTGTTGGATGCGAACCTTGAAAATTGCTACATTGGGAAATCTAAAACATTTTAAAAAATAAAGATAGAAATTTGATAAGAGAGAATGATAGGTGAGTTTAAAGAAGAGTGAAATGAAAAAAAAAATCGGAGGGTATATATATGTTTTCTCATTTGCGAAGTGAGTATTTGTGATCAGATCCCCATCGCAATTAATTGTATTTTCCATGGGTCTCGTCGCAAATTGTAGCCTCATATTAATTGTGGTGATGGTTAAAAGAAACTATTTGCAACGTGACCCATTGCAAATAGTGTCCTACTGACATACTATTTGTGACGGGTGTAGACCACCGTCGCAAATTTTGTTCCCGCGTTTTGGCATGCACCGCATGCCAAAGACTTTTGCAATGGGGAATAATTCCCCCTCACAAATACCTATTTACATTGAAGTATTTGCAACGGGAATAGGGACCCGTCGAAAATATTCATCGGCGAGAGACTATTTGTGACAGGCCCACAACCCGTCGCAAATGGCCCGTCACAAAACTCGGGTTTTCCCATAGTTGAAAAAAAAAACTTCTCATACAAGATTTCATGCATAAGTGATTGGTTTAATTCTACTAATGAGGGAACAACTTGTACAAGAACCTCTTTCTAATGGAATGAAATGTGGATATGTGGTGTGATGCTCAACAAGGAGTCTGATGATGTAGTCCTCTTGTAGAGCACGCGCAATGATCATCTTGGGTAAGTATATTGTATGTATAAGACCATTGGACCCTATTGGGTGATTAATGTTCGAGGTTGGTTGTGCGACATGGTTTTCGTTGGAGAGGTATGATGCGCGGATGCTCAAAGAGGATGAGTTACCTGGTTATGGAAGGTTGGTTTTGAATATGATTCCTTCTGTACGTGACATCATAGATATGTGTATTTTGAAATGTTGATGTCATGTGATGTTGGGATAAGAGTTTGTTTGTCACCCTATGAGTTGGCATAGACTTAGGTGATTGGACCTAGTGATTGATGTGAGACTTGACTGGTGAGGCAAGGTGGGGGAGCCTAGTGACCTTCTTGACATAAATTTGGTTCAAAGAGTTGGGTTTTTACCTTTTAAGGTAACAATTTAGAAGGTTTGATCGAGTTATATGTTCCTTTAGACATGTGAGGCATGGGTGGATGATTTGGAATTTTGATAGTGGTTCATCATGTATGAAACATAGTGTGGGGTTTAGGAGTGTAGGGTGTAAGTATGTTTTGAGATGGAGGACATGAGTGCTAGTGTTTCAACCTCAGGGTTGGTTTCTATAAGGGAAGACTCATTTGGGTTCCTAGCCCAGATAATATTTTTTACAAACAGGATGTGCCTAATGGTTATGAGTTAGATCAGTAGCACAATATGTGCTCAAGGGTATACGGTTATAGAGATGGGAGTTTTCTTTGGTTGGCAATCGAACCACTATGGAAACCCGATTGTGTTTGAGGAGGAGAGAACAGGATCTGGTAGTGCATAAGGGAATTTTCAAATTGGGGTTTTACTATGAGGAACATGTAGATGTATGTTTTCCTTGAGTGGAAAAAAAATTTGAGTGTTAATTCATTGGTGGCACATATATTTTCTAAGAGAAGGATTGTTTAGGTGCCAAGACTGCATCGTTTTGGCTCTATCTCTAGGAACATAGTGAGAGTTTAAATGATCTTAGTGTAACCATTGAATGACTCTCATGATGTAAGTGGTCATGTAATTGGTTTTGTCTCGATCATAAGCCTTTGGTCTTGGAAATAACCAATGGTTCTCTTCATTGGGAATGATGGGCATGTAGGGAAAGCATGACCAATGCACAGGGATTGTGAGCCGAGCTTTTGTGAGATGTGAATCAATATAGTCAAAAATATTTTCTGGTGGTTAGGATACACGAGAGAATGTAATATTTAATTTTTAATGGTATCTTGGTGATACAATAACTAGTGATGTGTTAGGAATTTTTAATTATGGATCAGATTTTATGGGAACACATTTTCTAGGGTGCTTGAGTTAAGTGGTCTAAGGACTGATGTGGACGTGATAAAATTATTTCAGGAAGGGAAGCCTAGGGACATTGAATGGATTTTACATGTCCTAATAGTTTGTAGGGACACCAAAAATCTTTGACTTTTAGTGGTGTTCATCAATGATATCATAGTGTACTCTTAGTCTAGATGCGTTCATTCCCAATATCTAGACATCATCCTGAGTATGTTAAGAGATAATAAACTATTCACCTTACTATCTATATGCCTTTATGGTGTGATTAAGGTCCCTCCTAGAGGTGGTTCTCATGGAATGGTGTAAGAGAAAATGTATTATGGGAGGTGAACCATCAGTCATCAGTAACTAATGTCCTTGTGATGGACTTGATATCATAAAATTTCATGACTACCATTCTTGGAAGCTAAGAACAGGTGATAGTTGATGTTTCATTTTTTCACTATGGTGAGATCAAGAACTCAATGTCCAATTCTAGAATTGTAATTGAATGGAATATGATCCGAAGAAGTTGGAGTTTCTTGTGTGAGGTGGTAAAAATGAAAATACTATGGTGGGGAGTGATGGGTTAGTCCCAAATGTGGGACTGTCATGATAAATGGTATCTGGTGTGTTGAATCGGTTGTGGATCATTTGTTGTATCACCATGATACAAATGAAGAACCAATGATGCAAATTATTATGTTATATAAGGAACAATAATAAAAAAAAAGTTCTGGTGGATGATTGAGCTCATCATTAGCTTCGGGCTTGAGGAGGTTCTAAGTAATAATCTTAGATTCTTATGTCGAACGTGCATCATTTATTCAGAAGGGTCATGGTGATGGTTTTCAGTCCGTAGAATATTTTACCAATACCACCATGAGTTAGTTATGAGATCCAATGGGTGTTTTTTTGTGATCAGGGAATTACCATGGGTGTGAATTCATCATGATCATGTGAGGTGATGACGTGATGACAATTGAATGTACAGATTTTTTCTACGGGTCTGAAGAGGATAATTCGACCTGAATTAGTGTATGGAACATGTGCGTTCTGGAAATTAAATATATAGTTTATGGTTTTTTTTAGTTAATATATGGATGGTAGGTATGCATCCACTTCATTTGGTTTTTACTAATGAGGATGGGTGTCGAAGTTGAATGGTGCTTACATAGGGGCCAGGCATGGAAAGTTGGGAATGTTGTCGAGTGTATTGTGGGATCATGAGAGTGGAATGTTTTGATAGAGAATGTGCCAAGAATTAAAGTTTGGCGGTTTTAAGATAAATCTTATGGTTGGGAGAACCATAAATTTGGTGATTTACTAGATGATACTATAATTAGTGTTTTAATTGGATAAATTTGGGTAAGAAACATCTTCATGTTTGAATTTTGAAAATGGGTGTGTCTTAGGATTTAGTTTATTGAGTTCCTTTAGTTGGAGGTTGTGCCTTAAGAAGCTAAACAACTCCATCGGTTATACGTGGTGACTGACATAGGTTGGGTGGTGTAGATGGATTACTACTGAGACTTCTTGGGTATGATTAGTATTATGATGGGGTGGTTGTAATATCCCATGTCAATAAAATTTTGAAATCCCCAAAGGGGTTTAAATTTTCATTTACAAAACTGGTAAAAATTTGAATCACAACATGGAATGGAATTATGAGAGTTGAAATGGATCAATATAATGTTTTGAGATGATCAATGAGTCCCAAAAGGTGTCTAGTGTGTTTTTTGAGCCTCAAGAGATTTGGGTTAAGTTTTGAGAGTTTTGGATTTCTCAAAATTGGGTGCATGGTTTGGGGAGTGTGGTTTTGGATAAACTATGTGACACATGGATGATCAGGTTGTTTTTAGTTAATTTTTAACTAAGCATTGTTTGGTTTCACAATTAAATCATAGTTTGGGGGTAAACTATGTGAGAGAAAAGATAAAATATTTGAGGTTGTGGTGAGTTGGTGGCTCGTTGCATGATATACGCATGTTTTAAAAAAAACAATTTATATTACTACAGAGGGGAGGTAGTTTTGAAAGCATGGTTGGTGAATAGTTTTCTTAACTATGTGAGGAATTTCTTAATGCTCAGTAGAGTGTGCACGGTTGGTGCACGGTTTGTAAACTCATGAATCCAAACTGTGTAGCAGTCCAAATTTCATTAAAAGGAATAAATGACAAAAATTACCCCTTGAGTTTTTATCCTCTCACCCCACTTCCTCCCACATTAGGTTCCCTTAGACCAAGGGTTCTCTAAACCACTTCATTCTTCTTAAACTCCTTGATTTGGGGTTTGTTTATGGTGATATTTGTGTGTTTGGAGGTTAGTATCACACTCTGAAAATCAATTCTCTCATCTATCTTCCTCCTCTCAAATTTTGGAGATCTTTGGTTTAGGTTTTGTTGTAGATTCCACCAGATGTTGGTGAAATATTATGTTCCTCTTGGGGTTTTTGGTTATCTAGTATAGAGGAGATCCTAAGATAACTTATACACATAGTTTCATGGCATTTTGTTAAGTTAAGAGGCCATGGTGTATTTTATTATGTCTACCCTAATGAATTTATTTTAATTAATAATTAGAATGGTAAATCCTCTTAGTAATTTTATCAGTAGTGGTGTTGGGAGTCCGTTGTGGACCACCCCTGGTGGTCCCATGGAGTTTTAATAAGATGTGGGTGCCCTTTGTGTTGTATGGAATTATACTGAGTTTGGATTTCATTAATTTATTAACTTTAGTTGTTATAATTAATTAATATTTATTTTCATGAGGTTTGATATTGGATAGTCGAGGAAAGATCATTTAGATGTTGAGGAGTTTGGTAAAGGTTTAGATGGAACATAGAAAAATCTTCAGACTTTGGAAATATCATGAAATGTGTTGTTAATGAGGTATGTGGTTTAATAGATGTACTCATAATATTGATAATTTATCTACATGTGATTATATTTTGTGCCTTAAATTCCATACTTTGTGTTTTTACTTCCTTGGTTAAAGTAAATAGTATAATTCTTTAAATTTATACCATAATTATTTTATAAATCCCATTGGATATATTTATGTTTATAAGAACAATCTTATGACCTCTATTGGGGTGTGACATTTCATGAAAATGGTGAAGTGGGGCTATATAGGCTGAAGTAGGTGGGTTACGAGATTAAACTAGTTGATCACATTATATGTCTTAGATTAAGGTTTAGGGGATACATGTTAGGTATTTTAATGAATGTTTTAATATATGTTAAAAGTATGAATTGGAATGTTTTGAAGTTTAAATATTTATGAAATACCCATGTGTACATTGAAATGGTTTAAAAATGTGCATTGAATATTAAACCATATTTGTGTTTCATAGGGGGGAAGGTGATGTTTAATGTTCATATTATGTTAAATGGTGTTTTTTCGTCTAATTGGATTTTATTAAAAGGGGTTTTTTGTGATTTTAGAATGTTTATTTGAAATTAGTGAGTGGTTTTGACCTTTATGAAAATGTCTTGATGGATATTTTGAATGTTCATGAGGGAAAGGAAGGCTCTTTCCTTGTTAGCTGTCGAAGAGAAAGACCCATGTTTTATGGGTGGCTTTAAAATGTTTCAAATTTATGTGTGGGATACATCATTTTCCAAAGAGTTTTGTAATAGTGTTTTGAAATGTAAAAAGGGATCGATATACTGAGCCATGTTTTGGTATTAAAGACCCTTCGGATCCTTGGTAATTGATTATATTTTTAAATTTTATTGAGTCCCTTTTGGGTGTTTTTAATGGTCTAGATATTTAACCTTATATTTTATGTATTTACAAGATGGTTTAGGTTTCAGACCGATGCTCTATGACATTTTATTATGATTTTCTCTTTTGGATGTCCGTAATACTGCTCCACATTTTATTATTATATATTTGAAGGTAATTCTATACAGGAATGGGTATAAAAGTTTAACATGGTGATCCACATCTGAGGATGAGAGATTCTAACATGGTGATCCAAAATTAAGGTTCAATGTGTCTCGATTGACACACAATTTCCAAGGTTTAGAGTGTTTAGTAGGACACTCCATAGGTATGGTTATGGATGTTTGGAATGGTTCTCCACATATGAGGTTTAGAGAGTTGCAAATGATTCTCCATAGGTACGGTTCCATATGTTTAACACAAGACTCCATATTTGAGGTTAGGAGGGATGGTCCCATGCTTTATGTTTTCATGTGTTCGATTATGGATGAAAATACCCCATTACATTATATAATATATGTATGACCCAATTTTTATTAATCAAATTACTATCTTAGGTGTATATATGTTTGGTTGGCTCGAGTTCCACTTAAGAACCTAAGGGAAAATGGGTAACTGGAAAAATTATTATTTCCCTTGAGATATAATAAAAATTCAATGATATATTGACTCTATTTTTTTATCTATATACACTATTTCTCTAAATAGTATTTTCTTCATACAAAATTGGTGGGGCCCTGATAATTTGTACCCACACACTTATCGGGGTTCCACTACACATGGTTACCATTGAAGCTCTCATATTTTTACTGAAGGAATTGGTTTCGGTTGAGGCCTGTGTTGAGTTTTTATTGATTCAGTGGTATGACTCAGATGGTGTCAGAAGATTGGATGAGGTTTTCCTCAAGGTTTTTGTAGGAACTAGTGAATTTATTTTTAGTTTTGTATAATGTATATGGGATCAACCTAGTGGGAATCTATATTTGTATGTATGGAGTGATTTTCTGAAATTTATTGCATTTCATTCTATCATTCTATGTTTACGTGTTTTATTCATTTACATAATATTTTTTATATTATGGTTGGTAAATTATGTTACTCTTGGGAACTATGATATGGGGTTATAATCTCTACACTATAAAATCAAAGACCCCTATAGTTATTTAGCATCTTCTGGTGTATGAGGAGGTGTGCCTGAGGTCATCTAGTGAATCATCTTGGAGCACCACTTTAGTGGAATCAGGGTTGATATTTTATAATAAATCATTAAAATATTAATAAATAAAATATATTTAGTAAAATTACAAAAGTAATGAAACCAGAAGTAAATAAAAAAACTAAAATATTGAAATTATCATCATATAATCTTTTAGGAAGATCAGACCATCAATGATAACTATAAAAAATTACAACATGTTAAAAATATGATAAAAATCATGAATACTAAATTTGATAATAAGATGAATGATTTTAGATACGTATGTAAGGCTATATATAGTAATGTAATTTATTTGTTATATATATGTAAATTAGTTATTTGGTCATTGTATATTTTTTCATTAGAGATATGGTCATTTTATATGTGGGAATTGTATATACTTAGATCAAATATGTATATTGAAGTTGCGTGATTTTTAGTAACAAATTAAAAATAATATAATTCATTTATAAAACTTAATTTAGGATTAAACTAAAAATATAATTAATAAATAATTTTTTTAGTATAAAATATGTATTTTTATACATTAAATATTATTATTCTTATTAAACAATTATTTTTTAGTGAATACAAGTAAAATAAGGGTTATAATACTAATGGAGTGATAAAATTTAACCGTTAAATGACAAATGGTTAATTTTAAAGAGATTTGATTTAAATCATTTAATGATAAAAATGAATATTCTTGAGATAATTATTTTAAATAAGTATTGTGAGTTTTTATCATAATAAGTTAAAATTTTACTTATAAAGGATAGTTATAATAAAATTTAATTTTTTTAATACATAAAAAATAGATTAACACTCATTTAATTTGAGATTGATATGAAAAAGATTAAGAATACAAAATGATTCAAAAACAAATTTTTCTATAAAAATAATTTTTCATATATATTTAGCAGTTTCATTTAAAATTTATGTTTATATAAATAATAAATTTAATTAGTTTAAATAGAGTCCAAATTTTTAATATTCATTTCAAAATTAGGTAATAAGGTACATTTTTAAAAAAAAGGTTACTAAGGAAATAATTGAGTTACCATGATAATGGAAAAATGAGGTAAACTAGTTAAATTAACAGATAATGACCTAAAATATCTCAAATATTATCTCTATAATGTTTTTTGATGGTATTAATGGTTCATATCTATTACTATTTTTCTTTTCTTCAATTTTCTATGTAAAAACTCATTCCTTGCACATTAAGAAATGGGTATTTTTAGAGATTCCACTCAAAACTCACCTATAAATGGACCCCTCCTAAACACCTAAAAACAAATATCATATTTTTTTATCTTTAATACCTACCTAATGTATCTATCCTAAATACTTTGTACATTTTTGTTGGCCTCTGGTCCCTTGAAGGAGGCATAAATACCCCATTATGAAATAACTCATTTTGAGAATGAGAAACTCGTATTAGCATCAAGTCATTCACCATTTTTTTCAATTAAATTACCATATAAAATATTTATAAATCTCTTGAAACACTATAATTATGATATATTAAAATTAAATTATTCTATAAAAATGATATTATTGTAGTATATCCAAATACTCTTAATCATTCCATAGTATATCAAGTTATCATTTGGGTCGGTCCAATCACCAACATGAACAATTATATACTATCTTCCATATTTCTAATAGTAATGTGCATCAATACATTAATATTGGTAATATATGTTACTAAATATTAATTTATCTTATATATATACTTCATCAAGTATGAATAAAAAATTAATGGTTATTATAAAGTAACATGTTTGTATGAGTAAACTATAAGAAACAATCCCAACATGGATTAAATTTTCATAAACCATGCTCGTAATTTCAATAAAATTAACACGATACTAAATAAATCACTGAAAAAAATTATTCCACTTAATGTAGCAGTCATTTAATTATTAGAATGTTTTCAAATAATAATATTCATTGAATCTACATTAAAAAAATTATAAAATAGTCAACGTTACTAACATTTGAGGATGAAAATAAATAGTAATAAACTAATATATGATTAATAAATGATTATAAATCTAAAGTGAAAAAATAAATAGATATCAATAATGTTATAAAATAAGTTACTAATATATTTTTTTCTGAACATTTTCTAAAAGTGGTTTCACTGAGATCGAGAGACAATTTAAGGGTTCTTCATCTCAATTTCCCTTTATTGAGACATACATCATATTCACTAATTGTTTTTTGTGTATACAATACACCATGAAGGTAATTTTATCATAATTATCTTGAAATTTAATGGATTTACAAGTCCATATTTTTTTATTAAGTTATTTTTGTTTCAAAAATTACCAAAATCATAAGGTATTTTTTTCCAATTATTACACTTAAATTGAATCCATCTATGTCGATGTTACCATTTTGGGGAAATTATATGAACATCCTCTCTAAAAAACAATTTAGTTTATTCTAATATTATTATTTTTGTGGTATAAATTTCTTATTACCATTTTACCCCCCTTTGGTTCAAAATTCAACAGAAATGATACTTGTAAGTTCAGCCAACCATGTGTCTAATATTTGGCCATGAATATTTTTGGAATTTTTTAATATGCATTTATGGATGTACCTATACATACTTATATTTTTTCTTATTGAATTTTATATTCAATTTCACTTTCTTTACAAAAGTTTGAAATGGTGTTTTCTTATCTTTTTTGCAATTTCTTTCTCCAATTATCTTCTGTGGTTTTTTATAATGATTTATTTTAAAGTTTTTACAATTATTAAATGTAATTATTTTTTACTATATCATTTTTTTAATAAATATATCAACATATAAATTATTTACTTTTAAAAAATTATATTAAAAATATAAATAACATTTCTTCTTATATTCTAAAAGTTTTTCTAATGTTCTACCAATGTTTTTTAATCTATATAAATTTATTATTATTTATTATTATTCATTAAGTATAATATCTAATGGTACCATCCACATTATTTATCAAGATTTCTTATGATATTTGTTTATAAATATTATTCAAATCTATTTCATTATCATATGTTAATTAATCTAGGATGTAATTATGAATGTTTTAATTTTCATGTGGAATATATATGTATGGTTTTTCATTTTATGTTGGGTCGGTCAGAATTATTTAGCGATCCAATGAATAGAGAAATGACTTATATCTCATGAGATAATATACATGTGACTAAAGAGTGAACCCTATCAATTATGTTTATAGGAATGTGGAGTGAAAAAAACCCAATATATTATGGTACTCTATCTAATATGTCATGATGATCTTAGTAGTGATCTATGAAATAATAAATTAAGTTCTATTATTATGTATGTGCCACATTATTATG
Organism: Viscum album; assembly: GCA_963277665.1. Lineage (NCBI taxonomy): Eukaryota > Viridiplantae > Streptophyta > Magnoliopsida > Santalales > Viscaceae > Viscum > Viscum album. The sequence goes on from OY728129.1 coordinate 290,139,222, forward strand.
TTATTCCACACTATGATGTTGTTTTTTCGTGAAATATGATAATTTTTCCTTGATCCCACATTGCAATTCCACATTTCTTATATAATATTAAAATCCTTAGGTTATGATTAATGATTTTTTATCCATGTTTTATTGGGTATGAATTAATTATAGTATGTTTGTGTACCTTTATTATGTTCTCAAACCTATATATTCATTTTGTGTTCACTTATAATCTTATATTGATAACCCTTATGATCACCACATATTGAGCATTATAGATGACCCATTCTTATTTTTTTTATTTTCCTTGTAAAGAAGAAGGTTATAATATATTATATGTCTACAAGGGTATCATGTGTGATTATATTTGTTGGAGATGTTGATCAAGTTTTTTTAGACAAGGTTTTTATTCTTAAATTATACAAAGAAACTAAATCTATAAGTTTTGAGATGTAATTTACTATTATATGTTATAAATATTCATGTAAAATGATGTAACATGTATGTTTTTTTGGGTTGGGTCATATCAGTTGGTATTAGAGTGGAATTTAGTTTTTTGGGATAAGGTTATGAAGAATGTAGAGATAGGACATAAATCAGCCTTTGTTTCACTAAATGTGTTGTGGGATGATCCAAGAGTGGAATGAGGTGATCCTATTAAGTTATAGGTTAAAATAATGGTTCCCTAATTTAATAAATTTTAGAATTAATTTTAAAAATAATATGATTATTGAATATGGATGTTATTAATTATAACTCATGCTAACCATTTTGGTTTTTGTAAGGGATAGAATAAAGAGTCCTGAAATTACTGTGGGGATATGTACGCTCAATATTGAAAAAAATTTATTTAAAACTAGTTTTATGTATTCCTTCGTATCTTGAAATGTATGTAATATAATTTATTTATATACCCAAATATTTCATATTAAATTATTACTTAAATATCATTGTGTTATGATGATTTCATCCCATGTTTATAACTCTTATCAACAAGAATTTTTTGGGAAAGTGCTTCCTATAAATCTTATTATTCTCCCATTAGTAGAAATTGATATGATTTTTGGAATGGATTATCACTTATTGTATAGAGAACATATTAATTTATAGTATAGGTTATTTACATTTCATATCCCAATTCAACCGATGATTTTCTATTGGTGGGAGGCTAATAATGAACTCCCTATAAAAAGAATATCCATTATATTGGTCTTCATACCCACTAATGAGGGATATTTTTCACCAATGGTTGGGAAAATAAATATTGATGATATGTATATTTTGTTTCAATATTTTGATGTATTTTCATTATATTTTCTTGGTTCTCCCTAAGATTATGAGGTTGAATTTTCATTAGAACTCTTACCTGATGTCATACCTTTATCAAATACTATTTTTTTTAAAAGGACCCATATCAAAGTCTCCATAAAGAATAGACCCAATTAAACAAGAGTAATTGAAGAAGGAACTCAAAAATAACTTGAATAAGGGTTTTATCTTCCTAAGTGATTCAGCATAGAGTGAAACTACAGTATTTGTTACTAAGAACTATATAAAAATGTAAATCTATATTTATTTTCAGTAACAATATTAGTTCACAGCCATAAAAAACATCATATTTATAATATTGATGACTTTTTTTACTAAATTTAGTGGGTATTAGTACTTATAAAACATATACCTCTAGTATGTATATCAATAATCAAGGAAGAAATGATATGTTATATCCAATATATCCTTTTTTACAAGATATAAACACTCTTCATTCATAGTTATTCAATTAAAACTTACAAACACCCCTTTAATCTTTATGGATCTAATGAATAGAGTCCTTAGAAATTACATTGATCAATTTTTGGTAGTATTTATGGATGATAATATTACATATTTAATGAGTTCGGAATATCGGACATGAGCTTATGCCAGGTTGGTGAGGACTCTTAACTGAATCCAGGTGACTCGGGATCAAATCTAGGTAGAGGCACAATTTTCGAGGGGTACTATAGTAGGTACTATAGCAGAAATATAGAGGGAACTATGCAGTACTGTACCAATTACTGTAGAGGGAACTGTAGAAGGCACCGTTTGGCACTTTAGTTTAGGGAATTTTCCCCATGTTTGGGCCTTTGGGACACTGTTTTGGTCCCCAAGTCCATTAAGGCCTTCGGGCCACCCAAACCTTCTGGCTAGTAAGGACCTCATGCTACCTCAAGGACTTCAGGACACCTTAAGTGCAGATGAAAACCAGAAAACCTAGATGAGACAAGCTCTATAAGAGGATGATCAAGGAGATTTCACCACAGTAGAAGCTACAAGGATTTCAATAATAAGAGGGTATGGCACCTGCCATCAGGACAAGCCTGTGCATGCATGGGATAACCAAGCCGAACAACCATGTGAAGGTGGAGAGCTGATTTCATGATGAAGATGCTGGGGAGGAGCAGTTCCATGTAGTTAGTCTTGGTTGTATGTTATGTTTGAATCCGATGCTAAATGAATTCCTCTAAGGCCTACGAGCCATGTAATACTTACGCCTAGGGGAATTATAAGGGTTCCACCTCACCCCTTGAAGGGTGGATTATCAAAATCAATAAAAAAAATGAAGGCCTTCAGGCCATTGGATGGATGGAAATAGTTTGGAATATCATGAATATCATTTGAGGATTTCTTTTATTACCTTAATAAAGGAGGAACTATATTTCAAATTAAGTAAGTGTGAATTTTGGCTATAAATATTATCACTCTTGGATCATGAAATCCCAAGTGAGGGTATATTTTTGGGATCTCTATAAATATATGTGAATGAGGAATGGATTTAACCAACAATTGTAAATAATATAAATAGTTTTCATGGATTGGATTAATATTATTGATGATTTTTGAGTTATTTATCATTATTATCAAATGTGGTTACTAAGTTAACATGAAAGGGATTCCAGTTTCTTTACATAAATTAATGTGAATAAAATTTAAAGGATCTTAAGAGAAGATTGTTCACTGCACCTATTCTCAACATACCCTATAGTGGAGAAGGGACATTCATATATAATGATTCATTAAGGAATAAATTGAGATTTTTACTGATGAAAAATGACATGGTATTATATTATGAAATACATAAATTAATGTTCCATGAGAAAAATTACCCAATACATGATCTACAGTTTTGTTAAATATTTTCATAAAGATATAGTGGAATTATCACTATAGAAAAAAGGGTGAAATATATACTAATATTAAAATATTATTGTATATATTCATGAAGAATTAGTTGAAAATACAAAAAAGGATAGTATTGGACTTGATCAGGGATAATGAATACTCGATACATCAATACCCTGTGAAGGAAAACAAGGTGGTTTATACTCTGAGTGGGAAGGATGATATTACCTTATCCATGATATGGCTTAAAATATACCCAATACTCATGGATTATAAAAGGATGAACATGGTAACCAAAAGGGAAGGGAATAAATTCTCTCTTAACCAGGTGACTGCTCAACCATATATCTATGTGAACATTAAGGATTAATAGCATGGGAATAAAAATAGACATAATCAGTTAATGAATATTCCATAATTCAATATTGATAATTATGGAATTATAAGATTCATTAAACAAATATGTGTACCTTTAATACTAGAATTAAAGGAGATTTTGGATAACAGACATGTCTTATCATTATCTATCCACATTGCAAGCACAATGAAGTATAGTGATATCAATAATCATTTATAGTGTAAAAATATATAGGTGGGATTATAGAGTATATATCTTGATGACTGTCGTACCAATGAGTTAAGTATAAGTGTTTGGAATCTAAGGGGATATCGCAACCATTACCCATACAAGTATGAAAAAGGGATAAAATCACCACAGGTTTAACTATATGTCTTTCAATGACCATGAATTTAATACTTACCTTTTTTGTAGCTAATCACCTTATACATTTATCAATTTTCATTTTTATTTGATAAGATTTTTTTCTCGATCAACTTTCAGTGATATAAAAAAGTGGTGTAGTAAGTTTTCATAAAGTACTACTCTCAATTTTATATGACCAATATCCCATGTTTATATGAAAGTGTAAGATAAGTATTCAAAAGATTTAGGATGGATTGTAATTTTAAAACTAGCTCTTAAGGGGTAGAATGAAACACCACATGATTTTAGTATGTGTTTCCTGTTAAATAAATTATATGTGTTCAATAGATTATGATACAAGAATCACTAAACTATAATGAAAAATTCCTTACTTCAATATGGTAGAATATTTTAATAAAAAATAAAAATAAATTACTAGATAAAAAATAAAAAATAATTATTAAATTTATTAAAGCAATGAAACCCTTAGTAAATAAAAATACTGTGATGTATTAATTTTATTTATCGTGATATGTGATGAATATTATAACACCACTGATAACTATAAAAATAATGAAACATATTAAAAATATGATAAACAAATTAAAAAGGAAATTAGAGTATATGATTAATGGTTTTAGATTTGTATGTAAGGATATATAAAGGAATTTAATATGACTATTATATATATGGTTGTTGGTTATATGATAGTTGGGTTTATGTTAATTTGATATATGATCATTGCATATAATTTCATTGAATATACTTGTATCCAATAGGAACAATGATATGTATGTAAGGATATATAAAGGAATGTAATATGACTGTTATATACATGGTTGTTGGTTATATGATAGTTGTGTTTATGGTAATTGGATATATGATCATTGCATATAATTTCATTGAATATACTTGTATCCAATATGAACAATTAGGTTTTTTATTTTTTAATGAAAATTTAAAATAATATAATTCACATAATATAAATAACTCTGGGTTCAAATGTAAAGATAATATTTAAATAAAATTATTTATTATGAAAATATGAATTTTTATTCATATTAATATTATTATTATTAAATAATGATTTTATGTGTTTGTAAAATTCAAAAAAACATTATTATATCAATGAATTGATAAAATTTAATTCTTATAAAATAAATATTTATTTTTAATAGTATGTGATAAAAACAATCTAATGTTAAATGGAATATTTTTAAAAGATTATTTTTATATGTTTTGTATGTTTTTATCTTAATAAAATAAAATTTTCATTTTTTAAGGATGATTCTATTAAAATTAAATGTTTAAAAGTATAAAAAATATATCAACACTTCTTTAATGAGTAATTGATATGAAATATGATTTAGAAAACTAAAAGTTTAAAATTCATTTTTCTAAAAGAAATGTACCTTATATATATTTTATATTTTCAATAAATTGTTAAATTATATAGATATATAAATAGAAATATATTTAATTGAGTCAAAATTTTGAATCATCAAATCAAAATTATGAAATATTTTCAATTTCATTTTTATCAAAAAATAAGTTACTGAGCCAACCAAATTAAATTAATATTATACTATTAAAATGGGGTAAAATGGTTTAATTAAGGGGTAAAGGCCTAAAATATCTCTAAAGTTATCTATAAATTGGGTGTATGATGGGATTCATGATCTTTCTCTATTATTTTCCAGCTTTTATCCACATTCCATTTACAAATTCATTCTATATACATTAAATAATGTATATTTCTGGAAATTCCACTCAAAACTCACCTATAAAAGGAATCTTCCTATACCACTCAAAAACTAATATTTATATTCAGTTTCCTCTTGGATACCTACCAAAATTACCTCTATTAAAAAACTAATACATGTATTTTATCCTATAGTTTCAATAAGGAGGATTAAATCACCAACTCTAGAGGTAATTGTTTCGAGAAGGAGCCAATTCATCTAAGTATCTAGTTCTTTTCAATATTTTTTAATTATCTTATCTTATAAAAAAATTATAAATATTATCCTATATTTTCAATTAACATAATTATTCTTGTATAAATATGATATTATTATAATATTACTCTATACTCTTACTCATTAATTAATATGGCATGTTTTTATTTGGGAAGGTTCAGCCACCAACATGAACGATGTTATAATATATTTATTATCTCAAATAAGAATAAGTAAAAGTATTTTAATACTTGTAATATATGATATTAAATTGTAATTTATTTAATGAGTATGGTTCTAAAATGGTGACACAAAAATTAATTTCCATCATAAATTAACTTTATTTGTCACTAAATTACCTAAAACATGGTCATCATGGATTGTTTTCTCATAAACCAAACGCATAACTTCCATAAAAGTAATATGGCATAGGATAAATCATTGAAATAAAACTATTCAACAACCTTGACTAATCTGGTAATTATGATGTTGTTATCAATGAATGGGGAAAAACGCTGCCATTACGAAACATTTATGAAATAATAAAAATGTCTAACACATGAGGATTAAAATAAAAAATAAATATATAATATATGTGTAATAAATGGATATAATTGAAGAGTATAAAAGTTAATAATTTTAAATAAGGTTAATTTATGAAATGGTTTATCTTTACATTGCATGTGGTTAAATCTCATTCATGGAAGGCTAGGGTAAATGCAAGGGTTCCTCATCTTAATTCCATCATTGATATATATCCCATATTTACATCTTGTTTTATTTTTTATAGTGTATATAATACCTCAATGATGTGTTTTTATCATAATTCTCATAAAATTTAATGCAAATAAATATCCTTCTCAGTTTCATTATTTCAACTTCTTTTGATCCAAAAGATACCAAATCCCTGAGGGTTATTTTATAATATCACTTTAAATTCGATATTTTCTATACATAAATTAACATAAAGGGAAATTTTATGTAATTTATAAAAAACCATTCAATTTATTCTCCTCTTGTTATTTTTAGGTTTTACATGTATTATTAAAATTCCACCCCACCCCTTTGGTTCATAATTCAACAAAAAGGATACTTGTAAGTGGAACCAACCATTTATCTTTTTTTTATTAAGAATATTTATACTACAAGTATATATTTTTTATATTAGTTTATGTATGTCCCTACACCTACTTCTATGATTTATGAAGATAATTTTCCATTTTATTTTACTTTTTTTTATAAAAATTTAAAATAAAACATTTTTAAATTTTTTTCAGGTTTTCTTTCCCCAACAATTTTATTCAGTTTTATTTTTTAAGATTATTTTTAATGTTTTTGTAATTAGTCAAAGTATTTTTGTATTACTTAATCATTATTTTCATAAAAATATTATTTTTAAAATTATTTCATTTTGAAAAATATATTAAAAATGTAACATGTATTTCATCTTATATTCCAAACAATTTTATAGTGTTTTCTAAAGTTTTTATAATTTAAATAAAATTCCTTTAATGTTTATTATGATTCACTTGAGATAAGCTCTATTGATACCATATGACTTCTTTCTATCAATGGATTATGATCATTCTATGAGTAAACTTTCCTTAAACCTATTTATTTCTCAAAGGATAATTATTCTATGATGGATTTATTAATGTTATTAGGTTTATGTGGAATAAATATATATTGTTTTTCATTATGTGATGGGTGGGATAGAAATTATATATCATTAAAATGAATTGGGTAATGATTTATATCTCCTGAGATAATTTATATAGGACTATGGATTGAACCTAATCCACTATGTTTATGGTAATTGTGAGTGAACCAAATCCACTATGTTATGAGACAATTTCCACTAGGTGATGATGGTCTTGACAGTGAAACATGACATAATAAATAACTTTTTATGACTATGTGTGTGCCACATTGCAATAGTGTTACACATTCCAATGTTATGTTTTCATGGATCATGATTAGTGACACATGATTCAAAATTATTGTAACTCATTTTTAATGTTATATTAAAATCCATATGTTATGATTAATGGTTTATGATCCATGTTTTGTTTGTTATGAATTACTTTTGTTATGTTCATGTACCTTGATTATGTTTTCATACCAACACAATCATCATATACATAATTATGAACTTTGATAAATATCTTTTGTAGTCACCACTTTTTGAGAATCATTTCTCATGATTTGTTACATTTCAATTACCATAGTGATGAAGAAGTGAGTTATTATTCTTATGTCTAAAATGGTATCATGTGTGAATGTCAAAACACAAAATTTTAGATCCTTTAAAATACAAACTATATTATATAACTTATGTCACACAATACACCCAATATAATAAAACCATTTCATATTAAAAATAAATAATTAATAAATCTATAATATACAATATTATAATAAACCATTAATCATTTTTACCTTTAGAAGGTAAATAATTAATACTATTTAATACAAAAAAGTTTATTTTAAATAAAATCTATTTCATGGTATTTTATGTTTTTATTTTAATGATAAATTTATAATTTTCATTGTTTATATTTTTACAAAATTAAAAACGTTTTTGGATTTAAGATGTTCATATTAGATTAATATTGGTTTTTGGTATTTTTTTAGAATATTCGATTTTTAAGTTAATAGTGAAAATTGTAGTTTTTCAAATTATCAGGGCTTTTAATATATAACCATATCATAAAATTTATGAAACATTTATCTTTACCAAATATATTTCTTCATATATATATATATTATCATGTTTGAATCACAAACATATATTTGATATTATAGAACATATGTAATATTTTCTCAAAAAAATTAAATACATTGGTATTTTAAAATTATTTTTTATCAATTGACTCGAATGTAATAGATTTTAAATTTAAATTTATTAGGTCCAAATTCTATTAACTTGGGTAAATATTAGTTATCCTTGTGAAATTATGACATTCAAAGAATATTTTTTTTTAAATATTGTGTATTTTTAATTAAAGGAATCAATTTTAAGTAAAAAATATTATATGAAATTGAAACATATATAAAAATTAATTAAAAATAATGTAATTTCAAATCAATGTTAACTAATATTTATTATACTTAATTATTAAAATAAATTTTTTGAGATAAATAATATTTCAACACATTATATTTTTTTCAATTAAAATATATTTTTCTCCTCTTTAAAATTGAATTAGGATTAATGGGGACCAAATTAATTTTAAGCATGTAAAATTTTGGTAATAATATTCTAATTATATTTTTAGTAATGAATTAATTAACATGATAAATGTTTCATTAATAGTAATAACTGTTTAAAAGACTAATTTATGGTAATTCAATTTTTTCTAAATTAACATGAACATTAGAACATTTAGAGAAAAAATGTTCAGTTGTACAATATTACATACTTGTATTACCTACCTTCCTTCAATTAAATCCCAAAAATAATAATGTTATTATGTTATTACCCCTTACTTAACATTCTCTTCAATAGTAGAGTCAATATTCTTCACCTATTAATAGGGTATCACTTCCAACCATTCAATACTCCACTTCTATTTCGAAATTAATATAAAAACCAGCAAAACATTCCTCTCCTTTAAATCCATTAAATTCTAAAGTGACTCTAGTCACCCAAAAATGTCATGAACCAACTTATCGGGGCCCACCATGCTAGCGATAAGCCGAGTGTGATAACCACAAGAGCACCCCTAATAATCTAGGGTTGGTAACCATCACCGATTTGACATAACCCATACATTAGAGGCATTAAACAAATGTACATGTACCCAAGAACATGTCTAAAAAAATATATGATGATAAGAAAGTAAAAAAAACTGTTTCCATAAACGCATGCACAACATTTATTCCACATTAGTGTTTTAAAAAAGTTCTGATAGTGATAAAGTGTCCAAATAAAAACCCCAAAAAACTACTAAGGTTCCAAAATCCCCATAATGATGGCACCACTATCAAATAAAACCACTTGGAAAATGCCTCAATATATCTAGTCCAACATTAATCTTCATGTTCCCTTTCATCCTAGTACACCATCAAAAGGGATGTCATCTATGTAATACATGACATGTATGGACAGAGCACATGTAGATATGAGTATAAAAATACCCAGTAGGACACCACTAAATCACTAAGCATAAATAATCAAGAGTAATAATATCATAATAGTAATATAGTAATAAACCTAGATATACTCATAATATAAAACTGATATCAAATGGTGTCAACTAAAACCAAAATCCATAAGATACCACTCAAATATCCAAGCTAACACTCATTCGTGGATTAGTAACTCCCTGATCCATGTTATTACTGGTGATTGCCATCCCAGAGAACATGATCATTATTCCACACACAAAAAATTACTTAATGGATCTCATAAAATCACATCATCCAATAAGGGGATCACACCCAAGGCTATATGGGACACCTAAAACCCTACTGAATCTACCTTGTAGATAGGGGAATGATGCTCTATGCATAAGGATCATGATAATAACATAAACCATACGTAGGAATGACAGACTATCCCACCTTAGTCTCATAAGGGGATGCACAACCCTCAGTCTCAAACAATTCCTACAATATTGATCTCCTTGGAAAAAATATGTTGGGTTGATCTCGCCCAGTATCTGACCATATTCTATAGTTGTAGTAAAATCTCACCCTTGGTCTCAAACCACTCCTACATTATTGATCCATTTCACCCATGAACATTCACATAATGATCAAATACTAGGTATCTATTGAATTATGGGGAAAAGTAATTACCCATGATGATTGTGTAAGTAAATGAGGGAGAAAACCATGAACCATAAACATAAGGAACATACCTTGGCTGTTACATCAACATTGATTTGTTTTCATACAATAGATAAACCAATAGGAATATTCAATAATGAATAAATTAATAAAATGTAAAATAAATGAACCATCAATGGATGAATAAATTTTTATTTGTGCAATTGATTAATTTTTGACACGAGATAAATAAAATGGGATAAAACCATGAAAATAAAATAACTTATTGGAATTTTGGATTGATCACCGATGAAACAAATATATGTCGAAATGATTGGTGGGATCCATAAACTCCATTATCATTGAAAATATGTTTGGTAAAAATCTAATCATCTGATCCAATGTTGTTCAACATCTTCTCTCCAACGACTCCTCTATAAGTCTCTGGGGTTATGCAGATAACCCTGAGAATTTCCCATAATGGGGAATTCATAGAGGAGTTCCTTAGTTTGCTGCATCAAAAAAATAATTCAAATTAAATAATTTATTTATTTATTTATGTTTAATTCATGTTAAAACCTTTTCCCAAACTCTTGATACCAGCTAATGTTATATAACGAAAAGGGTAAAACCCACATTATGAACTCAATGGTGGACTAAAATTTATAATGAAACCTTATATTCTATAGATATTATAATGTTTTCAGAAAAACATTGTGTTTATGATGTTAATATATTTAATAATTTTCAAATATTTATTTTGGGATCACTGGTCCTTGTAATCTCGCACCATCTTGTCATCTTGATTGTAAAATATTACTTGATATATTTCAAATAATTACATAGAAAAAATAAATACATTACATTCTTCCCACCATATGTATTTTATTCATGAAAAATAAAAAAAACTGAAATATATGTGGATGTTGAGCTCACATATATGTATCCCAGTCCTAGGTTCTCTCCTAAAAATCTTCTGTTGTTACTGGAGAATAACCAAAGGAACTTCTCACCAACATAGGATATTATACTACCAATCCTCAACCTCCACCAGGAAATTTATAAATGTAGCACCATCCTCATTTTCTAGCTCTCCCCAATCCATAACATGAACCAGGTTGTGCACAAACTTCCTCAGTTATGACATGTTGAAGAAATCATGTACCCAGTCCAACTGTAGAATTAGGTCATAGTTTAATGCCACCTCATCATATCTATGAATTGTCTAGAAAGAGATAATTAATCTTAGATATGGATTTCTAACTTGTCCATGTCTCCATAATCTACATCAAGGTGACAGATTTAAGAACACATGGTCTCCCTCGTCGAACATTAGAGGCCTCCATCATCGGTATGTATAGGACATATGAGGAATCTTCATAGTCCTCATTTTCTTCAGGATAATATGAACCTTATTTTTGGTAGTTCACACTAACTATGATCCCATGAGTGCTGAATCACTTAGATCATTCCAACAAAGAGGTGACCTTCCAGGTTTCCCATAAAAGTCCCCTAGTGGTGCCATATCAATGCTATAATGATAGATTCTATTGTATAAAAACTCCATAAAGGGTATATGATCCTCCCCACTATAACAAAATTACACCATTCATTCTCACAACATTTCTTCTAGAATCAAAAGGGTCCACTCAATCTATCCATCAGTCTGGGGGTGAAATGCAATGGTAAAACACAACCGAGTCTCAAAGGCCTCCAACAATACTCTATACAGTCATGATGTGAAGAAAAAATCATGTTCTAAAATGATATCTATCAAAACTCTAGGGATATGTACTATCTCCTTCACATAAAGGAATCTGAATCACTCTACTGAACTCTTCTCTCGAATGTTCAAGAAGTAAATCACCTTTGTTAGTCATTTTATAATCACCTAGATGGAATCATATCCTATGTTTGTACATGGTAACCCAATCAAAAAGTCCATAAATATATCGTCCCACTTCAACATTGTAACCTAAAGATAATGAAATAAACCTACTGTAACCTATTACTCACCCTTCACCTACTGATATCGAGGAATTGAGATACAAACTCTTCTACATACTTCTCCATCCCTAACCACAAAAACTAATGTCAGAGGTACTGGTTCACATCTTCCACACCTAGATTTATTACTAAAGTAGATGTATGAAACTATATCATCACCTCATCATACAAAATCCCCGGTACCATAGTTCATCTTTTAAAAATGATAACTTTCTCCCCGTATTAAGAAACATCATCAGGAGCACTTCCAATTGATATATAAGTATGTAAGGTATCATAGTCAATATCTCCTTACTAACATTACCTAACACACTATAAATGTGATTGGGTAACAACCATTGATTTTAGATATGAAGAAACATCATTATCCACTAAGGATGACTATAATAAGGATAATTAATCTGAGGACTTGGAAAAAAATTGACAATATGATCTATTACTGATATTTTCAATTACCAAAATACTCATACTAAGAGTATAGAATATCTTGATGACATAGTCCAAGAGTCACACTAGCCATCGGCTCTATATCATGTTAAGATCAATTTGATTGTATATTTACTTGTGACTTTTGTGGTTAGGGTTGTTTATAAACTATTTACCCATATGTTAGTGTCCACAAATCATTAGGATGAATACAATCAATGCTAGATCAAAATTGTCGGTCGCGTTGTTCAGCTCATGTAGTCTCAACTATTGACACCCATTGGAAATCACAACCTAACTATAAAATAGAACACAACCATGTATAGTCCTTAAGGAATAATAAAACACTATATACTTAATACCCTTCACATGAAATATCAAGATGGGTGCACTCATCAAACATTACCTGAAATCCCGAATCGATTATTAGAACAAGTCTTTCCAAACAAAAGGTTACCCCTTCTAGTGAAATGTAGTCAAATTTGATGTTAAACTAGAGTAATAGGTCAAAAATAATCTATAGTATACCTCCAAACTATTAAAGTGATACACCTCCATAATTCCCTTATGTTTCTCCCAAGCTAACACTGTTGTGACCTAGTTCGGGTCCACTGATGCAACATCATATGAGATGATGTTTCCCAAAAATTGGACCTCATGAATCCATAAATAACACTTAAAAATATTTATAATAAATATGGTTCTCTCATATTGTGTCTAGAACCATCCACAATTGTCTTGAGTACTCCTCCTTTGAAGTAGAGTACCCTAAGATATCTTCAATGAAGACCAGCAAAACCTAGTCTAAAAAAGGATTAAATATCTGGTTCATGAGTCTGATGGACATCGCTGAGAATTTTTCACATTTAGAAGAATCCCAAAGTACTCATAGTGTTCATAGGAATATCTAAATGTCATCTTTGGTAGATCATCATCCCATACTCATAGCTAATGATAGACAGATATGAGTTCAATATTAGAGAACAATTGAACCCCTCTCAACTAATCGAAGAGGTCCTTAATCCATGATAATGGATACATATTCTTCTTGGTCTCCTAATTGACCTATTGATAATCCACACACTATATCAAGATCCCATCTAACTTATTAGGGAATAATAATGGAGCTTCCTAGGGGGAAGCACTATGTCTCACGAATACCTTCCTCTACAAGACCTCTAATTACACCCTTAGCTCTCAAAGATTAGTGGTATCCATCTGATATGATGGAGAATATATTGAGTATTTACATAGGTGTAATTTAATGAATAATCGTATATTTTTTAGGGGATTTAATCCAATAATTTCCTTATTAAATACATCCTCATACTCCACCACCACTGTAGGAAACTTGTAGCCCATATCATCCACTACTCTAAGAGACACACTGGCCAACTAGTGATTAATTGGACTCACTTTCATACTTATGATACCATTATTCTCTACCTAGGTATTATTCCCCCCAATGAAGGGAAACCTTATCCTTTCATTATGTCACACTATATCCCCTTCATGAAACTTTTAATATGTTCATTAACTATGGATATCCAATCCAAAACTAGGATGATATTGTAAGGAATCATCACTGATATAGAGAGATCCCATATGAATCCTTCTCATCTATTATTTTGGAAACACTATCAAAAAATTTATGTGATCACTATATCATCTTCTTTCAGAGTCTCAATGAGTAAGGTTTTATCCAAGGGCTCTACTTCAATCCTTATGTCACCCACTAGATAAGTTGTAAGAAAATAGTTTCTCTCACTCGTGTCTATTAGTATCGCAACTAATATAGAGTAGACCCATATCATACCTCTAATCATTTTGGGAGCCTTAGGTTCATATTTATTAACTTCCTTTATTTTCCAGCATCCCAAATCCCCATCTCCCTGATCTTGGTGCGGTCCACCTGGGGGTGTTCGTGGAAATAGATAAAACATCCTTACACCTCCTAATACTCTACATGCCCCACACCACATCATCCAACTACAAACCTCATTTCCCCCACCTCTATCTTTTTTTGGTAAGTCCCTTTATAACCTACTTTTCATCTGTATGATGGGTCAAACAATTTTAAGAAGTATGTTCTTTAAA
Source organism: Viscum album (assembly GCA_963277665.1). NCBI lineage: Eukaryota > Viridiplantae > Streptophyta > Magnoliopsida > Santalales > Viscaceae > Viscum > Viscum album. Next base: position 290,154,330 of record OY728129.1, read on the forward strand.
GTGGAATGAGATGCACCACCAATCCCTCGACTGACATGAGCCATCCTAGGATCCTGATCCACCAATAATTTGTAATAAGATCATCTCCTTATGTGGTTGGCATGCCCAGATCCATGTTAATACTATCCACTACCATCTTCTAAGTTTCTATTTCTGGATTTCCCACTACCATCACCCGATATTGGAGTCCTCTCTACCAAGAATCTCTCTACAACTGAAACCCACACAAATATATTACCATAGGTGGGAATTCATAGAGATATCATAGAAGCCCAGATATACCAGGTAAGACACATTCAAATTCCCAGTACTTGAATAAAGGATCTCATACCAAATCCCAGGAGTATTGTGATAGAGCAGTGAACATTTATGAATACTCCACCATGGTCAAAATACCTTTCTTTAATTTCAGATTCTCCCAGATGTGAACATGTCACGACATGGATGGATAGAACTCATTCCTAAATATGAAATCTAATTCAAACCAAGAGAGTGATGTCTTTTCATTTTATTGAGTCACCAGACTCCAACATCACCCATTATATCCGTAAAAAATACCCACTGTGATGAATTCCATATGATATGTCGGAGTCCTCATGAGGTGAAAAACTTAGGTGACTACCTCTAGCCAGTCCTCATATGTATATGGGTTTGGATCGTCTAGAAACCAAAGATTACATTGCCTCTGGAACTAATAAATCACACTAAAAATATGTGTATCCTCAGTCAGTACTATCATTTCTAACTAATACTCAGTGTTTGGTGGTATAAATTAATGGCCTCCTAGGGTTAGTACCACTTGTACAAGCCCCTATACTAAAGCCTCACCACTCGACAGATAATCCATATGATCAAATAGAGTAATCTTGGTTTTCTATCTTCATGGAGGCATCCTGAAATAAAAAATATATATCATGGTCAAGGAATATACCTGGGGATCTGACTCAAGAATTAAATGGAAACAAAAACCAATTTCTATATGATTTATATACTAATGTTTTTTCCTGCAATAGATTTCTACATATACCGAGTCAACAAGAAGTTTATCAGAGTCCTGGAGAACACCAATATAGGATTCCTTGTTCGGAAATCCAAACTTGATGCATGTTAACACTATTTCCATAAATCCCATGAAAATATCACAGCTTGAAAAAATCAATGATCCAAACCTAAGGTTGAACAGATCCTTTGATACCACTCTATAATGACCCAACCCACCAGGGCCCTCCTGGCTGGAAATAAGCTGAGTGTGACTACCCCAAACCTTCCTTTAATAGGGAAGGGGTTTGAAACTAGTGCTAAGTAAGAATAACCAATACATGAGAGGAATTATCCTAATATTCAAGTATAGAAACACACATATCCAAGCCCATAATATTTTGAGCAAGTTAAAAACAATTTTACCTGTAGACGCCAAAATCCACCAAAACCCCCAAGAAGGCATCCATGGATAAAATAGAGGCATATTTTGACTTTAAAACTTGTCCAAGGAAGATCCACAAGGCTGTGCGGAAAACTACTATGGTGCCCATAAAACTACCTCCTCGTACCGAAAAATGGCTCCTCGCGCAGAAAAGGATCACAACCTGAAGAGGGTTTTGCGCGCCAGTAGCGGAACTTCCGCACATCCACCCCTGGGGTCCATATTTTCTATGTGGACAGAATTTTTTGCATGCCCATGCCCCTTTATTGCCTATAAATAGAAGTACACCCTACCCCCCACTTTTGACAGCTGAAGAATCCGAATCATCTCCCCTACATGGAATTTGACTCTTCTGTATGCAAAAGATGTCTTCCAGGTATGGGATTATCCGCGAAAGGTCTCCCATTGGTCCACCTTCATGCGGAACCACTTGGGATTGTCCCCCTCTTATGTCCTTCAGTTTTGGGATCCATTGTAGAGACCCGAAGCCTAACGTACATGAACATTACATTACTTTTGCGGAATACTTAATACATAACAAAAATACACACACAAGGATCGTAATAGTTTAGTGTCTTTGGAAACTCGGAACGTAATCTTCTAATCCTGGTGAAAGATCTTCAAAATCTCCCATAAAGATCTTCTTTTTTTTTACCTAAAACCTTTCTTTATATCCTGGGGAAAAGAAAACATAAAAGGGTGAGCTCAAATGCTCAGTAAGGGTAAACAAAATAAATATCAATCACATAATTTTCATAAGAACATAACATTTTTGGAAATCTTAACCTGCAAAAGAGAGCATAATTTCATAACATGGGATAAATCATAGTAGTGAAAATGAAACCATAACTTAAAACATTACTCATTGTGGCATACACACATAATCATAGAGAATCATTTCTTGTTAGTCAAGACTCATTGCCAAGACTATCTTAGTGGACAAAGTCCCTTTCTGAATCGAGTAATCCTCGTTTCAGTCCTGTTTCACTGAACCGGTATAACCTACCATTCCAGCCATGTCTATCTCATGAGATATGAAATCTTTACCCAATGCATTGGAGGGAGATATAGGTCCCACCCATCTTATAATGAATCCTTTCTTATGTGTGCCACAAAATCATAAATCATACATCATTTCATAACCCATGTAATAAAAATGGGATTCTTAAACAACATGACATCATAAAACCATTCTTATAAGATAAAGGAATTCATAAACATAATTCCATCACAACATAGTCAAATAAATGTAAAAATATGGATAGAAACAGAACCCTTTATTATCTTAGATGGAAAATAATTTTGATAAAACACTTGAAATGAATTCTTGAGGAAAATATCCTTTCTTCTTCAAAATCAATTTCTTTTCACAAAACATCATGCAATTTTAAAAGAAAGAGATTTTATTGAAAATAGTCATGAAATATTTTAGAGGAATCTTCATGAAAATAAGGCTTCATAAAACAGTATAAATCCGTTCGTGCCGTATAAGTTAAAAAAAACATTCTTCGTACTTTTGTCGGAAAAGTCAAAAAGTACCTCGTACGACAAAAGATTCCTTTCATACATATTACTAAAAACTCACCGAAGGGTAAAAATGGTTTTAAACAATTTTAGGTGGATGGAAATAATATTAAATTTTGATGAAACATGGATGTGGATGATAAAATACACCCCAGTAAATACTTACGAATAAACAATCTCGGATAAAAATGAGATTGTGATATTTCCCTTACCTTAGGTCCGACTTGCTTTGTAAGTGTCCGAACCTCCTGTATAATGATTTAAATCATGTTATTGACTTATTACAGAATCATATTCATGGTTATGATATCATATATGGTTCACTTATGACATTATATTACCCGTTCTTTTGTAAACTCCATGTTAAAGAAGCGTTTTGGGTAAAATCGTTTCATTTATCGTAGGTGTTTTGACTTGTTGTTCTTGACATCATTATTACTTATATCATGATTTACATACTTCCAGAATATAAAATATGATTTATATATCATATATATTCAGTATATATATATATATAAAAGGTAGATAAATAAAATGAAAAACACCGTTCATGGAGACGGTAGTCCGTACGTACGCATGAACGCTGTTTTCCTTTCCTTATTGTCTTGAAATGGAAGTAAATAGATGACATACATATGTATATATATACATAAATCCAGTAGCTTTATAATGTCATATATTTCATTATTATTTCTTATATATACATTATAATCATTCTTAAATGGTTAACATGGAGAATGAATCTCATCGCGTCGTGGAGACGGTAGTCCGTACGTACGCACGAGCGATGATATCATTTATATAAATATTTAATTGAATTGGAGTGGATTATACAATATATCAGAATCAATATGATGTTGTAATAACTATGTATAGTTATTCTTTACACCATTATACCCATCCATGTAAGGTGGTGGTGGAAAATAGATTACACCACGGCGTGGAGACGGTATTCCGTACGTACGCACGCGCGGTGATTTCTTTTTCCGTAGGATGGATAGATAGTGAAATAGGGTTGTTTCATACTTATAATAACATATCAGTATATGAGTGATACTGATGTTATTACTTCATAATGAAACAACCTAAGAAGAAGTGGAAGAAGAAATAAAGATAAAAGAATTGGTAACGGTAATTACCTCTTCTTTGAAGCGCCTCTTTGAGACCTCCTCTTAGGGCACTAGAATTGGTCTTTGAGGAAGACCAGAACCTCTATGATGTTGCTAGGGAAGTGGAGAAGAGATTTTGGCAGGGGTTGGCCGAGCTTGAGTGCTCAAATTGGTGTGAGGAGGAGGGGGAGGAGGTGTCCTTTTATAGGGGAGGAGAGGGGCACCTTAGGAATATCTCAAAATATTATTTTATATTAAAGTCAAAATCGGTTTATAATGGTTCCAAAGGGTCTTATTTCGAAGCTAAAGTGGTGATGGGTCGAAATCCTATCAACCAATAGGATTTAGACAAGTTTAGGGTATTATTTTAACCTTATCAATTAGATTTAACTCTAAGTTAATTAATTTAACTTTTACCGTGTCTTTTTGTTTTCTTTCACTATATGGTTAATAAACTTTCTATAACATGCCAAACGAACCCCAAATTGTTTATTATTAATATATATATCCTTATCTAAGTCATTTGGCCTAACCTTAGATTTTTAGGAATAAAATAACAATTAATAATATAATATTTGATTTAAAAACTATTTTGTGTCAATTTTGACACTATTTGATATATGATTTTTGTGAAAGTCATAACAGAATTATATGTTCGAACCAAGTTGATTAAATCAACACTAATATATCATAGTAACCTATAAAATTAGTGGAATTCATAAAAAGTCCCAAATTACATTTATTTGGGTATTTATGCTATCAATTTTTTCAATATTTCATTAATAAGATAATTACTGCATCATCTTTGTGTCATAAATAAATTAAATTATTTGATGTCTAAAAATTACAAATAAAATACCATCATGTAGGAAATCTTTTTATCTTTCTAATGAATATTTACAATCGAATTTATCTTATGTATAACCCTATATTAAAAATGATTTACTTGTTAAACTTTGATTTTAACTGTTTTAACCCTTCTTTAAATAAATTAATAATAAATGTCCTAATCTAATCCAAGTGGGCCTAAATGGTCATATTTTATTCCTAAGTTTGTTTTTGGTCGAATTACACTTGTCCAATAGAATTAGGACATGTGTTAGGGTAATATTAACATCATATTTACCCTTAGTTACCCTATTTACTATTAACCGCGGTAAAAGAAAGTAAAAAGTTACTATTCACCAAAAATTATTTTCATCTCATTGAACCACATTTTAGTCCTTGATATTAACCGTGTCTCTCGGATTTTCGAAATTCCATTCACAGAAGCGGTAAAATTATGTTTTATGCAAAATTCAGTTTTTAACCTACCACTTAGTAGTTTCACTATTCATCAAAAATTGATGTTTTTCAGAACAATGCCAAAATTTCATCCCAAGCTATATTTCATATTCCGAATTCAAAAATGAAGTCTATTTTACCAAATTCATAACATAAAAGTTGCATTAATTAATTTTATAATTAAATCCCGCTGTTAAAACAAATAGCGTGTTTTTAAGAAACAATATCTATCAAAAGATTGACACTTGTTTATGTCTAGTTTAAATGTGAAATTACATCCAATGACCAACATTGTATTAAATTGTAAAAATATATTCTAAATATACTTTAAAACCACTCAAATTAATGATTTATCACTATTAATTATTTCAATTAAAAAAGTTGTTTTTAATTATAATTTAGTAATTTTCACTATTCATCAGAATATGAAAGTTATCCGAAAAGTACCAAAATTTCACCTTAGGCTAAATTCGATACTCCGAATCCAAAAATAAAGTTCATTTTGAAAAATAAGATTTACTGGATTTCAAAAAGTGGTTATTACTATTCATAACGGCTAGTTTTAATAATATTTTTATAGCATATCGTTGTTTAGTGAAACTCAGTATTGCGTACAACACACGCTATCGAGGAAGGTCGCGATTGCGTGTAATGCAAGGCAAGTCAAGGATGTGTGTTGTGCAAGCTCCTTTTGGTGTAGCGTACAACACAAGACATTAATAAAATTAAAAATAATATTTCTTTATAAAATCTTGGGCTGTTACATTCTACCCCCCTTAAAATGAATTTCGCCCTCGAAATTCGTCGGGGTTATAAATGGTTTACTATTCTAAAGTTTCTTTAATAGAAACCCACTTCGTAAAAAGGAATATCAAAACCAATCTTTAAAAACAAAAGTATGAAACGTAACAGTTACCCAAATAAACTAATCACTGGGTTTCCACATAGGTGAAAATATGGATATGGAAGATAAATCTAACCATCATGTTCTGATGGAGAGTGGTAGAGAACATGGCTATGGAAAAGCTAGCAATCACAAAGCCATAAATTTGTGATGATCTAGGGTATCATCTGATTCATCGGATATAAGAGCACTAGGACAACATTTTTGGTTTTCAAGATCATTTCCCTAAAGTTGAAAATTTGCTTAAAATAAATACTTACTTTATTTTGGTACAATCTCACTTTTGTTCGTGCCTTGATCAATTTCTACTTCATATCTTAAATAAATGAAGTTGAATTTGTTATTTGTGAAGTTTTAGCATATTATGTGATAGAATGACGGGTCATTCCATCTGTCTCAAACAAAAGGTTAGCAAAAATTATATACATAAGTCGATCTATAGTGAGATTAATCATATATGGTTCCTAAAATGGGCTTATACTTCATATATCATACTTCTTAATATAAAAAAACTAGTTTCTACTAAACAGGGACTTCCTGTAGGCTAGTGGTAGGCGATAAAGGCCAGTCACACTTCGGTTGTGGGTTCGATTCCTACAGCCTTGTCCGAAGCGATGGGCTGTCGCCCGTCCTGCAGGTTGTCCTTTTTCTAAAACTACGTTACTATAACATCCCATCAATAATATAGAAAATCTTCTATCCTTAAACAATACTAACTTATGTCCAACATAATCCAGTCTAATCTTTAGGCTTATACATAATACTGCAGTCCACTCTCATAATATAGTGACAATGATTACCAAAGATTTAATACTGTCGTTGATCCCCACATATCATAAGATATGTCTTGTTGGTCACATTCCAAACACTCAAAGTCCTTAATCGTGTATTCTCTTGAATACCTTAGTGAAAAAAGTTAACACTTTCCACATACCAAAATCCTCAAAATTCTATATACTCAAACCATGATATCACTTAGTCCTTATATCAATCATGAGCTCATGAATACTGTTAAACAATTAATTTTCTCATTTTCCCTTCATTATGCGCATAATATCTCAATCACTTTGAATACCACATTAGACCAATACATAAATATTCCAATACTCCATGATAAAACATTATTTTGGAATCCCATTACATAAACACTTAATCATTCCACCACATCATTGTCATATTCAACATCGCCAATAGTGATCGCATGTGACTTCCCTTTGTCCTTTGCCTTAAGTGGTTGCTCATGTTGATCATCACTAACCCTTGGATTAGGGAAATTATTAGCATAATGCCCCATTTTTTTGCACTTGAAGCATTGAAGTGTTGGTAGTGCGTTCTCTGCAGTGTTTGCTTTATTCACATCATTAGAAAACATTTTTCCATTACTTCGACACTCAGCTGCTCGATGACCTTCTTTTCCACACTTAAAACATTTTCTAGTCCCTTTAAGACAATCTCCACCATGCTTCTTTCCACACTTTGTGCATAAGGAAACATTCATCTTCTTTTCACCATTATTCTGGGATTTCTCCTTGAACTCCATCTTTCGTTTCTTGTCAAAACCATGAGATGGATATGTAACACCAACTTCCATTTCTACCTTGATAGCACAACGCACAATTTCTTCATAGCTACTGAAGTCTCTTATAGCTAATGCCCTTCGAAGACTTGGTTTTAAGCCACTGAAAAATCGATCAACTTTACTTTCAGGTTGGATGATAATTCCAGAAGCATACCTTGCAAGTCTTGTAAAATTTGCTTCATAGGTACCAACAGATTCATCGTCCCTTTGCTTCAGTTCAAGAAACTCTTTCTCCATCTTTGTTCGAAGAATACGAGGGAAGTACTTACTGAAAAACAGGTTCTTGAACTCGTCCCATTCCATGGACTCAATTTCATCTCTTGACCTCGTATTCTTGATAAGATTCCACCATTGATCAGCTTCACCTTCCAAACGATATACTGCTAAGATGACTTTATCATGTTCAGAACATTGAAGAACTGAAAATATCTTTTCAGTAGTACTAATCCATTGTTCAGCAACTAATGGATCAGTAGACCCACTGAAAGAAGGTGGACGTTGCCTCATGAAGGACTCAATAGAATATTGTTCCCTTCTCTGCTCATTTGGAAGTCCAGAATGATTCATAGCTTGTGTAAGTATAGCAATAAGATTTTGCACTCCATCTCCCATAACATTTGTTTGTTCAGGAGGGCAATCATTTCATTGTCCATTGCATTGATCAACACGGTTCCTTCGGGTTCCAGCCATCGTCTAAAACCCAAAAAGAATAGTGTGAGAGGCAAAAATCATGCTAGGGAAAACAACATAATAAAGGGGGATTACCTTCAATATCCAACATCTTAGGTTTAATTCTATGATTGTTAGCGTAATTCTATTACTATAACCTATACGTATACTTATCCCTAGGGACATCCCTAGACATACCTTAGAAATATCTCTAGGGATCTCACTAACGTTTTCGCATCCTAGTTTCCAAAGGTTGACTAAACCTTTCCTCTGATACCAACTGTAGAGACCCGTATCTTGACGTACATTGACATTACATTACTTTTGCGGAATACTTAATACATAACAAAAATACACACACAAGGATCGTAATAGTTTAGTGTCTTTGGAAACTCGGAACGTAATCTTCTAATCCTGGTGAAAGATCTTCAAAATCTCCCATAAAGATCTTCTTTTTTTTTACCTAAAACCTTTCTTTATATCCTGGGGAAAAGAAAACATAAAAGGGTGAGCTCAAATGCTCAGTAAGGGTAAACAAAATAAATATCAATCACATAATTTTCATAAGAACATAACATTTTTGGAAATCTTAACCTGCAAAAGAGAGCATAATTTCATAACATGGGATAAATCATAGTAGTGAAAATGAAACCATAACTTAAAACATTACTCATTGTGGCATACACACATAATCATAGAGAATCATTTCTTGTTAGTCAAGACTCATTGCCAAGACTATCTTAGTGGACAAAGTCCCTTTCTGAATCGAGTAATCCTCGTTTCAGTCCTGTTTCACTGAACCGGTATAACCTACCATTCCAGCCATGTCTATCTCATGAGATATGAAATCTTTACCCAATGAATTGGAGGGAGATATAGGTCCCACCCATCTTATAATGAATCCTTTCTTATGTGTGCCACAAAATCATAAATCATACATCATTTCATAACCCATGTAATAAAAATGGGATTCTTAAACAACATGACATCATAAAACCATTCTTATAAGATAAAGGAATTCATAAACATAATTCCATCACAACATAGTCAAATCAATGTAAAAATATGGATAGAAACAGAACCCTTTATTATCTTAGATGGAAAATAATTTTGATAAAACACTTGAAATGAATTCTTGAGGAAAATATCCTTTCTTCTTCAAAATCAATTTCTTTTCACAAAACATCATGCAATTTTAAAAGAAAGAGATTTTATTGAAAATAGTCATGAAATATTTTAGAGGAATCTTCATGAAAATAAGGCTTCATAAAACAGTATAAATCCGTTCGTGCCGTATAAGTTAAAAAAAACATTCTTCGTACTTTTGTCGGAAAAGTCAAAAAGTACCTCGTACGACAAAAGATTCCTTTCATACATATTACTAAAAACTCACCGAAGGGTAAAAATGGTTTTAAACAATTGTAGGTGGATGGAAATAATATTAAATTTTGATGAAACATGGATGTGGATGATAAAATACACCCCAGTAAATACTTACGAATAAACAATCTCGGATAAAAATGAGATTGTGATATTTCCCTTACCTTAGGTCCGACTTGCTTTGTAAGTGTCCGAACCTCCTGTATAATGATTTAAATCATGTTATTGACTTATTACAGAATCATATTCATGGTTATGATATCATATATGGTTCACTTATGACATTATATTACCCGTTCTTTTGTAAACTCCATGTTAAAGAAGCGTTTTGGGTAAAATCGTTTCATTTATCGTAGGTGTTTTGACTTGTTGTTCTTGACATCATTATTACTTATATCATGATTTACATACTTCCAGAATATAAAATATGATTTATATATCATATATATTCAGTATATATATATATATAAAAGGTAGATAAATAAAATGAAAAACACCGTTCATGGAGACGGTAGTCCGTACGTACGCATGAACGCTGTTTTCCTTTCCTTATTGTCTTGAAATGGAAGTAAATAGATGACATACATATGTATATATATACATAAATCCAGTAGCTTTATAATGTCATATATTTCATTATTATTTCTTATATATACATTATAATCATTCTTAAATGGTTAACATGGAGAATGAATCTCATCGCGTCGTGGAGACGGTAGTCCGTACGTACGCACGAGCGATGATATCATTTATATAAATTTTGAATTGAATTGGAGTGGATTATACAATATATCAGAATCAATATGATGTTGTAATAACTATGTATAGTTATTCTTTACACCATTATACCCATCCATGTAAGGTGGTGGTGGAAAATAGATTACACCACGGCGTGGAGACGGTATTCCGTACGTACGCACGCGCGGTGATTTCTTTTTCCGTAGGATGGATAGATAGTGAAATAGGGTTGTTTCATACTTATAATAACATATCAGTATATGAGTGATACTGATGTTATTACTTCATAATGAAACAACCTAAGAAGAAGTGGAAGAAGAAATAAAGATAAAAGAATTGGTAACGGTAATTACCTCTTCTTTGAAGCGCCTCTTTGAGACCTCCTCTTAGGGCACTAGAATTGGTCTTTGAGGAAGACCAGAACCTCTATGATGTTGCTAGGGAAGTGGAGAAGAGATTTTGGCAGGGGTTGGCCGAGCTTGAGTGCTCAAATTGGTGTGAGGAGGAGGGGGAGGAGGTGTCCTTTTATAGGGGAGGAGAGGGGCACCTTAGGAATATCTCAAAATATTATTTTATATTAAAGTCAAAATCGGTTTATAATGGTTCCAAAGGGTCTTATTTCGAAGCTAAAGTGTTGATGGGTCGAAATCCTATCAACCAATAGGATTTAGACAAGTTTAGGGTATTATTTTAACCTTATCAATTAGATTTAACTCTAAGTTAATTAATTTAACTTTTACCGTGTCTTTTTGTTTTCTTTCACTATATGGTTAATAAACTTTCTATAACATGCCAAACGAACCCCAAATTGTTTATTATTAATATATATATCCTTATCTAAGTCATTTGGCCTAACCTTAGATTTTTAGGAATAAAATAACAATTAATAATATAATATTTGATTTAAAAACTATTTTGTGTCAATTTTGACACTATTTGATATATGATTTTTGTGAAAGTCATAACAGAATTATATGTTCGAACCAAGTTGATTAAATCAACACTAATATATCATAGTAACCTAGAAAATTAGTGGAATTCATAAAAAGTCCCAAATTACATTTATTTTGGTATTTATATTATCAATTGTTTCAATATTTCATTAATAAGATAATTACTGCATCATCTTTGTGTCATAAATAAATTAAATTATATGATGTCTAAAAATTACAAATAAAATACCATCATGTAGGAAATCTTTTTAGCTTTCTAATGAATATTTAAAATCGAATTTATCTTATGTATAACCCTATATTAAAAATTATTTACTTGTTAAACTTTGATTTTAACTATTTTAACCCTTCTTTAAATAAATTAATAATAAATGTCCTAATCTAATCCAAGTGGGCCTAAATGGTCATATTTTATTCCTAAGTTTGTTTTTGGTCGAATTACACTTGTCCAATAGAATTAGGACATGTGTTAGGGTAATATTAACATCATATTTACCCTTAGTTACCCTATTTACTATTAACCGCGGTAAAAAAAAGTAAAAAGTTACTATTCACCAAAAATTATTTTCATCTCATTGAACCACATTTTAGTCCTTGATATTAACCGTGTCTCTCGGATTTTCGAAATTCCATTCACAGAAGCGGTAAAATTAAGTTTTATGCAAAATTCAGTTTTTAACCTACCACTTAGTAGTTTCACTATTCATCAAAAATTGATGTTTTTCAGAACAATGCCAAAATTTCATCCCAAGCTATATTTCATATTCCGAATTCAAAAATGAAGTCTATTTTACCAAATTCATAACATAAAAGTTGCATTAATTAATTTTATAATTAAATCCCGTTGTTAAAACAAATAGCGTGTTTTTAAGAAACAATATCTATCAAAAGATTGACACTTGTTTATGTCTAGTTTAAATGTGAAATTACATCCAATGACCAACATTGTATTAAATTGTAAAAATATATTCTAAATATACTTTAAAACCACTCAAATTAATGATTTATCACTATTAATTATTTCAATTAAAAAAGTTGTTTTTAATTATAATTTAGTAATTTTCACTATTCATCAGAATATGAAAGTTATCCGAAAAGTACCAAAATTTCACCTTAGGCTAAATTCGATACTCCGAATCCAAAAATAAAGTTCATTTTGAAAAATAAGATTTACTGGATTTCAAAAAGTGGTTATTACTATTCATAACGGCTAGTTTTAATAATATTTTTATAGCATATCGTTGTTTAGTGAAACTCAGTATTGCGTACAACACACGCTATCGAGGAAGGTCGCGATTGCGTGTAATGCAAGGCAAGTCAAGGATGTGTGTTTTGCAAGCTCCTTTTGGTGTAGCGTACAACACAAGACATTAATAAAATTAAAAAGAATATTTCTTTATAAAATCTTGGGCTGTTACATCCATGCATGCAAATCCTTTCTGTTGCACGCAAACACTTCCACTTACGTGAAAAACCTAGGCCCATCCCATGCGTGCATACCCTTTGACTTTCACACACCCCCCGGCCTATCCTTACTAGAAAAAACATTAAGTTTCATGAAAACACTTCCACTTGCATGTAAAACCTCATCCTCTATTTTTACTCAAACTGATTCCATTGTGTGCACCCCATCCTTTCCGCTCAACTTGGCCTTTTGTGTACCCCAACCCTCTTAGCATGCCTATTGCATGCAAGCCCCCCGTTTTATGTGCAAAACCTTCTTCTGTGAACCCTTTGGCATGTGTTTTATTTTACTCTCCCAAGAACCATCCTTGGGTATTTCTTACACTCAAGACACTAATGTTACGCACCCTTCCCCCGTACGGCCCTCAAGGCTTGTTTGAAGAGATTTTAAAGTCCCTCGGGTGGTGCTTCCTGTTACATTGCTTCACCTCATGCATATTCGCACAGTCACACTAATGGTTATTTATTCATTACATAGCCATGCTAATGTGGGCCCCTCAGTGGATCACTCCAAAACACCCCATCACTATGGAATTGTTAATGTCTTCCCATCCCCAAGGGTGGGAGGGTATCATTTTTGTATATCCTAGGTGTGAGGAGTGAACCCCCCTTGTCTGAGCTGCATGACGTTAAACTACCAAGCATCATCATCCTCAGAACATGACATTGAACTGTGGCCTCAAAAAATGCCTTCTACATGGGGAGCCCCATCTCAGACATTCTCTATGCCTGCTCATCTCCATGGGAGTGATATTTTACTCACATGGAATGATGTCCTCTTTTCTTGAGTGGTGCCTGTCTGCAGGGAAGAGGAACCATCTTGGTGTTTGCTCCTAGCTTTCTTACAGGAGGTAGAAACCTTACACATCCTTTCTTCTTTCATGACAAGGACTAGAGGGAGGGATAGGCACCGAGACCTTCATCGTCTCATCCCTCTCCCTCTGGTATTTGTCACCACCGGGCCTCCATCCTAGAGTAAGTCCCAATATCCATCTCTCTGGGATGAAAACCACACGTAAGCCCATGTTTCCTATTTGGGCCATGAATCACGCTTAAGCCCCTATTTCCTTTTGGGTTTCTAACCACATGTAAGCCCCACTCCACTTCCCACAGATGAAAATTTCATGATGTGATCATAAGATCCTTACTACCTCTTGTTTCTCACACTAAGCATGACTCACATTGGCTTAGAGTAAGCATTGACCATGAAATTCTCTCTAGGCTTCCCTAAAGTGTAAGCCCCCAACACCCATTTATCCAAACAACACGGACTATGATCCTTCCCAATGCCTGGTATGTAGGAAGCCTCCCTGAGGTTCAAGCCGCACAACAATTGGTCTCATCCCCTTCATGTTGGTTCACCAACACCTCTTCCAAACTACCCAGACTTGATCTTTTTCAAGGAAAGGTATGTAGGAAGCATCCATGGGGTTCAAGACCAACAACCATTGGTCCTAACTCCCTTCACATCAGTTCACCAACACTTCTTATGAACTATGTGGACTTTAATCCTTGCTAAGGCAAGGTACATAGAGAGCCTCCCTGAGGTTTAAGCCCAACTCCCATCAGTCCAAACTACTTCACGTCAATCCACTCCCGTCCTGTATAACATTAAATTGTACGCCCCTTTTGGTCCTACATGACACTAAACTATCCCTCGATCAGCTGTAATCCATTTTCTACCCCAATCGATTGTAATCTGTCATGTTCCTCAATCAGTGGTAAGCTATTGTAGTCCCCTTTATTGGGACCCACATTTCTGGTCCACCCCAATGGAGTCAGACCAACCAGACCTCTAACCATGCATAAGCCCTAGCATGTCGTCGGGTTTCTCTTCTCTTCATACACTTGGATTCTATGACCACATCTTGAACTATGTGGACTTTGATCCTTGTCAAGGTAAGGTATGTTGGATGCCTATCTAAGGTTCAATCCCACCATCCATGTCTTATCCCGATATTTCCCTATAGCTTATGAGTTTTAGAAAGGACATAGCCAAACCCTGAGGTTCAACTTCCTCCAGGTCCCATCCATACGAGCCTCCTCCTCAAGTGTTCCATCACCCCACCGAACTACGTGGACTTTCATTCCCTACAACAGAGATATGAAGGAAGTCTCTTCGAGGCTCAATCCCAAAACCACTATGACCTTCACAATAGTTCCATCTCATTCCCCCACCACTTTACTCAACTATCCATCATCCATCCTAATTCTTACCCAGACCACCACATCTCAGTGAGATCATGCCAAATCACCTCATCACAACTCTTAGTAGCACTCGGGTAACTAAAAATGTGTTATCTAAAGCATCAGTGTTCCCTCCAGGGGTTTCAACCATTTGATCCACTCCAGTTAGTGTTCTGATCTGTCTGATCTGTCTTCGTAAGATGTTAAACTCGCGGCATACCCTATGTAAAACATGGGAAGCTGAGGAAAACACAAGAGACATGCATATGGAATATAATTTTTCGCATTCTATGTGGGATGCCTCGGGATTCTACACTCTCGAGAAGTCCTATAATAAGGGGAAGAATCTCAGATGTGCCAGTGTTACTACATCCAGAAATGTCAGGGATGTCCAACGAGACTACTCCCCCGACCAAAGGTTTCTTACCTGACTGGACCCCTAGGAATGTCCTGACATAATCGAAGTAATTAATAAGCATTCATGAAGACATCGAACCAGGAAGAGTTTCATGAACAAAGTCTTAATTTATAAGGGACACCCAGATTAGGTGACGAGTTCCAAGGAGGAATCCACAGAAGAGGGAACAAACATCCCATCATCCTATTTCGATCAGGGAGAAAATTTCCCTGAAGAGGAGATCGATTCCACCCACCTTTAGAAAATGGTAATGCGAGGCAATATAGTTGCATGCCCTACGAAATAGATGGATGCACATTCCCTGGAGAAAGTGTCAGAAATAGAAATGGTAAACCCTATGTGAAGTTATTCTCCTCAATATGAAGATTAGAAGCATTTGAGACATCAGTGGACTAGCATGTCACTGGATCCACCCATCCAGTGACAGGTCCTGAAAAGAAAATATTGTGCCTGGCATGAAACTCACCAGAAGTCGGGGCAGCTAAAATGTTGGACATTTTGATATGTGATGTTATCCACGTGGATCCTTCTTACCATCCACGGAAGACGAAATGGTTCTGGGGCACTGGGCATTGATTTCCTATTTTCAGCACTAAATGTTTAATCTCCCTGTCCTCCAAGACCCATGCTGCTGTAACAAGAAACAGATCACCGCCCATCCCCGACGTAGGGGTAGGGGAAATGTCAATGTAGCCACCCCGCATGGATCCATCACATCTGTGATAGCTTGTATGTATATAACTTCTGGGCACCCATTCCCCATATCCCCACTAGAATTCATTCAGAAAAGGGTGATAAACGACCTCATCTACCGATACAAGGGGAAGGTATTATCTCGACTCGAGAAATTACCTGCCAGGATTTAGAGGCAACTGCACCTCGTTGCCACTGCCGCCCAAAGGGGCAGCACAGGGTTCAACTACTCCCCAATCTGATGCAAAACCATTTCGGGAGTCTCTCCCTATAACACTTCAACGACTCCCTCCCCTATGCCGATGATGTGGGGGATGTTTGGGCTATCCTATTAGGGATCCCATTCCAAGGGCTCCCAATGAGGGCCCCCAATAGGCCGCACCAGTGCCGCCACCCATCCCCATGGTTTGTGGAGATGGTAATCTAAGCGCCTGCACCAGAATCCCTAGTATGGTTGACCCGATGCCCACATCAGGTGTAGGCTAAGGAGGATGCTCATCGAGGGGCATCAATGTCAACAACTATTTTTTCTCATTCCACTTCCAACGTATACCATCATCCCCATGTGTATGCTAACTAGGGGAACTCATAAAAATAGCTCGGATCGATGCCTCAATCACCCCATGGTCAGGCATGGTCGACTCTCCTGGTCGCTGGCGCAGGGAGCGCCCACCGCGGACCGACCCATAACAATGACACCCAGTAAGAACATCCTCCATGTACTGCCTCCATTGAGACCACAGTTCCTCCCCACTTCCAATCATGGGGTGGAGGTCTACCCCAAGACACCTTCAATCCGAATGAGGGTCCTCCCCATGGTAGTGAAACTCATTACAGAAGCCTCTTCTGTGCTCATGAAATCAGTTTTTGATTCGTTCCTCTTACCAAAAGGTATCAACATGGAGATGTTACAAAATAGGTTAATCTCTAGTGTGGAGGCCTCCCCCATGTCCTTACGGTAGCTGAAAAAGGTCAAACTCACCCTATAAATCAGGGGAGTGAAGGTTAGCCTCACTTTATTGGCGCCCAACAAAGAGGTCCTACCTATGTTCGGCTTGACTAGTAGGAGGACTCACCTTGCGCTGGTGCTACCAGGGAATATATGCATGGAGGTCCTACCCATGCTCCTACACACTCCACAACTTCCTGAAAAGATTCTCTTCACATGTCATCTAGTGGACATGGAGTACATCCCCATGTTCCTTTTTTCATCTGTCAAAGTGATCCTCGCACCTCATCTCATTCAGGCACAAGTTCTCTTCGTCGTAGCACTAGCTCATCTGAAGGACCTCCTAGAGCCAGACATCTACCCTATTCCAAAGAGTCATCCCGATATAGGAAGTCCGGTCATCATCACAAAAAAAAGAATACTGGGAAGATTCAAACTATGATTAAACATATTTTCTTCTCAGCTTATGCGGAGGAATATGATTCAACAATGGAACCCTCGCCTAGATCCTCTGTATCAAGGGTCGGGGTAGGAACAAGGCATATCAGCCTCAACTACTAGAAAGCGAGGTCCACCGGATCCCTAAATCCCTCTACAAATACATCCATAGGATGAAGATTTGGTGTCCTTCTAGGGTCTGGCCGTTTAATCGCCATGATCATCGCCAGGAGCACTCTTCACCTCAATCAGAGGTCACAGAGAGTTATTTTGGGGACTGATGGGGGATGATCATTATCATGGTACACCGCTAGAAGTATTAGTCCATACCCTAAAAATTTTGGTCACCATCCGGACTATTTAAGTGTGGTGGAAAAGACACTACACTCGTGGGAGGATATCCCAAGATGTGGTGTCTTGTCAGCCCACTCGCCATATTCTCTACCGATCAGCCTACTATCTCAACGGTCTTCTTCAGTATCACTATTGGTTTCCTAGCCACCTCTAGTTGATGAGTTGGGAAACCAAGGGAGAGACCCAGAATCCAAGCTGATGAGATTTTGGGATATTCTTGTGGAAAACTATTTCTCGGAGATGTTTTTTCCATTCCTGACACTGAACTTCAATGCACTGGAATCGCCCACCCAAGAAGAAGTTGGATGCTTTCCACAGACCCTCTGGGTGAAACACTTCAATATTCTCCATCAGAAAGTGGTATACCCTAAAATCCAAACATATTTCGAAGACATTGACCAACAATGTCATCTAGTTGTTCTGGTCTCACTCCTCACGGACCAGTGCCCTAAGTCACCAGGCCGCCATAAGACCCTCCAAAAAAGATGCATCCAAGGATTTAAAGTGCTCCATGGGATTATCAAGGAGGATTCCCCCCATGTTCAGATCTATGGAAAGGGGAAGTATGTTGCCCTCCATTTCAGGTCTATCTGGCACCAACCCGACTTTCCAGGCGATATTGAGGATATGCCTCCAGGAAGAGTCTCGGTTAACACGAGTGATTTATCAGAGGAAGAGATGGAAGCAGAAGTCCTTGGGGAAAACATACCCTCCAAGGGAGTGCCATAACTTTTGGACCCATCAGGAAGGTTTATTTTCCTGTATAGAAATGTATCATGTCTTTCTATACCCACCGAGGCATTCATCCCCACCATAATTCTCAACAAGGTTGAGGATCACCTCAAAGTATCCAAACCCTATGACCCGTCTAGATTAGTAAAAAATACCGAGGATGATCTCGGGAAATCCACGTTGCATCAATAGGTCGCGGAGCACAATAATATGGTTGATGACCTTCTTGATGAGCATGTTTTAGAGTGGTAACTAGACTATAGTGATCCTTGGTCGGGGCAGCAGGGGAAGGCATAACTTCCCCCGATGAATTGCTTCCAGGTGACCCTGACCATAATGCCCATAAAGATAGGGTTCATGCTGGAACTTATAGAAAGAGGGTGTGGTATGTGTCACCAAATCCACCAGAGAAGAGAGACAATCCCCAAGATCCAGCCCAGATTTCCCTAGCTCCTCTGCAGGTCATCCCGCCAGCTGCTCCACAAACCGCTGGGCCTGCTTATCACGTTGAAGAACCAACCAACGCACTAGTGTTCAAGGATCCCCATCAATATATGAACCCTTTCATAGATGATACCCTGGTGGAACTCATTTCCTACCCTGAGGAATTGGAGACGCAAAAGGTGGAAATCCCGCCTGATGGAAAGTTGTATCTGGCATGGGTGGATAATATGTTATCACCCTCGAGTTTCATAAATCCAACATTCTCCCCCTTTAATGATATGGGTGACCTACTACAACATCTGGATCATTTAATTTCATGTTGCGGACCTATTCTAGGAGCATTGGCATAACAAGAGTCCACCCAACATCGATGCATCATGAAGACATTGGAAGGATCTGCATTTGTCTGGTACTGTCAACTACCCATCGTATTAGTAGTTGGATGGGAAGATATGTGATGGAAATTTCATTACTAGTTCAGTTCCACCACCTGGAAGACGAGAATCTCAAACCTCTCCAAGTGAAAACAAAGGCCTGATGAGTGTGTCGCAGCCTTTTCCACCTGGTGGAAAGGGCTCACATACTCCCTTGAAATGACATTGTCTCATGAGAAACTGCTGGAGATGTGTGTGGGAAATGTCAAGATGGAACTGGTCCCCTCTCTGATCATCCAAAACTACCCTGGTAGATTCCAGGACTTCTTTGATAAGTCCAAGTTCCTAGAGGAATTTTTACAGCAGGCTAAGAACGCACGTCTATTGCCTCCTGTGATTCCCATGAGAAGGTCCTCTGAGGCCGAGCACACCGTAGTGGTCCAAATAGAGGCCCTCAGGAAACTAGATTTGTTACCAGTAGAGCCACCTCTATAGCCTCTCAAAGGCCCTCCACCTCAGATGTAGCCTCTGGCCTCGCAATTCCCACATCAGAACTGGAAGGCGCCCCCACGCAATATGCCGCCACCGCCTAGACGAGATAACCATGCTCTACCTCCTCAATAGGCTCCTCTATCCCCTCGTCAGGGTCAAGCTCCAATAGCCCCTTTCCCAGACAGGAGAAACTAGACCTACTCATTTAGCAAGGATTAGCTCCCCGGTTATTTTCACAGTGCCCTGGAACATGGATTTGTACATTTTCCTGAATATAGGAGGCCAGGAGAGAGGGGTATCATTGATCACCCCAATTACTTCCCTGGTCACTAGATCTAGGGGTACACCCTCAAACATTGCTATGTGTTTAAGTATTGGCTTCAAGACTAGGTCTATAGGAACATAATCAGGTTAGTCCCAACTCTGACACATGTGGTTTGTGTGTTCAGGAAGCCCGATAGTAGTAGTGACAGTGAAGGCGAGTGGAATTAGGTTTCTAACCATGGATCCTAGATGTATGATGACCAGATGGACTGTAAAATTGTTTCTCATTACCATGGTATTATATGTGCACGTATGAATTGACCAGAGCCTTTAGAAGCTGCAGTTACTACTTCTGTGTCATCATCTCAGTCGTCGCCTTCTCAGAAGAGCAAGTATCTGCGGTGTAAGGGAAACCAAAGTCCCCCGCCAATGCCATAATCATCCCATACTCTTGGAGATTTCATGCCTCCAAATAATGAGATTCATCCTAGAATCTATCTAGTAGTGGATGAATCATCATGTGACAGTCAAGGGTATGACTCAGATAACACCGTAGAGATGGTAAACGCCAACATGATTTCTAACAGTGAGGAGCGTCAGGCAGATCTTCCCAATGTCCCCATTCTTCATCAGCGTCAACAGAGCCATATCAATATGGGTTGTTGGAGTGTATCTATCAGTATTTATAGCTAGGATGTGCATGCTACTAAAACCAAATAGCAGGCCCAGCACATGGCCTAGCATGCGCAGCCTTCTCATCTGGTGTCATTAGATCTGCCTTCACTCCCAATTGTGATTCTTGATCAGTCGGAGCCACCTTTACCATGCCATGATCATACCCGCTCTACTGTGGGGAAGTATTATTCATCTATCCCTCATCAAGTAGTCACTCCACAGGCTATGACTAGTGATAAGTGAGATATTCCCAACACCAGTCAGACACTGGTCCAACTGGGAGGGCCCTCCATACCTCCTGTTACAGAGCGACCTCCTGTAAGCAGAAACCTACACCTAGTGTGGAAGTATGATATCCTAAAACATCTTTCTAGAATTCCATAAAATGTATCCATCCTTGAGTCCCTCAACCTATCATCTGATATGCATGAAGCCCTCACTGAGGCTTTAAGAAGCCTTCTCCAGTTTGAGATAGAGGTAATAGCTATAGAATCCTTCCATGCTAAGGAAATAGAGCATGTTGAATGCCAAGACATCATATCATTCTCAAGAGAAGATGAAGTATCCCCCATACAGGGGAACATTATCCTATTTTACATCACCAGCTAGTTTAATGGAGTGGAGGTTCATCATTTTCTGGTCGACACAGGATCTAGGATCAACCTAATCCCAACTCAAACACTGTGAAAACTGGGGTTGTTAGAGGAGGATCTAAATCCCTCTAACCTTAAAATTCATGGTTATTATAGGAAAAAATAGACATTGGTTGGCCAGATCTATATGGAGAACTAGTTCTATAGACTATTTGTGCGCACCGAGTTCATGGTTGTTTCGCAGGACACTGGTTACAACGCATTGACGGGTCGGTCATGGATCCACCTTCATGCAGCGGTTCCTTAATAATATCACCCGAGCCTCAATTACTCCCTTAATGGTCGAGTGGTCATAATTCAAGGTGAAGTGTCTCCCTTTTCCTCTAGTAAGGCCCTCTACCTTTATTCTGACAATTAAAATAGAATGGAAAAGCAGATTCAGACTAAAGAGGTTGAGCATGTTATGGCTGCGACCAACCCATGGACATATCTGGATGATGCCTACATCTTTCAAATCCACCGATTGAATGCTACAACACACACATGGGACACTGTATATTTTTTTATAGAACAAACAGGGAGTTCATTCCTAAGTCTAAGATACACTAGAAGATCACCTTATACTCTTACAAGAATCAGGCTCAGGTAACCCTGGAGCCCCCTACTCCCATATGGTATCGGGATGTCCGCCCCATGGAGACAAAAATATGTCATACTTTCCTGTTTTATCAGGCTGGGATAAACCGGCTCAAGACGACTCACCACTATTGATTTGATATCTTCAAGAATGGCCCCTTGGGCAGAATGCCAAATGGGATCAGATCGACAACCTTCATCGTTATGGTTTCGGCAGCACACGAGTCCCCCAATGTAATGTCCACCGCCACTTAGGCTGGTACCAGTCTCCCATCCGGATCTGTTAACTCAGAGTAAACTCCTCCTATTGAGGTTCCCTTTTCCACAAGTGAATAAGAGGATTTATAGGATGCTCCTCCCACCTTTGAATATGGTGTCAACACCATAGTCGATGAATTTGTACATGTGAACCTCGATAGTGAGGTGGATCCAAATCCCACATTGATTCGTGCCTCAATGCATGTTGAAGAGAAGTAGTAGTATCTGAACATTCTCAAAAAACACCATGATGTAGTCACCTATAGTTATGAAGAGATTCTAGGACTAGATCCTTAGGTAGCTGTCCACTGCCTCGGTCTCCTAACAAATCACCATGGGTGTAAGAATCCTCCCAGAAAGATGAACCCTTCTCATGGGGCCATAGTTGAAGACGAAGATGATAAGATCATCATATCCAATTTCGTTAAGCTATTCTGATACCCCATATAGCTATCCAACATTGTTCCAATTAGGAAGAAGAACAGGCAGATCAAAATATGCATCGACTTCTGAGATCTCAACCGTCATTTCCTGAAGAATGATTTTCCCCTCCCTGTGATGGAATTGTTAACTCACTCTACAGTTGGGTTCCCATCCCTCTCCTTCATGGATGGGTACTCCAAATATAACAAGATCCAAATGGATCAAGAGGATGAGGATTCTATGAACTTTAAGGCACCACAAGTTACTTTTTGTTGACAATCCATTCCCTTCGGTTTAAAGAATGAAGGTGCCACCTATTAGAGGGATATGCATCGCATATTTGATTCGATCCTTGGGATGTTGGTGGAATGCTACGTGGACAACCTGGTGGATCAATATTTCCATCGTTAGGACCATCCCAAAGACCATGATAATGTGTTCGGCTTCCTCTGTTATCTCCACCTGAAGATCAATCCATTAAAGTGTGCCTTCGAGATCACCTATGGAATGTTTATTAGGTTAGTTATAAGATACAAGGAAATCAAGATTGACCAAGATAAGATCAAGGTCATTGGTTAGATGTCTCCCCCAAGCAACATTCAGTATCATTGAGGCTTCTAAGTCCACATTTCCAACATACGCCGATCCATTGCGAATCTGGATGGCAATTTTAAGACCTTTTTCTCGGCTCATGAAGAATGTCACAATCTATGAGTGGGACGAAGAATGTTAGACTGATTTTGAGAAAATCAAGCAGTATCAGCTCCATCCTCTAATCTTAATGCTACCTGTCTCTAGAAATTTGCTAGTCCTTTTTGTGACCACCCTGGAATGTCCTCTTGGTTCCCTTCTTTCCCCGAAGAACAATGAGGGAACAAAGAAAAGTCTCTACTATCACAGCTGCATGCTCTCCAATACGGAGACTAGATACTCCCCTTTAATGAAGAGATGTCCTACGCTAGTATTCATAGTACAAAAATTGTGACATTACTTATAGCACCATGAGGTATAGTTGGTGTCCCATGTGGATCCACTAAAGTACATCCTGAACTACCCCATGCTGATAGGTCGGCTAGCTCAGTGGTTAGTAATTATTCAATAGTTCGACATCTGGTTTGTCCCTTAGAAGGATATTAAGGGGAAAGCATTGGAAAATTTTCTCACCGCTCATCCAGCTCCCATCGACCTGTCTCTGGACCTTGACTTTCCCGATGAGGAAATCCTCTGGGTATACCAAGTCATTCTATGCTAGAAAATGCAATTTGATGGTGCTTCCTAGAGCACCACCAGCATAAGGCTCAATAACCCCAGACTCAATAGAGTAGTCATGGGTGTCATATTCTTCACTCCAGCACAAGTCATCATGTCGTATTAATTCTTTATATCAGAAGGTTGTTCCAATAATGAGGCTAAATACCAGGCTCTAATTACTGGCCTTGAGCTGGCCCTCAATATTGACGTTCCCCAACTACATGTGAAAGGGGACTCCAAACTAGTAATCAAGCAGATCAGCAGTGACTATGTCATCAGAAATCCAGAGCTCATACCACTATTGGAATTCACCTTCCAGCTAATGGCCCAGTTCCCATCTCAACCAAAAGTTACTCATGTACCTCGATCACAAAACTATCAAGATAACATCTTGGCCAGCCTAGCTACATCACTTGTAGTGCCTGAATAGGATGATTTGATTATCAATGAGGTACATTGTAGATTCATCACTCATGTCACACAGATGACAATGAAAGCTCATAGGTAATCCACCATACCACTGGATCCTCTACATCAAAACATCTAGGTCCCCAGGATGTAGTGATTGAGGTGACTCTCGACTAGAGAAACTCCTTTGTCGAGTATTTACAGAATGTTAATCTCCAATCATATCGAGTTGAGAGTTATTGAATCCAACGATGCGCATTACAGTTTACCCTCTATAGTGGTCCCGGTCTTGAATAGATCTTCTACAATCGTGGGTTTGATGGGATTATCCTTTACTGCATTCAATGATATGAGATTTATCAAGTCATTTAGGAGGTTCATGCTGGTTTTTGTGGGGTTCATTATACTGATCTGAACCTATCTCACTAGATTCAGAGGCTAGGATATTTTTCTACCTCTATGATCTGTGACTACATCGAGTTTCCCAAGAGGTGCCATGTGTTCCAATTTAATGACAACTTTGTGCATCATCCGGTAGAGCCTCTCTACAATACCATGTATTATTTTCCCTTCACGGTTTGGGGACTACATGTTGTGGGACCATATCCACCAGTGATATCTCACCAATGCATGTTCATCCTGAACTCTACAGATTTCTTTTCCAAGTGGGAAGAAGTTGGTCTTCTCAAGGAGATCAGGGAACATTCTATCATCGACTTTGTGACCTCTAATATTATTTACTGGTTTAGAGTCCCTCACGCCTTCCTCATCGATAATGGCACCAACTTCATGGTAGAAAAGTTGAAAAAATTATACTTCAAGTACAACATATATTCTGACCATACCTCTCAATACCACGCACAAGAAAATGGGCAGATCGAGGTGTTAAAAAAAAATCCTCTCTAATATCCGGCAGAAAATGGTCGGTCAGAACAAAAAAATTTGGCCGAAAAAGATCCCCAACGCCCTCTAGGCTTATTAGATGTCAACTCGTATTCCACACAGGTGACCCCATACTCTCTGGTGTACAGAACAGAAGTCGTCCTGCCCATCAAGATTCAGTTGCCTTCATTATACACAGTTGTCTATGATCAACAAGCACCAGATAATTTAGATGAAGTTAGTCTGGCTAAATTGGAATCCCTCAACAAGAACATGCTTCGTTACCTGTACAACTTGGAGAGGCATCAAAACAAGATATCTAGAGCTTTTAACAAGAATTTTATCCTCCACTATTTCTTGCAAGGTGACTTGGTGTTGTCCTTGAGAACACCATTGATACCTGGACGAAAACCACCCAAGTTGGAGCCCAAGTGGGAAATTCCTTACATTATTCACTAGTTTTATCCCAATAGTGCATACTCCCTGGTTACCATAGACGGTGAGCATATAACTCCTCCCACTATTGGCATGTTCCTCAAGAAATACTTCGCCTGAGCAAGTGGGGTCCTATATAACCTTAAACAGTGGGTTATCCTACATGACCTTAAAATGTAGGTGGTCCAAAATGACATTAAATTGTTGATTCCAAAATGACCTTAAACTTTTGGTAGTCCTACATGACCATAAAATATTGGGTCCTACATGACCTTAAACTATAGGCGGTCCTACATGAACTTAACCTTTCAGTTCCTACATGACCATAAACTGTATGTGGTCCTACATGACCTTAAACTGTCAGGTCCTACATGAACTTAAACTATAGGTGGTCCTACATGACCTTAAACTATCGAGTCCTACATGACCTTAAACAACAATAACTATGTATTCCTTGATTCCCATACTGATGGGATACGTAGGACCGCTCAGACGCTTCATCTTGAATTCAGCCCCCAGTTTCCTTTTTGATTATTCCCCTTGGGTATAGTTCTCTTAGAGGATCCCGCATGGTTTCGTGGAGGCTTCTTTGGCCCCACTCATGTGGGAATTATGATGATCGCACCCTATGTTCCTCTCCCCATTCTTCTATTCTCCCACGTCCTCATTGCATGACACTAAAATACATTGCCTTCTAGAACTACAAAATGGTTTGATTCCCATCCTCATGGGATACATAAGAATGCTGGGACATTTTGTCTGTTGACCCAACCCCGACATCAAAATCTCTCCATGGGATAGAAAACATGGTGTGGTGCTAGATTATGCCACCCTTTATGATGGATTCATCATGACCGCACCACATATCCCCTTCCATGGAGACCTCCACCTATTTCACCATCATGCTTGACTTTAAATTTGACGGGCACATTTAGGATTCACACACTCCCTGTACATGGGACTCCATCACCATTCACAACAAAAGGGCCCCCAAATGGTATGGACACTTAGCCTAAGGTCTCTCCTATCATTTTGGGCCAACACCCTTGAGGACCTTGAATGAAACGTTCATATAAGTCCCATGTTGCGAATATGGTCCATAGTAGATGCTCATTAGTTGTTCCCATTTCAGGTCACACAATATAGATTTTGTGTTTCGAACCTGTTCAAATTCTATCCTTTTTTGTCCTTACCACTCCCATATGTCCCAAATATTGGGTGCAGTTCTTCATAATGACTCATTGTCTCTTCAAGCATCAGTATTCCTCATGCAAGAGTGTAAGTCTTGCTGTCATACCCCTATATGTGGGGTAGATCCCGATCCTACTCCTTGTTTCCCAGACAGAGCATTTCTCATGTGGGCTCAGGAGTTGTGGTAAGGCAATACCCTCTTGAGGGGTCATCTGGCTACAGCTGGCCGAGACTCCCAAGCTTTGGTCCCTTGACTCTTTTATCCCCTATCCCAAGTTCTCATCTAGGATTGCGTGGTGTGGTATGGACTCATGTACTCATCCATGTTAGTCAATTTTTTCTATTCCACACATATCCCCTTGAGACATCCCTCCACTTACCATCCTTTTTGTAAGCACAGGCCCTGCCATGCTTCACGCGCCCCATCATTTGGGTTTCTATTTTCTTTCAAATCTAAAAGGACCCCTAAATGGCATGGCTTCTTGGCCTCAGGGCTCTCCAAAAATTTCAGTCCATATCCTCAAGGATTTCAAATGAAAAATTGAGGCAAGTCCCATGTTGCGAATATGTTCACGAGTTGACACTCAATTGTCTACCCCCAAATCCGGGTCACATGAATACAGATACTGTGTTGAGAACATGGTCAACTATTTGCCCTTATCATTGTTGTCGTTTCATGGTTTCTTTACAGGAACACTA
The DNA here is from genome assembly GCA_963277665.1 of Viscum album. NCBI lineage: Eukaryota > Viridiplantae > Streptophyta > Magnoliopsida > Santalales > Viscaceae > Viscum > Viscum album. The sequence continues at coordinate 290,182,153 of OY728129.1, forward strand.
ATTCTCCCTCTCTGTGAGTTTTTCCCATGAATATGACATTAAACATGGAATCTACAAGTTGATCCCTAAGACCTTAAACTAAAAGCACCATCGTCCACACCACAAGATGTAAAACTACAAACTGGTTGGGACTTCACGTTTCTTGTCCTTCAACCTTTCTAGCCCCTTGGTATAAGTGTTCATTCAGGATTATATGATGTGGTATGAGCTTATTGCCTCATTCACCTTAGTCTACTCTCTGCTTCATACACATCTCTCATTGGGGTACCCTTCCCCTATATTCATCCTTGTTTCATGAAGTTAAATTGCACAACATCCTTCCTCATAACTATGTGTGGCTTGATTCCCATCCTTATGGGTACATAGGACCATCCAAATGTCTAGTCATCGGTCCAAGCCCCGTCTCTTAGAAATCCCCTTATCATTCTAAACTATTGGTTTGAGTCCTTCTAGGGGAGGGGTACGTGGTGTGGTATGATCTTATGTCCCCATTCACGACGGGTTTGTGACAACCACGCCACATACCTCTCTCCCCTGATAACCCTTCGCTCCATTTCCCTGAACTAATCTTTTCGAGTCAGCTACTATTAAGTTGGGCCCCTTGACCCTCTTTAGGGATTCAATAATTTTCCCAAGAGTACTTGGGTTTAGAACCTGGAGTGTTGGGTTCTTCCTGGACATGATCTCACCCATTTTTCAGGCATCATGTTCTCCTTGATTTGGGATTTCATTATCTTTCACATCCAAAGGGACCCCCAAATGGAAAGGATGCTCGGCCCAAGGGATCTCATACCTTTATGGGCTAATGTCCTTAGGGGTCTCAAAAAAATAATTGATACAAGTACCACATTGCAAATACAGTAGGCGGTTGATGCTCATTTGTTTTTCCCATTTCAGATACTATTTTTCGAACATGTTCAACTATTATCATACATTTTCATGCCAACCCCATAAGGCCTTAAATGTTGGTTGCATGATTCACACCATTTTCCACCCCATCATGTTCAAGTGAATTTTTGACACTCTTAGTATTATTCCTCAGTGCACATTTGCATGTTAGGTGGAAAAATTCCCTGTAAGGCATCATTCAAGGCTCCTCACTGACATCCCATTTATGTGTATCCCATGTGTTGTAAAAAACTCTTCCACCATTGTTTCCCACACTGAGTTTTACTCACGTGGGCATAGGGATCATATTGAGGTCTGTTCTCACTCGGAAGAGTTTTTCTTCCTCATGGTCTGAGCTCTAAGACTGTAAACTGTGATCTCCTTATATGTCCTACCCTTAAAAATACATATAGCTTGATCCCCATGCTCATGGGATATGCATTAATTCCTAGACATCTCGTCTTTGGGTCCAGCTTATGTTCCACTGATTATCTCTTGTGTTCAGCCTTTTAGGCCCCGTATCTTATACGATTGTGTGGTGTGGTGTGCATGGTATTATGTCCTTGTTCACATCGATTTTGAAATAGACACACCATGTACTCACCTAATAAGAGCCAGTCCCTCCTACCTCCTATCCAACATGACATTAAATCGTATTTCATCCTGCATGATTAAATTGTATACGGTCCTACATGACCTTAAACTGTTACATCCCACATGACTTTAAACTAAACTCTCAGAACTACATATGGCTTGATTCCCATCCTCATGGGATATTTAGGAACACCTGGATGTTTCTTCCACATGTCCAACCTCTTATTTTCTAATATCTGGTGGCCCCTCGAACTGAGGTTTCTTCTTCGGAATCATGTGTGGTGTGATGTGGACCTCTTCCTCATTCACATAGGGTATGCTTTAGCACGTCATGCACATCCCCCCTATGGTCTCAAATGACGTTAAAGTATTTTTTTCTTTATTGCATGATGTTAAAATGTAGGGTTGGTCCTACCACACGACCATAAACTGTGATATTATTGTCCTGGCCGCATGATGAAAAATAGCACTACATCATGGTGTCCTCACTTAAGAGGACATCATATTGGGTATTGGTTATCCACCATACCATTTGTCAATTACTACATATGTCTTGATTCTTATAGCGATACTAATATTCTATGTCCTAGTTTTTTCACTTCACAACAAATTACACACATCTATCCTAAAGGACAAACAAGATCTATCAAATACCGCTTATTTTGGTGAGAGGGTCATACCCACATGACCTATCCTTGGCATGGGTACCTTACCATGATATCTCTAGAACTATGTATGGATTGATTCCCATTCTCATGGGTTATGTAAGAATGCCCGGACACTTTTCCTTAAGCCCTAACAAACTTTCAATTTTGTTCCCACAACCTTAAAGTTTTTCAGGGTGGACATTATATTGATACGGACTGTTGATGTCCTCATTCACATCGGGTATAATAATGACTTCACCATGTGTCTCCCTCTCTTAGTTCAATATATGGTCCAAGCACAATGACTATAAACTAAGACTACTCTATGTCCATTCCTCTAGATGTTAAATTGCATGACGACTTCGAGAACTATGTGTGGCTTGATTCCCAACCTCATGGGATTCATAGGAACGCCCAAACAATCATTATGTGGTTCCATCCATAGGAATCTTAAATCCCCCCCCCTTTTGTCCCCTTGGCCCAAACTCCTTTTTGAACATGTGGTGCATTGAGTACCTCTTGGGTTCTCATTAATTATGGGTTTTTCAACAGCCGCACCATGTGCCTCCATTTTCTTTTCCCAATCTGGTCTGAGTTCTATGACCCTAAACTAAGATCTCCCTATGGGAAATATGCACCAGGTTTGGATACTTTTCCACCATGCACATAGTCCATTAAATCAAGTACCCTTTTAATTTTCCACCCTATGAATTTATGCTAGAAGTGTGTTACCCCATGACCCTTGTCCTTAGAAATGGACTTGGCTCCATCTACCTGATACATTTTATTTTCATACTTAGATGCATTGTGAAAAAGAGCCCTAAGTGTTAAATTTTCATAGGGACATTACCTCTTTCCATGTCCAAGTATCGTGAGAACATTATTTGGATCTTAATCTTCTTCCATGTCTGAAGGGATCCCCTTTATGGCCTGCTATCATGCCACATTGGCTTAGCTACCTTCATGGTCCAACACCCCTAAGGACCTCAGACAACATTTAAAACAGGTCCTGTGTTTCGAACAAGGTCAGTGGTTGACCCCCCATTTGTCTGTCCCCATTCTAGGCAAACATGGTCGATAGTTATCCCCTATATTCATTCCACCATCATTATGGTTCAAATCGTGAGCATCATGTTTAACATTTTTTCACTCCCCTATGTTCAAGTGAAATTCCAACATACTCTCCTATACCCCTTTGTGCATCTAGGTACGTTATGTAGGCAGGTTGGTATTATTGGGACGTCATTCACCTAGCATCCCATTTCCCCTAATGTGTGCCTACCTACACCAGGAAAGTCCCATCACTACTCCTTGTTTCCCATATCAAGAACGACTCACTTGGTATTAGTGGATTTGGTAGGATGTGTACTGGTATAGTTGATCTATACATCTCTTTCGTCCCACATTCCATTAAACTGCTTTCACAAAACTATGTGTTACTTGATTCCCATTCACATGGGATATGTAGGAACACCCAGACAACCTGTCTCGGGCCAATCCTAGTTTTCACCTTCTCCCCCCTGACCTAAGGATTTTCTTGAGGGCGTGTGGTTTGGAATAGACTCTTAGTGTCCTCATTCAAGTCAAGGTATGTACTACAACACACATTTCCTTTCTGAGTATCCATGTAATCAATGCATGACATTAAACTATGATCCCTTCCCAGAACAAGTTCATAATTCCCCTGATAATTATGGGACACGTCAATTTCTTCACTAGAGAGGATTCCCCCAACAAGCATTGGTCTATGGCCACACTTCTCTCAAGAAATACATTTGGATTTATTATAATCTCTATGAGATATTTAGTGACACCCATGAATTTTGCCTCAAGCCCATCCTCAAGGTCATTAACCCTTCTAACCCATTGACCCTAATCATGGTCCTGGCAGTATGACCTTAAAATTGTATGCACCATCCCCACTTTACAACGCTAAACTAAAAGTATATAATCTAAAAGGAATGTCATGTCCTCACTAGTGAGGACCTGTTTGGAAGAAAGTTTGATCTCTGATCAGGATGATACACCAGCCTAATATGTTTCCACCATGGTGGCGTAATTTCATGAGTGTTGGAATCCAGTCAAACAACCAATCACTCCACTCTCTACTATTTGTGTTCCCTTTATTTGGATCCACATTTCCTTTCACATCTAAAATAACCCCCTAATAGTAAGGATGCTCAACCTATGGCTCACCTACTATCCTAGTTTAGCATTCCAGAAGACTAATGGATGACACTTTGAGTCAGGACCCATGTTTCGAACATGGTTATCAGTCACCCATCATTTGTTATCCCTATATTTGGATAACACAATATGGATGTTGTGTGTCGAACATGGTAAAAAGTTACCCTTTATCGTCACACCACCTTCACAGCATTCCAAACCATGGGTTTCATGATTCATACTTTATCCCCCCTATGTTTGGATTGATTATAATTCCCATGGAGTTACCCCACTCATGAAGTAGTGTACATTGGGAAGGTGATAATTGGCCTATTTTGAAAGCTTCATTCTCGAGTTAGGCCTCCCCTATTTTCTTGGAAGCTCAGATGAGTCATTTAAACCCCAGATGTCAAAATTTTGGTTGGAAACCCCACATTCAAATGAAGTGATAATGCAAGAATCCCTTTTTTCTCACATCGGGAATGAACCACATGATCTTAGGGATGGATTCTTTATTATTTCACGATTGTGGTTGGAATGCATTAAACTTAACAAAAAAGTGAATAATATTTCCATGCATGAAATTCTGAACAAGAAGCTACAAAGAAAAATAAGTTTATGTGTTCGTCCAAAACTGAAACCTTAAGGATTGACATTTTGGATGGATTGTTCCAATGTTTCCAGCTTCTGACGTGTGGCCTCCAGCATCGCTTCCCACCCCCTGATAACCTTCTCTTCATCATCAATGAAAAAGCGTAACTCATTATCCCTAGCATGTGTCAACAATTTTTCAGTTTGGAGCTCAATCATTTGGTGATTCACCTTCACTATCGTCTCCTGAGAATCCGCCAGTTGGGCCCTCAATTGATCGATGAACTCAAAGCGGGTTGCGATGAATGCCTTCCTTTCATTCACGTTCTCTTCAAGGTGTCAGACCTCATGATCTGCCTTTAAAAATTCCTGCGTATTCTCCAACTCTTTACGGTGCTAGGAGACATTAGAACATTGTCTATCCTCCTATATCTTCTCATCCATGTATTCAGAAATTATTACATGAAGACAGTGATCATCTACCCCCCCATCCCAGAGAATGTGTATCCATGTGTGGAGTGATCCCATATAGTTTAGCCATTCTTCTTGCAAAAGACTAAGGAAGTTTTTGATACACTTCCACCCCTTGCACCAAGTCATGTGGCTCTCATCGGCTGCTTTAGAATCGAAGTAATCTATTTCCTTAGGGTCTGCAGGTTAATAGTCATGGAAAGCAGCCAAATGCTCAACAGTAGGGTCTCGTTCTAGTAACCATCCCAAGGGAGTAGGCTCTTCAACATGTGGGATACCTTCTTCGATCATCACAGTCTCATAAGTTCCTCTCCCGCAGATGTTAGGCTCCACCCTGGCACTGATATTGCCGATGTTTGCAACTATTTTCCCACCAAGTACTGGGGCCGGCTCGGTTTGATAAGTGTGTTCTTAGTGGATCGGTTCATTTTCCATGGAATCTTCTATGGTTGGCTAGGTTACAATAGCCTTACGAGCCTCCAATACCATGATTACTACCCAGATAATGAAATCCCTTATAAACAGATCTTTTCAGTGATGGAGATGAGTATTTGTGTAATGAAACTTACAAGAGCTCATCGCACTGTCCTCTAGTGTTCCAGTCATTGTAGGATCTATCACTTTAGGGGATCCTTTAATTCTTGTCATTTCAATTATGGGTGTCGGCTCCCCACCATGTTCTATCGGTGAACGTTCACCCCCTCGGATGGGGCTTCCTGACCACCAGGTACAAGATGCGCCCAGAGAAAGAAAATGTTCATTTGGTGATTATGAAGAAGGAAAGAGGAAATTCTAGGATCAGAATTAAGGCATGCCTCTAGTTGCTCATCTATTTCTTTGTCAGAGACGACAATATCACCGCTCTCTAAAGGACTCCCATAGTGGGACATACCTTGGGAGACCTCGCCTATAAGAACCTCTTCAACTCCCTTTATTTATGCCTCCTCTTCTCATTCTGCATCCTCCTCCACTGATTATCTTTCCTCTATTTCCTTATCACCATCTTCATCTTCAGAAGACATTCATTCTGGATCATGCTTCTGACCAAGCATCACTTTCACTAAGAGGGTAGGTTCCTCCTGCTGACCCCCTAGCATGCAATACATCCATATACCTTAGATATGCGTGACGATGATGAAAGTTCACTCTTTTGTCGATCCTGATAAGGCTGATTTTTGGAAATTGGATCCTATCATGTACCATAATTTTCTAGAGCGATTCAGTACTCATTAAGTTACATAGGGTCAACTAGGTTGACCACAAGGCAGGGAAGACTGCATCATTAGAGGGTTGAAGTATATACCTTAACTGCTTCCCCAAAAGCTCCCTAGCCACTCTGTGTGGTAGTTCAGGATCCCCTCTCCTACCAAACGATAAGGTCATGGTTGCACCATGTGAAGCACATGCTGCCAAGGTCCTTACCTGTACCGACCCGGATACCTGACTGGTTCCAGGCCTCTCCTCCCCAATAGCACTTTTTCATCTTTATCTCTGCCCGTATTCTACATAGGCTACCTTGATTTGTCGATTTTTTTTTCACAGGATTCCCTCTCGGTATGATTCTACCCAATGCTCGACATATTTCATTGAGATTCCAGCATCAACTTCAGTGGGGTGAGAGGTGATTATCTCACCAGAACCGTAATCCATGAACATTTGCCACATTTGACAAAGAACGCAAAGGTTTTCCTCTTCCCAAAAATCAGTATACACCTTCTTAGACATCCTTTGGGTGCATCCAAACTCCCTGGAGAACCTTGATGACACATTGGGTTCACAAAGAATCTTCCCATCGATTTGAGCCACAAGCACTCCACCTTTGAGGCTTTGGAAATGCTCTATTTTCTCCAAAGACCCTTCCCAATTGTCTACCATCTAGATAGATGGGGTGTAGAATGGGATAAAGGTGAATTTTTGTGATTCCCGATCCTGATCTTCACCCCTTATTCATTAAGTGTCAGTGGCATGGTCCCGAAAATATTTAGTAAAGAAGGTCGCATGCCATTTCTTGGAGGACGAATAGCATTTGTTAAGGTGTTCCTCTCGTAGTGAGTTACGATCCAACCATGAAATATTTGGAAAGGGACGCATATTATCCTCAGTAAACTACCTCTTGAAATTCACCCCGAGATGGCATACATGAAGGCCAGCACGAGGACCCCCAGGCTGAACCTTCAATTTGCTTCCATAATTTCGGCCATCAAAAATGCTGTCGGGCGAACTCCCATCCTGGTATCCCTTACTAGTAGAATCCATCCACTCAGGAAGGTTGCGAGAAATCCAATATATCAGACATTTGGGTCCTGAATCTCATCCACACAAAATTCCCATGATTGGTAGTTCCCCATCTCCAAGATTTTCCAATATAACCTGATCTTGTTCTTTTGTGTCGTGGTCGGACACCGCTTTCCTCGCTATGGCATCATCACATTCGGATCTTTATAAAGGAAAAGGCACAACCAATTCGAATAAGTAATGTCCTTCAGAAAATCTTTGACTCCCAACCTCTCCTTGTCTAGGTACAGCAAGTGCCATGTCAGAAAGGGGGTCCACAATCTATCCCCCCAGATATCCAATGTCGGTAGGAATTCATCATATAGGTTCCCATCCAGAGGAATACCTATGATGCAGTGGATTTCACGAAGACTGACGCCAACCTCCCCATGATGGAGGTGGAATGTTTTGGTATCAGGGGACCACCATCTAAACAACTACGGCCCATGTTTCTGTTGATGGAAGAAGTCTAACTGTGATGTCAACACCGCCTCAAATATCCCAATATGCTGCAGTTTTTCTCCAAACTGGTCACATGATTGGCATACACAGTACGCCCAAGCCCATTCGTTGGAAAAATTCCCCTGGACCTCAGGTCCCAATTTTATAGATAGCCTTTGGTGTCATCAGAAATGCTCTGTCAGAAGGTAATCACATAATGTGTTGGGGAATCCTCGGTTACCAACTCGCTACTCGTGATAGTTTTTGTCCTTCGGTTCAGGACATAAATGGGAATGTGCCTGGTTTCTATAGCTGGATGGTTGTTTCTTGTGATGTTGTATCACGTAAGATCATCATTGCACGTCTCCCATGGCCACGACGTATCAACTTCGAATCCTGACAATGGTACCTCTTCTAATACACCGAAGTACCACAATGGTAGATTGTTGGAAAGAGGGTAATCCTTTTGGTCTTGGGTTAACATACAGAAGTGGGATTGGTTTTTGGATAAAAAATTATTTGCACCTTAAATCTGTGGATTTTCACACATATTATCCCTCCTTGAGGCATACATATCTTCCCTCATTTAATCACTATGCTTATCAGGAACTTTATTTGGAAAAATCCGAAAAAACAAATCTTCAATGCGGGCATAATAAAAGAAGGGTGCAGGAAAAATCAAATAGTTGCATGAAAAATAGAATGGTTGCACACAAAATAGTAAGGTTGCATAAAAAAATTGATGGTTTCGTGGAAAACTAGGTGAGCAGCACAGAGAATGCAAGTTGCGCAAAAAAGCGCAACCAACATCTGGGAATTCCCAACCAAACCGAGCGAATTCCGCACAAGGAAAGAGAGTTTTTCATGCACGAGAGCTCTAAACTGATCACGTGAGAAAATATATACAGACTCTACCTCCTCCCTCCCACCCCCCCTTGAGGGGTTTTATTATCGCAAATAGGGTTTTCGCTCACGCGGATTCTCTTTACGCACACTTGGAGTGATTTTACGCAGACCACCCCTTGGTGCTCAGCAGTTGCGGCGTTTGCCTCAGAATCTGACATTCATGATCCTTCGTATTTACGATTTTCAGGGGGGCATTAATAGATGCAAAAATAATCCAAAGGCCCCCAAAAGGCATCCTTGGATAAAATGGAGGCATATTTTTACTTGAAAACCGGTCCGAGGAAGATCCGCATGGCTGGACGGAAAACCAGAGCAGTGCGTAGAAAACCACCTCCTCACGCGGAAAACTAGCTCCTCATGTGGAAAAGGGGCACGACCTGAAGAGGTTTTTGTGTGACAACAGCGGAACTTCTGCACAACCACCCCAGGTCCAGATATTTTCCACAGACCGCATTCCATGCACGCCCGCGACCCCAGAATGCCTATAAATAGTTGTGAACCCCCCCCCCCCCCCCACACACACACTTCCGGCATCTGAAGAATCTGAACCATCTCCCCTGTGCAGAATTAAGCTCTTTAGTGTGCAATAGATGACTTACAGGTATGGGATTTTCTACAACAGGTCCCCCAAGGGTCTTCCTTCGTGCATGACCACTCAAGCTTGACCCTCTCCCAAGTCCTTTAGTGTTGGGATCCTTGCATACAAATCCTTTCTGTTGTACACAAATCCTTCCACATGCGTGCAAAACCTCGCCCCGAACCTTGTTCACAGACCCTTCCACTTGCGTGCACCCGCTCGGCCCGTCCTTACATGAAAACTCTTTCACTTACGTTTAATCACTTCCACTTGCACGCAAAACATCACCCCACTTTTCACACAAACTGATTCCATTTTGTGCACCCCTTCTTTTCCGCTCAACTCAGCCTTTTTCATGCAACAACCCCTCTTTGCATGCCTATTGCACGCAAGTTTCCCTTTTTGCATGAAAAACCTTCTTCTTTGCACCCTTTGACATGTGTTTTATGTCCCTCTCCTAGGCAGCATCCTCAGGAACTTCTTACACACAAGACACATATGTTAGACACCCTTCTACCATATGGACCTCTAGGCTTGTTTGATGTGATTTTAAGGTCTCCCAGGTGGTGATTCCTATTTCATTTCTTCACCTAATGCTTCTTCGTATAGGCACACTAATGTAAATTGCTTCTTCACATAGCCACTCTAATATGGGCCCCTCAGTGGATCACTCCACAACACCCCCTCACTACGACATTATTGATGCCTTCCCTTCCCCAATGGTTGGTGGGTATTTGTTATGTATGTCCTAGGGGTCCAGAGTGAACCCCCCTCATCCAAGCTATAGGACGTCAAACTGTCAAGCCCCATCGTCCTCAGCACATGATGTTAAACGGTGGCCTCACCCCATGCCTTCTACATGAGGAGCCCCATCTCATACTTTCTCTACACTCACTCGTCTCCACAGGAGTGAGATCTTCCTCACAAGGAATTATATCATCTTTTATGGAGCGACACCTTTCCACGAGGAAGGGAAGCCATCTTGGTGTAAGCCCTTAGTTATCTTTCCAGAGGTAGTACCCTTACTCCTCCTTTCTTCATTCGTGTTAGGGACCAGAGGGGGGGGGGGGGGGCAAGACCTTCATCATCTCATCCATCTCCCTATGGGATTTGTCACCAGCAGGCCTCCATCCCGAAGTAATTCCCAATATCTATCTCCCTAGGTTGCGAACCACGCATAAGACCCTATTTACTCTTTGGGATGCGAATCACACATAAGCCCCTATTTCCTTTTTGGGCTGCTAACCACGTGTAAGCCCCACTACACTTACCATGGAATCACCTTTCACAATGTGATCATAAGATCTTTGTTACATCTTGTTTCTCACACCAAGCATGACTCACATGGTATTAGAGTAAGCATTGATCTTGACATCCTATCTAGGCCACCCTGGAGTGTAATCCCCAACACCCATTCATATGAACTACGTGGACTTTGATCTTTATCAAGGAAAGGTACGTAGGAATCCCCGTAGAGATTAAATCCCAACAACCATTGGTCCCGAACCCTTCATGTCAGTTCACCAAAACCTCTTCCGAAATATGAAGACTTTGATTCTTTCCAAATCAAGGTACATTGGATTCTTTCCTGAGGTTCAATCCCAACAACCATTGGTCCCGACCCCCTTCACATTGGTTTACCAACACCACTTCTGAACTATGTGGACTTTTATCCTGGAAAAGGAAAAATATGTAGGAAGCCTCCAAGAGCTTCAAGACCAACTCCCATCGGTCCTGACTACATCACGTCGGTCCACTCCTATTCTACATGATGTTAAAGTGTATGCCCCTTTTTGTCCCACGTGACACTAAACTATCCCCCGATCAGCGGTAAGGCATTTTCGTCCCCAATCGATGGTAAGCCATCATTTTCCCCAATAAACGGTAAGACATTGTGGTCCCATTTGTTGGGACCCACCTTTCTGTTCCGCCCCAGTTCTATCAGACCAACTGGGCTGCTAACCATACGTAATCCATAGTGTGTCATTAGTTAATTGTACTCTATATACTCCCCAATTCTATGCCCACATCTTGAACTACGTAGACATTGATCCTTTCCAAGGTAAGGTATATAGGAAGCTTCCCGGAGGCTCAATCCCATTATCCATGTCTCATCCTAGTCTTTCCCTTGAGGCTATGTGTTTCAGGAAGGTCATATCCCAACCCCAAGTTTCCACTTCCTCCTGGTCCCATCCATAAGGGTTGTCTCCCCTTGTGCCCCATCTCCCCGCAAAACTACAAGAATTTTTATTCCCTACCATGTGGATACGTACGAAGTCTCTTTGAGGATCAAGACCAATACCACAGTCACCTTCACAATGGTTATGTCTCATTCCCCCAACACTTTATTCAACTCTCTATCATCCATCCTGATTCTTACCCCGGTCACCACATCCTGATGAGAACATGCCAATTCACCACTTCAATGCTCTTAGTAGTACTCGGGTAACTAACCACTTGTTATCCCTAGCATTAGTGTTCCCTCTAGGTATTTCACCCATATGATCCACTCCAGTCACTGTTTTGATCAGTCCGATCAGTCTCCGCTAGACATTAAACTCACAGAATACCCTGTGTCAAACAAGAGAAGCTGAGGAAAATCTCAGAGACATGCCTATGGCATATAATTCCCTGCAATCGATGTTGGATTCTTGGGGCATCCACGCCCTCAAGAAGCACTATAATAAGGGGAAGAAACTCAGAAATGATAGTGTTCTAGTATCCGACACACCAGTGATGTCCAACGTGACTACTCCCCCGACTAAAGGCTCCTACACTGACCGAACCCCTTAGAATGTACTGATATAAGAAGTGTAATTAACCATCGTCCATGAAGACATAGCACTGAGAAGAGTTTGATAAAAAAACATCTTAATCTATAAGGGCGGCCTAGATTAGGTGATGAGTTCCAAATAAGAATCCACATAAGGAGAAACCAACATCCCATCGTCCTATTTCGATCAATGAGAAAACTTCCTTGAACAAGAGATAGATGTCACCTGCCTTGGGAAAGCAGGAATGTGGGGCAATACAGCTGTGCATCCTCTGAAACAGATAGATGTGAATGTCCAGGTGAATGTTTTGGAAACAGTACTATAAATTAATGCTTAAAATATATCACACATCAGAGTCACAAAAACTAATAAATGTGATAGAGTGTCCAAATACAATCCAAACTAAAAACTGTAGAGATTCCAACCTACCAAGAAGGAGGGGAGTACTATCAAATAAAACCAACAATAAAACACCTCGGTCTCTCTATCCCATCTATGCTCTACATATTCCTTGTCCTCCAAGGATGTCATCAAATGGGTCATTATCTACATAACACACAACACATGTGGATAAATACCACATAGGAGTGAGTATAACAATACCTAGTAGGACACCCTAAAAAGACTAAGAATAATGAATCAAGATTATTCAACACATGATAGTAAAATAGTAAAAAATATAGATATACTCATATTAAGAAAATAGCCTAAAATGGTCTCAACCAAAACCTCACACCATAAGATACTTCTCGAGGCTTCAAGGTAATGATTGTTCCATAGTTAGTTACTCGATGATATACACTATCACTGGTGATTCTCATCTAGTAGGTCATGATCATTAGCGTACACCAAATAAGTACTCCCTGAATCTCAGAAGATCTCATCATCCAGGAAGGGGATCACACATAGAGCCACTAGGGGACACCAAAAAAACTACTGGATATACATCTAGAAAAGGTATTGATGCCCTATTTATGGAGTTCATGTCGATACCACGAACCCCGCTAAAGAATGATAGAGGACCCCACTCTAGTCCCATAGGTGGATATACCAAACTCTATAAAATACTACACCCATGGAGGGGATTAAAATCCTAGGTTAGGGTTGTAATACCATACTGTACCCTCATAAGAAAGGACCAAGGAATCTCACTCAACTGAACCTAGTCTTTATTAATGGGAGGAAGGGATTCGAGCCATATAAGATGAAGTACATGTTTTTTTACAAAGAGTGTAGAGTGTGTATGACTAAATTTGGACCTTCCCATATCTATTATCATGTTCCTATACCCATTCCCATATACAATAGACATGTTTGTGTATCTGGTCATCTCTGTTTACATGGTTGTGTTCAAGTTCCAAGTCATGCCCATGTAATCTACCCTCTACCATGTTCCTAGATGGGTACATGCCCGTGTACTCCCAAAGTACACATCTAGAAACCAAAAATAGGTCACAAGGCATGTAATAAGAGCCACATAGAATGTTATATTTAATTTCCATGGAAACTCGATCATTGTGGCTAAGGGGTCCGACATAGCATGTATCACTAGATTAAATTTCCTATAACCCAGGATTTTCAAAAACCTATGGTTAATTTTTTGTATACACATGTTCCACCATTTAATCTTGGTCTATTTTGAATCTTATTGGAAATGGTGGATCTATGTTGACTTACCCTCACTATATCCATTCAAAAAAGACTAAGCTTTTATCCACTTGAAAATTGGTCTATTGAGCTGAACTGTTGCAACATCAAGTCATTGCAGAATACCCACTGACATAATAAAAAAATTTAGTCCAATACTGATCTACCTCTAGCCATCCTTCATTATCGCACCTTGATCGCACCCCTAATCATGAACCGCACCTATGGTATTGATATTTTGTGCAAAATAAAGGTTCCACATTGATCAAATACCCAAAATACATTGAACAGTGGGACAAAGAAATTCTGTATAATGAATTTGTGAAACAAATGGGGTAGAAAACCAAAAACCATAAACATAAGGAGTAAAATTCATCCATTATTTTTCTTGACCTTGATCCATTTTCATATAATTGATGAATGAAGAGGAATAATTAATAATAAATAAATAATTCAACCATAAAAAATCAATAGTAGATGTGGGAATCAATTTGTGTTTTTGGAATTGATCCATTTTTGACATGAGATAAATAAGAAAATTATGAAACCAAATAAATCAATAATACTACTGGGTGTTTTGAAAATCACTGATGAAAAATGATTTTATGTGGACATCGTTGGTGGGATCCATGAACTCTAATGGAATAGATGATCAGTGTGGTTCTGATAAGATCCTTCTGTATGATTTCATTCACTAACTTATCTTTAATGTCTACCTTCAAAGTCTAAAGGGGTATACAGATAATCATAATACATAAAAATAATGTTCAATTTATATAGGAGGGTAATAGGTCACATATTTAATGTGAAAAGGTAAATTTAATAGTTTATTTATTTATTTTCCTCTCCTGTGGAAAGGTTTTTCCAAACACGCGATGCAAAAATGATTATGTTTAAATTAAGATAAAATCCTCATTATAATCTCATAAGTGGCCACATATTTCTAATATGAGATTATTTTTGGGAGTTATTTTTATTTTTTTCATGAAAACTATGCACGTGTGTTATTAATATATTTTATAGTATTCAAATATCAATTATAGGCTCACCAAGCCTTGAAATATCTTGCAGTCTTGAAGCCTGGTTCTGAAAATATTACATGATATATTTTAGATATTTACGTGGAATAAACAATACATTAAAATAAATTATCCCAATACCTAAAATCTAAGGCCTTCATCATGAGGAAGTTCAAGGTCTCAATGTTGGTATCACATTTTTCTTAAGACTTATTTCTTATTAATTCATTTAAAAATAAATCATAACTATAGTATAATAATTACATAAAAATAATTAGTGTGTTGGTATGTTATTATAATAATTTTACATCGATTATTAATTCACTTCTATCTATTAATAAAATTAAGAATCATCATTAGTGTGTTTGCATGGATTAACGCATCCACGAAGCGACAGTTTCAATTTTTCATCACCACTTATCATGGATGGTCTCAATGATGGTAGTGAAGAATAAATATGATTTATCAATTTTTTTAATGATTCGTAAATTATCAATTACTATCCACCTTCACTCTCTCATTCATTAGGTAATAGAAATGTTAATTGTGCGTTGTTTGGACTACCACCTCCAAGAATAATAATGTTTTGTTTTCTTTCACTTACAAACATGGATGGATTGAGTTTATAATGGATGATTATAAATAATATATATCATTAATATTTTTTTTGATAACACAAAAATTGATGATCTTTATAAGTTAATGTGTCAATATTAGTAAATAACATGTAACTAATTCATTACCATTTTCCGTTTAATGAAATGCACCTAAACCTCCCATGTAATGGTATTATAACATTACATGTCCTTAAAAAATTCAATTACAAGACCATTAAATTTTTTATATGAATATATCTAGGATATAAAATAATATTTACATCGCTTTTAAAAACATAGTTCAAAATAGTTAAGATAATTAACAACCAATGTTAAAAAGAGATTACAAAAATTTAATACATGAAGAAATTTTTTATAAATGAAGTGTATAAAAATAAATATATAATAATAATGTTATGAAGTAATTAATTAATATTTATATCATTATTATATATGATCTTAAATCACTATTTAGATATAAAGGGTAATGTTAAGGTAGTTGGTAACTCAAAATCCATTCTTTGATTTATGTAATTTTTTATTGAATATTTTATTTTAAATAATTTCCATATTGATTAATTTCATTTACTTATTAATGGGTAAAAATAGTTTTTTATCTAAAATAAATTCCTTGGAATGCATTAATTTCATTTATTATACAAATAAAGGGGTTGTTTGGAAAAGTGACTCGTAATTATGACTTCTATAATGATGAATACAAAATGTTTTCAAAAAAATATTTCTTGTATTTGGATATCATTATATTTAGATGATATATCTCTTGTGATTTGAAGTTTTATATTATATTATTTTATTATACCTTTTATAAAATAGTAGTTTGATATCCAATGAATTCTTAATTTCATGTAATGTGATATGGTTAAGAAATAAATTCTTTTTCCATGGGTTTTTTATTATGATGATGATTATTTTCAAGTGGAACATTTATTTTTGGATTATGATGGGTGGGATGTTATGTATATTAAAAATACATTGATGTAATATTATATCTCATGAGATAGTTAGGTGAGGACATAATGGGTTTTTTCTAAAATGTGGGGAATGAAGGGTTTGCTCAGATTTTTGGGTGTGGATATAAAGGGGTTGTTCTCATAGGTGTGGACATGAGGATTTTTATCACACATGTTTTTGTATGATTATAGATGTTCCAAAATTTCAATTATATCACCATATGACACTTGTATAGGTTTTCTACCATGTTATTCAACGTTCCAAGATATATCTATTTTCTTTTAAATTTTATGTTTTCAAGATTATTTCTTTTCATGTATCTTGTATCTCATGTAATGTTCACATATTAATTTTTTTATCTTTTATGATTCCTTAAAAATATTTTTATGATAATATATGGGTCCATATTCTTATTAAATGTTCATTATTGGTCTTCTGATCACTTATTTAGATCTTTATGTTTTTCTTCATATTCTCCTCAAGATTACGATTTAATAATTTATCATAAGTTGTTTCCATTACTGGTCATTTGTCATCACCCCTTTATTAGGATTCCATTCCCTAGGTTCTGAAGAAGATTACATTATGTGATATTTCTAAGATAGGTCATATAGTATAATAATTAAGGAAAAATTATTTCAATTATAATAAAATTAGATGTTTATTTACATAATTTCCAGGACACTAAACTTTTGGGTCCTTGGATTTTGAAACTGTTGTGTAATGTACTATTTATATCATGATATTAATGTATTATTTTTGTCATATTAGTCATGGTGAACTATATTTGGAATGAAATGACATACATAGTTATTTTTAAGAATAGTTTAGTTTTTTTGGAGAGTGTTTTAGCTAACATTTTTGTTAAAGTTAGAGAACCATAGTGAAAAACCTAGAGTTGAGTCTATGTATAGAAATGTATCCAGTAATATTGGTAAAGTATTGATATGATGGTTTACCATATAGATACATCTGATTTTGGATACTAAAAGGGGATGAAGGACTCAGAATAGATGTACCTTGAGGTAAAAACAATGAAAAGTGCAGATTTAGTATTAACTTGATCACCACCTAGTGTGAGACAAAGAGGCCTAAGTGCACACTTGTTTGAACACTCATAAGGGTCATTATTTGGTCTATCATATTCTCTTTATTAAAAATTATAAACGATTGATTTCCTAGTAACATTGAGGAATTATGTTTCAAATCATAATATAACAAAACTGAAAGTAACTTAGTCCAAACTAAGATTGATATTGGCTGAACTAAAGGAGCTTTGGTACATGATAGATATGTAAAATATTAAGAAAAATTATGGTTTAAATTGAATTTATAACTATGATAATATTATATTATATTGTTAATGATTTATCACTCATATCAACCCTTCTAATTTTAGTAATGGATGAAACTATAAGGAAACATGTGTACGAGGGACAATACAAAGACTACCTCAATGAAGTACCCATCATAATTGGAGTTGGATGAGAAAAATTTTGACTATACTAAACGAGATATAAAAAAAAATTTAATTACTATATCAATTACTATAGAAGTTACTGTTTGGTACTATAACAATAAGAACTATTCACCATCGAGCCACTTGTAGGGTCCTTGATTTCTTCAAGCCTTTGGGCCATTTAATCCTTCGATAGAGTAAGGATTTTGGGTTAACTTAAGTAATTTGGGAAACCTCAAGGCCTTAGGGCCACCTCATGGCCTTCAAGCCACCTCATGGCCTTAGGGACACATGATTTTCAAATGCAAACTAGATAAATTCAATAAATAACAAGATCTAGGGGTGTATTTAGAGTAGGCGCATTCATGAGAGCAGTGCTATCGGATTTGGAGGAATAAAAGTGTATGGAATTTTCCATTGGTACTAGTCCTATAAATATATGAATTGGGCATCTATACAAACAACCATGTAAAGGTGCAGAGTTGACAATGATGTAGAACCTGGGGAGGGGTATTTTCAAGTAGTCATAATATGGGATGAATTCCTTTATGGTCTTTGGGTAATTTAATGTTACAATGCCTACATGACATTTAGGGGCTTCCCTTTAACACATAAAAGGTTAATTATAAAAAATGAATAAAAATTTAAGGTCTTCAGGCCATTCAGACAGAATTCCCATAAAAACAAAGAAGATAAATATGGAGTCTTATGAATGATAAATTGATGAATATGATAAAGAAAAAATGTTATTTTTCCATTATATAAAATATATGGAATGAAGTACCAATGTAATTTTATTAAGGGGAATATAATATGATTTTATTTTTGGAATAGGGGGTCATAAATTTATAAAATATATTAGGAAAATAAATATTTTAGTTAACACAAGGAAAGAAGATAAAACTCATCCAAGGGAATGATTAAAAATTCAATGTATTATGTGGGGAGAACCTAAGATTTATCTATTTCAATTCTCTAATCCAAGTATTACTGAGGATGGTAGGAATCTACAACATCATATACCCATAGAACAATGAAGAACCTATGCTATGAATATCTATAAAGAGTGTAGGGGTGATTTGGTTTCACTTACCCACTTACCCAAATTAGTGGTTTTATTATAGTTTTATCAAAATTATTATATCTAGGATGTTTTCTAAGAATATTAAGTCACCACCCTAAATGTTTTTTATATTTAAATAATGAAATTTATAGGTATTATTGTTATTCTTTTGGAAATAATCTTCATGAATGTCATAATATCCACCTCTAAAAAAGTTGATTTTATTTTCGAAATAGAATGGATATCTTAAAATTGAATATTCAATAATTTATTAAATTGGGAAAAGAATAATCTAACCAAATTTTCACCATTTATTAGTGTGAGGAAAAATATTAATTATCATATAATTAAATTAGATCTTCACATGGGCCTTAATCACTAGTTATGAGATATATTTCCTTGAAATAGTTAAGAAAAAAGCATTTTTTTTCTTGTTTTCACTATGATATTGAGGATCATATCTCATTAAAGATAATATCTTGATTCATGTCATTCTTTTCTCAAATTTTTTTTATTCTTATAAGAAAATGATAATTATGGTATGAAGATGTGATTTATTAAACGGGTAGAATTTAACGACCCGATATTTTGGATCCTTTAAAATACATATTATGTTATATAACTTGTGTCACACACTAAATCCAATGCTAAAAACAAAAAATAATAATAATAAAATTTTAATAATAATATACTAAATTATATGAATCTAAACCATTAATATTTATTACCTTATAAGCTAAATTATTAATACAATTTAATATTGAAAAGTTAATTTTCTATAAAAGTTTTTCTTTTTATATTTATGATTTTATTTTAATATTAAATTAATAAAATTTAGGATGTGATTTTTTTTGAAAATAATAAAAATTTGGGATTTATCATGTTCATATTATCCTATGATTGTTCTTTTGGGATTTTTTTTGAAATATTTTATATTTAGGTGAATGGTGAAAAATATCACTTTTAAAAATACCATTTTTTATAATATGTAAGAAAAATATAAAATATAGTATTTTTTTGAAAAACTATATTTCTTTTTATATGTTAAAATATATTGTTTTAAATACAAACCCATATTTAATATTTTAGAATAAAAGTAAATTTGTTTAAAGAAAATTATATACATTGGTATTTTAAAATTAATTTTCTTTAATTAAATCAAATGAAATGGATTTTAAATTTAAAATAAATATTTCTAAGTTATTTAATATTTTCCACTTTATTTTTAGGCACAAATATTAAGCTACAATGGGTAAATATTAGTTACCCTTGTAAATTGATACTTTTTAAAGGATAATACTTTTCAAAATATTTTATATTTTTTAAAAATTAAATAAATAAATATTAAATTATAATTATAATACGATGTTTTATAATATATAAAAATTAATTAATACCCATTTAATGGATAATAAATGTTAAATAATAATAAGAACACTCACTGATTTAAAATGACATTTCTCTAGAGAAAAAATATTTCAACACATTATATGTTTTGATTTAGAAGATAATTTGTTCATATTAAAAATTGAATTACGATAAATAGAGCCTAAAATCATATTCGCCATTTAAATCTTTTATAATGATCTACTTGTATTTTTATTAATAAAATAATTGACATGGATAATATTTAACTAAGAGTAATGATTGTTCAAATGACTAGTCTAAGATGGCTCTAATTTTTATAAATTAACATTAAACTAAGTCATTTTATAAAATAATTGATACATTTTAGTGTCTTACTAATATTTATTTGTAACCTTAACTTTATTATCTGACATAGCATTCATGTCATTCCCTTCTTATGCCTTACTTAACTTAATTTTCCATGGAAAATTTCCTCCTCTTAACATATAAATGGGGGATCACCTACACCCATTAATTACTACACTCCTATATCAAAATTTACTTGAACCCCTATCAACATTTACTGTCCTTGAATTCCCTTTCACTTCTTAGTTATCTGGTCAGAAAAAATTACCCTAATACCCTAAAATATATGGCCTTTATCAAGAGTAAGTTTAAGGTCTCAAAATTAGTATCACAACATTCTCAACATTTTTATTTTATTATTAACTTATTAAAACTACAAAAAAACATACTACAATAATAAAATAATAATAATTAGTGTGTTGTGATATTGATTTAATAATGGTTCAACAATTATTTATTAAATCTATATACTAAGAAAAATATGAATCATCATTAGGGAATATGTGTAGATTATGACCTCCATGAATCAATTCTTTTCATTTTTAATCATCACTCCACATATACAACCTTTAATATGGTATTGAATTATATTAATATTTTTATAATATGTTAATTACTCAGAAATTATCACTTACTATCCACCTTCACCCCTCCCATTCATTGGGTAATTGAAACGCTAATCGTGTGTTGTGTGGACTACTACCATAAAAAATAAATGTGTTTCATTTTCTTTAACATTAAAAAATGTATGTTTTTAGTTTCTAGTTGATGATTATATAATATATATATATATGTAATATATATCAATAGTATTATTATTTTTGTATAACATCAAATGTGATGATCGTTATAAGGTAATCTATCAATATCAGTAAATAACCCAAAACTAGTTCATTACCACTTCCATTTTCATGAAACACCACTAAAGAATCCATGTAAAGATATTAATACATGTAAGTCCTTATAATAAATCAATTATTTAACCATTAATGGTTTTAAATGATGGTATTTTGTAAAAAAATATCATCGAAACTATTTTTATAAACCTAGTTCAAAATGGTTAAGATTATTAACACCCGATGTTGAGAAGATATTACAAAAAATCTAATACAGTAAGATAATTATTTTCAATTTTGACTGTAAATATATATATATAATAATAATAACGTTCATAAATATGCAATTGATATATTTATCTTTATTATAGTTAATCATAATTCATTTTATGGAAATCCAAAGTTAAAATAATTGACTTTTTAACTCAAAATCATTTCATTGAGTTACAAAATTTATTGTTGAACAACTCAAAGACTTTCTATTTTAATTTATTTTCTATAATAATTTATAGGTTAAAATATGTTTAATAAAATAAAACTTTTTCAATGGGTTATTTATATTAGGGTGATAATTGTTTTAGTGGAAAACATATGTATGGATGATGAAAGGATGTTTCCCATATCTCTATACAATGCATTGGTATAATATTATATCTCATGATATAGTTTGGTGTGGACATAATGAGTTTGTTCATAGAGGTATGGACATGATGGGGTTTCTCACATTTTCATGCATGGGAAAAATGAGTTTGTTCACATATACATGGGAATAATGGGTTTTCTTAAACATTTTTTATTAGGTTTATAGATGTTCACCTTTTCCTGTATATAATTGTTTGAAAAAAATTCAATTTTGTTTAATCCGATTATTCCATGTTTAAAGATTCATTTTATTTCCAAGATATCACATTAAATGTTGATTATGCATTTTCTAGTATATTTAACCTTAGGTCATGTTCACATGTTACATGTTTTGTCTTTTATGTTTAATTATTGATATTTTTATGTAGTTTTGTGTATTCATAATATTTTTTTATTATCACACTTAGTATTATGATCTCTTATTTGTATATTTATTTTTTCCTCATATTCTCCTCACGCTTATGTTCCAATACATTATGAAATGTATTTTCCTTAAATGAACGTTTGAGCTCAACAATTTTTTATTTTTCTATTCCTCATATTATTTATATGACTACATCATTTGAAATATATAGTAAATATTCTATTGATGAAAAAAATTATTATGATAAAATAATATTTTTATTATAATAAAAAATTAGTTTCATATGTTATAAAATAATATTTTTATGTCAATAATTTCCAAGACACTAAACCTTTAATTCCTTGGATTATATGAAAATTTTCTAATGTATTATTTATATCATGATATTTATGTATTATTTAATTATTTCTAATTATAAATCCTTATAGAGATGATTATTTGTGGGACGTGTTGAAGAATGATTTTTTATTAAGTTGTATTTTCTTCAAATATCCAAACACACTAATACTATAAATTCTAGGTTTTTATTTATTATGATATGTAATAAATAATAATGTAAAATAATTCCATAGTTTTGTTTTTTATGGTTGGGTTTTCTTGAAAATTAATCAAGAGATGAACATATGAAGAAATATTTGAGGTAGAGGAGACCTTACCTAGCCAAAACCAAAAAAAATTATTGAATAAATCCACCCATACCAATCATGAAGAAGGATACAAACGGAGTGGTAAATATGAGTGTGTGTGTGTTTGTGTTTGATTTAGAAATGATGAAATAGGAAAATGGTGGGAATACTAACCAATGTTTAAATTTGGTTTAAATTTAGTTGTTGTGTGACAAAAATTACATTTATTAAATAATTTTTTCTAGAAATATACATAGTACATAATAGAATCCATCAGGTACCCAATTGTTCAAAACATAACTGTCTAGCCACTTAGATCCCCTCTGGGTACTTACACCAGGAACCCGAGTACCTAGTATTTTCTAAACATATGGTTTCTTTCCCATATTCTTTCCCCATTACTCCAAAATCATGTTTTACATTCATAACTCCTATTCAACATTAGGAATACCCAAAAATGGATTGAATGCTAATATTTTTTCAAAACACCTTGACAAGGTGGTTAGGAACATTAAAACCTATCGACCATCATACTTATCATCCCTTATAACATTTAACCAAATTTTTTAGGGAATATATTTAGAAACTATATTTTTTATCTCATCCTCTCTCTCAGATTTATTTCACGAGCTTTCCACCTGACCATCTAACTAAAAACAATGGGATCACCTTATTTTATATAACTTTATAACTCTGATCAATGATAAAAATAAGATTATCTATATAAAAACCCAAGGAAAACATATATTTATTTTACATAATTTTTGTATATTAAAAATTACAAATAATAAATCCCTCACAATCCAAAGAATGGATGGTTTAGTGTCTATGAGGACTAGCTATAGAAGTAACTTATTATACAAAACATGTGAAAATTCCTCCAAAATTGAGTCACATTAGGATCCCTTCTATAATTTACACTATTTATAATCATATTCATTAATTAAGGAATGGAAACATAAGAATATGGTGATATCAAACACATAGTGAGGGAAAAATTATAAATAGGTCATCAAGGGTTATGCCATATGTAAAAGATAAAAAATTATTAGTGGATAAATATTTTATTAAAGTAATATAGATCCATAATATTTTCCCACAAATCATGAAATAATGATATGAAATTTAATATGAACAGACATATACCATGGAAAAATATTGTGGAATCATGAGATGATAATTATATTCCATGATGAATAAATGTATGCATATATTATGGAGATGTAACATGCCTTTTTTACATAGAAAAATAAATAAACATTGGAAAAAATATAAGCACAATGTATAAATATATTGTAAGCATATCAAATAAGACCCACCATTTATATTGTAAGTGTAATCCACGAAGAATCACCCTTTAAATTTTGAATATATCCAATATGGTTCATATTATATTATCTCATAAGATATAAAACATTAACTAATGAATTTGAGGAAAATATTGTACCCCACCTATAAAACTTCCATATATACATGTTCTATTTGAAAGTGAATCATTCACCATATCATAAATAATCCATGGAAATAAAATGGGCTTTGTATTCTTTTTAAATAGGCTCACATAAGGATAACATTCATAATTCCACCAATAAACATGATAAACTTATGGAATATAAATTAGTATCTAATGATACTAAAAAAAATTCATTGTAGATACCATTAAATTAATTATATGGTATTTATACAATATCGACAAAGGGAATATAGGTTTTGTAACCCCCCGACCCCAGTTACCCAGAGTCGGTGCATTATTTTAATACATTGGCATGATTACAAGGAATCATGTTCTGAATGACCGATTGGTTTAGCAGTCTTGGAAAATAGATTACATAAATTAATGTTACATTACACTTTATAACATACAAAACAACATAAATAATCCTTTATGAACACCATTATTATCATGGCTTAACCATGAATATCAAGCACAATACACTTCTTGGAATCCTGCAAAAAATAAAACATAGAAAGGGGTGAGCTCAGATGCTCAGTAAGGATAACAATATAGCGGAAACTTTAATAAATAAGCATAAACATTTAAGGCAGTGTATAACTAAAACAAAACCTTATAAACTTGAACTTTAGAATAATATGGAAAAAATAAAATGAAATAATTACATTTACTTATTCACATGGATATTCTACTAGTCTAATAGTCACATGCAATATCAATAACCACTTTCATAATGATGGAATGCATAATTCCAGACTATCATAGCCACATAGTCAAGGCCTTGTGCCAAGACTACAAATAAGATTTTTTCAAGGCCTTGTGCAAAGACACTAGTTTGTCTAATAAGACCTACCGATGCATCGAGGAGCTATAGCGGGCTCCACCTGTGACTTACAAAGTCCAATGCATTCCTTATATGATTAGGTTTAAACATAACATTAACATTCTTATTAAAACTAGCGTACGAAGTGTCAATACTTTCTCTATAAACCATGAATGGCATAAAAATAACATATCCACATTCAAACATATCACAAAACCTTCAATACAATATGGACGTTTTGTATCACAATAAACCAACTTCAAATAAGTTTAAAATCTATCAAAGGATGTTGATATAGATGAAATCAAAACTATTTGAGAGAAATATCTCTTTTTTATAAATCATTTGAAAGACACATAATTATAAAATAAAACAGTTACTTCCAAAATATTCTTATAAGATTTTAAGGGAAGATTCGGTGATTTTATAATGGGGGAAAATAGCCGCACCCATCATATAAGTTAAAAAATACATTTTTACCTTTATTTTGTCGAAAAGTTTAAAAAGGGCCTTGTTTGGAAAACGATGGAATGATTCATTTCAAACAATTTTATAAAAATTAAAACAAGGGTATAAATGATTTTAACACATATTCTATAAAATATTAAGAATTTTTGAAATAAAATTTTGAGAAACATGGATGTGGATGATAAAGAGGTTCCAGTAGATAATTACGTATAAACAATCTCGGATAATGAAGAGATTGTGAAATAAACCCTTACATTTTACTTTTACTTGGTAGAGGGTATGTTAACCTATTGTATAATGGTGAAATAATTGTTATTAAATTATTCAATAATCATATACATTAATATGATATCATATATGATCTTCTAATATTGACTTTTAGTATTATCATTGTTTTGGTGTTAACTGATTTGTTCTCCTTTATATTCTTGTTTACGTAAGTTATGTTTGTTATGAATATGAAATATTTGATTTATATACATAATTATATTATGTCATTAAACATTATTTTTAACCATCAAATTAAAATTAGTCTTGAATGGTTATGATGGGGAATTGAATCTCATCGTGTTCGTGGAGATCATAAACTGTACGTACGCATGAAAGCTACTTCCATTTCATTTTTCATTTTAAAAGGAATCAAAACCAAATTATGCATAGGTATATTATTATTACAGTATAATAAAATATCTTATATATTTTACTTAAATTCATTAACACCATCCTTTATACGTTCCATGTATGCTATGAACGAGTCATATCACTTTGAGGGGGCGGTAGTCCGCACTTCCTCAAATGAAATTATCGAATATATATACAACATGAAACGAATAATGGTATTATATAAAATGGAATTAAAGAAGCATATAAATAAAAAAATATCATAAATATCATATTTAATTATAGTTACATCATAATGTCCACCATGAGAGGTGGTAGGAGATAACTGAACAATCATCATTTCGTGAGGTGTTTGCTTGCCATCCATAGAAGCATTATGTTATTCACCCATTAGATGGAGGTGTGAGTAAGTGTAGGTCAGATACTTCTCATAAAAATATCCTATTATATTTATTATACTGTTGTTGTTACAAAATAAAAGAATAAGAATAGTTTAGGGGTTGGAGAAGTAAAATAAAAGAAAAGAAGCTATGAGAAATCGTTACATTTAATCTGGGTAACTCCCTTTGGTTTGAACCAAAAAGGACTCGTGAAGTGCCTTCTTTCTAAGGTAAGGATTCTTGGAGGAGGATAGATATTTGGGGAGCTTAATTGGGCATAGGTTGGATGATCCAAAATACTTTATATGGGTGATTAATTGGTTAGAAGTGGTGTCCTTTTATAAGGGCGAGGAGAGGTACTTTAGGAAAGATTGAAAATATTATTTTATTATACAATGATATTTTGTTTTTAAAGGTCCAAAACTCATTAATATTGACGATAAGATGACTCATGATAAAAATAAAATCATCCAATAATAATTGGACAGGGTTTGGTTATTATTTTAGTTTTATAATCTTATTTATTTAAATCATTTATTAATGAGGTAAGCACTACATCATTATTTTGTCATAAATAATTTTGTTTATTAGATGTCTAAAAATTATAAAAAAACTATCATGTTTTAGGAAATATTTTTATATTTCTAATGAATATTTATAGTCGAAAATATGACAAATATAACCCTATGTAAAAATTGTTTTACTAAAAGATATATGCTTATGTCATTTTTGTATTTACTTTAACTTAATTAATATAAACTATCATTATCACTTACCAGTGGCTCCATGTGGTCTCAAAATCAACCCAAAGATGCCCATGATCGGACATGTATCAAAAAATATGGTTAGGACACGTTTTATGGTATTTTAGTATTATTATAATATTATTTTGTTTACCCTTATTTACCAGATTTACCCTTTAACCATGGTAAATACAATATTTACCGAAATAATTATTCAAAATGTCTAAAAATAAAAGTTACCTATTTACACAATTTGGAACTCCGGATTCTAAATATGGAATCCATTTTTATAAATTCAAAACATATAAGTGGTAGAAATTAATTTTTAATTAATTCCCGTTGTCGAAACAAAAAAGCGTGTTTTTAACAAATAATAACTATCAAAAGATTGACACTTTCTTATGTGCAGTTTAAAAATGAAATTTTGTCCAATGACCGACATTGGATTAAATGTTAAAATTATAATATAATTATACTTTAAAATCATGCAAATTCATAATTTATCACTATTAATTATTTCGATTAAAAAAGTTGTTTTTAATTAAAATTTAGTAATTTTCACTATTCATCAAAATATGAAAGTTATCAGAAAAGTACCAAAGTTTCACCCTAACATAATTTAAATATTAAGAATATAAAAATGAAGTCTATTTTACCAAATTAAAAACATAAAAGTTTCATTTATTAATTTAAAATTAATTCCCACTGTCAAAACCAAAAGACTTATTTTTAAGAAATAATAACTATCAAAAGATTGATACTTGTTTATGTCCAATTTCAAAGTGAAATTACATAAAATGAACATAATTGGATTAAATGGTAAAAATATAATAAATTTATACTTCCAAACCATTAAAAATTATAATTTACCAATATAAATTATTTTTATTAAAAAAGTTGTTTTCAGCTAAAATACAGTATTTTTCACTATTCACCCAATTATGAAAGTTATCAGAAAAACACCAAAACTTTATTAAAACTAAATTATTATGTCCTGATTCTAAAGAAGATTATTATTTTGTCAAATTGAATATATAAAAGTTTCAGATATTTTATTTAAAAAGGATTCTCTATTAAAAGGCTGTAAAATTGCATTTTTAAAAAAATACTTCTTTTATCTAAAAAATGTGTTTGTTCTTACATTATGTTTAAGAAAATCATAATATTGATTCTAAAATTATAATGATTATATAAAGTTCAAAATTCAGTTAATACTATTCATAACATCTTTTGAACAACTTGTTTGGTAAGTCATGGTGCGCTAGAACTCGGTGTTGCATGTAGTGCAAGTTATTGAATTACATTGAAGAAATGATGTACTATGAAATCTTGGGGTGTTAAATTCTTACCTCCTTCAAAACATTTTGTCCTCACAATTTGAAATTATTTTTTGAAAATAAAAGGTTGAAAATATAAAATACCTTTGGGAAAACCCACATTAATAATTAGGTTAATAAAGTTTTGTCTTAATAAGAGAAATGGGGAAATGAAAGGGTCACCACCAAATTATGATCTCAATTAGGAGAACAATGGTGGGAATTAGAGACATATAATTGGAGGAAAAAAATAAATATTTATAGGTAGTGATTGAGGTCATCAGTAACAAACAAGTGTAAAATTGAGGGCCTTAAATTCATCAATCTATGATGATTTAGAATACCATCGGTTCAATAAAACATATGGTATTAGGATAACACATTTTTTGTTTTAAGATCCTTTCACTAAAGTATAAGAATTAATTTCTTCATAGAATAAGAGAAGAATAAAAATATATAATTGACAAGTAGAGTCCCATCTTTTAACTAATTTCTACCAAAACTCATCTTTAACTTTAAAAGATATTAGAACTTAAAAATAATATTCTATTTATCCTATTCATATAGGGTTCAAAAAAAGGAATTTATAATTCATCTACCAGAATGTTTTTTAAAAATACTACATTATTCAATCCAGGACATCACATGGGTCAGTGGTAGGTGATACACCCTTGTCGCCCTTCGGTTGTGGGTTCAAGTCTCACGGCCTTGCCGGACACGATGGATTGCCACCCGTCCTCCGGGTTGTCCTTCTATGACAATCCAAAAATAATCTCAAACTATAATTATCCAAAATACTTCTATCCAAACTCAAAGTCCAAAATTTATAAGGTAAACACAATGAAGATCCTTTTTTCAACATAATAACATGTGAACACCCTCATCATGTATTCTTTGAAAACACTGCAACATCCTGAATTACCATAAAACCTTATTGATTACATTCATGATCCCTTATTACTTATAGAATAATGGATATACTCCTTCTATCCAAAAATGTTTTAAACTCCAACAATTATGGAATATAAAAATCATTAATCAGTTTCAAGGTATTCAAAAATAACTAATATAATTTATCCAAATCAATCATGTATTATTCCAAAATCACTACCTCGATATCAGAACCATTTTATGGTTTATCTTTCTCTCAACAATATATTTTCCAAAAATTTACCCTGCTATTGAGTCACTTTTCTTGGTTCCACACAATCTCAAGTCCATAATGAAATAGTACTGCAGTACAATCTTTATATACTCCATAATTATTATAACCAGTACATTGTTGATACAACACTCAAATGACATAATTCTCTAATAACATCATAAGAAATATAATCATTACTCCTCATCTGTGGTAGTATCATAACTTGATTATTATCCAATAGCATCATTTGGGGCATACACTGATGATTTGGACATTGGTTTGCGTAGTGTCCCAACTCCTTCTAGATTAAGCATTGTACATTTGAAACCTTTTTCTTACCTTTTTAGTCACATACATAGTGTCCTTTTTCTCCACACTTATAACAAACTCCCATTCCCTTCAGGCAAGTTCCTGAGTGTTTCTTCCCATAGTTATCACATATGGGAAAATTATTGATTTTTCTCTTCCCTTTATCCATATTTCTCTCTTCCATCCATTTCTTCTATTGCTTCCCTTCAAATCCATAGGACTCAGAGAATTCTTTACTTATATTATTAACACATGATACTATTTCATAATATGTTGAGAATACTTTGGAGACTATTTCCCTTATAAATGTTGGCTTAATACTGTGAAATAGATGATCCTTCTTACTCTTTGGATCATATGTATTGTTGGAGTTCACATTCCTTTTATTGGGCGCCATTTCTATACAATAGCATAAACTAATTCAATTTATGAATTGCAATGAATAATTCCAAACTTGTAAAATACCTAACATAAATTGAATGGTTTGTGGATATAATCCATAATCATAAAGATGTTTCTTTGAGGAAGTATATACTCATAAACCCTTCATAATGATTTGTAAAGAAAATGAGAATTATCCTAAGAATATCCCATGGGAGTGCCGTAACCAAGAGTGCAGCAAGGCCTGTTGTCATTACTAGTTCTCATTCGAGTCTAGATCAAAGTGGTGTTTTAGGGTTTTACCCCTAGGTACATCTGTGCCAAAGCTTCCTCTACCTTCTCATATCCAGACAGGGATGTATTGCTCGAAAAACTCACAAAATCTCTACAATACCA
Organism: Viscum album; assembly: GCA_963277665.1. NCBI lineage: Eukaryota > Viridiplantae > Streptophyta > Magnoliopsida > Santalales > Viscaceae > Viscum > Viscum album. The sequence continues at coordinate 290,213,453 of OY728129.1, forward strand.
AAATTCTAGGAAGTTATTCAATACTAATCCTCAAAGTCCATCTTAGGTCTATGTTCTTTAATCAGATTTTATCTAAATATAACTTCCAAGGTTTGTATTAAACTTCTTCTGATACCAACTATAACGCCCTGACCCTAGTTACCCAGAGCCGGTACATTATTTTAATACATTGGCATGATTACAAGGAATCATGTCCTCAAAGAATGATTGGTTTAACATTCTTTGAAAATAGAATACATACATGAATATTACATTAAACTTTATAACATACAAAAGAAAATAAATAATCCTTTATGAACGCCGTTATTCCCTTTGATTAACCTTGAATATCAATCACAATACACTTCTTGGAATCCTGGGAAAAATAAAACATAGAAAGGGGTGAGCTCAGATGCTCAGTAAGGATAACAATATAGCGGAAACTTTCATAAATGAGCATAAACATTTAAGGCAATGTATAACTAAAACCAAACCTTATAAACTTAAACTTTAGCATAATATGGAAAAAATAAAATCAAATAATTCCATTTACTTATTCACATGGATATTCTACTAGTCGAATAATCACAGGCAATGTCAATAACCACTTTCATAATGATGGAATGCATAATGTCAGACTATCATAGCCACATAGTCAAGGCCTTGTGCCAATAATACAAATACGATTTTGTCAAGTCCTTGTCCCAAGACACTAGTTTGTCTCATGATACCTATCGATGCATCGATGAGCTATAGCGGGCTCCACCTGTCACTTACTAAGTCCAATGCATTCCTCATATGAATAGGTTTAAACATAACATAAACATTTGTATTAAAACAAGCATACGAAATTTCAATACTTTCTCTATAAACCATGAATGGTATAAAAATAACACATCCACATTCAAACATATCCCAAAACCTTCAAAACAATTTGAATGTTTTGTATCATAATAAATCAACTTTGAATAAGCTTAAAATCCATCAAAGGATGTTGACATAGATGAAATCAAAACTATTTGAGAGAAATATCTATTTTTTAAAATCATTTAAAAGTCACATAATTATAAAATAAAACATTTACTTTGAAAATATTCATATAAGCTTGTAAGGGAAGCTTCCATGATTTTATAACGGTGGAAAATAGCCGCACCCACCTTATAAGTTAAAAAAGACATTTTTACCATAATTTTGTCGAAAAGTTTAAAAAGGACCTTGTTTGGAAAACTATGGAAAGATTCCATTCAAACCATTTTATAAAAAGTAAAACAAGGGTATAAATTAATTTAACCCATAGTCTATAAAATATTAAGAATGTTTTGAAATAAATTTAAAGAAACATGGATGGGGATGATAAAGAGGACCCAGTAGATAATTACGTATAAACAACCACAGATAATGAATGGATTGTGAAATAAACCCTTACCTTGTACTTTTCCTTGGTAGAGGGTAGGTTAACCTCCTGTATAATGGTGAAATAATTTTTATTAAATTATTCAAGAATAAAATTAATTAATATGATATCATATATGATCTTCTAATATTGTCTGTTAGTATTATCGTTGTTTCGGTGTTAACGTGTTTGTTCTCCTTTATATGATTGGTTACATAAGTTATGTTTGTTATGAATAGGATATATCTGATTTATATACAGAATGATATTAATTCGTTAAACATTATCTTTAAACATAAAATTAAAATTAGTCTCAAATTCTTATGATGGGTAAATGAATCTCATCGTGTTCCTGGAGACGGTAATCTATACGTACTCACGAACGCTACTTCCATTTCATTTTTCATTTTAAAAGAAATCAAAACCAAATGATACATAGGTATTTTATTATTAAAGTATAATATAATATCTTATATATGTTACTTAAGTTCATCAACACCATCCTTTATATGTTCCCTGTATGGTATAAATGAGTCATATCACTTTGAGGGTGCGGTAGTCCACACTTCCTCAAATGAAATTATAGTATATATATACAACATGAAACGAATAATGGTATGATATAAAATGGAATTACAGAGCTTATATATAAAATAAATATCATTAATATCATATTAAATTATAGTTCCATCATAATGGCCGCCAAGAGAGGTGGTAGGAGATAATTGAACAATCATCGTTTCGTGAGGCGTTTGGTTGCTATCCACAGAAACTTTATGTTCTTCACCCGTTAGATGGAGGTGTGTGTAAGTGTTGTTAAAATAAATCTCATAACAATATCCTAGTATATTTATTATACTGGTTTTGTTACAAAAGAAAATAATAAGATGATTTTAGGGGTTGGAGAAGTAAAATAAAAGAAAAGAAGCTAAGAGAAATCATTACCTTTAATTTGAGTAACTCCCTTTGGTTTGAACCAAATAAGACTCTTGAAGTGCCTTCTGCCTAAGGTAAGGATTCTAAGAAGAGGAGAGGGATGTAGGGAGATTAATTGGTCAGAGGTTGGACGAGAAAAAATGCTTGAGAGGTGTGAGTAATTGGTTTGAAGTGGTGCCCTTTTATAAGGGGGAGGAGGGGCTCTTTAGGAAATATGGAAAATATTATTTTATTATATAATTATATTCGGTTTCTAAAGGTCTAAAACTCATTAAAGTTTAATATAATATTACTCAAGATCTAAATAAAATCATCCAATAAAAATTGGACCGGGTTTGGGTATTATTTTAGTCTTTATAGTCTTATTTATTTAAATCATTTATTAATGAGGTAAGCACTACATCATTATTGTGTCATAAGTAATTTAGTTTATTAGATGTCTAAAAATTATAAAATAAATACCATGATGTAGGAAATATTTTTATATTTCTAATGAATATTTATAGTTGAAAATATATAATATATAACCTTATGTAAATATTCTTTTCCTAAAAGATATATGTTTATGTCATTTTTGTAATTACTTTAACTTAATTAATATAAAGTGTCATTATCACTTACAAGTTGCTCCATGGGGTCCCCAAATCGACCCAAAGATTCCCATGATCAGAAATGTATCAACCAATAGGGTTAAGAAATGTTTTAGGGTAATTTAGTATTATTATAATATTATTTTCTTTACCCTTATTTACCAGATTTACCCTTTAACCATGGTAAATAAAATATTTACCGAAGTAATTATTCAAAATTTATAAAAATAAAAGTTACCTATTTACAAAATTTGGACCTCATGATTAAAAATATGGAATCCATTTTTCTAAATTCTAAACACAGAAGAGGCAGAAATTAATTTAAAATTAATTCTCGTTGTCAAAACAAAAAAGCGTGTTTTTAACAAATAATAACTATCAAAAAATTGACATTTTCTTTTGTCAAGTTTAAATATGAAATTATGTCCAATGACAAACATTTGATTAAATGGTAAAATTGTAATATAATTATACTTTAAAATCACTCAAATTTATAACTTATCATTATTAATTATTTCGATTAAAAAAGTTGTTTTAATTAAAATTTAATAATTTTCAGTATTCATCAAAATATGAAAGATATCAGAAAAGTACTAAAATTTCACCCGAAGATAATTTTAATATTATGAATCCAAAAATAAAGTCTTTTTTACCAAATTCAAAACATAAAAGTTGCATTTATTAATTTAAAAATTAATTCCCGCTGTCAAAACCAAAAGGCGTATTTTCAAAAAATAATAACTATCAATGTTTGAGACTTGTTTATGTCCAATTTCAAAGTGAAATTAATTAAAATGACAATAATTGAATTAAATTGTAAAAATATAATCAATTTATACTTCCAAACCGTAAAAATGTATAAATTAACAATATAAATTATTTTGATTAAAAAAAGTTGTTTTCAGTTAAAATATAGTATTTTTCACTATTCACCCAAATATGAAAGTTATCAGAAAAACACCAAAAATTTATTAAAACTAAATTCCTATGTCCCGATTCTAAGGAAGAATTTTATTTTGTCAAATTGAATATATACAAGTTTCAAATATTGGATTTAAAAAATATTTTATATTAAAAGGCGGTAAAATTGCATTTTTTGGAAAATACTTCTTTTATCTGAAAAAATGTATCTGTTCTTACAATATGTCTAAGAAACTCATAATATGAATTCGAAAATTAAAAGGATTATATGAAGTTAAAAATTCAGTAAATACTATTCTTAACTACTTTTGAACGGCTTGTTTGGTAGGTCATGGAGCGCTAGAACTCGGTGTTGCGTGTAGTGCAAGTTATTGAATTACTTTGAAAAAAATGACGTACTATGAAATCATGGGGTGTTACAATTTTCTAAATAATTTTCCCAATAAATTGATTAATTGAATATAGATGAACACTATTGAATCAATGAAATGAAAACTGGGGGATTCATATAGGAAAAGAATTAGAATATTATTTTTTCTTATTCATAGTGGATGGTTAGGGAAGACAAAGGCATTGATGGATATCTCCTATAATAGAAAATATAAATTCCTAAGTTATCAAGAAAAAAATAGATGGTAAAATTTAAATAATATCATTAATCAAGCATTAAATATGTCAAAATATATTTTCGTAGGTGAATGAACTTTTTATGATAATTAGAAAAATCACATTGGAAATAAGTAATATTCTAGAACATATAGAAACATTTCACTATAAAAAAGGCTTATACCAAAAGAAATTTATTTAGAGATAATATATATGTTGGTAAAAATGAGCAATTCCAGCAGATATTAAATGTTATTGGTAAGGATTTGAAGTACCGACACTTGTTTTTACCAACAGTTATATATGTTGATATTGATCATTTAACACCAACAAATATTTTTCCAATAATTAAATCTATTGCATTATCATATCAATACCAACATTTTTTTACCAACAAATTATTCTATTATTATTAATTTTTATTACCAACAATTTTTTACCATTATAAAAATATGTTTCCATAAATTACCCAATAACATAAAATATTTCACCAAAAAAAGAATATATATATATATATATATATATTCTTTTCAATAAATATTATAAATTATAAATGTTTTAATAAAATCATATAATCATATGTTTTTATTGATACATTATAAATTATAAATATTTTAATAAAATCATATGTTTGTGATGATAAATGATTAGTTTTTGGAAGATTTAATGTAGTAAAAACTAAAAAAAAAGAAAATCACTTATATATAATTTCATTATATGTATATAATATAATTTTTTATTCAAAGTATATATAAATTATAAACATTTTTAATCGCATATAAATTATATATAAATTTTTTATATGATACATAATTTTTTCCCTTTATTTCTTTGGGGAGAAGACTCCGCTACTCGTTGTGCAGATCTACCACAGTCTGGGAATTTCCGCCGTGTAGCTCCACCGCTAACTCATCCACTGGGCACCGCCATCCACTGTAGCCTCTGCCGAGAGTCCCACCCGCCATCACTAAATCCAAGACCACTATGCGCCACAAGCATTTCCAAACCTGACCGTTGCTTCTCCACTTACTCTCTATATCACGCAGCCTAACCAGGTGGAACCTTAGATGTTCAACTACCTCCTCCACTGGCCATAGAATCTAGCCTTCTCTCCTTCCGATTTCCCATGCATTCTCCTCTGGTTAGCATTCCCTCTCATCCAATCTCTTATTCTTCTCTTTTCATTGTCATTTTCCCTATCTTCCTTGCGGTTCACATGACCTGTCCGAAACCTAATCAGATTGTGGATGTTTTATTTGTTGATTATTTATGGTTAACGTTCATGAGCCAATATTGTGTTCCGTTTTATCCACTATTGTGTATGGAATTTTAGGGAAGTGGATAATGCTTGGCCATTTTGTGAATAATGGTTAACCATTTTTGGGTTTGGTTAAATTTTATTTGTTGATTTGGTGTGTGTAATGCCTCAATGTTGTGTTTTTTCTTGACTAATTAATGATTCTCATTACATTTTGTGACTTCATATTGGATGATTGGTCATTGAATACTTGGTGGGTTCATGTACACACTTGGATTTGTATAATGGTTTTTTTAGAATGATTTCAGTTGATTATTTTATGGTTTTGGGTTGATTTTGGATTAAAAGGATAAAATATATGATGGTGTGTATTATGTTCTGAGTTTCCAATGGCTGTTGATGGGTGGTGTCCTTGCTTGCAGAACATAGATGAGTTGCTTGTCTTGACTATCTTTTCCTTGCTTACAGTATGTTTTTTTGTAAACCACCTCCAATTTCCACTGTATTATCATCAATTTCTCAATCCAATGAAACTTAGCGCCACATGATGTCATATATTGATAAATTGATGGTAATGTTTGGTTTAAGATGCAACCCCCATTCCATGTGGTATGTAAATTAATTATATTCATTTTATTACATTAATCAACTATTGTTCCATTGAATTTTATATTGAGAGTCTGTACTTATAATACTTTTTACAATGCATGGATTGTGGTAAAATATTTAATTAGATAAACTATAAACAAAATTTGATATCTACAATGAATGTTCCTTATATATTTAACATCAAAATTTTATTTTTATGTGACTATAAATTAGTATTGTTTCATGTTCATGAATTATAGTTTATTTTTTATTTAAAATAAATTATTTAATGTGTTATTTGTATATTTTTTTCTTTGTTAATATGTGGTTAATATTTACTTTGTTAATGGTTAAAAATTAGTTTATTTTCCATGTTAATTAAATTTATCACATGAATTTTTATTTATTGTTGAGAAATTTTATGATACAGACTCTTCATCAGCATATTAATAGAGTACATGTTGGTATTTGTGTGATGAATTTGGATGTAATGTTGGAATTCTCATTAGGGTGCGTTTAAACCAGGTACATTTGATTCAATTAACTGTTTTCATGGTATGTTTGAGTAGTGTTCATTTGATGAGTGTTATATTATTGTAGCTTCAAAAAATCACATCCAAATTATTTTGATCAAGTGAACAGATTGACTCTTTTAAACTATATTATCTTTTTCACCATCCTCATTAGTTTCAATCTGCGTGCTTTTGTATAATATGCATTCATTTTTCCTTTTTAATGTACATTATCATGTCTATTTTTTAATATAATGATATCTTATGTATAATATATAGATTAAATATGAAATTTATATTCAATATGAATACATTCTAGTAGTTGATGAAATTTATATTCAATATGAATTCAATTACAACCTATATAATGTATGTGTTTTCTTTCAGCCCATTTTCTGGTTTTTCTTTCACCTATGTTTACCTCTTCTAGTGTTTCAAGGACCAGGGGAGATAATTGATTAGTGTCATGTTTTTTGGGTGCTGATTTTCTGGCATTTTGATGACCCCCTTTTCAACCTAGACCTTTTTGTTTATGGATCAACACATGATGAATTCTGAGTATTCATAGTCTAGATGATTTACTCTTGGAAATGAAAAGCTTAATGTTCCCTTGGGAGACTACTGTTTTATTTATTTAGGCACTTTGATTTGGATCTGGACAATGGTCGGTCAAACAGTGCATGTTTACTCAATTGATGAAGCTTGGACTCTTCTGAAGGGGTCCGGGTCTCCTCCTAACTCATAATATGGGGATCTTACTTCATAGAATTTCTACTTCTTTTCTACTATCATAAGGATTTAGCTGCAACTTGTGGGAGATCCAGCACTTAGCCTTGCAGGGATGGTATGTGCAAGGAGAGTATGATATCGTTAATGGGATTATTCTCTGCTGGTGTGCTTATTTGAAGACTCTTCATGTCTCTCCCGAGTACTACACACTACCAAATTGATGTCTCTCATGGAGGCTACATTTTCATTCTTAGAAAATATCACATGTGCTTATTTTGATTTGTTTCCTATTTTGTCATGTATCTCCCTCAATTCACAATGGTGTAATCATGATACACCATTGAGCATGTATTGTAACATTTATCTTGTTTAATAAATTCCTTTGGGAATGACTTGGGTAACCAAGTTGTGTCTCAGATTGCTTAAAAAAATTGATATGACCCAGGTTTGTGTAATGGTGATATTGTATTGCTGGGAGCAATATGAATTGTGCATGCTTTCTTGAGCTAAAATCTTCCAGGCCGATGTTCAAGCCATGTGTTAAGTTCTTCAAAAATTAAACACATCGCCTATTCAATATTGTACTTCATGGTATGTTACCCATGACACATGGCCTGTCACATATCCATGGTCTGTAAAGTCCTGTATGTATTCTCATGTTACTCATGGCCATGTGTTGAATTATGTATAGTCCATGTGTTCAAGTAATCATGGCTTGAACACATGGCCTCTAAAATTCTGTTCAATTATGTACAATTTTTCACATATATGTACATCATGGCATGTGCAGGCCATGTTTTCAAGCTCATCATACAATTCTTCACTCATCCATATTTCATAATACTCATATTTTAATTTTACTAGAACTAATTTACTCACAAGTAATATACCATGATTTAATTGCATTGAACATATTTCTGAATGAGGAATTCAATCCAAAGCTCTATGATATTAGTCTTTCTAAGCCTGGTCCAACTACAGTTAAGACCCATGTTTCTACAATGTTGATGGGGACCTATGAATGTTGTGCTCCTGATTTAGCATCAGCTGGCCATTTGACTATCAAATTAGATGTTTAAAAATTTGGTGTCATGTTCTTGAAGATTATTGTTGTAAGCCAGGTTATTGATAATAATATTAGGCCCCTTCACTAGTAGAATCTAATATCATGGGTAACATGGGTACATTGCGAGTTATTATTTCAAAACTAATTTTAAGTATGAATTTTTAATAAATAAAATGGTGTCTTTGAATGTTTTTTTCTTGTTTTGCAGGTACTACCTTTGTTGACATTCAAAAGGAAGTTAAACAAAAATGCATGTTATTTTATATTTTCATTTTTTATACATTCATTCATTTTTATTTCAGTTTCAATTCATGCATATATTTTTCACATATTTGTAGTTATTCTTTTTGGTTGTGTGGTTTGGATATTAGAGCTGAAGGATGTGGCATAGCATCGGTTCCTCAGTTGTACTGAGATGATTTTATTTGTTGAGATGTCAACGGAGATGATGAATGAAAAATTTCCACTCTATGAATATCATGTTTTTTATATTTTCAATTATTTTTATTTTTTTCCATTCTTTCTGATATTTTTCACTAATTTTTGGGTATGTTCGTTTGTTGTGTTTGGTGTAGATCTTAGAGATGAAGGGTGTGACATAGCAGCAACTTGAGGTTCCTCACTGGTACCAGAGATGAATTGATTTGCTGATTCTAATTTCCAACTTTCGGGTGATGAAATAACTTTGGTAGGGTGTTGGGTGATTGCAGTCAAGAGACACTCTTTTTTCATTTTAAGGGGGGGTGTGGAGGGGTTTCAGCGTCAGCAGCAACATATGTGGATCTTGGGTTTTTGTGTATTTTTATGACCTTTTTAGGCATCAATCAACTTGTGAAAGTATTGATACATTTTGTATTAAATATCATTATTAATATGATTAATCTTTTTCTAAGCTTGAATAAGTGTGAAAATTGTCTTCAGTATGAAAATTAAAACATGTAATAAATTTAATAAAAAAAATTCGAAATAAATATTAAAATAAACAAACAAATATTAATTATTGAAATTAGCTATGAAATTTAATAATAATTTTACCAACAGATAAATTTTTCACAGAAATATGTTGCTAATCATTTTGACCAACATATATATTATCTATTGGTATTATTATAATTGTAACAGAATTATTTTATCTTTCACAATAACATTTAGCGATAGAGTTTTTATCAACAGTTTAGTGACAGGATATTTTTTGTTGGTAAAAAGTTTTACCAATTGATAATGCACTTTTACCAACAGATATACCCCTTTTGGAAAAATCTATTTATTTTTTAGTGTTTAAAATTGAATTATTTTATAAAAATGGAGGATTATAATTTATTTTATAAAAGAATAAAATATAGTGAGGAAGTTTCAAAAAAAATTGAAAAAATGGTACAAATATGTGTTCACTTGAAAAACATTAAAAATATATTACTTTCGCAATTTGATGAAAATAGGCCACATGAGAAATGTTAAATATTTCATTAAAAGAAATAATGAAATTTAAATTAGTAAAAATATGACCTTAATAAATTATTGATTCATAGATATGGTCATTCACAAAAAACATCCAATCAATTCAGATAAGTAAATGGGAGGTTCACTATTGAAAAGTTGATACGGGGTTAGTTTCACTTACAAGAAACACATAGGAAAAAATATCAGTTAAAGGAAAATTAAATTGTTAGGGGAGATGTTAAGCATGAGTAAAAAATGAAATTAATAAGTGGTTTTACAATGGATACAAATTCCACTTATGTATTGTCTTTTAAAAACAATTTTGATTTAATGATTATATTGGAAATACAACCATTATGGGTTGACTAACATTTTCATAAAAACCACTATAAAGAGTCCACTTAAAATTTATCTTAAATGACTGTGAATGAATGATAATTCATGATATGGAATATCAAATGGTTATTGTATTCTCCATATTAAAAAACACATTGTGAAAAATCTTATATGTCACATGGATTTAAAAATAATACAAAGTAACCCTTACAACTTTGGTATCATTTGAATTGAAATTCTTTTAATGAAATAACATGATATGAATATTAAAAAAAATTAAATGAATATGTTACAATACTTAAATTAGATATTAATCACACAATATCAATGATATCACAGTTTTCAATAAGAAATATGTCTCAAAAAAATTAAATACGATGCAAATAACCACATACCTTAATTGTTAACTTCAACTAATGTTATTGAATATTCGGTAAAAAAATAACTTAATAAGATATTTTATAACCTTATTAATATAAAACCCTTTTGTAAACATCATTTATTGTTATTCTCTATATTTTTATTTGTTAGTTACTATATATTTTCAATATTGGGTGTGAGAAATCTAGATCATTTAAAACTAGTTTCGTAATAGTGGTGTTGCCCTTAATTATTCAACAAAATTGAATCATTAAAATATCATTAAATATAAAATATTGGATTATTTATAATAATTTATATTTTTAGAAATTAATTATATTATAGTATTTTTATAATCCTTTATGATGAAATCGATGCTGATGATGTTTTGATAATTTTTAAGGAACAAAAATTGGCATCAAAATTCATGTGTTTAATATTAATGCTACCATTAAATAAAAAATAAAATCATTATTTACTTATATATATATATATTCATTAATTAATTCTCATAATTATTAATGAAATTATTTTATATCACTATTCTAGTAGGTGGTTAGACCAACCCTAACATGAATATACCAAAATTAGTAGGTGAATATGGATATGAAAGGGTTTATATTTGGAATAATATTATTATTAAAGAATAATAATGATTTTATTTGTATATTATTAAGTTTTTGAATAATATTTTTATATATTTTAATAAAAAATAAAGGAACTAAACAAAATTTGAGATACGTTACTTCATAGAGGTGGTAGTTCGCTGATATACATGAATTACATTTTAATTATTCATAATTGAAAATGAGGAATGAGGTTAACTATTGTTACCATAGAATAATAAGATTTTTTTATAAAAAATTCCTTACATATTAATTAGAAAATTATATTTTTAAAATAAATATTGAAAAGAAAATAAATAATGAAAGTTTAGTACTCACATTGAGAACTTGTGTTTTCCCTTGGAGGACTCCTTAGAAATGGATGAATTAGTCCTAACTATGATGTCAAGAAGATTAATTTAGTGAAATAGGATTACAAGGGATTTAAATTGTGAATAGTTTCAAGAGGTAGCTAAAATTTGGATTGATCTTAACGGGGTGGTGAAAGGCCCCTTTTATAAGTGGTGAGAATTGCATTTTTTGTAAATATTTCATCTTAATATACAGATTGAAAATGGTTTTCATGTAAATAAGACTAAAAATGGACAATAATGTATTGGTGATAATTATTTTCTAGAAAAACCTCAACAACTAATTTATAGATATGTTTTTAACTTGTTAGTCCTTTTATTCCTTTGGTTAACCAATTTTGAGGTTTTTTCTTTTACATTAGTAAATAGCTTTTACGTAACTATTATGTTTTTTATGTATAAAAATAAAATGGAAATTATTTCATTATTTTAATTTCATAATATATTCACTTAATATATGTGATCAAAATTAATTTTAAAATAATAAATGTATATTGTTTTAAAAACAGTTTTAAAGAATAATGTAGCTTACAATACAAAATATCAAACGTATGTTTGTAAAATAAAATCAACATTTTTAAATTAAAAATATAAATTATAAAAAATATTTCTTTCTAGAAAAGTGTTTCAAAAATTTCTAAGTCATAATACTGTTCAAATAATTTCATAAGTCACGATATTATTCACTATTCACCTAAAAATCAATTTTTTTAGTGATGTTCCAAAAGATTATGCTAAGATAATTTTAACATAATGAATTAAAAAAGAAATTTAATTTTATAAAATTTAAATTTTAAAACTTATAAAGTTATATTTTAAATGAAAATACTATATAGAAATAAAAACTATTTTTATTGAAAAATGGCTTTTTAAAACATTAGTAGTTCTTAATACTATATTTTATGTATTTCTAATTGATTAAAATATTTCTATTTACTATTGGTTTTATTATTGAAATATTTTATTAATAATATTAATGTGATATATCGCGAATCATTTTAATTTAGTATTTCTTATAGAATAAGCAATTAACATTATATTTATTTAAATAAAATATATAGTGAATGTTCATGTCATTACTTCCCACACCCTTAAATAAATTTCATCCTAACAATTTTAATTATTCTTAACAAATATAATATGTAAGGGTTTATAAAAGATAGACATTGAAAAACCCTTGATTGTTATGAAACATACAACGGTTGGTTTTAGAGGAGAAAGAGAGAAGTTGAACTGATTTATCATATAGAATTGTATTCCACATCATAGTTCATATTTTTCATCATAAAGGGTGTGGCTATTTCATGGTTGAGAAAATGCAGTATAGTGGTCAATGATAATGGTTCTTATGTTTTTGTAAAAGTAATAACTTGTAGACTTCGTTGTGGTGTGAAGTCCGGGATGGTGGAATTCACACTTTTCTTCCATATTCGGCATCATTGTGCCATAGAGGGTGGTTACGACATGGAGTTATTATGAGTTCTTAGAGGTTGTGGCACGGTGTGGACCATTGTGTCTTAGTCTATTTCCCTGGATTATAGGATCCCTCCATCGAACACAACATGGATTGTATTCATGCAATGAATCAAGCATCGAAGTTGCATGTCCATCTCCATTATATCATATTATTTTATAAATTAGAAAAGTTTTATATATAAATTAATCTTTATATCTTATTTTAACCCCCCCATCTTTTACCCTTTTAACATTTATTATAGTGAAAAACATTTACCTTGGTAACTATTCATTATGACTAAAAATGATATTGTCCTCATCACCAAATTTGAAAATACTAATTCCAAATATTTGATCTAATTTAATATATTAAATTATAATAATTATTAGAAATTAATTTAAATTTGACAATACAAAACACAAAGAAAAATCATATTTTATAAAATTCCTATTTTTAAAATAAAATTGATTTTACAAGAAAATAAATTATAATTTTTTTCTTTAAAGAATCAATTGGTTTAGGTTAAATCAAAGTTTACTTATTTAAATTTAAAATAAAACGAAATATGAATGAAAATATATGAAAATATTATTAAAATATAAGAAACAAAAATTTAGTTTATTAAAATAAAAAATACCTAGATTTCTAAAATTTGAAACAGATATTTCTATGCTTATGTTTATATTTTTAAATTAATTATATTGATTTTTAATTATATATTTAGTCTATAAAAAAGTTTTAATAAAATCTTAAGTCCTTATTATATCACGGTCATGTTATAAAGTGATAGAATTTATAAAATCAGTTTTTTTCAGTATTCACACAAAATTAAAACATTTCAAAATAATCCTAAAAACTTATCTTATTCTTATTTTAACATACTGATTTGGAAAATAAATCCCATTTTATCAATTTTAAATTCTATAATTATGAATATTATCTTTTAAATAAAAACATCAATTATGTACAACATAAATTTAGTTAAATAAATCTATAACTTTTTCAAGGAAGAAAATATTTAAAATTATTTATGAAACTATGAAGAAAATAAATCAAAAAATGAATAATTAAAAATGAAAAAATTTATTTCTAGGATTTACAAGGTTTTGAAAATCTTCCCCCCAAAATAAATTACATTCTTGTGATTTTTTTTCATTACATAAATAAGTGAGGATAGTATTTCCTCATAGCTTTGTATGATGCCCATGTTTTTTCTTCAACCATAAGGTTATTCTATAAAGCATTAATAAGTTGATTTCTATTTTCCCCAATATCTTCTCTTTATGATCTCAAATCTAAATTTTATTTTCCACATATGAATGATTCCCTCTAACTGAACTATTTCTATGCTCTTTACATGAAACCAATCAAGTACATATTTCCTTAACAAATAATCATGAAACACCTCATATACCTAAGATAAACTTGGATTTAAGGGTTCAAATAATTAATTAATCCCAATTTATCTAGAATTTCATATAGACCAAAATATAATGGACTTACTTTTCCTTTTATTACAAAATTCATAATATAATTCCAAGGATATTCTTTATAAAAAACATGGGCCACACTTTAAATGAAATATCTTTCCTCTGGATGTCTATATAAATCTTCATCCAACCCTTGGAATACATCATATAGTTCTTAATTATCTCTACTATTTCAACCAACTCTTCAATAAATTCTAGTTTCAACAACTTTTTCTTATCAACCTCATCCTAACATGTTAGAGTTTGATAAAGATTTTTATTATAATTACATAAATATTTTCATATGTATACTATATTGAGAACTATTATTATAGTAAAATTACAAGAAATAAACATATTTATCCAAGCTTCCTAACAATACAATGATAAATCCCAAAGCATATCATCAAAATCCTGAATTGTTTTTTTTGAATTCCCATCACATTGAGGATAGAATTTTATTCTAAAATTTAATTCATTCCACAAATATATATAAGGTCATTTAAAAACATTTGATATAAATATAAGATAATTATCATACAAATATAGAGATGTAGTTCATATAACCTAAATACTTTTTTAAGATAAATTCTAGTAAGATGATCAAAACTAATATTATCTTGAATAAAAACAAAATTTATAGAATTAGCCAAATGGTAAATAATAACCCAAATCACATTATTAAATCAAGATACATTTGGTAATACAATAATAAAATCGATTGATATATTATCCCATTTTCATTCAAGAACTTGTAAAGGATGAATCTTCCCCTTTTATAGATTTCATTATAAATTAACTTATTGGAAATTCATACATTTCAGGATACAATAAAAAATATATTTCTTCATTTAATCACACCAATAATATTTCAGATAGACTATATACATCATAATCCATTATAGATGAATAGAAAATAGATATCTATAAGCCTCAGTGAATGATTCTTTCTCAAATAAAAATAATTTGGTAAACATAACCATTTGATAAAACTTATAACAAATTCTTTTTCAAAATTAAACTCTAGAAACTTACAACTCCTAGATAAATCAATATTTTCTTAAAATAAATGATCTTTCATTTAATAATTATAAATATTGTCAAAAATATGTGGGTTCATTGAATCCTGGACCAAATGATAAAGTGTTTCTATAGTTACAACTTCCAATCCAACATTTATTTAATCATAAAATAATGGATCATGTTAGAAACACACCATAGTCAATAATGCATTATCTTTTTGTCTTAAGATATAGGATACCATGATTGATTTACTTGGATGATAGTGAATTGGGAAATCATAATCCTTTATCAGTACCAAACCATCTTCTATGTGCCATGTTTAACTCTTTTTAGTGAATATATATTCTAATCTTTTATGATCAGTATAGATTTAACTTTTATCCCCATATAGAATATGTCTCCAAATTTTTATAGAAAAAAATATTGTATCCCACTTCATGTCATGAATTAGATAATTGTTCTCATGAAGTTTCAATTATTGTTAGGAAAAAGAAATTAACTGATCAAATTCTATAAAATTAAAAATATTTCCTTTCAAAGAAGTATCACTACAAATCAAAATTCATCAATTTCTTGATAAAAAAACTAGCATTGGACTATTAACCGTTATTACTTTCAATTCCTAAAAATCATCAAATTCTTTTTTACAAAATATTTTATCTCCCATTTCATTTAAATTGGTTTGTTAGATATATAACCAAGTAAATTTTTGAATAAAACATTATAAATAACCCATGAATCCAAGAAAAATTCGAATCTCAATGAAATTTATAGGACTTGAAAACTCTTCTAACACTTTAGTTTTAAAAGGATAAATATTTATTATAGAGACACAAGATATATATACATTTATCATACAAAATTTATATAATATAAACATAAAATATAACAAATAATTAAAGAATACCACTAATGGAAGGTTCAGTATCTTTGAGGTAAATCTACATAACAAACATATTTCTTAACTGTAGTGAATATTTTTTTTTATGTCAGCCACACTAGAATACCAATTATAATTTTTATACATTATACTGATATACAAAACCTGGGTAAATAAAAACATAAGAAAGGGGGAGATCTGACCCATAATAATGGTAAATATAAGTAATAAAATTGAATATTATAAGTTAAAATTAGATAATAATGTATGTGTGATCAAGATACATAATAAAATCCTTACCCAAAAAAATAATAGATCATAAATAATTGCATATGAATTGGAATAACATAATACATGAATCAAAAGAGTTTTCAAAAATGAGTCAATGAACATGATACATGAGAGCCTAACACAATCATGAGAATATTCACAAAACTGTGAAACAATATTCAACATTAGAAAAAAACTATTGTATGTAAAATTTGTTTCATTAGCCAAAAAAATCCGTGAATATTCTTATAGGAAACTATATTTTACACATTAATACTAATCTCTTGAGATATAAAATTTAACAATAATTCATTGTAAGGTGATATAATTATGAATTCCACTTAAAATTAATAACTTATCACATCATAAATAAGACATAGAAATAAAATCGGTTTCATTCAATAAATCATAAAGAACCATTGGAAATAAAATGGGTTTCATATGGATTCATATAAATAAATCATTAATAATTAAATCAATGATCATAACATGATAAACACATGGAAAATAAATGGGTATCCAATGATATCATATAACTTTTTTGGTAAATACCATCAAATCAATATAATGATTCATATGGTATTTACAATGAATAACTAAGGGGTATATGTTTAATTAAATAATTTCCAAAAATGAATCAGTGTATGAAATATAGGTGAAAACTCTTCAATAAAATGAATAAAAAATAACATATTCACAAAGTTTTGGCATTGGGTGAAAATTTAGGATCATATAATGTGGTTGATTCAGTAAGAAAAATAAAGTGATGGATTTTTCTATCAAAAGATAAGAACATTACACAGGTCATACAAGGAAAGATAGAGGAAGGATAATTTATAATAATATCCTTAATCAGGAATTATATATGTAAAACAATGTAGATTTAGATGAAAACCCTTTTATGTGCATTAAGAAAAATCAATTTGAAAATAAGAAACATGCATTTTCATTTGGAAAAAATTAGAAAAAAATATTTTATCAATATAGGAGGATAAGATTTTCTTTTTGAAAACCATTAATTCTAAGAAAGTAAGTATCATAGAAAATGAAAAAGATTTAGTAATGTGGTGCTGACACAGAAAATGATAAAAATATATTCTTTTTATACTCAGATTAAAATAAACCATACGAAAAATATTAAATAAATTCTTAAAATTTTAAAGAAGATGTAGTAGTTTAAAATGAACTCAATCAATTATTTATGTATGTATAAATAAATTTTCAAAATAAACAAATTAATTAAGACATTAAAAAAGGTAGGTTCCCATCCAAAATGAAGATATAGAGTTAGTTTCACTTACAATAAACACTTTCAGTAAAATATGAGTCAAGAAGAAATTAAATGTTGAGGGAACATATAAAACCCCATGAATTTAAAAATTAAATAATGAGAGTTTTTATAAATACAAAAATTCCCCAGAATTATTATCTTTCTAAAACAATATTTATTTTAAAGATTAATTGGAAATGAAACACTTATGGTATGGCTAACATTTTGATAAAAACTACATTCAAGTTATGTATATATTGAATC
Organism: Viscum album; assembly: GCA_963277665.1. NCBI lineage: Eukaryota > Viridiplantae > Streptophyta > Magnoliopsida > Santalales > Viscaceae > Viscum > Viscum album. The sequence continues at coordinate 290,231,775 of OY728129.1, forward strand.
GATTGACACTTAAAAAAAGTACTAGATATTTCTATTCAAACCCCATGAAAATATTAAAATATATTCTTTAATGTGTAAATATACCATATTAAAGTTATTATGTTTCACGTTAATAAATATGTATCAAGAAATTAAATTTGAGACAAAAACCCCCTTAACATTATTCACTATTACTTGAATGTGATCTATCCACCTATAAAAAAAGAATAAATATATTAGTATACAATCTCAACACTATATCTATACATAACACTATTTATAATTTTCATTTAAAATCATTTTATACTTGTATATTAGTCCATTTTCCCTATGTTCCAACATCGGGTGTTTATAGTTCTCATTGTTTGCACTACTTTCATAGGATTGATGTTAATAATAAGTCTTCTTAGAAATATAATCATTCAAATTTAATTAAAATTACTATAATGTATGACTTAAATTTATTTATAAAGTTTAAATTTCTATTCATCAGAGCATTAGTCTTTATCCTTCAATATGAAATCAATTGCAAACATTCGTAGTGGATTTTAACATATGAAGTGTGCTTTCAAAATTGACAAGTTAAATTTTAATTTATCCTTTAAAAACCCAAATAAAAATAACTAGTTACATATTTATATCATATTACACCTATAATTATGCTTTTATACTCTTCCATGATTTAATTTCATAGCATTGTTCATGTAGGTTATCAAATTGACCTAAACAAGACAATACCATACTTAACGAATGATTATAAGGGGATATAGATAAGATATCATTAAACTAGTAAAAAATTATATAACTTAGTTTTCATTAATTTCATATATCATAATTTTAAATTAATAATAAGAGTATGAAATTGATATAAAAATATTAAATTTTTTGAATTATATGTTTTTCTCTTGGTATGATTGTTTTAAATGATTGATTTAAAGAAAATCATTTGTTGATCATTTCACTAATAGGTTTTATAATTTTTTATTAAATTACCTTAATTATATAATTTAAATCATATTAATCAATTAAAACCATTCTTAGGACTATCCATGTAATGTGGTGATGAAACTAAAAACCCAAGTAAATTATTTCATGGATTCGGTAGTCCATACATATGCATGGTTAACGATTTAGTTTTACACAGAGTGTGAGAAGTGAATAATATTTTTCATCATTTAAGAAGGAAAAATATGTTATAAATATCATAATTATTTAGTAAATTAAACAATATGATTATCTATGAAATTTCACACCTCAAACATCAAATTTATTCTATTTTATCCTTTTCTTGAAGTTGGATCTTTTGGTTGAGGTTCAGGTTGTGCTCCAAATTTTAATTTTTAAAATTTAAAAGTAATGGGTTATTTTTTATCATGTGTCCGGTTTGTGTTCATGGTTTTGAGGTTAACCATGCAGCCTAATCAGGTAGAAGGAGAATCTAGTTCTTTTTACTCTTTCACCGTTTGACTTGCATGACTTGAGCATGGCTTCGGGAAAATCAAGTGGGGCCAAGGGAAAACTGTTCATCCTGAGGGTTGGTGATTGGGGTATAGTGCACGGCTTATTCATGGTTATAGGAAACCATGTGGAAATAATGTGATGGGTTCTAGAATTTAGAGATTTTAATTTTTCATGGTTGGCCCATGGGTTTTATAACTTTTTGGGGTTCCCTTTTCTCTAGAATGGTGTTCACATTTTTTTTAAACCATGTGGCCAAACTATGTGAGTTCAAAGATCATTAAAAAGATTAAATTAATCTTTTTATCCTATTATTTATTAACCCCTTTTCAAAATTCTTCTCCCTTTCTCATCTTAGGAGGACTAGGGGGCTCTAGAAAACCCTTCTCTCTTTATTCCCTTTCTCTATTTATTCTCCTTAATGGTTCCTATATAACTTTCATTGAGTTTTTGGTTCATTTCCTTATCTTCTCTCTTCCATATCTTGGTTCAAAGGTTTTTTTAGAGAGTTATCTCTTGACCAAAACCTATGGGTTAAATTTGAGGTGTGGTTTGTTTTTCTAGGGATGTCTGAGTGTGAGTATTATATATCAGACTCAGTTCTTCCTTCTCTTGATGTTTCGTGACATTCAAGCATAATTAAGGTTGGTGTTTCCATCTATTTTCTTTCCAAAACATTAAATTTCATTCTTTTCCTTACTAAATGGATTATAAATGTGTTTCAAATTCTTTTTATGTGTTTTTTTGGTTTTGTATAGGGTTTTTTTGTTAGAAAAAAATTAGTGGATGTGGTATATATATATATATGCACACAAGCTGTTTGATAAAATGTCAACTGAAATTTTAAAGTGAAATTGGGTTCTTGGGTGATGTTTAACATTGGTTATGCTTTTCTAAAATGGCTATGTTTTGAATTTAGTTTTGTATATGGGAATAACTGGATTTTATGATTGATGTATATATGTGGCGTATTATGTTTGTAGTAAAGTAAGAGATGTTTCTTTAAAAATGGTTTTGGGTGTGGAATAGGTTTTTTCAAATATGTTTGGAGTGTGTAAAATAGTTGTACAAGCTGAGTAAAATAAAAATGGATTTTTATGTGCTTTTTAAGAGGAGAAATTTTATTTTTTTTATTTTTTTTAAATTTAATGGGATTTTTCATGAATTCAAGGGTAAATATTTATTTGAATTTTTAAAAATGGGTTTCTTTATTTAAGCATGGTTTCCAAAGTTTTTATAAATATGTGATGCCCTGGTTGTTCAGTTAGCTCCTTCAATGGTTATGGAATTAAAAGTTTTGGGAAATAGTGATTTAAAAAAGAGAAATTATCCCTTTCTAAAATAGTGGGGACCAATTTTCACTTTTTGTGTTGTTTTATGTTTTTTCCTTTGTCTAGAAACGTTATTTTGGAGATGGATTTGGATTTGAAATTTTAAAGACCAGGTGGGTGTTTTAGGAATTTTAGTTTTAATGTGATGTGATTTAAAGGCCTAGTTGGTATTTTATAATAGTTTATAAATGGTTTTGTAAGTGTATATGGATGTGAAATGTTAAATGCAAGTATGATACTTCATGTTTCATTGGAAAAGTTGGGTTTTGATGTGATATGATATAAATGTCAGTTTGATGTTCCATAATGGTTTGGAGAATTATTTGAATGTTTATGTGACATGAAGTCTCTATTGGAATCTTGTCATTTTTTTGAAAAATTATTGAATTATTTGGAGGCATGAAGGCTCAGTTGGTATTTTATAATATTTTGGAAAGAGTTTTGAAAAATTAAAATAAGTGAGGACCTAGTTGGCACTTGTGTATGGCTTGAAATGTGTGATGGTGACCTCTATGGAGGATCTTCCGTGGAAAGGGAGGATTTCATAGGTGGTGGTGATGTTTGGCCTAAGAAATCATGGATGTCATGGGTTTTATTTGAACCATTCATGTGAGGACCTTCCCATTAACTACATATTATAATCATTGGATTCCTGTGAATCATCTAGAGGGTCGAGTGATGGTTTCTTGTCGACCCCGATTAGATGAGGTTTACCCACTGGATTTACAGAGAGGCTAGTTGGTACATGCTAATGTATTGAATAGTTTAGAGTGGAAGGTTGTTTATTGATTAATTATTATCACCTATATGACAACAGTTGATACCAAACTGAATAAATCCAAACATTTCCTCTATAGATGTTTAGAAAATTCTAATGATTTACTATGTGTATATTCTGTTTACTTTTTATTCAAGTGGATATTATCCCTAATATTTTATATCTTCTTGTTTTGTTTCTTTTATTTCATTCATATCCCTTTTTGGTCATTTGGTATGGTTTTGTATTTTTTTTGAACTGAGTTTTAGAGTTTGAATCCATTTTTCAAAAGGAAAAATGTGTGTGTTGTTTTAAAAAGGGAACTTGTGGAAAGATGTGTTTGGTTGTTTAAAATTATTAAACTCCAATTTTATTAATGTATTTCAAACTGACCCCCCAGGTGGATGGGGTTGTAGAGGAATGGGTTTAGGGAACCAGTTGTGGGGTTGAGTCCCCATGCCACTTCATTTTCCGTGGTATTTTTGTAGTGTGTGTGAGCTGCACTTAGAAGTTATATCAAAACTTTCATGAATTTATTTAAAACTAGTGTGTGGAATATTTTGAGAAAGTAAATTCATGCAATATGTGGTTTTTACCTACTGAGCTATTTATTCTCACATCCTACTTGTTCAACTTGATATCGGTATACACGATCTATTTGGTAGGTTTAGGTTTATGGTTCATGTGTTTTCCTTTGAAGTAGGTTGGTCTCGTGGTTGGTGGTGAATAGGAGGTCATATGGAGATAATGATTATATAGTTCATATTTATTTCTCTATTCAGTTTTGGTTATGTAAAACTTCTGTTGTATTTGGATTTCTTGGTATATTTATTGAAGTTTATCTATTTGGTTTTGTTGTGTGTTTAGTTTTGGTATTTTGATATTGGTTGTCCATTAGGATAAATTTTTCCCATTGGATTATTTTGAAGCCTGTCACTAGTTTCCAACACATGACGATAAGGAATTCCCTTCAAGCCTTTTCTCAGGAAAGGTTGAGTGTCTGGTTGGATATCATCCCGGCTTGGTTCATGTAAAGACTCAGATTTTCCATGTAATTTTTTTTATGGAATTATTACAAGTCTAAAAAAACTGACGGCACATGCTTCCAAAACCCGGTGTGCCCGAAATGAATTTCTGACCTTTTTTTAAGATATGTTCAGTAACCGTGTGAGCCGCATTTTCTAACTTTTGACCCATTGATCAGATTAAAACTCTAAGAGCACCATTGAATCTACGGCACCAGGATTCACATAAGAAAGGCTTCACTTTGACCATAGTAGGTCGGGAGGAAAAGAGAGATTTGGGACATTTAAAAAAATAATAAAATAAAAAAGTTATTTTATTTCTCTTTTTCTTTTTCTCCAACAGACGAGAGGTGGTGATGGGACCAATGACATGTCAGGCCATTAATTAGCTTGATTCCTCAATGTTTGTAACCATGATGTAGTAATTTGAGTGGTTCATTATTTAAATGAACCTCATAAATTACCAACGACATTATGCACCTATTTATATGGAGTTTGGGGAGTGGTATTGGCACAGATTCACCATGCAACGAACTTCAGATAAGGTACTGCAACACCAACCACTTGGAAGATGGGACCAGTTCTAGCGAGCAGTGATAAGCGCCACTGAATCACGAATGATGAACACTAACTCATCCTCAAACGTAGATGTTCTCCAATGATCCTGAGGTAGGGTTTATTTCTTGTCTATTTTCAATAGTTTTTTAATCATTACACTGCCCTCTTGCTATCAAGCTAACGCAGAGGGCGCGGTCCAAATGAACTAGGACCGAATCCTCCAACTTTTGTTGAAATTTGATGTGTTATTTTTGAACGAAATATTTGGGTTAGAAGAATCCTAAAATAGTGGGTTTAGCGATGAATAGGTTTTCCCGGATAGTCTGTTGGAACCTTTGGATGAACAAGCGTGCCAACGGAGCTCACCCAGTGACCTGCGGAAGACCGTGGGAAACCTGTACCAGAGGAGGAGGTGATGGTGGTGGCTGACACCAACCGGCCGCAGAGTGGGTTCTGACACATCGTTGAACATCGCTGGTGAATATGTACACGACACTTAACTACAGAGGTAAGTAGTGGTCGACACTGACTGGCCACGGAAGGGAGGGTGGCGCGCCCTCGCACGCCACTGGAGAGGGTGGTCATGTCTCATCAATCGTGGTGGACGCGTAGAGTAGCCAACACCAGCCGGATGCATGAGTCGGAGTGGTGTACAAAATCTTGGCGTTGGAGGAGGTCGTTGTGGATCGGCTGCCGTGGTGGCTGGGGACCTGCTCCATGTGGGTCCTGCAGCAGCCTAGGCAGTGCCACGTGGCGTCGAGACTCCCTTTTCCCAAATGGTTGTCGTTCGTGTAAGGGGGACCACCCCCTGTGCCAGAAATCACGGGCCTCGATCCAACAGACCAGGCCCCTTGTGGAACGGGTCATGCCTCTATAGGCCGGGTTAGACCGCGGCCCTGTGGGCCAAGACCGCGGCGGCCCCGCCCAACCATGTCGGACCCAGACCAGACCTAGACTCAACTAAACCCATTTTCACCTAAAGAACCATAACATGAAATCCAGACGTCCATTTGATGAACCGTCTATATATTTGGGATCCTCAGAGAGATAAGATCCTTTTTATATACACCACTTGAGTTTTGGATATTTTTGGAGTTTGGCGGGATTGGATCGATCACAAATCCAGCAAGGCCCTCGGCATTAAAATGCATATAACTTACAGACCAGGCATCTAATGGATGCTCCTACTATCACGTTGGAACCCTTACGACATGAAGGTCCTTTGGGATACATATTTTTGGAACTTCATGGTAGTTTATGTATGACCGATGGCTTGAAGATCATATCCTCCCAAAATCAAGCGTGCTTAGTGTGAAAATCCTGTGCCTGGCTGTAACGTTAAGAAAGAACATCGAACCTATGTGGGTCAGCATCTGTCGATCCTATGTGGGTCAGTACATAGAAATTATGCGGTGGTTAGTATCTATCAATATTGTGTGGGTCAACACCTAGAGATCCTAAGTGGGTCAACATCTATCGATGTTTCGTGGGTTCACAACAGAACCTCTCGAAAAAATAATATGATCTTATTTTATGAATAATAATATGTGCTTCTGTACTAAAGTTATATACCTAGTGTGAGTTGAGTATTATACCTTCATGTTTTTACCTTTGTGGTAATTTTACCTTCATGGTGTTACCTTTGTGGTACTTTTAGCTTTGTGGTGTTACCATCATGGTGTTACCATTGTGGTACATTTACCTTCATGGTGTTACCTTTGTGGTGTTACCATTGTGATATTCTTCCCTCATGAATCAGTTGTGTAAATGGCTTAAAAGATGGAGCCTTATGTTTCCTCATGTATGAAAAGAGTATATCTTGATAACTTAGGTATATGTATGGGCGTATACCTAAGTAGATTTGATGACTACTTCTTTTTGCTTTGTGATAGAGGTCTTGCTGTGTGGTTTTTCCTTTATGGTACTCTGAGAGACCTTCGTGTGTCTCGGGGTCCCTACAGATTATTGTTATACTCAACCCTGCATGGGATACACCCGCACCTTGTTGTGTCTTTTGCAGATGAATGATAGCATTCATCGAGGCTGATGGAGCCAGGACTGGATGATGCTTAGAGGTGGACCATTTTGTGTAACATGACACAGTGACTACTGATCGTGAGTGGTACCTACCCTTAAGGTATGATCCTTAGTGGAAATTCTAGGAGATGTTTTCCCTTTCAATTGTACTTGTACTTTCGAGTTGGGCTTGTATTTTGCCCCTTTACTTTTAGTACACTTTTTACTATAGCAGTTTACTTCGTGGTTTCTTCCTGTGATGTTCTTGGATTGTGTGTTTGAACAAGTTTAAAGGCCATACCTTCTTGTTATAGGGATACACCTTTCTGGTGCTAGTCACCATCCCTGGGCCTATGGAAGTCAGTCTTGGGGAAGTCACGGCATGGGCCTCGGGGGATGGATCGTGACAAAGTTGTATCGGAGGATTCAGTTCTACTGAAAAACTAAGACTCTGATCTTTTCAATGTGGCAATATTGTTATGTGTTATGAGTGTGGTTCTCAGTTTGGGGAATCCAGTGTTGGTTTGGCCACCGACGTATCCATATTCCAAGACCCTTAATTCTGATTTTTGACTCAGTTCATGAAAACACTGATTGTGTGTGTTTTTGAAAAGTTTTTCTTATGATCTCTTTGAGTCAGCTCACCAAGTATATATTATTGAACATGGAACACCTATTTTATTTTAGGATTCTGCCACATAGACTTCCAGCTAGGATTCCCGAAAGAGTACACGATGACGGCCCACCGAGCGATGGGGATTTAGTACCGGTCCCTCTAACGGTGATATTACCATCAGGCGGTGCACTAGTAGCACCACAAACTATTGTGTAGAAGATGCCACCAACCCCACCAGTAGAGAGTGCATTCCAACTGAGCGTGTTGCACGAGTTTTAGTGGAAGAGGCCTCTGAGGTTCTAAATCGAGATGAATCTACAAGCAACTAAGGACTGGATGGAGGTTGTGGCCAGAGTTTTTTACTTAGTTGGGACACCATCTGGTCTGATGGTGATCCTAGCTGCAAGTCTCTTCTAGGGAGCAGTTGGGAGATGGTGGAGTCTGAAACTCTAGTTAGCGACGAGGAAACCCTCATCAGGGTTGACATTGAGGACCTTTTCAGGGCATAGTTCATCCTAGCGACCCTACACTCAGTGCGTTTATATAAGCTACAACACTTACAGTAGGGAAGAATGACCATGACCCAGTACTCAGTGAGGTTCACTGATCTCTCTCGATAATCAACCGACATGGTACGTGACCCTTTATTCAAGACCCTAACCAGTGAGTGGGGTCTCTGGCGAGAGATCAGAGCATCGATGATATCGCTGAATATCCTGATGCTGGTTGGAGTGCTTCAGTGAGCACGGTTGGTGGAGAGATTTATAGCTGAGAAGGCACGAACGATGAGAGACACCACAATAAAAAATGAAGACGATTCATATGAAGGAGGAATTAGAAAGATGATGTAGAGGTTCAAGTTGTCGAGACCCACCAGTAGATGACCCCGGGATGCAGGGTCGAAGGTGCGGAGCTTGTGAAGAATAGAAGGTTAGCTAGGAGGAAAATAGTGCTACTTGTGTGGTGGTCAGGGTCACATGTCTCATGACTGCCCAACCCACCATACGGATGATCATCAGATGGTCAAGGGACCACCGAGGTAGAGGTAGAGATTCGAGTTAGGAGGTCCATAGGGTAGCAGATAAGGAAAAAGAGTAGACCATGCAACAGGAGGTGGGTGGCGATTTGAGGTTCTATCGCCACCACCAGTAGGTCAACCCCAACCATAGGGAGCAGGTGGACAGGGGTGAGCAAAGTTACAGGAATCATAGGTCTATGAACATGGTGCTCTGGATTTTATTAGAGGTATGATATGTGTCTATTACACCCTATCTACAGTACTTATAGACACCAGTTCGAGTCACTCTTTCATTTCCATGACACTCATTCGGAGCTTAGGGATTCCAAGGGTGTCGTTGGCTATATCCTTGCAATTATAGACTCTTATGGGAGATTATTTGATTATTACACACCGGTGTTGACAATGTCATATTACTCTAGGAAGATGTAGCTTCAGCTGGGATCTCTTAGTAGCAGCTTCGAGGCCTTATGACGTTATCTTGGGTACGGACTGGCTATCCACAGTCCATGCTCAGGTCGACTGTTTTAGGAACAAAGTGCGGTGAGTTCGTGAGGATGGGATTAGTATTACCTTCACTAAGGAGAATGAACCCATTGTAGCACCGAATAGACTATCTGAACGGAGGGTTCAGCCCATTACACCTCAGTTGCAAATCCTCACCCTTGTAGCAGTTCATGTGAGGAGTCCGAGTTATCTTGTAGTGCTGGACCAGTATGCTGATGTCTTTCCAGATGACGTTCTAGGACTACCTCCGCACAGATAGGTAGTATTTTACATCGACTTATACCCCAGGAAAACACTGATATCTACACTAGCATATCTAATGGATCTTGTGGATCTTTGGGAGTTTCAGGTACAACTAGAGGACTTGCAAGGAAAGGGATTCATAAGGCCTAGTTTTTCTCAATGGGCATCCCTAATCTTATTCTCCAAAAAACAGGATACGATCTTTTGGATTTATGTGGACTATCAATTCCTGAACCATGTGACCATGGAGAACAAGTATCCACTCCTAAGGATCGATGATATCTCCAACCTGCTGATGGGATCTTGTTGGTTTTTGAAGATAGACCTCAGATCAGGATATCATCATCTCATTGTACATGATGGGGACGTACTGAAGACAATCTTCAGATATCAGAATGGATACTGTGAGTTTTGGTTATTCCATTTGGCATGACCAATTCCCCATCATTGTTAATGGGACTCATGAACATGATATTTCATCCATACCTCGATCACTTTTGGTGGCCTTCATTGACGACATCTTGGTGTACTCAGTGACAGAGGAGGAGCATGCCTATCATATGCAGATAGTTCTGGATACACTCTGAGAGCACCAGATTTATGGTAAGCTCTCAATGTTAAAATTATAGACATAATTGGTAGAATTTATAGGACATGTTATCTTGGAGGTTGGAGTTGAAGTGGATCTAGTGAAGATAGAGGTTTTTCTTTCTTGGGAGCCACCCAGAAGTGTGACTGAGGTACGATGCTTCATAGGGATTGTTGTGTACTACTAGAGATTCGTACATGTCTTTTACAGAGTTGGGTAACCATTTTTAGCATTGAAAAAGAAGGTACAACCCTTCGTATGGATGTAGATATGTCAGCATACATTTCAAGAGCTAAGGAAGAGACTAACGAGTGCCCCCATCTTGAGTCTACCAGAAGACGGTGATGGGTATGTAGTCTACTGCGATGCATCAAGGACCGTAATTGGATGTTTCCTGATGTAGGAGTGAGTAGTAATCACATATGGTTATTTACAGCTAAGATATCATGAGCAGAAATATGCTACAAATGACCTGGAGTTAGCAGTAGTGGTCTTCACCTTGAGGATGTGGCAACATTACTTGATGGGGGAATGTTTTACAGTCTACTATGATTACAAGAGTCTCAGGTATATTTTCTCACAGAAGGACTTGAACTTGAGTCAACAAAATTGGATAGAGTTCTTCCAGAACTATGACTTTGAGATAGTCTACACTCTTGAGAAGTGGAACATAGCAGCAGATGCACTCAGTCGGAGGTCTGGTCAACAGTTACAGAGTGGGGTGACAGAGCAGCTAGCTTCATTGCATATATACTTTGTTGATAGAGATAGAGCATCTTACCACCAGTCTATGACTGTCACTCCCGCACTTCTTCAGTGATTTCAGGAGGAACATCTTTGGGACATTGACTGTGAGGCTCGACATGCTCAGATATACTCAAGACAGAAACCTAATGTATTTTCTGAAGGTGGGGAGCACGTCATCCTCTTCAGAGGACACACCATGGAACCAATGGAACTACGGGAGGAGGTGTTGATGGATTTCCATACGTCCCCTCTGGAAATACATCCTGGTGTGGCGAAGATGTTCCAAGACCTCCGACTTCAGCACTGGAGGCCCAAGATGAAGAAAGTAGTGGAATTATTTGTTTCACGATGCCTCACTTATCAGCAAGTGAAGGTCGAGCATCAGGTTCCAGCAGGCTTAGCACAACCATTAGATGTACCATAGTGGAAGTGGGATAATATCTCCATAGAATTTGTGATAGGACTTCCACATACATCCAGGGGAAATGATTCCATTTGGGTGATCATTGACTGACTCACCAATTCGACCGACTTCCTCCCCATCAGAGCATAAGGATCGGTAGAGGTCTTGGGATTCCTCTACATACATGAGATTTTATGGATTCATGGGGTTCAATTTACAATCATATCTAATTGTGACATGTGTTTTATATCATGGTTGAGGAAGGGATTATAGGAGGCGTTTGGGACTCAACTACGTTTGACCACCACCTTTCATCCACAAACGGATGGCGAAACGAAGTGGACCATTCAAAAATTGGAGGACATGCTTCATGCATGCTTCCTATATTTTGGCCATAGTTGGGAGGATCACTTGTCCTTGGTGGATTTTTCATACAAAAATATCTATCACTCCACCATTGGTATGGAACTATTTGAGGCCTTTTACGGTTGACCTTGCCAGTCACCTCTATGCTGGACAGACCCAGGGGAGTCAGCATTTATGGGACAAGAGTTATTATGGGCTACCACTGAGAAGGTGTAGGTCATCTAGGAGTGGATGAAGACTATACAAATAAGAAAATATTCTTTTGCTGACAGGATATAGAGACCTTTGGAGTTCGATTAGGGATACCATGTCTTCCTATGAGTCTTACCTCAACGAGGTTTGTAGAGATTTGGCCGGGGCGGCAAGTTATCTTCGAGGTTCATCGAACCTTTTTAGGTTCTCAGCAGAGTTGGCGAGGTGGTGTATCGCCTGGATCATTCCCCATGGATGCATCGGGTGCATGAAATTTTCCATGTGTCATAGCTGAGGAGGTACATGCATGATAAATCACACGCCATCGACTAGGGAGAGCTGGACATCAACAATGGGGAGACGTTTACGGAGGTTCTAGTGGAGATTGAGGATCAAAAAGAGTGGGTCCTTTTTGGATGATCTATTTCTCTGGTGTGCATTTAATCGTAGCGCAGGAACCTCCAGGAAAGAACATGGGAGCGGGAGGCTCAGATTCGTGCTCAGTACCCCCACCTGTTTCCTTAGTCTATGTCGTGCCTTTCGGGGACAAAAATCCAAAAGTTGGGGAGATTATAAAGACCTGAATTTTCTATGTAATTTGTTTTATTTTATGGACTTATTAGGAGTCTGTGAAAATTGATGGCACATGATTCCAAGGCCCAATTTTTCTAGAATGAATTTCTGAACTTTTTTAAGGCATATTCAGTAAACCTGAATGTGGCATTTTCTAACTATTTAATTGGTGCTATGATTAAAAATCTGAGTGCATCGTTGAATTTACGGCACTGGGATTCACTAAAGGAAGGATTCACTTAGACCGCATTAGGTTGGTAGAACAAGATAGATTTTGGACATTTAAAATAATAATAAAATAACAAATTTATTTTATTTCTCTTTTTCTTTTTATCTAACGGATGAGCAGTTGTGGTGGGACCAACAACATGTCAATACATTAGCTGGATTGACTCCTCAATGTTTGTAACTGTACTGTTGGAATTCGAAACATTAATTAATTAAATAAACCTCATAAATTCCCAATGAAGTTACCAACCTCTTCCCTCTCTTATTTATATGGAACTTTGGGAGGGTTATTGGGAAGGCTTCACCAAGAGAAGAAGTTCTGATAAGGTACCACGATGCCAACCACTTATAGGATGGGACCAGTGCCAGTGAGCAGCGAAGAGTGCCACCGAATCATGAATGAAGAACTCTGTCTATTTCTCAAAAACATACATTCTCCAATGATCATGAGGTATGTTTAATTTCTTGTCTAATTTCAAGAGTTGTTGAATCATTATACTACCCTCTTGATATCAAGCTAACGCGGAGGGTGCGGGCCAAAAGAACAATACTTGGATCCTCCGCCTGTTGTTGAACATTGACATGTTCTTCGTGAGTGATTTATTCTGGTTGGAAGAAACCCAAAATGGTGGGTTCATCCACAAAGTGGGCGTCCTGGGGAGTCCGTTGGCACCTTCAGATGGAAAACGGGCCACTAGAGCTCACCTGACGACACGTGGATGAACACCAAAAACTGGTGCCAGTAGAGGAGGTGATGACGGTGGCCAGTACCGATCGGCCACGAGGGGGGGCATCGCATGCCGCCAGTGAAGAAGGCTATGACACTTAGCTGTGGTGGTAAGCAGCTGCTGGTTGTAGAATGGAGGGCGGCGTGCCCTCACGCGACGCTAGAGAGGGTTGCCGCAACTCATCAGTCACGGAGGACGTGCAGAGCAACCAACACCAGTCGGTCGTAGGAAGTAGATATGTGCACAATGGAGTTCCCCAGAAGGAGGGGGCCAAGGTACCCGGGGAACCACACCTTGAGGTTCCCGCAACATCCCAGGAAGTGTCACGTGGCACCGTCGCTCCCTTAACCTGAACGGCAGTCGTTCGGGTTTAGCGGGAGTGCCCTCTGTGCAAGCTAGGGCGGGCCCCAAGGGTCGGTCCGAATAGTGGCCCAGCGAGCCGAGCCCACCAAGGCCCAACCCAACTGGGTCGGACCCGGACTAGGGCAGGTCAACTAGAACTGGGTCGGGTCGGCCCATTCCGGGTTGGCCCGACTGGGTCGGACCAGACCCGGACCCCACCAGGTCCATTTTCAAATAAAGAACCATAAAATGAAATCTATATATCCATTTCATGAAATATATAGGGAATTGTGATCCTTAGAGTGAGATGGTCTTTTTGATATACTACATTTGAGTTTTTTAGAAAGTTCGAGTATTTCCGGGTTAGATCGTACCCGAATCCAACCAGGACCTCGGAATTAAAATGCATATAACTTATAGACTGGACGTCTGATTGATGTTTCTTCTGTCTCGTTGGAAACCTTAAGACATGGTGGTAATTTAGGATACTTATTCATAAAACTTAATGTTAGTTGAGGTATGACTGTTGACATGAGGAGAGGATCCTCTAGGAATCAAGGATGCTCTGTGCAGAAATCTCATGGATGGCTGTAATGTGAAGAAGGAACATCGATCCTATGTGGGTAAAAATCTATCAATCATCTATGGTTCAACACTTAGAGATCTTGTGAGGGTCAAAATCTATTTATCATATGTGGGTCAGTGCTAAGAAATCTTTTGTGGGTCAGCATCTATTGATCTTGTGTGGGTCAGCTATAGAGCCTCTCGATAGAATAAGATGATCTAGTTTTATGACTAATCACATATACTTCTGTACATAAATTATATACCTAGTGTGAGAAGAGTCTTTTACCTTTGTGGTGTTACCTTTATGGTACTTTTACCTTTATGGTGTTACCTTTGTGGTGTTACTTTTGTGGTACTTTTACCTTCATGGTGTTACCTTCACGGTGTTAACTTTGTGGTATATTTACCTTCATGGTGTTACCTTCATGGTGTTACCATTGTGGCATTCCTCCCTCGTAGACCAGTTTTGTAAATAGATTAAAATTTGGAGCTTTATGTTTCCTCAGGTATGAGATGAGTATATTTTGATAAATTAGGAATATGTTTGGGCATATACCAAAGTACAGTTGATGATAACTGCTTCGTGATTTTTGATTGAGGTCTCTCTTTGTGGTTTTTCAATTGTGGAACTCTTGGAGACCTTTGCAGGTCCTGGGGTCCCTACTGAGTATTTTTATACTCACCCCTATATGGGTTACTCCCACACCTTTTTGGGTCTTGTGCAAAAAACAACAACGTTGATCGAGGCTGAGGGAGCCAGGATTGTACGATGCTCTGAGGTGGACCATTTGACGTGACGTGAAACAATGACTACTGATCGTGAGATGCACCTACCCCTCAGGTAGGATCCTGGGTGGAATTTCCAGGATATGTTTTCTCTTTCATTTTTACTTGTACTTTCCATTTGGGCTTGTATTCTAGTCTTTTTAAATTCAGTACACTTTTTAATATAGTAGTTTTCTTTTTTGTTTCTTCTTGGGTGTTCTTTGTTTGTGTGTTTGTACAGGTTTAAAAGAAATGCCATACCGTTATAGTGATACTCTTTTTAAGTGATAGTCACCAGCCCCTAGCCTATGGAATGAGGGCTTGAGGTATTCATGACATAGGTCCTGGTAGACGGGTCATGACAGTTCATGACAAATGGTATTAGAGGAGATATTTGTTATTTGGGGTGTTAGGTAGTAGAAAATTTGGACTATTGGGAATCAAGATGTAGTCATGAGAATGATTTCATGAACCCTTACTCATTCTAATCCTTGAGTTTCTAGAGGCATTATATGATTTGATTCATGGACTTTTTTTTGTTTATGTGGAAGCGGAATGGAAATGGAGGGTTAACGATGTCATTATTTGATCTCGCATGGAGTAGTGACCAATGTGGAGTCTGAGTGTAGGTTTCATGGACCTCATAGTGGTTATTTATTTATTTGGGAATTCCCCACAAACCATGTCTCGAGTTTATTTATGGACACTATCTCTTTATTGTGGTAGTTTTGTGCAAGTTGTGATTTTTTTTTGTCTTTTTCTGGTGTGTGTTAATATTGAATGAGGAAAATGGGTTTTGAAAAAAACGGACTTTCAAAAGAGAAATTGTTTTCGAAAAATAATTTTTCAACAGGGAAATTGACTTTTGGGAATTATTTGTTATAATACTATAATATTATGTTTGGGTTGGATTGTTAAATTGGTTTTGTAATTTTGAAAATGTCATTGTAAGAAGGAAATTTTGGAATTTGAATGAAATTGGTGGTTTTTTAAATAGAGTGTTTTTTATGATATTTGGATTGTGAGACTATTGTTTTTTCTGGAGGTGTTATTTTTTTGTTGAGTCTTAGTTTTATGTGAAATATGTTTTTTTGTTTGTTGTGTTGTTCAGAATAAGGCACTTAAAAAGGTCCCCAAGGTTCCTAGCGAGTCTCGTTTGGTTACCAGTCCTACCCTGGTTCCTAGTGGGTGGTGGGATTGAATTATTCTTAGTTCATTCTAGTATTTTATGGTGATCATGGTTAGTTTGAGGTAGTGTAATGACTTGAGGAATATGAGACAATATTTAGATCGTTGGTATCTTCTGATGTTGTTAAGGCAAGTACATTTTTGGGGACATTTTAGGGTCCATATTTGGATAAATGGAAGGTGGTCGTCTCAACTTCACTACACAACGGGATGTCATGTTAGGTGTTTAAAACCAATTTTTTATGATTTTTCATACCTAAGGAGGTGAAGCTGAACTAAGTGGAAGAGTTTCTCAGTGTAAAATAATTCCAGTTATCAGTGAGGGTCTATGTTTATCGTTTCAAGGAACTGGTTTCCATTTCTTCTGAGATAGCCTCATAGAATTATTTGAAATCTACTCTCTCCATTTTAGGTATTATTAAAAAGTTTAAGGAGTGATTAATCTCATCTGGGGATTTTATTTTCAACAAATTGGTGGGTGATATGTTTCTCACAAATTTGGTTCTTAGAATGTTGTCAGTGGTGGTTGATGAACATGTCATTTTAGGCACTTGTGAAGGTTCTCAACCTGGTGAGATGCGTGTTACATATGAGCCTATTTTTAAGAAGCCACTATCGTCAGTTCTAGACTCTCATTTTTTGTATCATTCTTACATATATTTCAATTGTGTTTGGTTTGGGAATTCAAAGGCATCTTTTCATAATCCACCAAATACTTGTCAACGATGTGGCCATTTTGGTCACCTAGAAAAGTTTAGTGGGTGGAGTTACCCAAATAAAAAGTCTTAGATGGAGTATTTTAGCTCATAAATATAGAGAAAAATATTATTCAAGACATAATATCATTAGTCATAATCCCAAGACTGAAACTATTCTTGTAGTATGTAATTTCCAGGGGTGTGGGGAGCCATAGCCTAATTTTTTTTCCAGTGTTGGAATGAAGATGGACAAAGGTTCTTTATTATATATTTCACTGATGCTATAAGTTCCTTATCTAGGGAAAAAATCTTGATGTTTTCTTGTAATATGAGTGGTTATACTTCTCTGAATATGAGTCTTTTAGTCAATTGTTCTCTCTTGGGTTCACATAACCAATCCATAGATTAGTTCTGGTACTAAATTGTGATAATTTTGGAGATGATTGAGTCCTAGGGAGTTGATGGATTGTGGCTTTGTTCACTATTTGATTTTAGTTTCTTCCATGATTTTTCCCATGGTGTGGGAGTTTTTTGGTTTTGTTTGGGAGATTTCAGTTCCGATAGTGGTGTTTTTTAGCTTGGGAGAAGATGTTTTGTCATGTTCATGTTGGGTTTTCCATGTCTTTGCTGCTATGTTGGGAGTTTTAAATATTGATCATGTGGGTCAGGTTCCAATGGTGTGGAGAACCATCCTCCTTTTTCATGCTCTAATTTATTCTAGTTTTCCTTAGGGTTAGTCAGGTTTGACTTGTTGAGTGAAATTTCACCCTGAGGTTCATCGTTTCATCTCTATTTACTCAGGCTTAGGATTGAGATTTGTTTATCTCCATGATATGTGACTTTAAGGGAGAAAAAAGTGTTTCTTGTGGGTATAATTTTCACATGCCAACCATGAAATTTATTTTATTTTATCATTTTCATAATGTTGGATATTTTTATTGAGGTTTAGGTTGCACTCCTAGTTTGATTTTTTGAATTTTGAATGTTTTATGTGAGTTTTTAGATTATTCATAGTTTTTGTCGATGATTTGATGGTTAATCCTGTGACATGATGAGGTAGAAGGTGTTTCCCATTAATTTTCATCTTTAACGGTTTGAATTTTAGGGCTTGAGCATGGTATGGGTTAAACCATGTGGGGGAAAGGGAAAACCATATGACTTGAAGGTTGGTTTCTTGAATATAAAGGATGGATTGTACATAGTTAAAGGAAATAGTGTGGTAACCTTGAGAGGTTTTTTGTTGTTTTTATAGTGTAATTTAGCATGGTCGGTGCATGGTTTTTCAATCTTTGTGGTGAAACCATGTGAGTTTCTGAGATCAATAGAAATATTAAATTCTTCTTTCCCCCTCTACTATTTTAACACCATTTCGGTATTTGTCTCCCTTTATCAACCTGGAGAACTAGGGGGCTCTAGGAAACCATTCTTCCTTTATGCCCTTCCACTATAAACACTCCGTGAAGGTTCCTAGATAAGTTTCGTTGGGGTTTTGGATTATTTCCATGTCTTTTATCTTCCCTATCTGTGTTCCATGGTTTTCATTTGGTGGGTTGTCTCTTTGATGAAGCCTAAGGGTTATCATTGATGTGTGAGTTTTTTAATTGGATGTTATGGTGTGTATATTAAATGTTGAACTTTTTCCCCTCATTCTATGTTTCATTGTGTACACACATCATTGAGGCAGGTGTTTCAATCCATTTACTTTTCGACACATTCCATTTGATGCTTGATGTTTCTAAATTGTTTATAAATGTGTCTCCTATGATTTTGATGTGTTTTCATTGTTTTGTAGGGTGTTTTCATGTTGGAAAAAATTTGTGGAAGTGGTTTCAAAATTCTTATTTAATTATGTTTATATATATATTCACACAAGTTGTTTGATAAAATTTCAACTGATCTTTTAAGGTGATATTGGGTTATTGGGTGGTGTTTACCATTTCTTATGTTTCTCTAATATGGTTAGGTTGTTAATTGGGTGTTGTATATGGGAATTGGTCACTTTAATAAATTATGTTTATGTGTGTCTTGTTATTTCAATAGTAAATAAAGTGGCGTTTCTTTAAAAATGTTTTGGGGTTAGCAATGGGTATTTTAATATATATTTTGTGTGTGTAAAATAGTTTTCCAAGTTTACATTAATTAGAATGGATTTTTATGTGATTTTAAAGAGGATAAATTTTATGATTTGGCATGTCTTTAAAATTGAATGGGTTTTTCCCTGAATTCAAGGTTAAATGGTTAGTTTACTTCATAAAAATGGGTTTCTTGAGTTACTCATGGTTTCAATCTTGTTTATGAATTTGTTATTCCTTGGTTGTTCAATTATCTCCTTCATTGGTTTTGGAATTTAATGTGTCTATAAATAGTTCTTTATAAAGTGAAATTATCAATTTTTAAAATATTATGGCCCATTTGGTACCTTTTATGTTGTTGTATGTTTTCACCTTGGTTTGGAAACATTCTTTTGTAAATGAATTTGTATTTGAAATTTTAATCACTCGGTTGGTGTATTTGGTTGTTTTAAGAAAGATGGGTTTGATGTGATGTAATGTCAAGGCCCATTTGGTATTTTATAATGGTTTAGAAATGGTTTTGTAATTGTATTTCGATGTGAAATGTTAAAGTTCTGGTTTCAACTTTGTATTGCCCTGGGAAATATGGTTTTGATGTGTTGTTATGTAAAGGCATGGTTGGTGTTTAAAAATGGTTGGAAAAATTATAAGAAGGTTTCTGTGATATGAAGGCCCGGTTGGAATCTTAGCATGTTTTTGAAAAAATAATTGAAATATTGGGTGTTGTTAAATCCCATTTGGTAATTTATAATGTTTTTTAAAGTATTATGAAAACTTAAATGATGTGAAGACGCTGTTGGAACTTTTGTATGGATTGAAAAGTGAGATGGGAACATCTATGGTGGATCCATTGAGGTGAGGGAGGATTTCATTGGTGGTGTTGGTGTTTGGGATAAGAAAATATAGTCGTGGTGCATTTTTGTTGAACCATGCATCTAGGGACCTTCCCATTAACTATGTATTATTATCATGGTATTATCGGGCATCATCTAGGGGGTCATGTGACATTTTCTTGTTAACCCCTATTAGATGGGTTGTACCCCCTAGATTGTTTGAGAGGCTATTGGGACGTGCCATTGGATTTTTTATTTTAGAGCGACCATTTGGTAATTGACTGTTGAATAGAACCATATGCTAGTAGGTGTGTCCAAAATGAGTATGTCTAGGGATTTCTTCTAGATATGTTTATGAAATTCCCCTAATTTACTATATGTATATTATTATTATTTCTGAACCATGTGGATATTGGTATTTCTAGTTTATATCTTCTTGTTTTGTTCCTTTTACTTATTTCATAGCCCTTTTGTTCTTCTGATAAGGATTTATATTTGTTTTTTTGTTTTTAACTAGGGTTTGGAATGTGAATCAGTTTTTAAAAATAAAAACTGTGTGTGTTGTTTTAAAAACAGGAACTCAAGGATAGTTGTGATTGGCTATTTAAAATTATTAAACTTCGTTTTTATGAATGTGTTTCAAACTCCTGTTTGTATACTATTTAAAGAAAGGAAATTCTGGGGATATGTGGTCAATATATTGTTATTTGTTTAAGATCACAGTCTACTTTTTCCACTCATCATCAATAGAACTGAGCTATTTTGTTGGTTCAGGTTTCAAGTTCATGTGTTTTCCTTTGGAGTAGGTTGGACATATGGTTGGTGGTCACCAAGAGGAAAAATTGATATTATATTAAGATGGTTTTGATTTATTTTCTTATTCAATTTTCAATATGTTCAATAGCTATTGTATAAGGATTAATTTTTATATTTATTGATGTTTAGTTGTTAGGTTTTTATGTGTGTTCAGTTTTGGTATTTTTATTGTAGTTTCTTATAGGGGTAAATCATTCCCATTAGATTATTTTGATTCCAGACACTAGTTTTCAACCTGTGGAGATTGGGAACACCCTTCAGGTCATGTCCCGGGCTCGGTGAGGTGTTGGGTTGGATGTAATCCTAACTTGGTTCCAGACAAGTATGGTGATTAAGGAAAATGAGAAATGATGTTTTGTGGAGGCAGTATTCTTGTACACAAAATGTCATATTCTATTTTCTTAGGGACAAAGGGAAGTTTTGTTAGAGCTCAAACCATCATTATAGTAATATTATGGTATATTAATTATACATTTTTAAACATTTTGAGATTGTTAAAATAAATTTTATGAAGAATAACTACACAAAAGGAATAAAGAAAAAAGTAGAAATCGTTAGAAACATATACCACTCTACATTTATTATCGCTTTTAGGAAGGGTTGTAAAGCATTAAGGGTGAGTGAATTGAAAAAACTAGAACCTCATTATAGTGGATAATATTTTTCAAAAAATAATTGTGCAAATTTATGGATGGACTAAGGTGTATGTTTTATGTGGGAAAGTATGGAGAAGATATCCCCTTTATTATGTGAAAAGGAGTCATGATTTTGTAAATACTAAAAACATTCCAATAATACAAAGTAAATATCAAGTCAAATAGATCCCAAATTTAGAAGTAATATATATTATAAGTGAAAATTTGAAGACACACCTTATTCACTCAATTAAATTATTTTTTTATTATCTTTGTCCCACTAAGTTTATTGAGTTTTACCACATTACTTTCATCCATGGTAACTTGATGGTAAAAATGGTAAGTTAATATTGAAGTATATAAATAAAGTGGTTATTATTATATAATATAGACCTATGATTAAAAATTTTAAATCAATTATTTAAATTAAATTTCTAAAATTTATAAAAAATAATTTTAAAAATACTAAATGTATAATGTTATAATTGTTTTTTTGAAAAATATAACTTAAATTAAAAAACATGAAATATGGGTATATAATTTTTTTTTAAAATATAGTGGGACTTTTTTAAAAACATATTTAGTATTAGAATAATAATTATTGAATTTAAAATTCATATATATATATATACAAATAATGTCATAATATTTGCAGTATTAGTATATTGTTTTATTCATATAAAAATAAATATTTCAATGATAATAAAAAATTAATGATACGGTAAATTTGACATTTTAAATCCAAAAAAGGTATATATATATAATTAAGAATATAAAATTTATAAATTTATCTTTTAAATTAAAATAAAATATATAATAAAAAACTTCTTTTATTGAAAAATGATATTCTTAAACATTATATGTTATTAATATTATTTCATATCAATTTTTAATTTAAAATATGTTAATATATTAGATCATATATAGTATTTTAATGTTTTCTAATTTAGTCAATTTGGGTAAAATATTAAATACTTATCAAAATAGTTGTTTGAAAAAGATATTAATTTATACTAAATATGCTATAACTAATACAAATAAATATTTTATTTGAATTGTAAAATTTAATTTCACTTCTCCATTAGTATTAAATTCATTATTTGAATTTTTTTAAATATCATATCATTGTTTAAAAATAATATTATTAATATTTTTATATTATGAATATATATATATATATATATCATATTTTGATATCATATTTTTATTTCATTGAGAGATATATAATTTTAATTTTACTTTTTAATAGTATATGAATTAAGTATACCTATTGGAATGACCATATTTCCAATTACCATATTTGAAAGGACTGCATTTATAATGGATATATTTTATTACTCAATATAGACTTACTAAATCATTATTTAATTCCACTCTCACATCATAAAGAACAATTAATATTATTTATTTAGAATATTTCTTTATCCTTTCATGCCAATCTTCCTCGTTAATATTTTTCTTCTTCTATTGCTGACCTTAAAAGTTAAAGAGAATCTCGGTGATATCCTAGGTGTAAAAATTTTATTGTTTTTTATTTATTCTCCCCTGTTGATTTATACACTTTTAATTGATGTATGTAATCCCTGATTAGTAACAATCCATGGTGTTCATTACATAGTGTTTTGTGATTTTGTTTTAATGTATCACTTGAATGAATAATGTGTCTCTAGTTTTGTTCATATCCTATAGAGAAAATTTTCTAATCATGTTTCAATAATATTTAAATAATAGACAAATGTTATTTAAATTTATATACCCAAATAATAATAATAATATTAATCAAGGCTCCTCAAACCTAGAGCATTATCTTCTCCCCCTCTAAATAAATTGCATCCTTGAAATTTTAATATCCACATAATTATGAAAATAGATAAGGTTATATAAATTATAGAAAAATCACATGATATAATTTATAGATATATTTCAACCATGAAAACTTGGGAAACATATCTCTTTTATCAAAATAGGCTTATCCATAATATTAACCTTTTCTCTAACAATTTTTCAAAGAATCTTTCATTATTTGGTATCAAGACCCGCATTTTTTTTTCAAGAGGGTTTTTGTTATTATCCATTAATTTTATAGAAGATCATAAGTTAATATGAAATGTGTTTTTCTTAATCTATATAATTTTTCTAAGTGGTGGAATTATCCAGTCAATAAAATCATATTTTATTTATCTGAAGGATGGATAATAATATTTCCACGATGAAAGTTCCTATAATATTCAAATTGGAATATAACAAAAATACCAGTAGAATATTTATTCAACAAAAAAATAATAAATTTATGGATTTAATGTTCTTATATAAATAATTATATATACTAGAGTTCCTAGAATAAAGTTCCAACAAGACAACTATAACTCTAGATGGAGGGTAAGTGTACATTAAATATATTAATCCACTTCTGGAGAAGTTCTTGTGTAGGAATTTTATTATCCATTTGGTCTTGGAGGATAGTGATTCTTGGACTCTTGGTTAGTCCTTTAACTTAGCTAATGGCCATGTTTTCCAAAATCAAGATGTTGAATTATTAATGGTATCTTAAGAGGAACTATGATTATTTCAATCATGTTAAACAAATTGTTATTTTACCATAGATAGTTTGATTCTTAATGACCCATTCTTCCTTAATTAAATAATATTTCAGCCCCCTTGAGGTAAATCCATTAGTTATTCATTACAAATTTTGTAAATATAGGAAATTGAACATTATATTATTTATCATCTTCATCACTTGATCTATCATGAGACTCTATACTTCTCTTCAGTGGTGTGTTTGGGGATTTGAACATGTTCACATTTTTAATAATATTTCAGGATATATTGTTTGGAATAATCACAAGGTATATCATTTTATCTCACATTCTTTTCGTATTTCATTCATTAAATCATATAATTTTTACCTCCACCCACGGTTCCATCTAGTTTTTTCCATTGCTAAAATCAAAATTGTTTATATTAGTGAAAAAAATTAATATTATGGGGGAATTGTCATAATAAAAAAAGTAATTTCAACCTTAAAATTCCTTGTTATTTTATATTATAACACTATTATATTATTATTTTAGTTCAATCTAAGTTTATTTAAGTTTGGTTATATTATAATTCAAAACTGAAACCCTCAAATTATATATGAAATCAATACCCCATAGTTTTTTGTAAACTTCATAGGATCTACCAAAGCATATCCTATAAGAGTGTCTAACATGGTGTACACTCTTATGATCACTCATTAAGAATATAGGTTATAAACAAGTTAATTATAAAACATCCTTTTTCTGGGTGATTACCACTAGGTGCATTTTTTCCATAGACACAACCACTTTCTAATATCCAGATAGGGCTGTTTTTCTAGTAAAACTAAATACTCAAGAGTTTAATAATATTTTTGGAAATCACTGTATACTTCGACTCATATCTTGAATTTTTACTAAGGTTATATAACCCTAACACCAATGGTAAATAAATAAATCCTCAAATATAACAAAATGCTTCTTATATTACAACTATAGAGGCTAGTCTATACATGTCATTATCTAACATAATTTCTATAAGGTAAAGATTAAATCTCAAAAATAATTATAGAATCCTGAGAAAGGAAGGTTTAGTGTCTTTAAAGACTAACTATATAAAAAATTCATTTAAAAACATTTTGAACACATCCCTATAAATGAGACACAGTAGACTCCGTAATATAATTCATATATGATATATTCATCTTCATAACATGGAGAAATTGAAACATAAGAAATAGGTTATCTTAGATGTTCAGTAAGGGTAAATATAAACACTAACAATAAAATATCATAAGTGAACATTGGATAATCAAGTGGTTATAATCAAGATACATAATAAAATTCACACCCAACGAAGCATAAATCATAAATTATGGAATTTTACATAGAATAACAAAATAAATGAATTCAAATATTATAGAAACATGTTTCGATAAGCACGTTCCAAGTGATCATAACACAACTATGAGATTAAGAATAACACACTGAAGCCTCTTTCAATTTTGGAACAAACATTAGTATAGGAACATTACTTTTAGGATCCACACCATAAATGACTGATATTATGATAAAATAAAATTTACTTACAAATACTTATCTCATGAGATATAAACTTTAAAACAATGAGTTGTCGGGAGATATAGAACCCCAAATACCATCATTTATACTTATAAATTCAACTATAAATCAATCACTTTTCATATAATAAAGAATCTATAGAAATATAATTTGTTTAATTCTCATCACATAATAAATAAAATATATAATGATAATGTATTTCATATGGATTCACATAAAAAATTCATTAATAATTATAGTAATAATCATACCATAATAAACTCATGGAAAATATTTATGTATCCAACGACGTCAAGTAACTTTCTTTGTAAATACCATTCAATAAAGATAATTAATCATATGGTATTTACATCATATTGATATCTGGTGTGTGTTTCTGTAAATAAATTCCAAAAATCAGTAAATTTATAGAATATAAGTGAACACCCATCAACAAATGAATAAAAAATATGTTATTTATAAAGGCGATAATTGGGTGAAAAGGTAAAATAATACATAGTGGATGATTAAGAAATTAAAAGGTAGTGATGGGTCATTTCTCAATAAGTCATGGAAATTACAAAAGTCATCCAGTGAAATAATTGTAATGTTTACATTATATTAATATCCCTAACTAAGAATAAGGTGTTCTAAAGGATGTGGATTTCGATGAAAACCATTTTAGGATCATTAGGAAAAATTTATTTGGAAATAAAAACATCCATGATCATTTTGAAATAATTTTAGAAAGATATATTTTATAAATAATGGATAATAAGATTTTATTTTATAAAACCATTAAATATTAGAAGGAAATTATCATATAAAATGAAAATTATTTCATAAAGAGGTGTTCACATGGAAACCATTACAAAGAGACTCTTTTTACACGTTTATGAAAATTAACCTTGTGAAAAACATTATAGAGATATTTCAGACTTTTTTTTTGAAGTTAAAGTATAATAAAATGACCTAATTCAATTATTGTTATATAGATAAATTCATTTTCAAAATAACCCATTGATTTAATAAATAGAACATGGAGGTTCCCAAATAAAAATAATATTTGGGATCTGTTTCACTTATAAGAAACACATTGGGTAAAATGTGAATCAATGGGAAATTAGATGTAGAGGGAAAATATAAAACAAAATTAATATAAAATAGAAATTAGGATAGGTTTTATAATGAATAAAAAATCCCCAGATAGATTATATTTATTAAATTTTATTGATTAGAAAATAATTTTGGAAACAGATCTCTTACGGTAGGAGTAACATTTTGATCAAACCCACTTTCAAGTTGGGTATCTTTTGAATAATTTTACATTTAAATTAAGTAAATGGTATGGATATTAAAACCTAATAAATATGGAAAAACATTAATTATTCATTACTTATATCATATTAAATTAAATTTGGGGAAAAATAAAAAAATTTTAACACGAAATTAAATTTAATACAAATAATCTCTTGCCTTTATTCCTACTTAATTGAATATGATATAACCTACTATTATGAAAAAATAATTATATTTGTATAAAATATTATATCCATATTGATACCTTCCAATATTTTTAATTTTCATCTATAATCATTTTATACATGTATATTAGTTATACTTTTCCTATTTTCTAACATCAAGTGTGTATAGTTTTGATAGTTTGTACTAGTCTCATAGGTGTAGTAACGATATTCATTATTCTAAAAAAAATTCATCATTATAAGTTAATTGAAGTTACTATAATGGGTTAATCATAATGATATATGAATTTTAAATTTCTCATAATTATTACTTTAGTCTCTATCATAGAAGATGAAATTGAAAATGAATATTTCTTAATGACTTTAAACTTACGAATGTTGTATTCTTAATTAAAATGTAAAATATTGATGTATCTTTTCAAAAACCCATAAAATATATTTACATATTTTTATCATATTATACAAGTAATTGAATTTTCATAATGTTCCATAACATATATTCCATATCATTGTTCAAGTAGGTGGTCAAACCCACCCAAACATAAACATACAATGCTTAATAGATTATTATGAGGTGATTTATTTGAAATATTATGACACCAAAATCATAATGAAATCATTTAGTTTTTATTATTTTGATTATTATAATTTTAAAGTAACTATAATAGTAATTAATTAATATGAGAATATTACATAATTTTAAATAATGATTTTCCTCTTTAAATGCTTGTTTTAAACGATTGAGCTCACGATAATCGTTTGGTGATAGTATAATTATTATGTTATAAAATTTGAAATACCATAAAATTTTTGATATAATAAAAAATTTATTTATCTTTTAAACCCATTTTTATTACCATCCATGTAAAGCAGTGATGAAAAAAAAATTAAAATTAATGGACTAATAGAGGTCGTAGTCCACATGTATGCATGGTTAACAATTTTGTTTCTCATATAATGAGAGAAATGAATAATATTTTTTATAATTTTTGTGTCTAAAATATGTTATAAATATTATAATTATTTATTAAATTTAACATTATGAGCATCCATGTAATATGGTTGTGGAAAATGAAGCAAGACATTTGGTGGAGGCGGTAGTTTACCAACACACAAATGTCATTTTCGCTTTTTGTTGGGAAAAATGGAAGGGTTGTTAAAGATTGTACCATCATTATAATATAAAAATATATTAATTATACAAATTTTATAATTTTTATATGTTGAAATGAAATTTTATAATGATGAAATTCACATAAGGAAAAAACAAAAAGATGATGAAATAGTTAGAAACCAATACCTCACTACTTGGGTAATCTCATTTCCAAAGGGGATTAAACATTTGATCAATAGTATTTTGAGAATAAAATACAAAAATAAGGTGTATTAGAGTTTTTATGAGATATTTGGAAAGATATTTGTCTAAAAAAATAAGGAATTGGTGTGAGGGGAATTCAGGAGAGGATAACCCCTTTTATATGTGAAAATGAGTGGTGATTTTTTAAATACCCAAAACATTTAAATAATGGAAAAAAATACTCCAGAAAATCAAACCAAAACTGATAAATAATAGATATAATAATTCATATGGTCGATACATACCGCAAAAACCCAATTAAATTATTATTTTATAAATGTTTTTCCCTTTACAACTTTGGTTACACATTTTTACCATTTTTATTTACACCATGGTAACTAGTTTTTACCTAAGGTCACCTAATCATTATGACTAAAAAAATAAAGTTTTTCATATTAGATAATATTGACCCATAAATTATAAATTTTGATCAATTTTTCTTATAAATTTTTTTTGTTATAGAAAATAATTTTACTAAAACAAAATGTATAATGTGATATTTTTTTTAAAAAATATAACTTAAATTATAAAATATATAATATGGGTTAAAAAATTAAAAACATTATTTTTATAATTATAATTTCCTTTGTAAAATGAATATTTATTCTTCTAAAAGGTTTCAATAATTTTTAATCCATTCTTATATAAAAAAATGTCATAAAATTCACAACATCATTATATGACACAATTAACCTAAAAATCATTTTTTCAAAAAAACAAAAAAAAATTGAGAAGATAGTTTTTAAATTATAAATATAATAATTAATTTACATCTATATAATTCCAATTATAAAATTTATAAACTTTTTTTAGAAGAAAATAAAAAATATGAAGAAATAATTCTGCTATTGAAAAATGATGTTTTTAAACATTAAGTGTAATTAATATTATTTTTTATCAATGTATAATATAACTATTTTAATATTTTAGCTCAAATATAATATATTAATGGTGTTCAATTTAATAAATTGGGATAAAATAAATAGTACATAATAAAAATTATTCTTTCAAAAAAAATTACTTTTAAAGTAAATAATCATTAACTATCATATCCATACCCTTGTTTTCATGTTTTTTTCTCTTTTATTCATGGACTATATTTCCCCCTAGGACCCCCTTGAACACCATTGAATTTTGGAGAAAATGGAAAATTTTTGTGTGGCCCAAACAGGTCGTATGGTTTAATAAACCATGTGGATGAACCATGCATAGGTGTACAGGTTATAAAATTCTTATGTTATTCCAAGTTTTCCCTTTCGATATTAAACCAATCTCACCCCTTTATTCCCCCATTCAACCCTTACATTTATGTAAGGCTCTAAATCTCCCTCAACCTATCTTATAACTCATTTTTGAGGGGGTTTTTTCTAGTGGAACTTTATGATTCTTCAAGTAAGTGATCCCTCCATTGTTTTTCCTCAATTTAATTTGGATTTATTCCCTCCTTCTCAAAGTTAAAAATTTCCAGAAACTATGGTTTCACTCCTAGTGTTTAATTTTTTTTAGTTGGTCTAATATTGTGTATTAGGATTCATTTTCATCCCCTTGTTGTGTGGCGATGGTGTTGTTAAAGTTTTTCACAAAGATTTGGTGTTCAGGCATCTAGAATAGGTGATTCCATTTGTAATAATTCATTGATGAGTTAGTTTGATTTATTTAACTTACTAGAATGTTTCTTTCTTATTTTTTGTGGTGTGAAAATTATTTTTTATATAATTGGTTAAGTGTTTGATTTTAAAGTTTCTTTGTTTTTTCTTTAAATTATATGGTTTTCATGTGTAACTCATGTCTTATCATTTGAGGGAAGTTTATAATATATGAAAGTGGTATATTAAATGTTTCTAGGGCTTTCTATTTTAATTTTGTGTGTTATTGGGGTAAATTTGGCCTTGAATGTGGGTTTTGAAATGTATTTTTTGTTAAAAGTCTTATTTTATTTCTTGAAATTGTATTATAAAAATTTTAAATAGTTAATTGAGTTACACAATGTGTGAAAACCCATTGGGTACTATTTGGTGTGTTTATTATTAAGAAATTGTTTTTTAATATACCAATGGTATTTTATACCATGTGGGACTTTTTTAGTAAAAACAGGGAAACCTGATTATCTTGTTGGTCGGACTAGGACAAGTATGCTAGTGATCTGGTAGTGGTATCATCCCAATTTCACTTAGAAATTTTGATGATGAAAACACTAAATAAACTTTGATGATATTTGGGGCCTCTAGTCTATTGGAGTTTCCCCTTGTATTGTATCTTTCATAAGTAGTGTAATGTATATGGTTACATATACACCAAGATACGATGTACCTAGGGCCCTGCAACTAGCTAGAGCCCAGGGTTGTTTCTAGGACTAGTGCTCAATTGGTATATTTTACTACCCGTCGGTATATAGTTTGTTTTTTAAGAAAATTTAGTATCATGTTTTTTTTATTTACAAGTTTACATTCTACCAAATTTTCCTATTGAAATCAGTTTTCATTTAAAGTTTCCCCATTGAGAAATTGTTTTAGTATATATTGTTTATAAAATCTTCAGTTTTTTTGAATAAAAATGTTTATCACATAGAATATTTTTTGTGTGGTATCATATTAGTCATAGGATCACACCCTATATACACCCTTGGGCATAAGTAGACTTGGTAATGTTTGAAACAGGTAAGTTTAAGGTCCTTGGAGATAGTGGTTCAGGTTGATAGGTTTTTTTTAGGTGTGGTGTTACAGAGAAGGTTTGGGGGTGATGTCTCCTTGTCTTGTCGTGGTTCTTGATTTGGACTTGCCACTTATTTTTAGTTGTGGTCCTATTGGGTTGTTTTACTATGTGATTCAATTCTGAATTTTATTAAAGAATTGTTTGGTGTGAGTTTTCAGATTTATTTTATTTATTATTGTTGGTTGTTTAATGTTTCCAAACTCAGTTAAATCATTCCCAAACACCCATTTATGATACCCAGGCACTTGTGACATCCCTTGGGGATATGGAATGACCTTTGTAACTTTCCAAATACCAGGTCGGGTGCTGGATTTGATGGATACCAGAGTTGGTTCGTGAAACAATGCTATCAGAGGAGGTTAAGCTCTTTGGGTTATATTATTTGGGATTAGTCTGGTTAGACAAGAGGAAGGACTATTGGGTACCAGAGTTCTAGTTGTGAGTAAGGTGTTTGGCCTGTACCTGTCATGATAGACCTCAATTCACCATGGGGTGTTGGGAGTTTTATTTAAATTCACATCCAGGTAGGACTTGCGGGCTGCATACTACACGTGGAAATTGGGTGAGATGAAGTATAAGTGTATTTCATTATTGTGATGAGTTTGACTTATTTATATTTGCAATTAGGGATGAAATTTTTCAGACCTATTGTACTAATGTTTTCTCTTGTGACAGTTTCTTTTTTGTTTCAACATACCTCACCGGAAAGCTCTCACGCACCCATGGGAGGAAGATAGAGAGAGTTATCCCTCACTGGTTGATCAAAGGCTGGTGGGAGCTGTGCTCTAGGCTGTCCAATATCTAGTATAGGTAGAAAATCATGCTCCTTCTCTAACAAGAGAATATGATTATGGTCCAATTAATGAAATAGCCTAGGATATTCTAAAGAACAAGACTTCTACCTACTGAGGTAGTAGGGAACTCTAGGAAGCCGAGGAGTGGATTGAGAAGATTGAGTGAAAGTTCAAGTTCCTTGAATCACCTGAGGAGTTTTGGGTGAACTTTTCCTATTTTTTTGTTAGAGGGTCCAAGATGTAGGTGGTGGCAATCAGTGCTTCATGATTGAAAGCATGAGCAGATGATCTAGAAGGACCTCAAAGATATCTTCAATGACCAGTACTATCCAGAAGTCCTGACTTATGCAATAGCCAGGGAATTTATGGATCTCATTCTAGGGAACCAGTCAGTGATGGAAAATTACAACTTCATTATTGAGAGAGTATGATATTCCCCCAATATAGTCTCTAATGAATAGATGAAGGCTCAGATATTTGAAAAGGGATTGTAGTGAGAGATCTATTCCCAGGTATTCCTATTCAAGATTAAGACCTATGCTAAGGTGTTTGATCGGGCATGTATAGTGGAGATTGATCATGAGGAAAATTATGGGTTCTCTAGGATGGTATCAGTGATGGGTAGTGGAAGTTCATCTGAGAAGAAAAAGAAGCGAGAGGAGCAGGGGAAGAAGGGAGGTGGTGGTTCAATACATTCTACAATGCAGTTTTCATCTATGGATTCTGATACAAGGTCTCTTGTGTGCCACTAGTGTGGGATCCCATGTAACAACCAACTTGCATGTGCATCTCATCAATGGCATTTTTATCAGCATGGATCTATGGGGTACTTTCATCCATTTTCCAAGGTGATGCATCCCCTTTAGAGTAGGGAAGGATATGTGGCTTCTAGGGGACCGTCTATTTAGTTAGAGCCATCTAGGACAGCTGGATCTCGATTTGGTGGTCATGGTGGTAAGGCCAGATTGACTTCTAGTACGAGCCAGTTCATGGAATTTCAACATGTGAGCATCTATTATCAGGTAGAGACTAGGAATCTTTATGTTGTGGATTAGGCACAAGCAGGATCAGATGTATGGCCTTCGATAGTTCTAGGTCGATAGTTCTGGGTACCATCTTGATTGAATCTTCTTTATATTATGTTCTCTTTGACACTAATACTAATGTATTTTTTCTCTTCCCATATTGTGAACCTACTAAATTTTCAAACTGATTTTTTGTCTTTTACAACATAGTTAGTGTTGTTGTTGGGTAAGAATAAGGAGTAAGGTCTCAGGTTCCCATTGTGTGTACTTTCTGTGTCATAGGTTGATTTGAAGTGGGACGTCTTGGTCATGGATATGAAACTTTTAGATATAATCCTATACACAGATTATATATTTTACTTTCAAGCACATATCGATTGTTATAGGCTTTAGGTGAGTTTTATGGCACTGGATGGGAGTCCTCATGTTTTTATTGGGGATTGGGATCCTCAGTCGGGTATTGTGGAACCTCCACTCTAAATGTTGGGAAATCATGTCTTCCATTTATCTTTGCTTTCTCTAGAGAATGTTGGTCATGCTCTTGAGGGTGGATTACCTCTTGTAGTGGATGAGTTCGTGGAGGTATTTCTATATTATTTTCCAGGCTTTCCCCCAGAGTGGTAGATGGATTTCCTGACTGATTTAGCACTAGGAACACAACTAATTTCTCTTCCATCATATAGTATGTCTCCCACTGAGTAGAGGTAATTAATGATACAATTGTATGATTTAGAATCCAAAGGATCCATTCACCCAAGTGTGTCCCCTTTGTCTGATCCTGTGATTTTTGTGAAGAAGTCTGATGGATCCCTCTAGTTGTGTATTGATTACTAGAATGTGAATTAAAAATAAAATACCCTTTTAACTGAATAGATGTCCCATTTTATTTGTTGAATGGGGAAATTTGGTTTTCCAAGATAGACTTGTGTTCGGGTTACCACCAAGTTAGGGTGAGAGAGGCGAATATCATGAAGAAAATCATTCAAAGTAGGTACACCCACATTGAGTAATTTTCATGCCTTTTAGATTGATCAATGATTCAATGGTCTTTATGGAACTCATAAATAGAGTTTTCCACTAGTATATCGGTTCCTTCATCATGGTATTCATGGATGAAATCTTAGTTTACTCTG
This sequence comes from Viscum album, assembly GCA_963277665.1. Taxonomy (NCBI): domain Eukaryota; kingdom Viridiplantae; phylum Streptophyta; class Magnoliopsida; order Santalales; family Viscaceae; genus Viscum; species Viscum album. The sequence goes on from OY728129.1 coordinate 290,265,609, forward strand.
GAACTAAAGAAGAGATTGATCATCATTTACAGATCGTGTTGGGAACTATGTTGGATCATTTCCTATGAGAAAAGTTGTCCATGTTCGCTTTAGGGATTGGGGAGGTAAAGTTTCTAGGTCATGTTATCTCAGAACATGGGGTTTTTGAGGACCCTGAGAAGAACATGTAAATTATTTCCAGGGAGAAACTAAAGATTGTGTTTGAGATAAAGATTTTTCTTGTCCTTGTAGGTTACTATAGATGGTTTGTTTGGGATTTATCTCATCTTGCTTCGCGCATGACCACACTCACCCGGAAAGGGGTAAAGTTTGAATTGGGACCAAAATGACAGACATATTTCATGTAGTTGAAGAGGAGGTTGACTACTTCCCCTGTGTTTATTTTCTCGGAATCTGTAAAGGAATACATGGTGTATTATGATTCTTCAGATATGGGTCTAGGTTGTGTGCTTATGTAGGGTGATCACATGGAGAAATATGGCCCTGGAAAACTCCGACCACATGAAAATAATTACCTAACCCTCAACATGGATTTAGCGATGATGATGCAATATTTAAAGACTTGGCATCACTAACTCTTTAGGGATAAGTTTTTAGTATAATCTGATTAAAAGATCTCATCTTTCATCTTCTCACAGAAGGATCTCAATTAGAAGTAGTATCACTGGATTGAATATCTGTAGGGGTTTGAATTTGGTATAATCTATACCCCTAGAAAGGGTAATGTGGTAGCTTATGCATTAAGAAAGAAAATTTCAATTACATGCTTTGAGGAAGTCCAGTAATGAGTGCATTCTGATGTGGATTTTTTCCCAGATGCATGTAGAGACAAAGGATCACAGTGGAGGTACTTTTTTTGGAATTTTTATAGTTGTCTCCCTCTCTTTTAGAGTTTATTAAGTGGGATAGTCTTAGTGATGAGCTGTGTCAACAGTCAATGTAGTTCCTTCATGGTGGGGAGACATATTTTGATTGGTCTTTGTCTCCTGATGGCATCTTGTGATTCAAGGGTCGTTCGGTGGTGTCGTTGTCTCTAAGGAAGGTGGTGATGCGGGATAGCTATCAATCATAATAATTAGTCCATCTTAGGGCCACAAAAATGTATTATGATGTTTGTCGATAGTTCTTTTGGACAGGTATGATGTGGGATATAGCTGATTTTGTATTGAAGTGTTATACATGTCAGTAGGTGAAAGAAGAGCATCAAAGGCCCTTTGGTTTTCTTCAGCCATTACACATTCTTACCTGGAAGTGGGATTAGGTCACCATGGATTTCATTGTTGGATTAACTCATACACATCAGGGTAAAAATTCTATTTGTGTAGTGATTTATCATTTGACCAAATCAGACCACTTCATTATGATCAAAGATACAACTAAAGAGGATGAGTTGGGCCATTTGTATGTTTTGGAGGTGGTAAGAATTCATGGTGTTCCATCCACAGTTGTCTCAAATTGAGACACATGTTTTACCTTTCAGTTTTGGGAATGCATTCATAAGGGTTTGGGGTTAGAGCTTAAGATGATAATGACATACCATCTTCCAAGGGATGGCCAGACGGAGTGGGAAAACTAGATTCCAGATGACAAGCTTCATGCTTGTGTCTTGGAATTTAGAGGATAATTGGATAGCCATTTGGGATTGTTCAAGTTTACCTATATTAATAGTTAAAAATACTTGATTTAGATGTCTCCTTTTGAAGTTCTCTATGGTCATTTATATCGGTCACCCTTGTGTTGGGATGAGGAGGGTGAGACATCACTATTGGGGTCAATCCCTCTGCAAGAGACATCTTAGAAGGTCAAGGTAATCATGTAGCGATTATTGAATGCTTAGAGTCACCAAAAATCTTATACTGACTGGAGGTTTTAGGATCCTGAGTTCTCTGTGGATGATTGGGTATTCTTGAAGGTGTCCCCTTGTTTGGGTCATCGTCGTTTGAAAAAAAATGGAAAGTTGACACCAAGGTAAGTCAGGCCTTTTGAGATCACTGAGCACATTGTAAAGTAAAAATATAAGCTAGATTTATATTATCAATTGACATATATTAATGATGTATTCCATATGTCCCATTTAAAGAAGTACAACCCACATCCGTCCCACATGTTGAATTTGGATGAGTTGGAGATAGAGATCCATTTATTAGTGTCTGAGTTACTAGTGTTAATAGTAGTTTCCCAAGAGAAGGTACTTAAGGGGAAGTCTATACCATTAGTCTATGTCCTTTATAATCAAGGAAATTATGTGCATGAGACTTGGTAATGGAATTCATGGGTGGAGAATGAGTACCCATTCATGTTTTCTGATCAAGCTTCGATTTTACTTTTCAGGGAGGAATTCTTTTAATGTCAGGGATAATTGTCACATTCATACGCTTATTTTCATTTTTTTTCATCTTCTATTATGGGCCTATATTTCCCCCCTAGGTACCCCCTTTAATTTTTAAGAAAATGGACAATTTTTTTGTGGCCTTACCAGGCCGCACAGTTTGGCCTAACGATTTACTAAAATGTGTGGACAAACCATGCATAGGTTCCCAGGTCAAAAAAAAATTATGTTACTCTGTGTTTTCCCTTCTGAGATTAAACCTATATCTCCCCTTTATTTCCCCATTATCCCCTAACTACAATGGAAGGATCCCAATCTCCCTTAACCTATCTTAGAAATCATTTTAAGGTGGTTTTGGTGGTAGAACTTCCTGATTTTTCAATTAAGTGATTCCTCCTTTATTTTTCATTAAATTACATCAGATTTATTCCATCCATCATGAAGTCCCAAATTTCAAGTAACTGGTGTTTCATACCTAGGGTTTTATTTCATTGTCCAATATTGTGAATTAGTTTTCATTTTCACCCCCTTGTGGTGTAGCGGTGGGGCGGTTGAAGTTTCACACAATGATTTCAAGTTTTTGATATCTAAGGAAGGTGATTCCCTATGTAATAATTCAATCATGAGTTATTTTGATTTATATACCTTCCTATCATGTTTATTACTAATTTTGTGGGGTGAAAAAATTATTTTTGATAGAATTGGGAAAGTATTTGTTATTAAAGTTGCAATTTTATTTGAAATTGTGTGTTTTCATGTGTAACTTATTTGGTATCATTTGAGTGAATTTTATAATATATGAAATTGGTTTATTAAATGTTTTTAGGGATTAAAATTATATTTTTATATGGTATTGGGGTGAATTTGGCATTGAAACTAGGTTTTGAAATGGATTTTGTGTGAAAAGACTTGTTTTATTTCTTGAAATTGTTTTTTGAAAATTGTAAACGGTTTATTCTGTTACAAAAAGGTTGAAAAACCTGTTGATTTATTTTTGGTGTGTGTATAATTCAAAAAAACTATTTAATGTTAAAATGGTATTTTATAACATGTGGGGCTTGTTTGAGCACAAAGAGGGAAACCCGGGTATCTAGGTGGGTGGACTAGGACTTGTATGCTATTGATATGATAGTGGTATCGTCCCTTTTTCACTTATCAGGATTGATGATGAAAACACTAACTAAACTTTTAAGATATTGGGGACTACTATGACATTAGTGTTTCTCCTCCTAGTGGATCATGCATGAAAAGAATATTGGCAATGGTTACTTATACTCTGCGATACAATGTATCTGGGGCCCATAGCTTGCTTGTGTGTAGGGGTGTTCCCATGATTAGTGCTCATTGTCTATATTGTACTTACCATCAGCATACAATGTGTTTTTCTTGAAAATTCAGTATCATTCTTGTTTTATTTAAAAGTGTAAATTATTCAAAACTTCCCTCTTGAAATCAGTTTTCATTTAAAGTTTCACTTTTTATAAATTGTTATAAAATTTCTTGTATATAAATACATGCTAGATTTATTCATAAATTTTTTATTAGTTGGAATATTTTTGGGTAGAATTCGATTGGGATGAGCCTCACACCCTACATACACCCTTGGGTGTAAGTATAGTTGATAATGTCTGACATAGGTATGGGAAAGGTCCAAAGAGATGGTGGTTCGGGTTGTTATATTCTTTTGCGGGTGCGATTTTTTGGATAAGGTTTGGGGTGATGTAACTTTATCGTGTGGTTGTTCTTGAGTTAGACTTTCTGCTCCTTTTGACTTTTATCTCTCTTGGTGTTTTGTTTAAAACAATATATTTCAATTCTTAATTTGATTAAAGGCTTGTTTGGTGTGAATTTTCATAATCAGTTTATTTATAATTATTGGTTTTTTAATGTTACCAAACTCAGTTATATAATTCCAAATCACTCATTTATGATACCCGAAAACTTTTTATAGCACATGGGGATTGGGAAGGCCCTTCAGGACTTGCCACGGATCGGGTCGGGTGCCAGTTTGGATGGCGACCAGATCTGGTTCATGACATTAACAAACACCATTAAAATTAATTATTTTCATTCTAAAATTAATTTTACTACTCCATTGATATTAAAATATTCATTTGGATTTATTATATACATAATATCATATTTTAGTATTAATATTATGAATATCTATACGTAAAATATAAATAAATATAAAAATATATATATTATTATCAAATTTTACATTCATTGAGAGTTATATTATTTTAAATTTTCTGCTTATCAATTCCTGACGTCAATATACCTATTGAGTATATGACCGAATACTATATTTTCAATGATTATAATTTCAAAAAAATATTTCCAATGACCATATTTGAAACGAAAATATTTTCAATGATCGTATTTATAATGGTTAAATTTCATTCTTATATATCGAATAAATTAATAATTTATTCATTCCATTCTCACTTCATAAGGAACACCATTTATTCTATATTTTTTATAATGATTTATCCTTTAATGTTTATATTCCTAATTATAGTATTTTTTGGATATTAGTGATAATCAATCATTAGGTTGAACAAAGATATTTCATAGTCATGAAGATTATATTCTTATTTATCTATTGTCCCCTATTGATTTATGCAATTTTAATGGATGCATTTCAACCTTAGTAAGTAATAATACATGGTTTTTAGTACTTAGTTTTATGTTCTTTTGTCATAATATCCCACTCATGAACGAATAAATCATCTTTAGTGTAGTCCATATCCTATATGGCACATTTTCTAATCATGTTTCAATCCTTTTGAAAGAACATTGAAACTTTCTTTTAAAATTATATAGATAAATAATAATAATAATAATAATTATTATTATTATTATTATACTAATGGATCATAAAACCTTGGGTGATAAAATTATTTCATTTTTAGAAATAGTAGCCTAAGGAATGAAATATTTTGTAACAAAAAACACAATTTTTTAAATTTTATATACAAATTATTTTCATGTGAGGTGTACAAAATAATCCTTATATGTTTCTCTTGATCCTAAAGAAAAATAGAATATACTAGAATGTCAAAATTTAATACTATAAAAAAATTATTCTATAACTCATGAAAAACTATATTAATAAGATCCTTAAATAAAACTTGTTCATTTTTTAACCCCAAAGGCATAACCAAAAACTCAAAATGTCAATAAATAATATGAAATGTTTTCTTATTAATGTCTTATTCCATCACATTGAATTTATGGTATCCAGATTTGAGGTCAATCTAAGAAAAAACACTAAGAACCCTATAGAACAAAAAATAACTCATCAATACGAGGAAAACAATAATTTTTCTTAATATTAATGTTATTGAGTAGTCTATAATAAATACCAACCCTCATGGACACATAATTATTTCTTTTAAAAAAATAAAATCACCCCAAGGTGAAGTGATAGACAAGATGAAATAATTATAAAGTAACTATTATAAATTAATTTTTAATTCCATTAGCTCTACTATAGCCAGTGAATGAGGTGGTATTTACAATTTCTTAGCATTCGGAAGTAATTTAATGGTAATATTAACCACAAAATTAGGATCAAAAACCAAAATGGTTTTCAGGAAATACATCCTAAAATTCATTAACTATAGGCTCATCACTAAGCTAAATAATTCTCATAATTTCAATGAAATGTGATATATAACAATCACTTTTATCTTTAATAATTTTATTAACTCCATGATATATTATCTTAGGTATAAAGTCATTCTTATATACAAATGGAAACATGCTCTTAGAATTAAAAATGAATTCATTAACTCTGTAATCTATTTTAACATGACAAAAAACTAATCCATACCTAGAATAAAATAAAACTACACTAAGAATATGTATATTTAAGGGAAATTTAATTTCCAATGAAAAATTATTATAATAAATTGATTATTTCAAGAGGAAGTTAATAATCATAAAGGAATGTGAGATTATATAATAACACCTTCAACTTGGTAATTTTCAAGTCAAATCCCCTTGGATGAAATGATTAAAATTGAAAATTAAAATACCATTATGTATGGATGAATCATTATATTCCACGAAAGGTGTTAATTATGTACCCTTTATAAAATTAATAGGTTGCATAACATTACAATATACCTCAATAAAGGGAAATTGAAATGTTGCCTATTACCTCACGCTTCCTTTTTGTTGAACATGATTTAAACTCAGGTATAATTGCTTTAAACAATTTATTAACTTATTAAAAACCATATTAATATTTATAATATCATATATGATAATTTTATAACATATTATCACCTAATCATTAATATATATTTTTCATTTTCATTATTTCATGTGTTAATTGCCTTTTTTCTCATTCCTACATACTATGAACGTTCCGATTCTTGTGCATATTATATTATTCTATCAAAATAATAACCATGAAATAATTATCATATTTTAAAAAAATATATAATTTGAAAACCAATAATTAAATATTTTTTATGAAAAATGAACTCTGATACAATCATGGAGCTGGTAGGTCATACGCATGCATGATGTTTTCATTTTTCAATAATCATTATGAAAATATGGTAAATAATATTTTATCATTAAAAAGTGATCCTAAAATAATAAACACCATATTATTTCTTTAAACATACCTATATATATCATACATGTGGTGTGGTGATGAATGAGAGTCAAATCGCTTCATGAAGTTGGAAGCCCACACATACACAAAGGATGTTTCCATATTTAAGTAAGTGAAAATGTAAAATATAAAATAATGTATTATAATTTCATAATGAAAATATGCAATGAATATAATTTTTAATTAATTTTTATCACATATATTCCTTACCTTAATCCTTCTCACCTTCCATATAAATACTTTGTGAAATATGAATCACATCGCTTCGCAAGGTGGTCGTCCACCATACACTCGAGGGATAGTAACGTATCCCCTAGGGAATAGAATGTAAAAATATATAAATGATATAATGAATAATGTGGTATAATTAATTTATAAATATCATATATATATATATATATTAAATACATCATTATACTCAATCGTGATAAGTGGTAATGGAAAAATGAGTTACATCAGTTCGTGAGGCGGTAATCTTCCATACAAAAAAATCATTCTTTATTAACCCGTTTTTTTGGAAGTGGTGATGGTTCAAGGTCATGAAATAAATATAGAACATATAAATATATTTAATATTCTTATTATATTATATAATTAGGGTTTAATAATTATTTAAAAAGGAAAATCAAGAAAAAAAATAAAAATTCACATCAAAGAAAATTAACTCTTCTTGAAGTAAGCTCCTTAGGTTTGCACCAACATCATTACAAAGTTGGATTTATGCCCAAATTAATGATTATAGGATAAGGGGAGGTAATTTTGGATGTGATTTGGATACTATTTATCTGAAAAAAAGTGTGTGAATTTGTGAATAATATAAGAAATGGGTGGAATTTTTTAAGTGACATGAGTGCAACACTTGTAATTTTCAGAATGAAAAAGGTGTACCCATGTCTTTTACATTCCAAAAAGGTTCCTAAATATATTATTATCTATAATTATACATTTAATGGTCTAAATAGGGATATAAATAGATTTTAATCATGTTATAGGGTTTTTATCCACTATCTTTTTTATTCTAACCCCCGGTAAATCATTTTTTACCTTAACCCCAATAATTAATTTTACAGTTTTTGCTATTATTTTTGGTAAAAAATTAATGTGAAATTATAAGATAATAAAATTTATGATGATTAAAAATATTGAATCAATTTTTTGAATTAATGTTAGAATAAGTGCAAAATTTCAAATTAAAATTAATCCAACAGACGCAACGAAAATGTTTAGTTTTCAAAGAGAAAATTTTAAAATGTTTACAAAGTTTTTATATAAAAATTCAATATGAAAACAATTAAAATGACCTAAATTTTATTAATTGATATATAATCTAACTAATTTTACATTAAAACCAATTTAAAATATAATTTATCTTTATAAATAATTTTAACGAAATGGTTGTTTTCAATTAAAATTTAGTATTTTTTACTATTCATCAAAAAATAAAAATGTTTTGAAAAATACCAAAAACACTATCATATAATTTATATATGGTTATTTAAAAAATTAAGTTTATTTTATCAAATTAATATAAAAAAAATAGTTAAACATAAATTTTAAATCGTATTTTCAAAGTGTGACTCAACCATATTTTAAAAAGAATACAGTTTTTCAAGAAATGTTTTTTTTCTTAAAAATAATTAATATTTTTATTTTTAATCAATAGATAAAAAATGTATGTATTTAAAAAATATATTTTTCATAATTTAACTAGTTCTATTCAGTCCATAAAATTTAATGGCTATTTTAAAATGATCATTTTTAAATAATATTTTTATATTGTATCTTATTTTGTTTAAACCTAGTTTTGAGTGCCTAAAATGTTATCAAAAAAATTAAATTTATTCTAAAAGAAATATATTTTAATGGATTATGGTGTAAAATTATAGAAAGTATAGATACATGTTTTATTAACAATTTAAACTTTATCTTTGTAATAAATGGTTTGATATTTGAAAATTCATTTATTGAAAAACTGATATCATAAAAGGGTTAAAAAATATTAACTTAATAACAAAAAAAAAGAAAGTAAAAAAGGCCATATGGGATAATAACATAACTGAGTATAAAGTTGGAAAACATTTTTGGAAAGTGAAGGTATGTACATGAATTAATAGTGTAAAAATATATATGGAATTATAGATGTTATTGATAAAAATAAATTGAATGTTAAATAGAAATTTAAGGACCTCAAACTCATAAATATTTGATGATTTGAAAGACTGTCTAATTCATTTGATATAAAGGTAATAGGATACATTTTTTGTTACAATAACCCTTTCATAATGTTGATGAATTATTTTATTGTATATGAATATTAGTGAAAATACATACTTGACATGTTTCTATTTCATAACAACCATTTAATCCTTTGGTTGTGCTTTGATCAATTTCAAATTCATCATTTACTCCACAAAATGAATTTACAAAAATGATTTTTTTACGTATGAAGAACTAAATCTTACATTTCATACATCATAAGGTCCATAATATAGTGAAAAGTCTTTCCATCTTTCTATATATATTTTCTGAAACCCTTATGGTTTTTATTGGTTATCCAATATGCATAAATCTACATATGGTGAAGTAATACAATAATCATTAAAACCTCATCTAAAGTTCAACTTAAACAACTTAATAAATGGTTCCACTTATGAACCTTCCAAAATATAAATATATAAAATTTTAAAAATAAGGTCACTAAATTTAAAAAATTAACTTATCATTAATCCCCCAAAAAACATAAATTAGATCTTAATCATAATATACCAAACATGTGAATACATTCATTTTGTATTTTTTTGAAACATGGTAATAAAATAAATTACCATAAAACCTTGTTAAAAACTTGAATGATTCCTTAAATAAAATCTCTGGTTTTTGAATATATTATATAGATCCAAAGATGTAGTAAACATAATCAAATAATACATAAACTACCTAATCACTTACCATTTTCATTTCCACCAATATTATCCACAAACATATCATTGTCATTATTATCTCAACATACAAAACATATTATTGGTTATCTTCCATTACTAATTATTTTTCTAAAAAGATTGACTTTCCATTGAATCGCGATTCTTGGTACCATTAAAAATTTACTTTCAAATACATATATAAATACCATTGCAAAAAAAAATCCTTATACATTTCCTGCTTCTTAAAACTAGAATATAATCAATAAAATAATTTTCCACAAATTTATTAGATCCAAATACACAAAAATAGTTATCATTTTATTTCAGATTTATCAATACCATATTCTTGACCATGATCCCTTAGCTTCTTCTAAGGTATATTCCCTTGATACTTGAGAAATTGGTTTGAATTAATCGCAATCATCATATAGTTAAAGTAATGTAATTTTAGGGCTTCTCCATTACCATTTCATTCATTATCCTAAAGACTTTCCTCTCTACACTATTAGTATACTCACATTCCTTTAATGTAAGAACCTGGGTGTTTCTTTCCATGATTATAACATGTGGTAAAATCTTTCATTCCCTTTTTCCCTTTATTGGATTTTTTTATGCTTTAATTTTCTTATCTTTGTTACCTTTATATAAATAAGACATGGAGAATAATTTATCAATATTTATATAACATGATATTATGTACTCATATGATGATAAATTTTTTGAGACTAGTACCCTTTGAATACTTGGCTTAATCCGTTCAAATAAATGGTCAATCTTGAAATCTATATTTCATATGTAATTTGTATAATACCTAGATAACCTTGTAAAGGTATCCTCATATCCCATAACACGTTATTCTTCCTTTTTCTTTAATATAAGGAACTTTATATTCTATTTAGTTCATTTTTCATGAGGTAAATATTTATCAAAAAATGACTCCTTAAAAACATTACATTACATGAGTTCTATTTCATCTTAATCCCATGTATTCTATATGAATGGACCCCATTGATCATCATCACCTTTGAGAAAATACACAAAAAAGTGTAACTATAACACCCCATTACAATCTTATAGAAATTTACCATCAGTTTAATTTTTTATTCTATAATTGGTTGAATCATCAGAATCTCAAAGATAGAGATAATTTTATAGGGAAAATGACCTAAAGATTAGGTATGTATGTTTATTTTAAATAAGGAAGTTAGGGTGTAAGAGTTTAATGACTTAATGGTGTTCTATCCAATTTTTGAGAATTCCCAAGGTGGTTTGGATTTTCTGGTAATAATATAATGCTTTTACAATATGTTGGGTGATTACAAGGAATGTAAATGGTTTAGACGCATTTTATTTAATCACTAGGAACATTCCTTTAGCAGAGTACACATACTTAAAGAGTACATGCCATGTAAATATTTCCGATTTTTTTATGTTAATAGGGTAATGCGTTTTTCATCATATATGGACATCTTGGATTACATGATGTGTAAAGGAATTACACAGCACCGATGTCTCATGAAGTTGGATTTTATGGTGTTAATCGGCTAATTTATTATATTATTATATTGTATACCTCCTTTTTATCAACCTAGAATCATTATATATACATTTTGGGAACCTATGTTCATTTTGTATCAATTCATTTGGTGATTGATCATCAAGGATGATGTGTTGAATCTCTTCAGGTGAGTAAACCTTTCTGATTCTTCGTTGAATTTGATCATGGTAGCACCATTTCATTTCATTATAAGATCCATCAACTCAGGGTGATGATTCTTCTTAATTTTTATTGATATTTTGTGTGATATTATTCTTAAGGATGATCTTTTTTTGGTTACGGTGCGGCGGGTGTGAGTTATTGAGGTATGTGTTGTTTCCCCTTAACCTCCAACCCTTTTGTTAAATTGAATCAATTATGAGATGTGTGTATTATTTTTAAGGAATATATTGTTGTTATTGTGTTCTTTATTGTTACTAGATCTATTTTCTAGCATGTACGTATCAAATTTTTAGGTAGGTGGTTCTGTCTCTAGCCTATGTTGGTGAAATACATTGCTATAGTTTTGATAAAAAAATTATTAATGAAATAGAATGATTTACCTTTATGAATTTTGTATGTGGAAATGGTTTTTTTATAAAATATGGTGTTACCCTAGTTTTAAGTAAAATAAAATGGTTTTTAAGGGATTGTGAAATGGTTTTCCAATCATCGTTTTGATGAAAATGGATAGATGAATTGGTTTGGAAAATATGTCATATGAGAAGGCTTGGCTAATTAGGTGGGTGGTATATTAATAGTTCTCATCCCCTGTTGGGGGGTTCCTTCAGGGGGTGTTCCTTTGCTTCCTAGGCACATTATTCTAGATAATTTTTAGAACTATGGGGGTTCATTTTTTGGTGTGTTCCTATGCTCTCTAGATTCATTACATATATCTAGAGCCTTAACATGCACATAGTTTTCTATGTTTGATACATGTTTCATAATTATCCTAACAAAGTGTGATACTTGGTGTGATGTTACTCTTCTCTCTAGACATTCTTCTCACGATAAATTTCTTGATGAGGGATATAAATGAGAATAGGGGACTCAAACACATAATACAATACACCGGGTAATATTTTAGAGTATAAATGACTATTCGACTAAAATATTGGATTTTATTAATTAAAAAATGAAAGAAGTGAGACAACAAGTTCATGGAGGTCTAAAACAGTGGAAACTGAGGGAATCAACCCAAACAAGTTTCACTCACTCATGAGTAATGGATACCATACTATAAAGAATCATTTGAGGGATTTTGTATGAGCCCCTAGAAGCCAAGAATTCGCCACATTATAAAATAATTTAATGTAAAAATATTATCTATTAGACTCCCACTATATTAGAAACTCATAATACCCTTAACCGTTGGACTTATATTGTCTTATCGCATGGAAAATATAGTCTAAATGATCCATATTTTTTCCTCTCATAACATAAATGAGAGCATTTTAAATTACATGAATGTATTTAGAAAGGTGGTATTTCCAAATACATCAACCAGAAAATCTTTGATATATTGGGTGGAAAACCCCATCCTGAAATCATGAACCTGGATTTTATTAATAAAAACCGAAAAAAATAAATTATTGAGAAGGATACCCATTTAGTTTATAATTTGGTTAATTCAACACAAAACTCTGAATAGAACTCCCAGATAAATAAAATTGTTCTATCAAGTTCTATACCAACACTTAAATGGAAGGAATTTTTGACTTAATATTTCCTTGGGGGATTTAATATTATGTATAAATTCAATTTATATTTTTTTTATATTTTTTTAATATTTTTTTACATAATTAACTATCAATGACTTAATAAAATAATTTTTTCATATTCTATTTATATTATAAAATATTGAGTTGTTCATATTTTATTTTATTTACAGGATAATTTTTAACAATAAATTAACAAAATCAATTTAATTATGAATTATAAAGAAATAAATAAATAGGTAACATGATCATGAGCTTTATGAATGGCCATATTATTGAGAAGATGACAAAATAACACATGAACCTAGTAGAATAACTCACGGTATCCGTCTTAGCTCAAGTCACAACAATACACATGTTCACCTAAATATCTCCTTATTTTTTTTACCTTGTCTCTAACTTGGACCATCTCCACTCCCCTAGGAGATCCTCTCTTTACATGTGTTTAATCACATAAAAGGGAGTGGAACTATTGGTATGGGGTTATATAAAATAATATATTGGTATGAAGTTTTTACATAATAAATTTGTGAGATAATAACAGTATACCATTATATTTAATTTAATGATAATTTTATCACATTAACAAAAAAATTAAATAATTATTAAATTAAATATAAACTCAAAACATGAATTTTTCATCCAAAATCTTCATAATCCATGCATTCAATTACCACACATTTAATAAAACTACCTAAAAATAATTTCTATACATTCCATTTTAAGATAAATTGCTCAAGTTAATAAATTAGTTGTATTATTAATTAATTCATTCATTCATATTAATTTTTTATTCAAAAATTATTGAATATACATATAATATATAATTTTAAATAAATTTAAATAGTTAATTTTTATTTAAAATTATATTAGTAAATGACATTTACTAAAAAGGGACATGGCATGTACCCTTCGTGTCAATGTACTCTCTATTTGGAATTAACTACATTGAATTTACTGAAGTAAAAAAATACATGTCACATTCTTCTAGACATTAATGGTGTGTATTATTACATGGAACAATATGTTACGTAAACTTTTTATAGTGTTGATCATGTACTATGTAATTACATATCATGTCACCATACAAGGAGTCTCACAATATTACATGGTGTGTAATACTGTGGTTCTAGTCATGTAATCTGCAAAATGTGTTTTACCACATGACATTACTTAATATGTAAAGTGTTTGTTATTGTCTTGGTCCATAAATTACATAGCATGTAAATAAACTTTACAAGGAATGCAATAGTAGTTAATTCAGAATTAATTACTTATTGATAATTCTCCCTCACGTATTTACAAAAAATATATCAGTGAGTAATACATGGGAAAACCCATGATTCATGGTCTGTACACCGTCTTCACTCTATGTAGTATGGTTTTAATGGAATAAATTTTCTTTTTTATTTATTTTACTCACATTGTGTGTTAGTAAAACCATGTGCCTTACATGAGCTATCATGGAATACATGATGTATCCACTAATTACACATTTTTTAATCTGTTTTAGGCCATCCCACACTATGTATCTGGGGACCCGATGTGTAATCCACATTGGATAAAAATGTGTTACATAGTGTGTACTCATGATACACTCCATTTAATTATGTATGGTTTATGTCTCATGGATAGAAGTCAATGTACACAGTGTGTTTATTAATTACATGTCATGAGCATTAACCACATGACCACGATGTCTTGTTGGGTTGCATAGTATGTATTACAGCTAAAGGCCATTTAACCTAAAAACCCACATGCCATCCTGGCAGTCAATACAACATGTAATTATGAACCACATAATGATCCATTACATGACTCATCATCATAGATGTGAATACATCTGGATGTGGTTAGATGGATTACACAATGTGTACTTTTCAGTTACACACCATGTGATTGTTTCCTCTAATGAGAATCTTTAGCACCTCCCAATGGTATCAGTCATCTTTCTTTATATGTTCTTGGACCTATTCTTAGTCATATTAAGCTAATGAATGAACTATATAGACATTCATATTTAAGAATTAATCATCTAGAAATAGAAACTAATATTAAATTCATAAATCATCCAAAAATGAAAAATAATCATAAATTTATATGTGAACCACTTTGACGCCACTTGAAGGTTCTGGAGCATTGTGGAAGGGGTTAGGCTTAGGCCAAAAAATGGTTTTCCATCTGTTTATTTTGATTTTTCTTTATAAATAGATAAAATTAAAACCACAGAATCATCAAGACTGGTTCTTTCACATATAATTTAAAATTAATTTTTTATCTATATTTATCTTAGTCTTTTAATTATTTATTTATTTAATATATTATTTGATCAAACCTTTTTTATTGTATCATCATTTAACCAATAGGATTCAATGTATAAACTCTATAGTAGTATTAAAAATTGATGCATAAACTTAAGATCATTAGATCTCTGTATTCTAGCATGGAAGACGTCATCATTATGTGTCATTCCCATTGATCACAACTTTAATCCCTGCAAGGTTGAAAGATTTTTTTAAGGTTATCTTGGTTTTGAGAAGGAGGAGGGGGATTTAGTTGTTCATTATTGAGGACATTATTGAGAAATTATAGATATAATTCTCCTGAAAAGGTGTCGTGCACAACAATTCACACATTATTAAAATTATATAATAACGTTTATATATTTATGGCTAGACAAAAGTTAATTGAACAAAGGAACTTTATCTATTTTTAAACATTAAATAAAATCCATATGAAATAATAATAATAATATTTCCATAACATTACCAAACAATTATGTATAATATAAATATCATTACATAAATAAATTGACTAATATTTATTTGAATGAAATTTAATTATATCATTTCAATCTAGGTCCATAACTATGTAATACCAACCCTCCTCATGATTTTTCAAACATGAAATAATAAATATGTATTTATGAATAATATTTATCATCAATAAATAAATATATATTATATTGAATAAAATTATGAATAATATTTATTTTATGCTCATTTAATTAAAAAACAATTACCTAGAAAATTATACAAGAGATACATAAATTTTATATTTACTAAAATAGAAATAATAGTTATTTAGTATTCAACTCACATATATATTATTTTTAATAACTAGTGACAGAATTTATGTGATCAAAACAACCTGAGAAAATAGTTTTCCTAAAAAAGATAATAATGTTAATTTTTATATTAAATTTAAATATAAGTAAATTGATATCTATGGAAACAATAATTTTTATACCCTCTAGGCCTCATTCTTAATGGAATTAGGCTAAATGGAATAATATATAAGATCAATATATGTCAACACCGCATGGAACCCATGGAGAAAAAATTATTTGTTTCAATGAAAATAATGTCCTATGGATTCTCATTGTACAATATTATCTCAATATCTCACCTATTTGGATTTATAATTATGTTACCAACTGATAAGATGGATATATATTTATTTTAATTTATTGAAATGAAGTTAGTGGTAAACTACCATGGCCATGGTATTAATTGAATAGTTCCATTACAAACAAAGGAACCAAGATTCTACTTCCACTAACATGAAATAGAAAAATAATTTCTTGACTTCTTCATTAATTTCATATCATTCACAACCTACTCAACATATCCTACCACACTAAAATTATTTATCACCATGGTTTTCATCAATACATCTAATTACATGTCACATGATATATATTTATAGTAATTTTAAGTCTAAAATAAATAAACACATCCTTAAATAGGAATATATAATGATACATATAGTATATAAAATTTCTATGTTCGGTTCTACTGAGTGAAAAATTCTTGAGAAGAAGTCTCAATGCCTTCTGATCCCATTATATAGATAGCCTAAATCATATAAACCCAATCAAATAGAAATAATCTAGCCATATAACATATATTTATGTATATATTCATATCCCTTTAGGGTTCCCATCGTATTAGAGGACTAATATGTCCTTTTTATGAGACATATACATTATATTCGTTATCAGATTAATTTTTTGTAGAACAACAATCATTGTGTTATAATATATTTATTATATTATCATGAAAATAATAAGATACCTTCCTTAATGAAATAGTTTTATACCACTTCTGGTATCAAGGATCCCTTTGTGTTGTGTACTCATAGAGAAAAACCTTGCGAGGATGCATTCACTAGAAATAGCGGTCAGAAAAAGGAACCAAAAAAACATTCACATTAGTTATAGATGATGAAAAAATAGTATCATTAGAAAAGGAATAATGACACATATTTTTCTAAGATGAATATAATATATAAGATGATTCAACTATGTAATTTTTCTTTTATCACTCACATCTCATTAAAAAAAGTAATAAATCCTAGAAATTGGACGATCTTTACAAAAAATCATTCATTTTGTATTTTTATGATTGTTATTTAATCTAAATCATTTGTGTTTTTTTCATATGATATTTCAACCTAACCATATTAAGTGAAGATAATGGGGCATAAACTCTATATATTTAAAGCATGGTATACTCTGAATACAATAATGGGGTTAATGATTTAATTCTTTTCTATTTAAGAATACATTTTTATAGGTTTGAGTGAATGAATTTGGCTTAAATTTTATTTTTTGGAAACCTATGATTCTTAATAACATTTCCTTTCCAATTGGAAAACCAATTTGAAAGAATAAAGAAATATCAGAAGCATGGTTTGTGAAATTTTATCTGATTTTATTGGTGTTTGGTCTCTCAAATACACTAATTGAAAAGCTTTTGTTATAAAAAATTGATGATAATATTGACCAAAAGGTGATGTATGAAAAGGTCCCACATTTTTTTTGCAAATTTTAAAATGATTGAAAATAACTATTTTAATTTTTGGAGGTCCAATGTGGTCCACCCTTTCTATAAAATGGTTGGTCATGAACTGATATATTACTGGAAGAAAAAAGGATTTTGATGATAATAAGAAGAAAAAAATTCATGGTGTGTCTTTGCCTATGATTTATGGTGGGAAGACTATCAAAGATACTTCAAATGGAAACAATGTTGACATTCCATGAATCAATGGAATTTATTGTGGTCCTATAAATAATGCTTACATAGTAAAAATCAATGAGTATCATCATAATATTTTTATAGTCATTGATAAGGGAATGTGAGGTGATAACATCCAAAGTGATTAAATTTAAATTATATACAATGAAAAAAGTTTGGAATATTTGAGGACAAGAACATATAAAGCTACTCTAACTAATGAGAAGTATCCTAACTATGGTGAGGTTGTTATGTCTAGAAATTCTTATGATCCTAACATCCTGAATGATGATTTATTGTAAGTTATTAAAGATAATTTCATGTATGAGGAATTTCAATACTTCCATCCAAGTGATTCTAAAGAGAAAATATCTAGAATGTTTTTGGGTCATACCATTAGAAAATTTAGAGAGAAATAAGATACTATTCACAATTTTAGAAAACTATAGTGACAATACCCTCAAAATAAGGATCTATGATTTTTCCAAATATTTATAAGGAAAATCAAGATGAAATGTTTAATGGATCCTTTCCCCATTCAGTTGAGATCAATGAAGATTTCAGTAAATAGATTAATGATCAATATGGACAAACACTCATTAAGAATTATGATAGATTGATTAGTTTTGATATATATCATGATACTTGGAATCGAATGGTCTGAAATATTTAGAATGATGTCAGCAGTAATCTAAATTTAGATTATAAGACCCTCATATTGTCATGACTTTATTTTGGTTTTACTATTTGAATTTCTATAGATAAGTTTTATAATAGGATTTTTGTTCACTCACGTTCATTTTGGAAGGGTTCTACACATCTAGATATTTTCACATATCTAGGAATAGTCCCTTATTACAATCAAGTTTTAGATTTGATAAGGTGCATTAGATGAATGGGTCTTGTATCACCATTTCACATTAGGGATACTAATTTGATTATTTGTAATAATTTTGATTATTCCTTTCATGGTGCCTAATGAAGTTTTAATGTTTTTTCAAAAAATAAAAAATTTATCTTTGAGGATGGATTGAAGAAGAAAATTTTGTGACTTTTTATAGACTTAATTTATTTTTTATTATATTTTCCTATTGTAGTCCTTTATTTCTACAAGAAAACATGGAATTTAGGGGCACTGACACCAATCTAGTATATGTTGTTTTATTTTCCAAACTATTGGATTAGCAATGTGATGTTTTTTATGTTTATACACTCTAGTATCATTGGTACTGGATTAAAAAGATTCATTATCTTTTAGTGTTTTCTTCAGATCTTTAAACTTCCTTAGAGTGACCAATTCACACATTGGCTTTAAATGCATTGTTCTATATCATTTTAGGAAGGTATATCAACTGATTTGAATCCTAATATGGTTAATGATGGTTTTAGAATCCTTGATTTTCAATTTTTTCTGTTTGTGTATTGGGATTTGTTCCCTGTAATCCTTAATTTTGTACTTGTTTGAATTTGTTTTTAATAAACTTTTTTTTTATTTATTGGTAATATAATGAACCATGTATATCGGTTATTATGAACCAACTCTAACAATAGGTCGTTTGTGGCATCCTATTCCACCTTATGTTATGAACCAATCACAGTCCATGATATGAAACTCATTTATATTTTTAATTATGATTTGATTCAATCATAAAACATGATTTACATCTCATGCATATCTAGTTTTATAACTCAAGAGATATCATAAGTAATGATATCCCTATATTTTTTACCTATCCAAGAATCCCCCACTTGCACTATAATCCTATTAGAATTTAATGGAAGAATTTACTACTCTTATTAAATCCATTCAAAACGCTTTGGGATATGATTCATTAAACTCTATTCATTTTAGAATAGACAATTTATCCTAAATTTATTCCTTATCCAAAGTCCTAAATATGGGACCATTTGGGCCTTAGTAAAATTGATATAAAAAATATAAAATCCTAATTTCATTGATGTAATAAAATATCATACTTTAGCAATGAATTATTACCCCTCAAGATGCTAAGGGGTATGGTGTGATCTCCATCAAACATACTCAAGCATCATATAAAATTTTACACCACAATATGTATCATTCACATTATTTGTATATCTAAATAAAACCTTTTTCTAACACATCAAGTGGCCACTAGACATAGAACAATGCTAATCTAGTATAGGTAATCTAAACATTTCGTGATTCTCCATACAAGACTAACTTTTGCGATGAATAAAACACATTTAATTCATCTAGTAGATGATAAAATCATATTTTTCTAATCCATGTTGTTGAACACATCATATGTGTCTCAACTAAGCATGGAAATCCATTTCCTTAGTATAATTAATTCAAAATAATTTATTTTTTCAACATATGATTAGAAAAATCCTAACTTGGTTGTTCTCCAATCGATGAAAAATAAACAACATACCCAACCACCCCCTAATTAGCTAAGACTCAATGGATTGTATACTAGATATCTCACCAACCTTAGGTAAAAAAGGATTGATATTAAGCATGCACCCCTGAGTATATTAATGACTATATGACATTACTTAGGATATAATTTTGTGAGTTAGTTTAAATAATATGTATCCATTAATTATCTCTTGAGTCTATTACTCAATATATTCTAAATATATCATCATTGCCCATAATATTCTTTGAAAATATTAAATGATGGAAAACTCAAAGTAGAAATTTGACATGATTTTATTATTCTAATATTCAAGAAAAGTAAATTGTAACACATATGAATGAATGATAAATTGATATTTCCTTTTATTATAAAATAATGTTACATTATCCAACCATTACATAAATATCATAATTATTATATAGGAAGAGACTCAACATGAACAACATGTTTTTGGTGTGATAATGGTATTGTTAATGGAACTGCTATATTTTCATATGTTTCTATCCAACAGATCTTAACATCAACCTACTTAGTGATATCTCATATAATATGGCATATAAAAGATAATTTTTTGGTCCTTTTGTGTGATAAGGGTTCCTTGGTATGAGAAATGTTTCCATTATTGTCACAACAAATATCAATTTCTCCCTAAATTTGAGGAACCACCTTAAGTTTAGTAATTAACTTTATAATCCCAACATGATCCTTTTCAGAATTTGATACATCAATGTACTCTAACTCTGTTATCTAATTTTCCATAGTGGCTTGTCTATAAATATTCTAACTAACATATCCACCATTTAAAAAAATAGTAAACCATATAGAGATCTCATGTAATATATATTGTATTGTAAACTAGAATCAATTTAACCATTAACACAGATATCACCCTCTCCTCCCAAAACCAATAAAATATCCTCAATTCTTATCTAGTACTTAAGGATATTCTTGACTTTAATTTAGTGACACTCACCAATATTGGATTGGTATATAAAAGTAATAATTATGCAATATAATAAATCAAGTCAAATAAGTAGCATGGAATACATGATTGAGAATATGGTAGACACATATGGAATTATGTTCTTCCATTATTACTTCTTACAAGGGTCTGGAATCGTCCTAAGATTCATGAAACGTAATACGGGAAAAGACCTATTTTTAGAGTTATTCATATTAATTTTTGTTAGCAATTTACAATTGTATGTTTCCTGACTAATTCCAAGGAACCTATTAGATATATATCTATAGATATTTATACCCATTATGTAGGTATCCCCACCCTTGTATTTCATCAATAAGTATTTACTGAACCACATATTTACTAAATGAAACATCAAGATTTAATTTATAACATGTAGTATTTCATTAATGAAAATTATCAAAACACTAAAAAATTCCCACTAATATACATATTTGAAGAGGAATCATCCGAGGTTTTTTATGAAATTGAATTCTTTTATCACAACATCAAACTGGACACTCTTACTCTAAGAAGCCTGCTTCAATCCATAAATTTACTATTGAGACTTAATAACCATAGAAAAGTCATATGAAACTTAAACATTAGAGTTATGTCATATGTACATACTTGACTAAACTCCCATTAAGGATTGTGGTTTTTATAACCAGTTGTTGTATTTATAATAAAATTATTTGTTATGGCTTGCATTATCTGAGTGTAATGTATCATTGATATAAGTGAAATGGTTTGTTCATTGTCAATAATATGAATTCATTTTGGACGATTTTCCTCCGGTACAACATTATAAGAAGAAACTCTACCATCAATGATAGTTTTCTTGAAAAAACTCACCCTCAACCTATGTGTCTCACCCCTTTAGGTGCATCCACCATTTTCCAAACTTGATTAGAGTACATGGATTTCATTTCAAATTCCATTGATTTTGACTATTTTTTATAATATTAACTCTTAATAGACACCTGATATGTAGTAAGTTCATATTATATGAACATTACTTCATCACTATTTTCCATTAAAAATCCATATCTCTCTGGATCCTAATGATTCCTACCAGACCATTATTGTTCTTATGTAGTTTGAGTCACTTCATATTCTAAATCCATTTATAGAACTAGAATAGCCTTTATCCAAGGAATACTCCTTTTTTTGGTATTGAACTTCTTAATTTTCAAAATTCCTCTAACTAATTTATCAACTCATGTGATCCTTCTCAAGTAAAAAATCATATTGAGTATCAAACACTTTGTGTTCTATTGCGTCACGACCCGTCCTTAGGGCTCATGTTGTGACTACCCCAAGCCTGCCTTCAATAGGCCAGGGGCTGGCGACTAGCACCAAAGGCATAAATCCCTATAACTGGGAAGGCATTTCCATTATAAAACATAAACACATCTAACTAGAGTACAAGAGGAAGAAAACACTATTTATAATTGAAAACAAAAGTAGTGCTGAAAGTAAATGAGCTGGAAATACAAGCTCAACTGTAAAGTACAAGGTAAAAGACAAAATAGCTGGAAGGTGACATGAAGCTCCTGGATCATCCACCAAAAATCCTACATGAAGGGTAGGTGCATATAGCGCAGCTCCTAGATCTTATTCCATGGATCCTACCTGAAGGGTAGGTACAAATATCCTCCTCAGTGCCCTTGTCCGTCAACCTCCTCCGGGTACCGACTCGTCGTGAGGACCACTTCCGGGTACTGACTCGTCGTGAGGTATGATTATCCACTAAATGTGGATAATATTTATTGTTAATATATATAATATTCATGTTCTTTATTATTCATAAACACCATTTTAGTGAATTTTACACTTTGGACATCATTTCACATTATGATTGTAATACCTTCTTAAAATGCACTATTATGTGGTACATTTTTTTAACATCATTTAAAGTACCAAGGATTAATCTGATTTTTAAGGAATGTAGTTATCCATATTTTAATTTTATATTTTGGTATATTTATCTACACTTCAATATGAACATGTTTCATTTAGGGATTAATGGAGGATTCATAAAGGATAATGGAGATATTTTGAGATGAAAGGAAGCAATTATAGAGAAGGAAGATTGGACACCAGCCCACTGATGAGAATTTGGGGCCAACAATAATGGCCCAATAAAGCCCAAATTTCGTGGGATGCTAGAAGGCATATAGAGGAACAAATAATTCTTCAGGAGCCAGTGATAATTCGGCCTCCATTGTGTTATTTAGGCGGCCCAAGTTAGAGATAAAATTCTGGGCCAGATTCTGTGGCCCAGAAAAACAGCCCACTAATATAATCATATCTCCAGATACACAACTCTACATGGACCCACATTTTATAGAAGGTTATAGGATATCCTGGGATAAATTTGCTTCTTCTATGGACCACTCTAATTCTTCCATCTAGAAGGTCTTCTAGGAGGATCTGTTCGGTAGAAGAAATATGGCATCCACCTCAGGTCAAGGGTGGAAAATCAACTCTCCCTCAACTTTCCACCCACCTATGGCCTACCACAATTAATTCAGAAGTCTTGGTCTATTGGAGGCTCGACCCAAGGATTCAGAAATTCCTATTTAAGGTAGTGTTGGTGGAGGAGTTTATAATCTTTGATGCTTGGTTTCATTGTAGTGTTATGTTGCTGCTTTGTGATTGTAATCACATTTCTTAATCATGTAAGTTGTTTAATTCACCTTATATTCTTAAAAAAAGTTCTTCCTTTACTCTTATTCTGTTCTTCTACTTATCACGTTGATACCGTTGTTTCAAGGTGTGTATTTATTCACACCATACTTTGTGATATTTATCACACAATAGAGGAGTGATCGATTTTTATTATTGTTTTTACTTCTTCAATTCCACCCTCGTATGTCTACTTCCTGATTCCGTTGAAATACATGTCATCAATTTAGGGAAAACTCTTTTATGGGTTGATCCAAGTGAGTAGCAAGGGTCTAGATTGGATGTCATTTATCACTCCATTAATGGATAATCACTTCTTTTAAATGATATTTTGATTTGATGATTTTAAAACCTCTTCATCCTTATTGAATTTAAGGTCATACATTTCATGTGCTAATACGAACCTCTACCTTGGAGTGCTCAAAACTTTAATCCTTTAAGTGTATAGGTGATTAGTATTAGGGTGTGTAGGAATTAAACCAGTAAGTGATGATTTTGTTTGATCTTCTTAAATGAATCCATCTCAATTATAAGAAATTGAAATCATTAAAAAAGGAATTCATCCAATCCACCCTGAGCGATAACCTAGGATCAACTCATTACCTTAATTTAAATTAACTTAAATCTGTTAGTAATCCTTTAAAACCATCTTAAATAAACTTAAGTTGGCCACTTCATAGCCGAAAGCAATCCATAGAATGCACATGTCTGTAGGTACTTCTTAGGTATCTGAGGATTCGACAACCCAAAATAGACTACAAGGACCGTCCAACCTTCTTCTTTTGAGTAAATGTGAGCGTGAATCAAGGTCCACCCCCAGGTGTCGTCCAGTCCTCGTACACTCAGTATCCTTCAACGTTGTCTGTCATCTGCATCCAACACAACGAGGTGCGGGAATAACCCATGTAGGAGTGACTATAATGATACTCAGTAGGGACCCCGAGACCCACAAGGTCTCACTAAATCCAACAAAGATAAACCACAAAGAAAGATCTCAACAGATAACCTTTACTTACGTATATGCCCATACATATACCTAAGTTATCATGTAACCCATCTCAATCATGAGGAATACATAAAGTTCATTGACTCAGCTCAAACCAGGATTTTCATTAATGATATCGAAACCACAACTGTTGAAGAGATCCTCCTCTGTCGAGTACAGTGATCC
The DNA here is from genome assembly GCA_963277665.1 of Viscum album. NCBI lineage: Eukaryota > Viridiplantae > Streptophyta > Magnoliopsida > Santalales > Viscaceae > Viscum > Viscum album. The sequence continues at coordinate 290,290,996 of OY728129.1, forward strand.
TGTCACAACTCCGAGGTGCTTCTCACTAACCTTAGACTGTTGAGGTACTCCTCCTGTCGAGTACCACGGGTCTTCCACCCAAACACAGTAGTACTCCCCACCATGGGTCTGCCACCCCAACACAGTAGTGCTCCCCCTAATAGCCTATAGAGGTACTCCTTCTGTCGAGTACCGCGGGTCTGCCACCCAAACACAATAGTGCTCCCTGCCGTGGGTCTTCCACCCAAACACAGTAGTGCTCCCCACTGGGCTAGTCAAGTCACTCCAACTCGAATTGGACAAGAATTCATCAGGTCTCATCCAGCTACAATGTCTCTGTACTCCGTATGCTCATCTCTGGGAGGATCTAATCCATGATCTATTGATCAACACTCCAAGTATCAAAAAGTCCCACTAAGAAATATCTCAAAGGACCGACTCGTCAAAGGGGTATCAACGCAATAGACGGCGCGTCTATCGGATGCCAGGTCTGTGAGTTATTAGCCTTTTAGTCCCAGGGGCCTGGTTGGTTTCATGTACGAACCAACCTGGCCATATGTCAATTGTACACCAAACTCTCATGGCGTATACACAAAGGAACCGTTTCTCAACGTGATTACCAATGCCGCTAACGGTTCGTCAAACGGACATCCGACCAAAGAATTATTAGCTTTTCTATTCCAGGGGACAGGTTGGATTTCGTGTATAATCCAACCCAGAAATACTCCAACTACTTCCAAACCATAGGTGAAGTATACCAAATGAACCTTCTCACCAAGAGGAGTCCAACAAAGTCGACAGCACATCAATCGGATGTTGGGATCTCAAGTTATAAGCATTTTCCCTCTGAGGGCCCGGTTGGTTTCGGGTTTGAACCAACCTGGAAATACCTATAAATTGCTAAAACCTTGAGTTTAATATACTGAAACGACCATCTCGATCCAAGGAATCCTACACAACTGATGGTGCATCGATCAGAGGTTCGTAGATCAAGATATCTCTGTTTAATCAAAAACGGTACGAAAATAGGGGATCTGGGCCCGGTCCGACCAGGGTCCGGGTCCGGCCCGGTTGGGCGCGTCCCGGCCCGCATGGCCTACGGTTGACCCGGCCCGTGTGGCCTGTGGCCCGGCTCGGAAGCCGGCCGTGGCTCAGTCGCTGGCCGAGCTGGTCGCAAAGGGGGTGCGGCCCCCTATTTTTGGAAACGACAGACCTAGTGGGGTCCGCCTTAACAGCTGGTCGGGGGGGGTTACACCCCCCGGTTTCTGGGTAACGTTTGACCATTAAGGCTTTCCGGTTTATGAGCTATCGCGGGATGCAGAAGGGGTCCCGCCTCCTGGAGACGCCGGCGGCCGGGTCGGATGGTCGCCCCTGCTGGTCCGTTGTGGCCTTAGGCTGAGGCTCATCTTCACCGGTGCGGTGCGACGGTGCCACTCCCCTCCGTCGCAGCCCGCTCCGATCGCGGCCTTCCTCGGTTTATCCGTCATGGTGTGATGTCACCGCGCACCACCACCGCGGCCCGCTCCGGCCACAACCCTCTACGTCTCTGAGCGATGCAACGACACTGCACCGCCTTTTCTGCGGCCTTGCATGGCTGCGGTTCCCTGCCGATCACCACACGGTGCAACGACACTGTGCGCCTCCGCTTCCAACATCAACGAATATTAACAAAGACGAGGGGAGAAGAATCGTCCGTGTTTTTTCAGTCTGATCTCCCCCCGTTACGACGATATCATGCGGCCAAACCTTAAGCAACAAAGAATGACGATAAATACTTGAACAAAAAAATAACCCATATCGGTTTCAAGACATTACACGTCATCGGGCTATGGAAAGAGGCAAGTGTTGCGATTGAATGACGTCACGGGAGAACGGTACCAATTTCGTCGACATCAGAGGAAGAAATAACGTTGTCGTTGGAGTCGTTCCCCCATGGTGGTGTCTCCTTCCTTGACGCGGAGGAAGAAGGAGAAAAGGCACGTCGTCCGTGACATCACGTCCTTCGAATCGTAGAGCATTCTTCGTCGAAGGCCCTCTTCATCGGGAGGAAAAACACATTTCTTTCCAATCCTCCAGAGGTTCCTCATGGTTCTCTGAAATATTTTCTAACCCATATTAAAAAGAGGCTTCCCCTATTAATAAACATGCCATGCCTTTTCAAATTCAAAACACTTAATTAATTAAAGTGTTGGCACCATTTAAGAGGAAGAGAGAGATGGTCTCTTTATTAAAGGAGTTGTAACATTAAATTGAAGGGGTGTTAAAGAGGGGTTGGAGAGAGTTATGGGAAGATGAGAGGTTGGGGCTCATGTGGGCCCCAACTCACAAATATCCTTACATGGGTAGTTAGAAGCTTGTGAGTCCCACCCCAACTCCCCCAGGTAGGATATAACAACTTAAGATATAAAAATAAAATTGTTCCACAATTTTATTCACTTCTCATTTAATCCACAAATTTTAACTTCTCATCTCGTGAAAACACAACCACGATAAAGGTCCCCTTAAGCAATTACTGGCGCTGCGAGTTCATCGGTGCCCTCAGATATCAATTTCGAGCATTGGTTCAAAAGTTAAAAAACATGCTCCTTCATTCACTGAACGTACCCGTGATAAACATATAAAATTGTTTCCAGGCACACCAGGCCTCGGAATGAAGCACTGTCAGAAGCTACAGACTTGTAAAATTTAAAAGAAATTAAGAAAAAAATTTCCATGAAATTTACAAGTCTTTACATTACTCAAACCTCAGGGATTTACGTCCCCGTAAAGCTAAATCATAAACTAGGGAAAAAAAGGAGGTACCGAGCATGCATCTAAGCCTTCCGCTCCCATGAACTCTCCTGGAGGTTCTCGCGCTGCCAAAAAAAGCACACAAGAGGAATCCACCATCATCGTAGGACCCGGTCTTGTCGATCCTCTACCTCTACTAGAAAACCTCATGAATGTATCCCCTGTCATCGATATCCAGCTCTCCGTGGTCAATGATGACGGATAGGTCGTGCACACATCACCTCAGTTGAGATACGTGGATGACGTCGTGCACCCATTTCATTTGAGGTGGAAAGGCTATGAGGTAAACCATCTCGCCTACCCTGCTGAGGACCTGGAAGGTTCCGATGAACCTTGAAGATAACTTGATGCTTCGGCCACATCTCCATAGACCTCGTTGAGTTGAGACCCGTATAAAGACGTGGTCGCCATCCTTGAACTCTAGAGGCCTTTGTTCCCTATTTGGAACTGAAAACTTGAAAACGCCTTCTGCCACGTGGGTAAGGTTGGCCGACTCAAGAGTGATCAGCCGCACCATTCTATGCATGATTCCGTCTTGTGCTGCCTGGGGTTTCCTTTTCACCGACCAAGGAAAAACCCATCCCAACGTTGTAGGTAAACCACAACCCTTTTTTCCTAATACCGTCAATTTGTGTATGAACTGTGGTTGCCCAGTCCATACCCAAACTAACGTCGTAAGGCCTCGACGCCACCACCAAGAGGTTCCAACCGAAACTCTCGACTCTAGGGTCAGATCACACCTTCGGTGTAATTGTGATTATCAAGTCTCCTTTTAAGGTATCTCCAGACATTAGGGTCAATTCAACGGCTTAACTGGAAACTCTAGGTCTGGGACAAGATTCGTGGAAGGAAGGGATGATTCGTATCAATGTCTGTTGTTACGGAAGCTAGTAGTAGACACTGACCGTACCTTGAATCATTCCTAGAGCCCTTGGGTCACACTCCTTGACCGCATGCAGCTACTCTATTCCCATGCCCTCCTAATCTAAGATCTTGGAGGGGACTACAAAGGTGGGTGGTTGTAAAATGTTGAAAAGTACACCACCACATGTTTCTCTCCTATCTCTACTTCCATGCCCGCTGCTCTGCAGATTCATCCGTCCTTAACACTTTCTCTTATTCAAACATTTTACACGCCCAAGTCTCCGAGACTGGAACCATTTTCCTACTTTACCACTGGTAACCTTTACTGGCTGTATCCACTCAGCCAAATAATTCTCAACCACAAAGGTTCTCTCTAGCTCCCTAACATAAGTAGGAATGCATAGAGGAAGAAGTGTTGGCTCGGATGTCCTTTAAACACACCTCTCTCCGAAGTCTGAGCCCTGAAGCATTATTCGCATCATATTCATCGAGTACCAGGAATAGTTGGTACACCTCGATGAATACTCAACTACCAACATGTCGTCCTGTCATAGCTGTATAATCTCTAGAAAATTCCCATCCACCTCCTCAAGAAATTCCTCAGCCGCCTGTGAGTCGGGCTTGGCACGAAACTTCAGGGATATCTAGTACTGAAACACATGTACCGGTATCGCCGATAGTGTCTGCTGAATAACAGGTTGTGATAAAGCTAGCACACTACCAGAAGATACTATCCTAGGCATCAGTTCACATACCGAAGCCTAATCACTATGCGGACCAACCTCATGGTCACTCACTGGGAAAACACAAGTAACTAAGATAACCATTTTCTCTACTAGTGTCTAAACTAAGTGTAGAACTCTAGGAATCGTCTCTATCCAGTCCAATGCTGCCTGGGAATCCGCCTCGCCTCGTAACATCAGAGGCCTCTACTGCTAGAACTCATGCAACGCGCTCTGTTGGTGTGCACCGTTCGCTAGTATGGCTGGTGGCATCTAATGCCCAACGGGTGGTGGTGGTGCTGGTATACCACCCAAAGGTGACAACATAGAAAAAGTGACTTGCACTGGAGCCTCATCGCTCGGTGGGCCGTCATCGAGTACTCTCCCAGAATCTAACTGACTGTCTGTGTGGTGACATCCTGAACAGATGCGGCACGGTCAAATGATTATACCTGGTGATCTGACCTGGTTTGAGCTGACTTTAAAACTTTGGAAACAGACACACAATTAGTGTTTTTGTGCACTATGTCAGAAACCAGTAGTTAGGGTCCTGGTGTATGGATACGTCGGCTGCCACACCAACACTTGACTCCCTGAACTGAAGACCACACTCGGCACCCTTAACACTATTGCTTCACAGAAAAGAATGATCAGAGACCTGAGTTATATGGTAGACCCGACTCCTATGATACCAATTTATCACGACCCATCCTCAGGGCCCGTTCCGTGACTACCCCAAGCCCACCTTCCATAGGCCAGGGGCCGGCGACTAGCACCAAAGGCATAAATCCCTATAACCGGGAAGGCATTGCCTTTATAAAACATAAACACATCTAACCAAAGTACAAGAGGAAGGAAACACTAAGTAAAACTGAAAAAAAGTAGTACTGAAAGTAAAGGGGCCGGAAATAAAAGCCCAACTGTAAAGTACAAGGTAAAAGAAAAAACAGCTGGAAGGTGACATGTAGCTCCTCAATCATCCACCATAGATCCTACCTGAAGGGTAGGTGTAGAGAGCGCAGCTCCGAGATCGTCTGCCATGGATCCTACCTAATGGGTAGGTACAGATAGCCTCCTCAGCACCCTCATCCGTCAACCTTCTCCAGGTACCGACTCGTCATGAGGTCCACTTTTGGGTACTGACTTGTCATGAGTTCCCCCTCCAGGTGTTGTCCAGTCCTCATACACTCGGTCTCCGTCAGCAATGTTCATCGTCTGCATCCAACACAACGAGTTGCGGGTATAGCCCGTGCAGGGGTGAGTATAAAGATACTCAGTAGGGACCTCGAGACACTCAAGATCTCACTAAATCCAACAAGGATAAACCACAAAGAAATATCTCAACAGATAAAATTTACTTAGGTATATTCCCATACATATACCTATGTTATTGTAACAACCCAAATCTAGATCCCCTCCACTGGTGCCCTATTTCCGGTTCGCCACATGACCTCAAGTGCACTTCCCCATATTCCATAGGCTTCCGACTAGAAGCGAGGGCCTTGGTAAGTTATTGGGGAAACTATGCCCTCATTTGGTAAGGTATAAAAGGTAAGGAAAACAACATTCAATAGGAGAAGCAGTAACAACATACATAACTGTAACCAAACAACAGAAGAATAGATATATAGCAATGATGACAATGATGCAGTAAGTACAAGTATCTAAGAAAAATAGAAAACACAATAATGTGCTGAAAGACAACTGAATAAAAAGTACTAAAGCAACAGAAACTCCAGCAGCATCGCAAGCCGTAGCATGGTCCCATGCTCTCCAGCTCCACCGCAAGTCAAACACCTGAAGTAGAAGGGTGCTTGCCCTTATCTATACCTGAAACAACATGGTCTTCTTGGGCCCAAAATCATGGCCCAAACAAGGTGTGAGATACAATCCCAGTAGCACATCATCCAAAGATCTGTTCCTAACATTCAATGAATACAAGACAAGTAAGAGTGCAGGAAGCAGTAAACAGAAAATCACACAACAGCTACAATCCACAGTTCTAGCATATAAAGTACACAAGTAAACAACTAACAACAAGTAGAAAAAAGGTAACCCTTTGGGTAGCTCTCATAGCCTAACCCCTATGGTTCAACCTAAATGTCCTAGAAACCCTCTAGGAGGCACACACAGTCTCACCCATCTGGTTCAGCTAAGGGTAGACTTTCTAAGAAATAACTCACCATAAATTCTCCCTATAGTCTCGTATCATACTAAAGGATCTCTGGAGAAGCACTCAACGTCTCATTCCCCCTGTGCCCTGCGTCGAGGAACTACAGACTCTCTGAGGAAGAACTCATCATCAATTACCCCTGTGGTCTCGCATCGGAAATTAAAGACACTCTGGAGAAGTCCTTACATCCATTCTCCCTATGGTCTACTACACTAGGTTCTTGCAGTCCTGTTTGAAAATAAACATGCTCAGCGCGTGTGTATCACCCATGTAAACCTCATAACTACTTGGCTATCATTCTAAGGCTCAACAGAATAACAAAGCAATAGTTCCAATATCCTACAACTAGGCATGGAAACTGGAAAGAACCAAACAAGAAAAACAAGCATGGAAACATCCAGAGTACAGAAAAAACTACTATATTCACAAAGGAAAACCTCTACTATAGTAATCAAGCAAGCAGGAAATCAATCTAGGGAAATACAGGAAAACGCACAATTCCCGTTCAAGGAGATTGGAGAAATTGCACAAAATATTCAAAGAATATCTAGAGAAAGTCATAAACCACGTACCTCGATCCTATGAGATCGATATATGTGAAAAAGGACAACAGATTCTCCTTAGAACGTTGTAGATTTAAGAAGACATCTGAAACAAATAAACAATGATAACTTGATAAGGAGGAGGAATTGGAAAACAAGGCTCAAGAAGAAGGAAAAACTCACTGCTACGATTCCAACATAATCAACCATGCTCGAATCAGAGAACGGATGGAGAGGCGGGGGCTTGTTAAGGACTCACAGATCCTCGGTGCTCTGGGAAGAACGTGACCTAGAAGAAGAAATTTCTATGAATCAGGTGTGACCTCGGTCTGTTTAGTGAAAAAAGAAAGTACACTGCATGTAATTTTAGAGTACACGGTGTGTACTAGGTCTTTCTGTACTCCGCCAAAATCGGCCTCCACGTCACCTCTACACACCGTGTGTGTGGCCCGGACATGGCCAGTACACGACATTGAGCGGGAAAAGAGTACACTATGTGTACTCAGAAAGTACATAGCGTGTACCTAAAAAATTTCCAGAAACATTATTTTTCTCAAAAAATCCATAAAAAGTAAAGGCGTGCCTGAAATGAAGATCCGAGTTCATACAAACTTCCCCCCTTAGAGTAATTCGTCCCTGAATTTCCCTAGCGAGGCGTAGAAGAAGAAACCCCAAACAGCTCCATCCACTATGATCTTACATCAGCCTCCCTATCCTATGTCTCATCCTGTACTCGCCCATGCTACCATAGCACCCGTACAAGAGGTACAGACCACCAACGAAGAACCTTCGTACTACGATCGACAATATGGATGGGATTCTCCTCAAACGATGCATCCTCTTCAAGATCAACCTCCTCAGGCTGAAAGACATGAGATGGGTCTGAAAAGTAACGTCGGAGCTGAGAGACGTGGAAGATGTCATGCATGGACCGATACCTCTAGGGTAACTACAACCGATAGGCGACCGACCCAACTTTCTCCAAAACCTCGAACGGCCCGACGTACCACGGTGAAATCTTACCCTGTCTCCGAATCCTTTTGTGTCCCATACTCAGTGCGACATGCAAGAAAACTTGATCCCTAACCTCTAACACCAGAGGTCATCTCCGCTGATCATCATAAGACTTCTATCGAGACTGTGTTGTAGTCATCCTCTTCCGAATCAACTTTATCTGCCCTGAGGTCTCCTGAACAAGACGAGGTCCCAGCAAAGCTGCCTCTCCTGCCTCCAGCCAGCATAAGGGGGATTGGCATGGCCTACTGTACAAAGCCTCGTAAGGTGCCATCTGAATAATCCCCTGAAAACTGTTGTTATAGGAAAGCTCCACCAGAGGGATATGCTTCTCCCAAGAACCACCAAAGTCTTGAATGCTAAGTTGGATCATATCCTCAAGCACCTGGATCGTACGCTCGGACTGGCCATCTGTTTGGGGATGGTATGCTGTACTCAAAAGTACTTGTGTACCCAAGGCCTTTTGAAGTCCCTTCCAGAACTGAGAGGTAAAATGCGCATCTCTGTCTGAAACAATGTATTGTGGAACTGCATGTAGACGAATGATCTCTCTGATGTAAAGTCATCCCAGATTATCAACACTGAAGGTCTCTTTGATTGTAAAAAAGTGAGAAACTTTTGTGAGCCTGTCGAAGACAACCCAAATAGCATCATTCCACCGAGGTGACCTTGGCAACCCAGTCACGAAGTCCATCGCAACATCATTCCACTTCCACTCTGAAATAGGTAACTGCTGCAAAAGCCCTGCCGGTCGCTGATTCCCTACATTCACCTGATGATAGGTAGAACATCTCTTGAAAAAACCAGCAACATCCTTCTTCATACATGGCCACCAGTACTAGCAATGAAGATCTCGATACATCTTGGTGACGCCAGGATGAACTGCCCAAACTGAGGAATGGAAATCCCGCATCAGCTCCTCGCATATGTCTGGTGGCCCCCATACACATCCCTGGAAACGTAAGATCTCATCCTTGCCCACTATTCATCTAGGAAGAGGGTCCTCTCCTAACACACTCTCCCACATGACTAAGCCTTCTGAGTCTGATAGCTGCCTCCTCTGTACCCGATCAAGTAGTGTAGAGGTAACAGCTGTAGAAGATTGGATGGTCTATCCCTATCTGTCATGCACCTCGAGATGCATCTTAGAGAACAGAACCATCAGCTTCCACTCACTACTGGCCTCCGGAACTACCTGAATCTGAGTTCTCCTTCTCAATGCATCTGCCACTGCATTGCCTTTTCCCGACGTATAGGCATGCTCGAAATCAAAAGACTGAAGATACTCAACCCACATGTGCTACCTCAGATTCAGATCGCACTGAGTTAAGATGTACTTGAGACTCTTGTAGTCAGTTAAAAGCACAAAGTTATCTCCTAGAAGGTAATGTCTCCAACAGCGTAAAGAATGAACAACAGCTGCCAACTCCAGATCGTGCGTATGGTATTTTCTCTCATGTGGCCTCAACTGTCGAGACTCGTACTCAATGACTCCATCTCCCTGCATAATCATAGCTCCTAGTCGGATACATGAATCATCACAATAAATAGTGTAGCTCTTTCCTAGATCTGGCAAGACTAGTATCAGTGCTAACGTCAACCTTCCCTTAAACTCCTGAAAGGCTAACTCACAAGAATCTGACTATAAGAACTTCTCCCCCTTCTTGGTCAGACCAGTCAAAGGTGATTCTAGGTTGTGAGATGTCCTGAATGAAGCATTTGTAGTATCCATCCAGCCCTAGGAAACTTCATACCTCAAAAACGTTCTTCAGCTGCTCCCAGGAAACTACAGCTCTCACTTTCTCTGGGTCCATAGATACTCCTACCTCTGAGATGACGTGACCCAAAAATTGAATCTATTCCATCCAAAAGTGGTACTTCGAGAGTTTAGCATAAAGATGATGCTCTCTAAATGTACTCAAAACGATCTCAAGATGTGTGTCATGGTCGTGTCAAGCTTGCGAGTACACTAAGATATCGTCCATGAAGACCACGACGAAGGAATCCAAGTAAGGATAGAAAACCCGGTTCATCAGTGCCATGAAAACTGCAGGCGCGTTCGTGAGACTGAACGACATCACTGTATAATCGTATAGACCATACCTACATATGAAGGCTGTCAGAGGTATATCTAATAGTATAACGTGTAACTGATGATAATTGGACCTCAAGTCGATCTTCAAGAACACCCGGGTCCTCGAAGCTGATCAAATAGGTCATTGATCCTTGGAAAGGGATACCGGTTCTTGACCGTCAACTTGTTCAACTTCCGATAATCCACACAATGCTGAAGGGTACCGTCTTCCTTCTTCGCAAACAGGACAGGTGAACCCGAAGGAGAAGTACTGGGTTAGATGAAACCCTTTTCCTGTAACTCCTCCAGCTGCTTCTTGAGCTCCTACAACTTAGGTGTAGCCATTCTATAAGGATGAATGGACAACGGTGCTACTCCTGGCACGATCTCAATAGAAAAGTCTACCTCACGCTCTGGAGGAAAACCCGAAAAGTCCTCTGGAAATACATTCCTAAAACGATCCACCACTGGTGAAAAGTACAACTGCGAAGTCCCCTGATCATCTAGATAAAGACTAGAAATATGGTCTATCACCCTTCCTATCCCATGATGCTCGAGTCCTTCTCGGCTTGCCTCAACATCCCATTCACCTATATGAAGAAAAGATTCACCCTCTGGTGATATGAAACTCACCCTGCGGTAATAACAGTCGATGACTTCCTGGATGGAAACCAACAAGTCCATCCCGAGAATGACATCATAGCCTATCATCTCTAGGGTATAGAGATCCCATAAGAAATGATACCCTGCAACCTTGATAGGGCACTCTTTACACTAACGTACACTAGATGTCCTCATCCCCAAAGGTGTGTCTAGTGTCAACGAGTTGGAAAAAGAAAAGACACAGAGCCCAAGGATCTCCAAAACAGAAACAGAGATAAAGCTATGCATAGCACCCGTATCAAAAAGAGTTTAAGATAAAACTGTGGCTACTAAAATCATACCACGAACTGTAGAAGGGATAAGATCTTGATCCTGATAGGTCTGCTCCACAGCGAAAGTCTGTCCTGGCCCGCAGCCCTGTGACCCTGCCTGACTACTCTGAGCTAATCCTCCCTGTTGGCATTGAAGGACTAGTGACTGACTTCCACGGCCCCGACCTCCACCTATGCCCGAACGGACAGAAGAACTCCAGTTCCTTGACTAGTGAGAAACTAGTGGTGCTGCTCCTGAATGAGAAGTCATGGAAGAACCCTGGTCACCAGCTGCTGGTGAGAAAACCTGGAAAAACGCTGAAGGTAACCCATCTTGCAGCAAGATCGGTACTCCACGGGGTCCCTCCGGAACTGCGGCCTCGTGTGCCCTGACCAGCCACACTGGTAGCATATCACCTAGTTGCCCGATGATGCATCTCGCTTCCTCGGATCACCGTGCGTAGACTCCCTATGATGCTTCTTGCTATCATCTGAAGGAAAAATATCTCTAGAAGCATAACCGCTATGGCCCGTAGCTCCGAAGTCTCTCAGATTTCACTCTGCAATTAGTTCCTGGTTGACGATTGAAGTGATGGAAGTCAACTGGAAGACGTTCACCTGCGAGTGGATCCCCTGCCTGAGACCATCCTCAAAATTACTTGCAAAGAACACGCCACTACGATCCCAGAGGGGTGTGAAACGCTGCAGCTCAGTGAAACAAGAGGAATAATATAGGATAGAAAGATTACCCTGCTCTAAGCTCATGAACTCCTGGGCTCGGTCGTCCCTTAGGGTCTCAGAGTAGAAGTAGTCATAAAAGATTCAATCAAACTCCTCCCAAGCCATAACCTACTGATGACCCGCCTGTGGGATCACGTCCCACCACCTCTTGGCGGAGTCTCGGAGCATGTAGGTAGCGATCTTGACCCGCCTCTCTAGAGGCATCTCCAGATGCTCGAATATAGTCAGCATGGCCTCTAGCCATGACTCTGTAGCCTGAGGTCCTCCTTCCCCCGAGAAAGTAGGAGGATGTTGCTACTGAAAACCCCGCATCAAGTCTGCCATAGTCGTGGAAGGAGGTGGTGCTCCCTGGAAAGTCTGCATCATTCTCATGAAACCTTCCCTAAATTGTTTGTCAGCGCCTGCAACTGGTATGACAGTTGGTGCCAAGGTTGGCCCGACCGGAGGATCAGCAGGAAGTCCCTGATCAGCCATATCCGGCGTCTGATCACTGCCTGACGACAGACGTACAACCATATGACGTCTCGGAGGAATAACTCTGAAAGGTCAAAAGCACACCTTAGATTAGAGAAACAAGGACAGAAAACATAGGAGTACAAAATGGGAACAGGGGAAGGAAAACACCCAAGTTTACAAAACAGGACTACACGGCGTGTATAAAAACTACACGGTGTGTCTTCTTAAGCCACTGACATGGGCGTGTACCCCTTCCATACATGTTGTGTAACACCTCAAACTACACGACGTGCTGACCTAAACACAGCATGTACTCGAAAACTATTCCCCTATCCGAGTCTCTTTACACGGATAACTCACATGGTCCGACTTAACCCGAGACTACACGGCGTGTTCTGAACAAACATAGCGTGTACTAAACAAGGCTTCAGAGGCCCGTGTTGTTAAATATAAGGTCGTCTACATGGTTGGACCTAACACGACATGTTCTGAACAAACATAGTGTGTATAGGTGAAGGTGACACTATCCCATGTTGTTCGTGACACGGTCGGGTACCTTAACAAGACTACATGGCGTGTTCCTAAAATAACACGGCGTGTCTAAGAGAAGGTGACGCCGACCCGTGTTGTTCGTGACATGGTCGGGTACCTGGACGGGACTACACGGCGTGTTCCTTTACAACACGGAGTGTTCTACTCGAGCTTCCCCAACCCGTGTTGTTAGTGACACGGTCGGGTACGTGGCTTCGAACTACATGACGTGTACCAACCGTACACGGCGTGTTCCTAAAGATATTTCTACAACAGTGTTTCCCTCCTCACACGGTCAGTGACACGGCCTAAAAACTACATGGTGTGTAGTCAAAATTACACGCAGTGTATTGTGGTTTTTTTTGGGCAGTAGATCAGAAACTGCACAGATGCCCAGAAAACACAGAAAGCAAGTCAACGAGGTTCCAAATTCCGATTTTTGGGGTCCCATACTCCCCGCGAATCAAAACGTGGCGTTCATTTAATCATGGTAGAATACAACAATCCTCTAACAAGGCATCAGAGATTCTATCAAGCATCTATCACAACAGCATGCATAATCTACACAAGGTCTATCACAACAGCATACAATCTCTAATGAACCCTATATGACATTGCAATAATGCATGGAATGTGATTTCTAAAAAGTGCCTATATGATGAATGAGATGGCATACCCTCATATCCTCGGGTTGCGACAGAAATAGAACTGCAATCGTCAAGGAAATAACAACACAAAGCATGTGAATCTCTCTAGGTGAAATCATATCAACCATAAATCTCAAAACCAGAAAACTACAATAATCGAGGTAGTATGTATTTTCCCTGTACATGGGTTAGCTACTCCCAAGCACTGCTTAACACCGAGTACTGAATCCGTCCTACCCCTGGTTAAAGGCTCCAAACAGTAAATCAAGAGAAAATAACACCTCCGATACCACTTTGTAATTAACCGAATTCAGAGCCCCTCCACTGGTGACCCATACCCGATTCACCACATGACTTCAAGCGCATTTCCCCAAATGCCAGAGGCTTCCAACTAGCAGTGAGGGCCTTGGTAAGTTATTGGGGAAACTATTCCCTCATTTGGTAAGGTATAAAAGGTAAGGAAAAAAACATTCAATAGCGGAAGCAGTAACAACATACATAATTATAACCAAACAATGGAAGAATATATATATATAAATGATGAAAATCATGCAGCAGGTACAAGTATCTAAGGAAAATAGAAAACACAACAACGTGCTGAAATACAACTGAACACAAAGTACTAAAGCAACAACAACTCCAGCAGCATCACAAGCTGTATCTTGGGCCCATTCTCTCCAACTCTACAGCAAGCCAAACACCTGAAGTAGAAGGCCGATTTCCCTTATCTATACCTGCAACAACATAGTCTGCTTGGGCCCAAAATCATGGCCCAAACAGGGTGTGAGATACAATCCCAGTAGGAAATCACCCAAAGATTTGTGCCTAACAGTAAATGAATACAAGGCAAGTAAGAGTGAGGAAGAAGTAAACATAAAATCACACAACAAATACAATCCATAGTTCTAGCATATAAAGTACACAAGTAAACAACTATCAACTAGTAGAAAATAGGTAACCCTCTAGGTAGCTCTAACAACCTAACCCCTATGATTCAACCTATAAGTACTAGAAACCCTCTATGAGGCACGCACAGTCTCACCCCTCTGGTTCAGCTAAGAGTTGACTTTCTGAGGAGTCACTCACCGTCAATTCCCCCAATAGTCTCGTATCGTACTAAAGGATCTCTGGGGAAGCACTCAATGTCTCATTCCCCCTGTGGCCCACATCGAGGAACTATAGACTCTCTGAGAAAACACACATCGTCAATTCCTCCTGTGGTCTCACATCGGAAATTAAAGACACTCTGGATAAGACCTTACGTCCATTCTCCCTATGGTCTACTACACTAGGTTCTCACAGTCCTGTGTGAAAATAAAGATGCTCAGCGCACGTGTATCGTCCAAGTAAACCTCAAAACTAGATGGCTATCATTCAAAGGCTCAACAGCATAACAAAGTAACTGTTCCACTATCCTAAGACTAGGCATGGAAACTAGAAAGCACCAAACAAGAAAAACAAGCATGGGAACATCCAGAGTATAACATAAAATACTCTATTCACAAAGGTCAACCTCTACTATAGCAATCAAACAAGCATGAAATCAATATAGGGAAAAATAGGAAACTGCACAAATCCCTTTCATGGAAATTGGAAAAATTGAAAAAACTATTGAAAGACTATCTACAGAAAGGCACAAACCACCTACCTCGATCCTAGGAGATTGATATACGTTAACAACGAAGATAGATTCTCCTTAGAACATCGTAGATCTGAGAAAACGTCTGAAACACATAAACCACGATAACTTGATAAAGAGGAGGAATTGGAAAACAAGGCTCAAGCATAAGGAAGAAATCACTGTTGCGATTCCAATGCAATCGACCGTGCTCGAATCAGAGAACGGACGGAGAGGCGGGGCTCGTCAAAGATTCACGGATCCTCGGCGCTCGTAGATGAACGAGACCTAGAAGAAGACGTTTTTGTGCATCAGGCATGACCCAAGTCCATTTAGTGAAAAAAATAAAGTACACGGCATGCACTAGGTCTTTCCGTACTCTTCAAAAATCTGCATCCACATCACCTCTACACAACATGTGTGTGGCCCGAACATGGCCAGTACACGGCTTCGAGCGGTAAAAGAGTACACGATGTGTACATCAAAAATATCCAGAAACTTTATTTTTCTCAAAAACTCCAGAAAAAGGAAAGGATTACCTGAAACGAAGATCCGGGTTCTTACATTTATCAAGTAACCCATCTCAATCATGAGGAAAACACAAAGGCCATTGACTCAACTCAAACCTGGATCTTCATTATTGATATCGAAACCACAAATACTGAAGAGCTCCTCCTCTGTCGAGTACTGTGATCCTGTCATAACACTGAGGCAATTCTCACTAACCTTAGATAGCTGAGGTACTCCTCCTGTCGTGTACTGCGGGTCTGCCACCGAAACATAGTAGTGCTCCCCGCCATGGTTCTGTCACCCCAACACAGTAGTGCTCCCCCTAATAGTCTACAGAGGTACTCCTTATGTCGAGTAACACATGTCTGCCACCCAAACACAGTAGTTCTCCTCTCCATGGGTCTACCACCCAAACATAGTAGTGCTCCCCACTGGGCTAGTCAAGTCACTCCGACTCGAATCGGACAAGCATTCATCATGTCTCAGCCAGCTACAAGGTCTTCGTACTCCGTACACACATCTCTAGGAGGATCCGCTCCACGAGCTACTGGTAAACACTCCAAGTATCACAAATTCCCACGAAGAAGTATCTCAAAGGACCGCCTCGTCAAAGGGGTATCAACACAACAGACGATGCATCTATCAGACGCCCGGTCTGTGAGTTATTAGCCTTTTAGTCCCGGGGGCCCGGTTGGTTTCATGAACAAACCAACCGGGCCGCATATCAACTGTACCCACAAATCTCATGGGGTATACTTAAAGAAACCATTTCTCAACGTGATTACCAACGCCGCTGACGGTTTGTCAAACGGAGGTCCGGTATGAGAATTATTAGCTTTTCCGTTTCAGGGGCCTGGATTGATTTCGGGTACAATCGAACCCGGCCATACTCCAACTGTGTCCAAACCTCAGGTGAAGTATACCAAATGAACTATCCCACCTTGAGGAATCCAAAAAAGTCAATTGCACGTCAATCGGACGTCCAGAGCTCAAGTTATAAGCATTTCCGCTCCGAGGGCCAGGTAGGTTTCGGGTTCGATCCAACCCGGTCGTACCCATACATCACCGAAACCTTATGTTTAATATACCAAAATGACCTTCTCAATACAAGGAATCCTACACAAATGACGGTGCATCGATCGAAGGTATGTAGCTCAGGATATATCCGTTTAACCGAAAACTGTCCGAAAATAGGGGGTCTTGGCCCGTTCCGACCCGACCCAACTCCCCCTGGGTCGGCCCGACCCTAGTCCAGGTCCGGTCCGGTTGGGTGCGGTACGGCCCGGCCTGTGCGGCCTACGGCCCGACTCAGAAGCCGGCCGCTGGCCGAGCGGGTCGCAAAGGGGGCGTGGCCCCTGTTTTTGGAAACAACAGACCTAGTGGGGTCTGCCCTAGCAGCTTGTCAGGGGGGTAACACCCCGCCCCCGGTTTCCGGGTAACGGCCGGCCATTAAGGCTGGTTGGTTTGTGAGCTTCCGCGTGACCCAGAAGGGGTCCTGCCTCCTGGATACGCTGGTGGCCGGCTCGGCCGGCCCCCCCTGCTGGTCCGTCGCGGCTCGTCTTCACCGGCGCAGCGCGACGGCTCCGCGCCCCTCCGTCGCGGCCTGCTCCAGCCGTGACCCGCTCCAGCCGTGGCCTTCCTCGTTCTCTCCGTCGTGGCGCGATGGCGCCGCAAACCACCATCGCGGACCACTCCATCCGTGGACCTCTATGTCTCTGGGCGGTGCAACGACACCACGCCGCCTTCGCCGCGGCCTTGCATGGTCGCGGTTCCCTGCCGATCACCACACGGTGAAACGGCACAGCGTGCCTCCGCTTCCAACATCAACGAAGATTAACAAAGAAGAGTGGAGGAGAATCGGCCATGTTTTTGCGGACCTATCTCCTCCCGTTACGACGATATCATGCGTCCAAACCTTAAGCAATGAAGAACAATGATAAAGACTTGAACAAAAAAAACCCTACTGGTTTCATGACGTTACACGTCGTCAGGCTGCGGAATGAGGCAAGCATCGTAATAGAACAGCGTCATGGGGGAATGGTATCGATTCCGTCAACATCGGTGGAAGAAAGAATGTTGTTTTTGGAGATATTCCCCTGCGGCGGTGTCTCCTTCCTTGAAACGGAGTAAGAAGGAAGAAAAAGGCACGTCGTTGGTGACTTCACATTCTTCGAATCGTAGAGCATTCTTCGTCGAAGGTGCTCTTCATCGGGAGGAAAAACACATTTCATTCCAATCCTCTAGAGGTTTCTCAAGGTTCTCCAAAATATTTTCCAACCCATATTAAAAAGTGGGTTCCCCTATTAATAAACATGCCATGCCTTTTCAAATTCAAAAAACATAATTAATTAATGTGTTGGCACCATTTAAGAGGGAGAGATAGATGGTCTCTTTATTAAAGGAGTTGTCACATTAAATTGAAGGGGTGTTAAAGGGGGGTTGGAGAGAGTTATGGGAAGATGAGAGGTTGGAGCTCATGTGGGACCTGTAACAGCCCAAGATTTTATAAAGAAATATTCTTTTTAATTTTATTAATGTCTTGTGTTGTACGCTACACCAAAAGGAGCTTGCACAACATGCATCCTTGTCTTGCCTTGCATTACACGCAATCGCGACCTTCCTCGATAGCGTGTGTAATACGCAATACCGAGTTTCACTAAACAACGATGTGCTATTAAAATATTATTAAAACTAGCCGTTATGAATAGTAATAACCACTTTTTAAAATTCTGTAAATCTTATTTTTCAAAATGAACTTCATTCTTGGATTCGGAGTATCGAATTTAGCCTAAGGTGAAATTTTGGTACTTTTCGGATAACTTTCATATTCTGATGAATAGTGAAAATTACTAAATTATAATTAAAAACAACTTTTTTAATGAAAATAATTAATAGTGATAAATCATTAATTTGAGTGGTTTTAAATTATATTTAGAATATATTTTTACAATTTAATACAATGTTGGTCATTGGATGTAATTTCACATTTAAACTAGACATAAACAAGTGTCAATCTTTTGATAGATATTGTTTCTTAAAAACACGCTATTTGTTTTAACAGCGGGATTTAATTATAAAATTAATTAATGCAACTTTTATGTTATGAATTTGGTAAAATAGACTTCATTTTTGAATTCGGAATATGAAATATAGCTTGGGATGAAATTTTGGCATTGTTCTGAAAAACATTAATTTTTGATGAATAGTGAAACTACTAAGTGGTAGGTTAAAAACTGAATTTTGCATAAAACTTAATTTTACCGCTTCTGTGAATGGAATTTCGAAAATCCGAGAGACACGGTTAATATCAAGGACTAAAATGTGGTTCAATGAGATGAAAATAATTTTTTGGTGAATAGTAACTTTTTACTTTTTTTACCACGGTTAATAGTAAATAGGGTAACTAAGGGTAAATATGATATTAATATTACCCTAAAACATGTCCTAATTCTATTGGACAAGTGTAAATTCGACCAAAAACAATCTTAGGAATAAAATATGACCATTTAGGCCCACTTGGATTAGATTAGGACATTTATTATTAATTTATTTAAAGAAGGGTTAAAATAGTTAAAATCAAAGTTTACTAAGTAAATCATTTATAATATGGGGTTATACATAAGATAAATTCGATTGTAAATATTAATTAGAAAGCTAAAAAGATTTCCTACATGATGGTATTTTATTTTTAATTTTTAGACATCAAATAATTTAATTTATTTATGACACAACGATGATGCAGTAATTAACTTATTAATGAAATATTGACATAATTGATGTTATAAACACCAAAATAAATGTAATTTGAAAATTTTTATGAATTACACTAATTTTGTAGGTTACTATGATATAGTAATGATGATTTAATCAACTTGGTTCGAACATTTAATTCTGTTATGACTTTCACAAAAATCATATATCAAATAGTGTCAAAATTGACACAAAATAGTTTTTAAATCAAATATTATATTATTAATTGTTATTTTATTCCTAAAAATCTAAGGTTCGGCCAAATGACTTAGATAAGGATATATATATTAATAATAAACAATTTGGGGTTCGTTTGGCATGTTATAGTAAGTGTATTAACCATATAGTGAAAGAAAACAAAAAGACACGATAAATGTTAAATTATTTAACTTAGAGTTAAATCTAATTGATAAGGTTAAAATAAAATCCTAAACTTGTCTAAATTCTATTGGTTGATAGGATTTTGACCCATCCCAACTTTAGCTTCTAAATAAGACCCTTTGGAACCATTATAAACCGATTTTGACTTTAATATAAAATAATATTTTGAGATATTCCTAAGGTGCCCCTCTCCTCCCCTATAAAAGGACACCTCCTCCCCCTCCTCCTCACACCAATTTGAGCACTCAAGCTCGGCCAACCCCTGCCAAAATCTCTTCTCCACTTCCCTAGCAACATCCTAGAGGTTCTGGTCTTCCTCAAAGACCAATTCTAGTGCCCTAAGAAGAGGTCTCAAAGAGGCACTTCAAAGAAGAGGTAATTACCGTTACCAATTCTTTCATCTTTATTTCTTCTTCCACTTCTTCTTCTTAGGTTGTTTCATTATGAAGTAATAACATCAGTATCACTCATATACTGATATGTTATTATAAGTATGAAACAACCCTATTTCACCATCTATCCATCCTACGGAAAAAGAAATCACCGCGCGTGCGTACGTACGGAATACCGTCTCCACGCCGTGGTGTAATCTATTTTCCACCACCACCTTACATGGATGGGTATAATGGTGTAAAGAATAACTATACATAGTTATTACAACATCATATTGATTCTGATATATTGTATAATCCACTCCAATTCAACTCAATATTCTTGGAAATGATATCATCGCTCGTGCGTACGTACGGACTACGGTCTCCACGACGCGATGAGATTCATTCTCCATGTTAACCATTTAAGAATGATTATAATGTATATATAAGAAATAATAATGAAATATATGACATTATAAAGCTACTGGATTTATGTATATATATACATATGTATGTCATCTACTTACTTCCATTTCAAGACAATAAGGAAAGGAAAACAGCGTTCATGCGTACGTACGGACTACCGTCTCCATGAACGGTGTTTTTCATTTTATTTATCTACCTATTATATATATATATATACTGAATATATATGATATATAAATCATATTTTATATTCTGGAAGTAAGTAAATCATGATATAAGTAATAATGATGTCAAGAACAACAAGTCAAAACACCTACGATAAATGAAACGATTTTACCCAAAACGCTTCTTTAACATGGAATTTACAAAAGAACGGGTAATATAATGTCATAAGTGAACCATATATGATATCATAACAATGAATATGATTCTGTAATAAGTCAATAACATGATTTAAATCATTATACAGGAGGTTCGGACACTTACAAAGCAAGTCGGACCTAAGGTAAGGGAAATATCACAATCTCATTTTTATCCGAGATTGTTTATTCGTAAGTATTTACTGGGGTGTATTTTATCATCCACATCCATGTTCCCTCAATATGTAATATTGTTTCCATCCACTTGCAATAGTTTAAATCCAATTTTACCCTTAGGTGAGTTTTTAGTAAAGAATATGAAAGGAATCTTTTGTCGTTTTTCCGTACGAGGTACTTTTTGACTTTTCCGACAAAAGTACGAAGAATGTTTTTTTTAACTTATACGGCACGAACGGATTTCTACTGTTTTATAAAGCCTTATTTTCATGAAGCTTCCTCTAAAAGATTTCATGACTATTTTCAATAAAATCTCTTTCTTTTAAAATTGCATGATGTTTTGTGAAAAGAAATTGATTTTGAAGAAGAAAGGATATTTTCCTCAAGAATTCAATTCAAGTGTTTTATCAAAATTATTTTCCATCTAAGATAATAAAGAGTTCTGTTTCTATACATATTTTTACATTGATTTAACTATGTTGTGATGGAATTATGTTTATGAATTCCTTTATCTTATATGAATGGTTTTATGATGTCATGTTGTTTAAGAATCCCATTTTTATTACATGGGTTATGAAATGATTTATGGTTTATGATTTTGTGGTACACATAAGAATGGTATCATTAAGAGATGGGTGGGACCTATATCTCCCTCCAATGCATTGGGTAAAGATTTTATATCTCAAGAGATAGACATGGCTGGAATGGTAGGTTATACCGGTTCAGTGAAACAGGACTGAAACGAGGATTACTCGATTCAGAAAGGGACTTTGTCCACTAAGATAGTCTTGGCAATGAGTCTTGACTAACAAGAAATGATTCTATATGATTATGTGTGTATTCCACAATGAGTAATGTTTTAAGTTATGATTTCATTTCACTACTATGATTTATCCCATGTTATGAAATTATGCTCTCTTTTGCAGGTTAAGATTTACAAAAATGTTATGTTCTTATGAAAATTATGTGATTGATATTTCTTTTGTTTACCCTTACTGAGCATTTGAGCTCACCCTTTTATGTTTTCTTTTCCCCAGGATATAAAGAAAGGTTTTAGGTAAAAATAAAAGAAGATCTTTATGGGAGATGTTGAAGATCTTTCACCAGGATTAAAAGATTATATTCCGAGTTTCCAAAGACACTAAACTATTACGATCCTTGTGTGTGTGTTTTTGTTATGTACTAAGTATTCCACAAAAGTAATGTAAAGTCTATGTACGTTAGGCTTCGGGTCTCTACAGTTGGTATCAGAGGAAAGGTTTAGTCAACCTTTGGAAACTAGGATGCGAAAACGTTAGTGAGATCCCTAGAGATATTTATAAGGTATGTCTAGGGATGTCCCTAAGGATAAGTATACGTATAGGTTATAGTACTAGAACTACGCTAACGATCATATAATTAAACCTAAGATGTTAGATATTGAAGGTACTCCCCCTTTATTATGTTGTTTTCCCTAGCATGATTTTTGCCTCTCACACTATTCATTTTGGGTTTTAGAAAATGGCTGGAAACAAGATGATTCACGATAATGGAGGATATGATGGACAATGGAATGATATTCTTCATGAGAAACCAAATGAAATGGGATTTGGAAGTCCAAAGATCATTATTATGCCGAATCAGCAATCTCATAATATGATCAATAAAGTAAAATTTGGTAAGTTTCCTGACTCGGCTAATAAGAGAAAGATGGAGTTTCATGATGATCATAGAGGAAAGAAAGTTCAATTTCCCCTATGTAAATCATGTGGGAAGAGGCATCAAGGAGAATGTTTCAAGGGAACTGGAAGATGCTTTGGGTGTGGAAAAGAAGGACACAAAGCAAGTAAGTGCAAAGGAAAAGGGTCGGTTAACACCATGGATGAGGATAATGGTATTGCTACGACATCAAAAATGGTTAAGTGTTTTAAATGTGGAATGTATGGGCATTATGAAAACAAATGCTCTAAGGGAAAGACTTATGAAGAGAATCAGTATGGTCATATGGGTAGTATTTATGTGGATGATGATGATGAGACTACAAATGATATGTGAGATGAAAGAATTGTTGAAGCTCGGTCAATGGTTTAAGAATGTAGTGGAATGATTACATGTTTATCACGTGTAATGTTGTATAAGTAATCTCATGGTACTATGGAATAAAAAGACATCTAAGGATTGTTACACTGTTGTCTTTCCTTGAGTTTTGAAAGTATATGATTAATGGTACAAGTATCCATGAAAGGTTATTCAGATATTTTTGGAATGTAGATGATATGTGCATAATGAAGGGATAAGACGATAATGAGATGTTTGATTGTATTCATGAGCTCATGATTGATATAAGGACTATGTGATATCATGGTTTGAGTATATAGAATTTTGAGGATTTTAGTATGTGGAAGGTGTTAACTTTTAACTGCATTCATGTTTTCACAAAGGTATTCAAGAGAATACATGATTAAGGACTTTGAATGTTTGGAATGTAACCAACAAAACATATCTTATGATATATGGGAATTGACGATGGTATTAAATCTCTGGTAATCATTTTCACTATGTTATGAGAGTGGATTGCATTATTATGGATAAGCCTAAAGATTAGACTGGATTATGTTGGACAAAAGTTAGTATTGTTTAAGGATAGAAGATTTTCGATATTATTGATGGGATGTTATAGTAACGTAGTTTTAGAAAAAGGGACAACCTACAGGACGGGCGACAGCCCATCGCTTCGGACAAGGCTGTAGGAATCGAACCCACAACCAAAGTGCGACTGGCCTTTATCGCCTACCACTGACCAACAGGAAGTCCCTGTTTAGTAGAAACTAGTTTTATTATATTAAGCAGTATGATATATGAAGTATAAGTCCATTTTAGAAACCATATATGATTAATCTCACTATAGATTGACTTATGTATATAAATTTTTCTATCCTTTTGAGACAGATGGAATGACCCGTCATTCTATCACATGATCTGCTAACACTTCACGAATAACAAATTCAACTTCATTTATTTAAGAGATTAAGTGGAAATTGTTAAAGGCACGAACAACAGTGAGGTTGTACCAACATAAAGTAAGTATTTATTCTAATTCAAATTCTTTAACTTTAGGGAAATGATCTTGAAAACCAAAAATGTTGTCCTAGTGATCTTATACCTGATGAATCGGATGGTACCTTAGATCGTCACAAATTTATGGATTTGTGATTTTTGGCTTTTCCATAGCCATGTTCTCTACCACTCTCCATCGGAACATGATGGTTAGATTTTTCTTCCATATCCATATTTTCACCTATGTGGAAACCCAATGATTAGTTTATTTGGGTAACCGTTACGTTTCATACTTTTGTTTTTAAAGATTGGTTTTGATATTCCTTTTTACGATGTGGGTTTCTATTAAAGAAACTTTCGAATAGTAAACCATTTATAACCCCGACGAATTTCGAGGGCGAAATTCATTTTAAGAGGGGTAGAATGTAACAACCCAAGATTTTATAAAGAAATATTCTTTTTAATTTTATTAATGTCTTGTGTTGTACGCTACACCAAAAGGAGCTTGCACAACATGCATCCTTGTCTTGCCTTGCATTACACGCAATCGCGACCTTCCTCGATAGCGTGTGTAATACGCAATACCGAGTTTCACTAAACAACGATGTGCTATTAAAATATTATTAAAACTAGCCGTTATGAATAGTAATAACCACTTTTTAAAATTCTGTAAATCTTATTTTTCAAAATGAACTTCATTCTTGGATTCGGAGTATCGAATTTAGCCTAAGGTGAAATTTTGGTACTTTTCGGATAACGTTCATATTCTGATGAATAGTGAAAATTACTAAATTATAATTAAAAACAACTTTTTTAATCAAAATAATTAATAGTGATAAATCATTAATTTGAGTAGTTTTAAAGTATATTTAGAATATATTTTTACAATTTAATACAATGTTGGTCATTGGATGTAATTTCACATTTAAACTAGACATAAACAAGTGTCAATCTTTTGATAGATATTGTTTCTTAAAAACACGCTATTTGTTTTAACAGCGGGATTTAATTATAAAATTAATTAATGCAACTTTTATGTTATGAATTTGGTAAAATAGACTTCATTTTTGAATTCGGAATATGAAATATAGCTTGGGATAAAATTTTGGCATTGTTCTGAAAAACATTAATTTTTGATGAATAGTGAAACTACTAAGTGGTAGGTTAAAAACTGAATTTTGCATAAAACTTAATTTTACCTCTTCTGTGAATGGAATTTCGAAAATCCGAGAGACATGGTTAATATCAAGGACTAAAATGTGGTTCAATGGGATGAAAATAATTTTTTGGTGAATAGTAACTTTTTACTTTTTTTACCACGGTTAATAGTAAATAGGGTAACTAAGGGTAAATATGATATTAATATTACCCTAACACATGTCCTAATTCTATTGGACAAGTGTAAATTCGACCAAAAACAATCTTAGGAATAAAATATGACCATTTAGGCCCACTTGGATTAGATTAGGACATTTATTATTAATTTATTTAAAGAAGGGTTAAAATAGTTAAAATCAAAGTATAATAAGTAAATCATTTATAATATGGGGTTATACATAAGATAAATTCGATTGTAAATATTCATTAGAAAGCTAAAAAGATTTCATACATGGTGGTATTTTATTTGTAATTTTTAGACATCAAATAATTTAATTTATTTATGACACAACGATGATGCAGTAATTAACTTATTAATGAAATATTGACATAATTGATGTTATAAACACCAAAATAAATGTAATTTGAAAATTTTTATGAATTACACTAATTTTATAGGTTACTATGATATATTAATGTTGATTTAATCAACTTGGTTCGAACATTTAATTCTGTTATGACTTTCACAAAAATCATATATCAAATAGTGTCAAAATTGACACAAAATAGTTTTTAAATCAAATATTATATTATTAATTGTTATTTTATTCCTAAAAATCTAAGGTTCGGCCAAATGACTTAGATAAGGATATATATATTAATAATAAACAATTTGGGGTTCGTTTGGCATGTTATAGTAAGTGTATTAACCATATAGTGAAAGAAAACAAAAAGACACGGTAAATGTTAAATTATTTAACTTAGAGTTAAATCTAATTGATAAGGTTAAAATAAAATCCTAAACTTGTCTAAATTCTATTGGTTGATAGGATTTAGACCCATCCCAACTTTAGCTTCGAAATAAGACCCTTTGGAACCATTATGAACCGATTTTGACTTTAATATAAAATAATATTTTGAGATATTCCTAAGGTGCCCCTCTCCTCCCCTATAAAAGGACACCTCCTCCCCCTCCTCCTCACACCAATTTGAGCACTCAAGCTCGGCCAACCCCTGCCAAAATCTCTTCTCCACTTCCCTATCAACATCCTAGAGGTTCTGGTATTCCTCAAAGACCAATTCTAGTGCCCTAAGAAGAGGTCTCAAAGAGGCACTTCAAAGAAGAGGTAATTACCGTTACCAATTCTTTCATCTTTATTTCTTCTTCCACTTCTTCTTCTTAGGTTGTTTCATTATGAAGTAATAACATCAGTATCACTCATATACTGATATGTTATTATAAGTATGAAACAACCCTATTTCACCATCTATCCATCCTACGGAAAAAGAAATCACCGCGCGTGCGTACGTACGGAATACCGTCTCCACGCCGTGGTGTAATCTATTTTCCACCACCACCTTACATGGATGGGTATAATGGTGTAAAGAATAACTATACATAGTTATTACAACATCATATTGATTCTGATATATTGTATAATCCACTCCAATTCAACTCAATATTCTTGGAAATGATATCATCGCTCGTGCGTACGTACGGACTACCGTCTCCACGACGCGATGAGATTCATTCTCCATGTTAACCATTTAAGAATGATTATAATGTATATATAAGAAATAATAATGAAATATATGACATTATAAAGCTACTGGATTTATGTATATATATACATATGTATGTCATCTACTTACTTCCATTTCAAGACAATAAGGAAAGGAAAACAGCGTTCATGCGTACGTACGGACTACCGTCTCCATGAACGGTGTTTTTCATTTTATTTATCTACCTATTATATATATATATATATACTGAATATATATGATATATAAATCATATTTTATATTCTGGAAGTAATTAAATCATGATATAAGTAATAATGATGTCAAGAACAACAAGTCAAAACACCTACGATAAATGAAACGATTTTACCCAAAACGCTTCTTTAATATGGAATTTACAAAAGAACGGGTAATATAATGTAATAAGTGAACCATATATGATATCATAACAATGAATATGATTCTGTAATAAGTCAATAACATGATTTAAATCATTATACAGGAGGTTCGGACACTTACAAAGCAAGTCGGACCTAAGGTAAGGGAAATATCACAATCTCATTTTTATCCGAGATTGTTTATTCGTAAGTATTTACTGGGGTGTATTTTATCATCCACATCCATGTTCCCTCAATATGTAATATTGTTTCCATCCACTTGCAATAGTTTAAATCCAATTTTACCCTTAGGTGAGTTTTTAGTAAAGAATATGAAAGGAATCTTTTGTCGTTTTTCCGTACGAGGTACTTTTTGACTTTTCCGACAAAAGTACGAAGAATGTTTTTTTTTAACTTATACGGCACGAACGGATTTCTACTGTTTTATAAAGCCTTATTTTCATGAAGCTTCCTCTAAAAGATTTCATGACTATTTTCAATAAAATCTCTTTCTTTTAAAATTGCATGATGTTTTGTGAAAAGAAATTGATTTTGAAGAAGAAAGGATATTTTCCTCAAGAATTCAATTCAAGTGTTTTATCAAAATTATTTTCCATCTAAGATAATAAAGAGTTCTGTTTCTATACATATTTTTACATTGATTTGACTATGTTGTGATGGAATTATGTTTATGAATTCCTTTATCTTATATGAATGGTTTTATGATGTCATGTTGTTTAAGAATCCCATTTTTATTACATGGGTTATGAAATGATTTATGGTTTATGATTTTGTGGCACACATAAGAATGGTATCATTAAGAGATGGGTGGGACCTATATCTCCCTCCAATGCATTGGGTAAAGATTTTATATCTCATGAGATAGACATGGCTGGAATGGTAGGTTATACCGGTTCAGTGAAACAGGACTGAAACGAGGATTACTCGATTCAGAAAGGGACTTTGTCCACTAAGATAGTCTTGGCAATGAGTCTTGACAAACAAGAAATGATTCTATATGATTATGTGTGTATGCCACAATGAGTAATGTTTTAAGTTATGATTTCATTTCACTACTATGATTTATCCCATGTTATGAAATTATGCTCTCTTTTGCAGGTTAAGATTTACAAAAATGTTATGTTCTTATGAAAATTATGTGATTAATATTTCTTTTGTTTACCCTTACTGAGCATTTGAGCTCACCCTTTTATGTTTTCTTTTCCCCAGGATATAAATAAAGGTTTTAGGTAAAAAAAAAGAAGATCTTTATGGGAGATGTTGAAGATCTTTCACCAGGATTAGAAGATTATATTCCGAGTTTCCAAAGACACTAAACTATTACGATCCTTGTGTGTGTGTTTTTGTTATGTACTAAGTATTCCGCAAAAGTAATGTAAAGTCCATGTACGTCAAGATACGGGTCTCTACAGGACCCACCTCACAAATATCTTTACATGGGTAGTTAGAAGTTTATGGGTCCCACCCTAACTCCCCCATGTAGGATATAACAACTTAAGATATAAAAATAAAATTGTTCCTCGATTTTATTCACTTCTCATTTAATCCACAAATTTTAACTACTCCTCCCATGAAAATGCAACCATGATAAAGGTCCCCTTAATAAATTATCGGTGCTGCGAGTTTATCGGTGCCCTCAGATTTCAATTCCGAGCACTGGTTCAAATGATAGAAAAACCCGCTCATTCGTTCACTGGTCGTACTCGAGCTAAACTTCGGAAATTGATTCTGGACACACCGGGCCTTAGAATCAAGCATTGTTAGAAGTAGCAGAATCGTAAAATTCCAAAGAAATTAAGAAAAAAAATTCCTTGAAATTTCCAGGTCTTTACATATTGGATTATCAAATTAATATCTTATAATCACTTTGAGATAACCAAAAAAATAATAATTTCTCATATTTATGGTTTTTTTATTATAATACAAATGTCATAAATATGTTTAAGGACCTTAACTTTTAATAAAATGTGTATTGGGTAATTTCA
The DNA here is from genome assembly GCA_963277665.1 of Viscum album. Taxonomy (NCBI): domain Eukaryota; kingdom Viridiplantae; phylum Streptophyta; class Magnoliopsida; order Santalales; family Viscaceae; genus Viscum; species Viscum album. The sequence goes on from OY728129.1 coordinate 290,320,295, forward strand.
TGATCCATATATTATATAGAGTATTTATGAATATATTAGTTGCAACATGGATTATTAGGAATATAGTAGTCTCTAATAATAATCACAGAATAAAATAAGAAGCACACCTGACTTATAATCAATTAAACCATGTAAATAATGTTATGAATCCTCTAATAAGACAAACCATTTCATAGTGGACTTCTAGGAGTATTGAGTTATGGAACAAGTCCACAGTCTCTCTATTGAATACTAATTTTTTAGATCATGAATTCACTAATCCAATCCGATCATATGATCTTAATAATTTTTCCTTGTTAATCATGTAATTCATTTAAAACCACTATTAACTTTTCAAAAGTTTCATATTTGTGTCTCATCAGAAACACATAACCTTAACAATAAAATCATTGATTAAAGTGATGAATTTCCTAATACCACAACTTTTTGAGTACTCATTGGTTTATATTCATCAATATGTTTTATATCCAATACTCCACTATCCCTTTCACATTTTCTATTAAAAGGCGATTCAGTCATTTTCCTTAAAATATATGATTCGCATATATCAAATGATTCATAATCAAATGGTTCCAATAGTATATATCTAAGGATTCTTTGGATACATTTCTCATTTACATGTGCAAGGAGATAACGCTAAATAAATTTTGGATTAGTTTCATCCAAGACCTTATTATTATAAATTTTATAGATAGGATTATACATATAAAAAATGTATAAATTTTTTACCATATTCACATTACAATAAAGAAACATTATTATATATATAAAAACTCGTGTTCTTAATAGTGAATGAATATCCATCCATGTCCAAATAATATACATAAATAAAATGTCTAGTTTTGGTAAGAATATATAAAAATTTCTACAATTCTCTAACCAATCCACTTGGTAAAGTCATATCATAAGTACCAACTTCTAATGTAGAAACAATTTTTATATTACTGAAATGAAGATATGATTCACCATTTTCAGTTCCCTCCTATCTTTGTTTCTATGTTTATTGAATCAAATAGGAAATGAACTTCTGGTGTCTGATACAAATGATTTAGTGTTGGTGATATTAACCTCTATAAGATTTACTTTTATATGCAAAGAATTATTTTCTTTGAGAAATCTTATCAACCATATACACCAATCAATGATTCTTTTATAGGACATAATTTTTTGGGATATCAATATGACTATCAAAAATAAATCATTTATCAACCAAAAAAGACATATCTATGGGTGAATATCAAGATTTATATCTTATAATAAATTTAGTTTAATGAATTCACTCCGATTAAAAATGATAAACTCAGACATCATATATCTTTAATGTCCAAAGATATATATTTTATAATAAAGTACACTGGTTTCCAAAAAATAAATCAATGAGTATTTCTGGTATACAACTACTGTCAATCACATCATATATAATTCTTGAATAGACAAGTGGATAATAATTTATCTTAATCCATCATATAGATTCACTCAATTATATTACTTTGGTATCCAAATGGTTAGGGTTTCACTACTAGAAAATACACCTATATCCATGGGAAAAACATTATCTATAAATGGAAAAAATTTGGATCAATGTAATAAAAATAGTAAAGATATTCTTGGATCCTATTACAATGGAAATATGACAAAATCTATTTTTATAATCCTTCCTTTTTGTTATATAACATTTCATTACATAAGATAAAAAAAGGATCTTTAAAATTTAGTTTCTTGGAAATAAAGTGAATAATACATGAAGACCTAAAACATTATTTTAAAACCCATTAAAATAAATCTTTATGGTTTAACCATAAGATACATTTATTACATCTCATAACCTCGGGAAATATATAAAATGAAAGGGGTGGGCATGAGGCCCAATAATGGAATAAGAAAGGGAATCATTTAGTATGTGATCATGAGGAATATCAATAAGAACATGAGGCATAGTAGTATAGATTAAACAAGAGGTAATTAGGAATATAACAAAAATGAACATGAAATATAACATGGAAATGTGGATACACCATTTATATGAGATATTCAAAAGCATATCACCAAGTTATTTCACCAAGGTGTCATGAAAGAAAATTACCAAGGTTATTTGATAAGGTAACATAAAACATGTCGCATATAGAGTTTAAATTCTTAACCCAATTCATTGGAGAACTATAAAGGTGAACCATTCATATATATTAGTTTCATGTTATCCACATAGATTGAAATAAGTCATTTCATTAACAACCAATGGAGAATAAATGAATGAATTTATATCAAAATCATAGTATATTAAATAGCTTAATGACACGGTCATTACATCATTTTTTACCCACAAAAAGAAATGTGGGTTTCATATATATAAATATCCAAATAAAAATTTCCTTCTAAATCAATTTTTATACCCACTGAAATGAAAATATATTTGGTTAATTAAATAAAAATGAAAAGAGAATTTATTAAGTATAAGAGGGAAAATTGGGAAGTAAATTCGGCAACTTGGTTACTATAAAACATGGTCTTATGAAAGGGTAAAATGATAAGGGACTAGGTTATACCATTAATAGAACATAAATTGTAAGTAAAGTTATGATAAAAAAATGTAATAAAACATAGTAACTATAACATTTAAAAGACATATACCAAAAAAGGTTCTTGAATTGAAGAGAAAGGATAATTCCCCTACCTTGAAGAGTTAATCCTTGATCTTTAGGAATGGAAACGTGTGGGATTGAGGAAACATTGGGGTGACTGCATGGGAGAAAAAACACTTGAAATTCCTAGATTATTTATTGGGATTGAAAGAAAATGAGAAATGTGGGGTTATTTATAGTAAAAGTGAAGGAATTGCTTAATAATTTCTAAATATAGGTCTTAGAAAATTAGGTTGTGGAAAAATGAAAAACTATTGGCTTACCCATGGTTTTCTCACATGGGTTTAAAAATTTGGGCCATGTTTTATGTTATAGTAGCACACTAGAACCTAAATTCATTTTAAAATACATATTTTTTCATAGAAAGTGAATATTTCACAAAATATTGTTTTTAAAAAACAAAATTTTCTTTTTAGAATTTTGTAAGTCAGATATAGTTATATAAATTGATTAAAATATATTAAAATACTTAATATTAATATAATAACATTTTTTGTGTCTTGGATTGTGTTTAATTAATTATTAAATAATAATGGTAAAATTATGAAGTCATAAAATATATTGAAAACCCATACCTATATTTTTAACTATTAATGAAAAAATAATGTGTTTTAGAAAGTTATTATAAATTCACAATAACGTAATTTTAACACAATTATTTCAAAGATAATGTTTATTTTTATATAATAATTATCTAAATATGATAATTTTAACTTTTAAATATTAAAATACTTATTTATTTTAATATAGTAGTTTTAAGGCACAATTAAATTTCTAACACTTAAAAATCATCTTTGACCATTATAAAATTATATTTTATTTATATTTTTATAAGTGTTTTTAAAAATAATATTTTATTAATGAAATACTATTTATAATACAAGAGTTTATTATAAAATTTTATATATTTTCTAGAAAAAATATGTTTTAAATACGTCCAAAAATTCAAATTTTCAAATTCATATCAATTAAACTTATATTTTATTAATAAAAACAGTTCTTATGTGTAATTGATGGAATACAAATTTTCTTTATACAAGATAATTTAAACATTATGTAACAATGGTCTGGATACATAACACCTTATTACACATTCATATGCCCTACGGTGTAGGTGTGCACTAGTGGTAGTTTCATGGGGTGGCTCGGTTAACATCAACTCAATAGTTATCTCCACTAACATGAACATATCCCATATGAGATTTAATTCAAGATTCACTTTATAAATATATAATTGGTATTAGTCAATGGTGAACCCCAATGGTGATACCTCCCTCCCATGTTATGACAAATAGGTTTCAAACGACACGACCCTATTGGTTGTAGTCATTGATTCTCTTTTTTGTAACAATTACCCATTACCATTTCTACTTATAAACTCTAATTATATTGGTGAAACTATCAACTAATGGTATAGTTTTCAATAATCATGTTGAAAAATGGTCATATTGACCAACTATTATATAACGGTTTAATCCAAACAATCAAATTTCCTTTTATAACCTATAAATAAAACTTTATTATTTCACTAAAAATTCATTTTGAATTTTATTAACGTTATGTTTTAATTTTCATAATATATTGATTGGTTTAATAATATTTTGACTTATTTCTATAGTTAATTCTACGGGATAGATGATTCAAGTAGATTGGGACAATCCATACTGTAACATCCCAAGTAATTAATGAATAATAGATATTTTTATCTATGTCTATTAGTGAATTATATAGTGTTTTAGAGGCTCAAAATGAGAATAAATCCAATCTTAAGCATGGAATACACTAATATTTTTAAAAGATTATTTTACTGCCTTTTGATGGAAAACCATTTTTAAATCTATCTTTTGTCAATTTTATAAGCTATGTTTGTCAAAATAAACTTATTCTTTATGATTGGGACATGAAAATTAACTTTGTGTGAATTTTTGGTATTTTTCCGATAAAGTTCATTTTTTAATGAATAGTGAAAGATGTTGTATTTTAATTCAAAACCTCTTTTTAATATAATTAATTTTTATGATTTGATTATCTTTTTAATTGGTTTTGAAGTGAAATTAGAATATATTTTTACCATTTAATCCAATGGTGGTCATTTTAATCAATTCCACTTTGAAATTGGACTTAAACTGGTGTCAATCTTTTGATACTTATTGTTTCATAGAAACACGCTATTTGTCATGACATCGGAAATTAATTATTAAATTAATTAATGTAACTTATATAATTTTAATTTTTTAAAAATAGACATCATTTTTGAATTCATAATATCAAATATAACTTAGGGTGAAGTTTTTGTATTTTTTTGAAAAACTTCAATTTTTGATGAATAGTGAAACCACTAAGTGGTAGTTAAAGAAACAAGTTTTTCGTTTAAATGACACTTTTCCACTTCTGTGATTTTATTTTCAACAATCCAACATACATGGTCATCATTAAGATGTAAAATGTGGTTCAATGAGATTAAAATAATTTTTTGGTAAATAGTAACTTTTATGTTTTTAATCACGATTAGAGGTAATTAGTGCAATTTAAAGAAAAAATGATATTATAATAAAATGAAAATACCTAGACACATGTCCTACCCTTATTGTATGTGTCATTGCCAACCAAGACAAGACATGGGTAAACTTGGGGACCCAATGGAGCCACTTTGGTAGGAAAATGACATTAATATCTTTTTATTTAATGTTAAAATCAAAATGACACAAACATGAGTTGTTTTACTAAAACAATTTTTAATTGGGGTTATACAAGTCATATATTTGACTATATATACTCATTAGAAAGATAAACAGATTTACTACATCATGATATTTTTTAATAATTTTTAGACATTAAATAAATTAAATTATTTATGACATCATGATGATGCAGCGATTACCTCATTAATAAAGGATTTAAACAAAATGAAAAGATAATGTAAAATATATGACCTACACATGTCCAAAACCTATTGTATGGGTGGATTTAGAACCCTTATCACCTTACCCTATAATTATATCAATGTGGGACCTTTTTAATCCGAAACTCATTTTAAAATAAAGTAACATTTCTTTACTTTCCAAGAGTGCCCCTCCTCTCCTCTTATAAAAGGCCCCCACCTCTACCTCTATACACACACTTATAAAGCCTTTGGATCGGCCAACCCCTGCCCATTTTGTCTCTCCACTTCCCTCTCTTACACCTTGAATCCTCACTTTTGGCAGAAGTCTTCCCAAGGAAGCCTTTGAGCTCAAAGAAAAGGGAGTTACCCTATTTTAAGGTAATGTCTTCACTTGTGTTCTTTTGTTTATTTTGCTTATCCAACCCCCTAAACTATTTTTATTAATTTATTTTGTAACAAAACCAGTATATTCCATATACTAGGATGTTTCTATAAGAAGGATTCAAGCTACACTTACACACACCTACATCTCATGGTTAAAGAACATACTTTTTCCGTGGATGGCGAATTTCTGCCTCCCGAAACATTGATTATTCAACATTCTTTTAACACCTTCAAAGGTGGACATTAGGATGACACCATATTTATATATGATTTATAATATGTCTATTATTTCCTTAAGCTTCTGTATTTTTCATTTTGGGCATACCTTCATGGTTTCCATTATGGGTAAACGCGATATCTTCATTTAAGGAAGTGCGGACTACCGCCCCCTCAATGTGATTTCATTCATCAATAACATATGTGGGACGTATAAATGATGGAGTTATGATATTATATATGATATTACACTGGAATTATAATATACCTTTATATCATTATTATTCCATTTCATAAAATACGAAATAGAAATGGAAGCAACGTTCATGCGTACGTACTGCTTACCGTCTCCATGAATGGTGCATTTCATTTCTTACCTCTAAATGTTATGTAATATTAAAATGAATGAATGTACTGGATATATATGATATATATGATATCTACATCATGAATACCATTCTGGATATAATGGATACATGAACAACTTGTAATTATAATGGGTTTATTTTTGACTCAAGTACCAATGATCGTTAAAACGGTCGTTATTAACTTAAATAATTACATAGTGTTCATGACAAGGAAATAAGTGATATGAAAGGAATAATGAACTTGAAAAAGGTTCATAAACAAGTATAAATTAACTCAACTTTATTATTCAGGAGATTAAAGAACGACCGAGTCAAGTCAGACCCGAGGTATGGGACTTCGTCTCAATCTCCTTTCATTGAGGCATATTTTGTTTTATACACAACCTTCTTTTATACGGTGTATAAACCCCTTTTACTTTTGAATTTATTCAAAAGGAATCTTTTTTATACGAAGAGTTTACTAAACGAAAAAAGGGAATGTTTTTGTCGTACGTATGCAGCGACAACGACTTCTCCGCTATCGTAACCATTATTTGAGTTTCGGCTTCCTCTATAAGCCATACCTTCTTTTTAAAAGAAAAATAAATACCATGTTTTACTTTTATTTTATTTTGGTATTGAAAATGGTTTTCATAATGTTTTTATATCAATGTGTTGTATTGATATCTTGTGATTGAAAGGTGGAAATTTTATGTTTCCTTTATGCATGTTTTATGTGATACGATTATGTTGTGGTTCTTGGGCATTATTATGAAGACGGGTGGTTCCGTGATAAACTAAAGGCGGGTGAGCCCGATATAGCTCTCCAATGCATTGGGTTACTCGAAGGAGTGAAACGTTAAGGTTTCTCCAAAGAGATTTAGGGAATATACTGTGATGAGTATTCCAAATGTAACCAAGAGGGTTACTCCCTATGTAAGAATGTTATGAATTCCTCAAGTTACCTTTATCTCTTATGATTTCTATGATTTATTCATGATTTTATGAGATATGTTAAAGTGCTTATGTTTTATGGGTAAAGTATTATTTCATTCTTATGTATATATGTACCCATGTTTCCTTTCTATATTTTTATATCCCTTACTGAGCTTTTTATGCTCATCCCATGTTTTTGAAATGTTTTTCACAGGTCAAGGGAAAGGTACATGATATGATAGTGTCAAGGAAGTGTCAAGGAAGAATCCATGTTTTATTTTAAATATGTTTCTGTTGATGGGAAAAATGAATACTATCCTTAGGTAAAAACTTTGTTTAAATGTGGAATGTAATGCAAGTTTTATGATCTAATTCTCTAAAACTCTAAACCTAAAAAGATCTTCAATGTGTAATCTTGTAATAACTCAAGATTAATTAAGGTTTAAGGCTAGGGCCTTATACATACTATCCCATTTTAGCTATTCTATTATATACTTTTTGTCTAGTTTTAATGTTTGGCATTTTGACTAGTTTATTTGCTAACTAATGTAATGATCATTGTTAATATGATATAATAAATTTTTTTCTCTTTATTTTTAAGTGTATAATATTGTATAATATGTAATATAATTTTATTCAAGAAAAAAATATCACTTAAAAAAATTATTGGATATCACATTATTCCCTCTTAAGAAAGTTAATCCCTAAAATTTCAAATCATTTTCTCAATTCAGAAATGTAATGGTATTTATATCTAATTATCTCCTATGTTTCTCACATAGCTTCTCCAAATTTATGGTTCCTCTACAAAAATTTGATGAGGTGTGTGTTCTTGTTGCGTAGAACCTTGTCTCTACGGTCCAAGATCTCTAGTAGTTTCTCGTTATATGAGAGGCCACATTCTAGTTGTACCATCGCCATATTTAGTACATGTGATGGATCTGTTATTTAATTTATCAAGATAGATATATGGAATAGATCATGAACATGATCCAGATTTGGTGGAAGTTCGGGATGATAAGTTACTTCTCATATGTGATCAAGTATCTCAAAAAGGTTAATGTACCTAGGGTTAATCTTTATTTTCATTATAAATCGCATGTCTCTCTTCCATGGTGATATCCAAATAAAATTTTTCCCCAAAATCGAACTCTAATTACCTTTGATGGTTGTTATAAAAGATCTTCTACTGACTCTAAAAAACCTTTATATGTTGTTGGATTGCATGAACCTTTTCGTTCATCTCTTGAATAAGATCAAACGCAAAAAATCTCTTCTCACCAACTCCATCCCAAAAACTAGGAGTTTTACATCACTTCCCATATAGAGATTCATATAGTGCCATTTTCATACTCGAGTGGAAGATGTTTTCATATAATAACTCAACTAATTTGAGGTGTTGATCCCACCTACCATTAAATTTCATTTACCATGTTATCATCATATCGTTGAGTGTCTGAATAGTCCTTTCAAATTGGTTATCAGTATGGGGGTGATAGGTCATATTGAAAATTAATTTAATATCTAGAGAAAGTTTAAGAATGTTTTGTAATATATATGTGAACCTTGGATCATGATTAGAAATGATAGAAATTGTAACCCCATTAAACCTTACAATTTCTTTTACATATATCTTGGAAAGATGGTCAAAAGAGAAATCTTCTCGAATAGTGGAAAAATGGGATGTCTTGTTGAGTCAATGAACTATAACCCTTATATAATTTCTTCCTTTGGATATTATGTAGAGACCAGTGATGATTTCCATAGTGATATTTTCCCACATTCATGTTTTTATTTGTATTGGTTTCAATACACCTTTAAGAAGTTGTCTCCAAGTTCACTTGTTGACATACCGAGCACATTTAAATTTCAGCAATCTCCCACTAAATATTATCCCAAAAATAATGATCATGATTGTCTATATACATTTTAATCATTGTAGTATGTATAGATAATGTAGACATATTAGCTTCATCAATAATCTGTTTTTTATCACTAGGATATATTTCACACATATCCTTGTTTGAAATTTCAATATTCCTTCTTGATCAATATGGAACCGAGTGAAATTACTATTATTTACAGCCTTTAATTTCTTTTTTAATAATAGAACTTCTCATTTATCTTCATTGATCGTCTATAGTAATTATTTCTAAGAAATAATTTGGTATAGGGTTGATGATGTCTCTTCCCTTACGATTCCCATGTCTAATTTTACTAGGTCCTTGGTCAAAGGATCTCCTCGAATACTCATCATTTCTAGAGAAACAAGCTCTTTCTACTTAATGAATTATTTATTTTGTTTCCTCTTCCAAGGTGATAATTAAATGAACAATTATAGTCTCTAATAAGTTCCAAACATCTCCATTATCTCATGTTCAATTAATTTTTCCTAAAAATGTACATCAATATTTGGTGGGTCAATGTATATATCAAATTTCTCTCCATAAATATAGTGTCTACATATTTTTAGAGAAAAAAATAACTGTATCTAACTCCAAGTAATGTGTAGGATAATTATTCACACAAGTATTTAACCGTTTTTATTCATAATTAATAACCTATTAATTTTTCATGAGTACAAACCTAATCCATTTCATAGATACATCTATATAAATAAATAATCCTTATCTGATAGAGGGTAGAGTTAACATAGTTTTAGTAATCAATTAATTCTTTTGTTATTCAAAAATCACTTCACAATCCATTTTCCAGATGAACTTATCCCATTTTTGAGTTAACTTGTTAGTGGATTAGAAAGGTTTCAAATGTTTTTCACAACCCTCCTATAATATCCTAATATATAAGAAAACTATGAACCTTAGTTATAGTTATAAGATGAGGAAACTATTCTATTGCCTTTTTTATAGGGTCAACAAATATTCCTTCTTTGGATACAGTGTTCCCCAATAATGAAACTTTTTCGTAATAGAATTCACATTTTATGAAATTTCCAAATAGATTATCCTTACTTAGAGTTACTAATATATCACTTAGTGATCCTTATACACCTCACTATTTATGGAATATATTAGGCTATCATCAATAAAAACTACCCAAATATTTATCAAGGTATTACTTAAATACTCTATTCAAAATATCTATATATATATCGAGAGAATTATTCAAGATGAAGGGAATAAGAAAACTCATAATGCACATATCTTGTTCACAAGGAAGCATTTTGAATATCTTCTTTCTTCACCCTCAATTGATGATACCCAAATTAGAGGTTAATCTTGGAGAATAATTTATCCCCGTGAAGCTAATAAAATAAATAAGTAATCCTTTTAAGAGGGTACTTGTTCTTCATTGTGATCCCATTAAGTTCTCAATAATCAATGCATAGCTGCATTGATCTATCTTTCTTATTCAAAAAGAGAATATGTGGTCCCCAAGTACACACATAGGGTTAAATAAATCTCTTCCCTTAAGATCACGAAGGTGTTTATTTAGTTATTCAAACATCATATTTTCAATTCTATACGAGGCCTTTGATATTTTTTTATATCATGGTATGAGTTCAATAGATAACTCTAACTCTTTTTCATGGGATGGTCCAGGTAACTCTTCAGTAAATACATAAATGTATTTGTAAATTATGGGGACATTATCTTTATACTTTCATTTCCAACTCCCTATTCACTGATCATCTCCATAACAAATGTTACAGGAGGTGCTTCTAGACAAAGCTCATACAGGGATATCTCTCATTTGAAAATTACATTAGGTTTTGCATTCAAGACTAGTAATATTTCCTTAATTCTGTAGTTGATCTTAGCATTATACATTGTTAAAAATTACATCCCTAGTATAGTGTTGAAGTCCACCATATAAATGAGTCCAAGATTTACGATGAAATTATTCTTGAGAAATATAATACTATAAATTCTATACATTGTGATTCTAGGATAATTCCTTCAAGAGTCATGAATTATAACTATGCCTCTCGAAGATTGGGGATTTATTCTATATTTTTCTCAAACATGGATGAAATAAAAGAAAACGTGGAACCTGGATCAAAAAAAATTAATTTCTAGCTTTGATATCATAATTATTATACCAGCCACCACGTCATTCTGAGCCTCCACTTCATCCATCATTATAGAAAGTGTGTGACCATTTTCTCTGGGCCTATACCAAGGATGATGGTGGTTTGACTCCATTGTCTTCTTATTTGGGAATTGATTGGAAAATTACCCAAGTTGTCCACACTTGAAGCGTTTAACTTCTAACTAGGACTGCACTATCATCCCTTTTTTAAGTGTTAACAAGTTGAGGCTTCACCTCGTCATGATCGTTTCAATATATATGGCCAACTCTTCCACACATTTATTAATTTCCACTCAAAAGTAATAAGTTCTTTGAATTCTTATTACCACATTCATTTCACGTGCTAAGTTGAACTTTATTTCCTTCTCTTCTATGATCTAATTTCTTCACTGAGTGGGCTCTAATTCTCTCTTCTTCTCATTTGACTTATGTGACCATTTTTTCTCTTCAAGATCTAATTCAAACATTATATAACTTTGCACAATCTCCACATAGATTTCATAGTTCCGATTTGATATATTCCTCTACAGATAGAACCTCATTCAACCAAAGAGTTTATTAGCCTTTCCCTTGGGATCCCTAAAAATATATAGGAGTATTGAGAAATTCTTGTAAAGTTCATCTCATATCTTCACATCAATTCATTTTCCTTATGATTAAGTTGAAGTAATTACTTCTCTATTTTCATTCACATTGAACGGGGAAAATATTTATTGAAAAATATTCTCATGATCTATTCCCACTCAATAGCATTAATACCCCTTATTAGATTAATTATTTAATCGGTTTCCACCACTGTCTAGATTCTACTTCAAAGAATTATACCACAATCATTACATTTTCTTCCACCGAATAATTGAGTACATAAAATATATTTTCTATAGATCGTATCCATTTTACATAAATCAATGGGTCAATGGATCCTTGGAAAGAAGGTGTTCATTAACATGTGAATGAATCAGTATAAAGTTCTTCCCTTCTAAGAGAATGTGCCCTCTTAAATTTATACAACTTATTACTCATAAATTGAGTTAGTCATTTCATCATCCTCCTAGAGTTTTTTATTCCAGATTCCATTAGAAGGACATCTGTGCATATTCAGTTCCACTCATAATTGATGTAGTTCCTCCCATTTCCCTCCATTTTTCTAAAAGAAGAAAACCATATAGAAAAACATGTTACTTTTATGAATATCATAATTCTTAAGGTATTTTATATCTCAAAACATCATTCTTAAATATGTTATTAATATCTTCTAATATTAATTCCATTTTTTGTGTATCTTTAATAAAGGTTTATAAAAAAATTTTATTGACCATGAATATCCCCTCATGTGTGTCAAACTAGACGTGCATCAAGGATCGTGGTTAGGTACTAGTTACCATTTGAGTCTAGCTCAAAGATGGTTTTTGTGTGTTTCTCCTATGTACATCAGTTCAGGAACCACATCCACTTATAGTATCCAGATAGGGATGTATTTTCTTTGAAACCACTTACTTAATACATACCAAAATACCATGATTTATATATATATATAGACTTATCCCTACGGTTCTTCCTAAAATTTTAAATTCATAATTTCCATAAATAACTAAACTATCATTTAATACTAACTATGTCATCCTATATTTTTGTTACATAACTTTTCATTACATAAGACAAAACATAGTATCTTTTAAAATTTATTTTCTTCGAAATAAATTACATAATATAGGAAAACATAAAACATTCTTATGAATCCATCTAAATTAAATCTTCATGGGTTCACCCAAGGTTATATTTACTGCATCTCATAATCTAGGGACATACATCCAATAAAAGGGGTGAGAAATAGACCTAGTAAGGTAATAAGAAAGGGAAAAATATTGCATGTGATCATGTAGAATATCTATAAGAACACAAGGCATAAATATATTTCATGAAAATTAGATTATACGGATTGTAATAAGAAAATGAACATGAACCATAACATGGAAATGTCACAACAAAATTTAAATGAGACATTTGAAAGAATATTACAATGGTTTTTCACTAAGGTTTCATAAATGAAAATTACCAAGGTTATTCACTTAAGGTATCATAAAGCATGTCATCAATAAAGATTAAATTATTTACCCAATTAATTGGAGTACTATCATGTCACACCCATCACATGTACCAATTTCATTTGATCCACACAAATTATAATAAATCATTTCTTTAATTTCTTATGGTGAATAGATCATGGGTTTCTTATCAAAATCTTGGCATACAAAAGAGCTTAAACACCTTATCTTTAAGTTTTTTGTTACCCACAAAAGGAAATTTGGGTATAATATATTTAAATACAAAAATTTTCATTTTTAAATATATTTGAGTAACCATTGAAAATAAAATTGGTTTGGGAATTCAAATAAAATGGAAAAGATAATTTCTCAAATAAAAGAGGGAAATTTGATAAATAAATTATACATCATAAGGGGTATAAATCATTGTTTTAAAAAGGGTAAAATGGGCGAGAGGGTATCCAATTAATAATACATAATGTTTTAGTAAGGTTATGATAAAAAGGTGATAAAAGTAATTAAAAATAAAATTTAGAATACATATACAAAAAATGTTCTAGAATTGAATAGAAATAAAGGATAATTCCCTAACATTGAAGAGTTGCTCCTAGATCATGAGAAATGGAACATTGGGGGATTGAGGAAACCTTGGGGGGACTCCATGGGAGGTAAAATTACCTGAAAATTGTGGAGGATGGATTGGGAGTGAAATTAAATGAATAAATGGGTGGTCATTATAGAAAAAGTAGAGAAATTGTTTAATAACTTCCAAATATTTGTCTTGGAAGACATGGTTATGGGAAAATGAAAAGTCCTTTGGTTCCAATATTTTGTTTAATTAATTAATTTATCCTTATTACATATTTATAAAGTATTAAAATATACAAAAAACCCAAAATTATATTTTTTACTATTCACAATTAAAATTATGTATTTTTGAAAATTATCGTAAATTCACCATAACCTAATTTCGATGTGATGGATTAATATATAATGTTTTTTCCATAATGAATATATAAAAATGATATTTTTTAATTTTAAATATAAAAATCTTTATTTATTTTAAAATATCATTTTTTAAGGAAAAGTCAATTTTTTGACACATATAACAAATTTCCTAGGCCATTATAAAAAATATGTCATCCTCTATATTATGATAAGTGTTTATTAAAATACTAATTTATTAAAAATTATTATTCATAATGTCTAAGTTTGTTTTAAAATTGTATATATTTTCTAGAAAAATATTATAATGTTTTATTTGAGTTCTAAAAAGTTATCAAATTGAAATAAATTAATCATAAATTTTATTAAGAAAATTTTTTTAAGAGGAATTGGTGGGAAGAATTTTATTTATAAAAAGGTATTTAAATATTAAGTAACTAAGGACTAGATATGTAACTCATTTTACACCTTCATTTACTCTGAGGGAAAGGTGTGTGATGGTTGTAGTTCCATGGTGTGGCTCAGCTAACATCGACCAAGTGGTAATTTCTACTAACTTGAAATTCTCACGTAGATGATTTTTTCAAGCATCAATTACTAAAGAATATCTTGGGATTAGTCAGAGGAGAACCCTAGTGATGATACCTCTATCCCAATTTTAGAAAAATATGTTTCAAATTGCATGACTCTATTGGTTAAGTCCATCAGTTCTCCTTTCTATATCAATTATTAATTTTAATTACTATATTTAGACACTAATTACAATTTTAAAATTATCAACCACAAGTATTGATTCCAACGGTCATATTTGACCAATATTTATATTTGACCAACTGTCATATTTGACCAGTGGTCATATAATGGTTGAATCACAATGGTCACATTTCCCTTTATACCTTATAAATATTATTTCATTATTTCACTTAAAATTCACAAGAATTTCTCTTAAGGTTATATTTTCATTTTAAAAAGATGTTGATTGGTTTACTAATATTTGTTTCTATATCATTAGTTGTGGTAGAGATAATTATAGTAGATTAAGGAAACCTATACTTTTCCATTTTAGTTTCTCTATTTCATATATGTTTTCATGTTTTATTATTTAGAGTTTAATTGGTTTCATTACGGATTAATGTAACGATCATTTTTAATGAGGTAAAATTTTGTTGGTTTCTATTTATTTAGTATGTGTATAATATTATACAATATGTCAAAATACATTTATAAATAAAAAAATATCACTTAAAAAAATTATGGTTCATTACATTATTGAAATGGGTGAGAACCATAAAAATATACCTATTTCCATGATGATACACTTGGAAATATGTATACTTCCCTGATCCACGCATGTGGAAAAAATCATTATCCAAACACACTTATTTATATAATAAATCCACGATAAGGACCATGGAAATTTTTATACTACTATGGGAATAGCCTATGGTTATAGATCTAGAATTCCGGTGGGGAAAACTAGAAGTTTCATGTCCTCCCCTGTATAAAAAAATCTAATACAATTTAATATATAAAAAAATTAACTCTATATCTAATAGAAAAATTACAAAAAATAAATTTCAATATAACTATAATAAAATAAAAAAATATCATAAAATAAAATATACAAACTGATAAGAAAATTTAAGTCAGAAATGAACCTCAATTGCAATATAAGTTGAACCATCACAACCCTCATTAACAACTCCTATAGAAACACCTGCACCAGCACCATCACCAACACCTCTCACATGACCAACATAATCTTTATTATGGGAATGTACATATTAATAAACATCAACATATATATCAGCACCAAAATCAGTGGAAGAAGAAAATTAATCCTCATAAATAGAACACGTCATAATGAAAAATGCATCAATCACGACATCACCCTATTTTGGAAGTATATAAGAAATCTTAAATATATCTTTCATCATTTTTTCACTTATCATATTTTGATACTGATTATCTTCTTCTATCATTGAAGTTTATTGGTATAATATATAATTACTTTGTTCCATTGTGACCATACCATAACTAGTTCTCAAAGAAACCCTATATAAAGACAAGTATATAGATAGTAAAATATTCTTCCCAGTTTAAGAATGCACCCAACCATGATATTCAACTCCTGATACTTGATGCAGATGATCCATTGATCCTAAATTGAATGTATATTTTTCATTCAATGACTCTAAATTATTTTGTTGAGTAACATATAGCATAAATTTAAAATTATTAAATAAAGTAAAAAATTAAATTCAAACAAAATAAAATAAATTAAAATATACTTAAAATAATTTCCTAGTTGTTTCTATTTACCATAGAACCAAATATCTCTTTTGCTTCTTTTAGAAAACATTGTAGGGCGAGGAATGTGGACTTAGATATTCAATGCATTTTCCTTGTAAAAAATGAACTAAAGTAACATTAGATTCAATATAAAAGTTGAAATTGAATATCAATGATAACACATTTAATTAATGAAAATATATAATATTATTAATATCTAAAAATATCATAGAATAATGCATTTTTTAAGAAACAATATCTTCAATGGTTCAAACCATTTAAGAAGAGATATATAATGAGATAATTAATTATAATATTATTATTTATAGGTATTGCGGTATCTTTTCAATATATTATCAATTCCATATTCACTTATCATTAAATTATAATTATCAAAATTACTAATAAATCCCATGAAATTAAAACTCAATTATACCCTAAGCCTAACATACAAAATATTATCAATACATTGATATTATAATTTTAAAAACCTAATATCACATGGTATTTAAAATCTCATGTATTCAAATTTGATTATTCTTGAAATAGATTTTATTTTATTTGTAGAAAAAAAGGAATATTTAAACAGATATATAGAGTATGTCATAAAAAGTAATTCCATGATTTGTATCGGTTTTCCCAATATTGGATAACATATGATAAAATTAAAAGAATCGTATCCCTTAATTGCATAATCTTCTAATCTATTTATAATTTTGTGTGTGTTATTTTTATGTAAGTTTTAGTGGGTAAACATTAAAGATAATTAAGACATTTTTTGTTTAATTATTTTTTTCAATCACCTGTGATCAAAGAAGATTAAATTAATTGAAATTTTTCTAATGATATTGTGATCAAATAAGACTAAGGATATGGTTTTTTTCTTTTCAATCATTATATTAAAGAGGTTTCATCATGAAACATTTACACTCAGATCATGGTATTCATAATTCTGTAGCTTTAGGTTAAATGTCTAGTAGTTCTAGGAATGGATAAAAACATAGATGTTCCCTTTTTTAATAATGTTAATAGTGGAAATTTTATATTCGTATATATAAATATGTTTTTTTGATATATATTATTCATTAATTTGATATATTCTAATTTTATATATAAAAACTACAATTCTATGAGATTTTTAACTTTCTAAATTATATTTTATTATAAAATTCTACTTCATTTAGAATATTATATATTCTAAACCATAGTTATCATTTAAATTTTTTACTTTTGGTTTTGTTTATTTAATTTTATATAGTTTAAAATGGAATTTACATAGTCTATATAATCTATTATTTACATAATATGGGAGTTTTTGGTAATATTTTCTGTAACTTCAATTCATTATCGATCATGAAGTCTCTTTATTTGGATATTATATGTAAATAATGTTACATCCAAAAATAACCACACAATTTATTCCAAATCATAGCATGAATGTATAATAACACATATGAAATATATTCCTTTTTAATGGCTCCACACTCACCTTGGAGAAGTGATCGTTTCTCTCTCTGTGATTTTTAGGGCTCCATATGAAACCTCTATTGTCAATGATTCCTTATCCTTTTCATGTCTCAGGTTCTCACATTCTCATCGTTCTTCTCATATAGATGGTTTTCTTGTCTATGTCAGTTATTTTCATGGTGTTATACAACTGAAGATTCAAAATCCCTCCTCCTCTACCCTTTTTTAATTCCTTGTCATGAGTTTCCCCATATTGGTCCAGTATGATGATTTTGATAGTGTCTTAGGCTTGTAAAGTTAAATAATTAGTCTAAAGATTTGGTTGTTCATTGGGATTATTCTGCTCCCCCTATAGTCCCTTCTAGATCTAGGATCCCACCCTAATTCTTAGTGTTCTATTTTTTCTATGGTTTCTCTTTTTCTATTTCTAATGTTGTGGCTCATTATTAAGACCTTAGATTTCTTCCTATTTACTCTTTCTTCTTGAAATATCATTTATGACACTATATTGGACTGCTGTAGGGGCTCTTGTGGTGTATTTGGATATGTTTATTAAGTGTCGGAGTGTATTCTAGGATCCATGACCTATGATGGTGTTTCATTTTCTATATTTGGAAATCAAATTATTTGATGTTGGTGTTTTTTAGTTCTTTTATAGGTGTATTTTGATTATTTTTTTCTTGATTGTTTTCTTCATGATGACTAATTTGTTTTTGCTGGGAAGGGCTTGAGGTCCGATAAGTGGTTTAGCTCAACAACCATCAATGCCAATGATGATTAATTTTCCTTATTCATTCTTGGTTTTGGATGGTTTTGTTTGTTGTTATTCCATAACATCGATATTGGTTCCTAGTTTTCTTATCATGATGGTGGGTCTGAAGGCAGGGTTTGGTGGTCAAGGAGGTGGTCACATCCCACTATTTGGAAACGTTTCTACTCCATACTCTTCTCTAGCACTTAGTTTCCACAAATATTATCCCATCGGGTTTTCATGATAGTTCTCAAGGAGTTTTGAGATTTTATGTTTGAGCAGTCAATGTAATTTCTGGTGGCGCTTCCCTATGGTGGCTTCATCTCTATAACTAGGCTCTTTAAGGGATTGATCTTCATGATGGATTGTGGAGAAGATTAAAATTTATGGTTTTGATGGTTTTGGGGGATATTTTTTGTTTTTCTATAGTGGTGATGATGGATTCTAGTAGATGGTCTCTCCGGTGAACTGTTGTGGACAGTGGGTATTCCTAGTGTTAGGGTGCACGATGTGAAGTGGTATGTGGACCGAGGCAAGGATGATGGATTATATTTGAAATTTAATTTTTAATTTTTAATTTTTAACATTGAAATTTTCTTTTGTGGGGGTTTTATTAAATTTTTGATGTTTATGATAGGTCCTCGGTTGAAGAAAAGTGGATTTCTAATCATCATAATAATATTGTATTGAGAGTAAAACACATTCCTTTCTTCTCATATATTTTTATTTTAATTCATTCTACTATAGATCATGGATTCATGTATGGTAGTGAGGCATGCATAAATAAATCACTAATATAATTCATGGGAGTATCATCCGTGGAATATTCTTACACTAACGCTTGATCGGATCCATCATACGTTTCATGTATACTTGTGATTATTATTTTTTGATTATAAGATGATTCCGTCATTGGTTTATAGAAGTTCATTAGAGCTATTGTATTTTAACAAAGTCTTTTTTCTCTATTAATTTACTATGGGTGTGAAACCTTGTCCTTCAAATCCATTATTCAACTAACTATCTTAGGGACACTGATTTTTATTATTCCTATTAACCTAAAATATTACTAGATTCATCATGGATCAACCCAAAGGCTCACCATTTATATATTTTTTCTTGTTCATTAGTTATGTGTTCTTAGGATATTGTTGATGGATATAGTTAATTCTACAGTAATACTCACTACACATCCAGTTCTATTATTTTTTTATATGTATTGTTTCTACACTCTATAGAGAATCACCCCTATTGAAGATACCCCTAATTATGCCTCATGTTCCACTCATTTATCTTCATTATCCCTCTTGTAGTCCCTAACATCGTAAAATATTTAATAATATGATTGAAGGCCTACAAAACCTCCTCTATAATCACATAGGTCTCAAAGTGTCTCATCAACCAACAAACATTCAAACATTTCACCCCGTTATTCATAGAACCACTGAAGAATTTGTTCTAAGTAATTTAATATCTATATATAATTAGTAGGACCAATACATCAATATTTTCATAGAACTCAAAAATTTCAACCTTTAAACCCTTCTACGTAATGATAGGTTTAATCTTGTTTGGGATTATATTTCTTTATTTTTACCATCTCCTACAAAATCATTATTATATTTTTTGGTCACCAAGAATCCAAATAGAGCACTAAAAGAGAAATTTCAATGCGGGTTGGTCCCTCATAGACACTCCCTAGAGGTTTATTTCTTTCAAAATTTACTGTAAATACAAAATTAAAATTAAATATCTGTTCTTAAGAGATCAATGAGGGGGAAATTAGTTTCATGGTTTCATGTTATAATTAGAAAAAAAATCATCTGCATTTTTAGTCCAAGTCTTAAATTTTTTTAATAGAGCTACTCAAGATGATAATGCATTCTTCCTATAAGCTTGAAAAACATCAAAATGGTAATTAGAACAAGAATAGGAGGAAAACTACAAAACATGATCTCAAGATTGAATGCATCAATACAAAATGGATTTTATATCCTTTGAACATGATTATGTTTCTATAATGTGATAGAAAATCTAAATAATTGAGGTCCTTATGCTAGAATACCAAACAATATTCTCTTCATACATCAAATTATACACATGAATACTTACTAGGTTTATCTTAAATATTTCCCCTATATAATGATACAACATGTAAATGTTTTCTAATAATTTACAATTACTTGTGTAGATAACATTTTTAAGTCTTTATTATGATTCTATTTGGATAAATAACAAATATTGATGTGTAAATAAACTTGATAAGGGATTAATTGTAGAAGACCAATAGTTGTGTCCAAAAACATAAAACTATAAAAAATATAATTTGATACACTAATAAAAAACTAAATGTAATAAATCTATATTTTTTGAAAATGAAGTCGAATGTTTTAAATGTTAAATTACCTATGAATTTTCATGCTATAGAAATTAAGCTTTTCCAAGAGTGTGAATCTATTTCATTTAACTTTTATTTTTTTTCTCTATCAAATTTATCCCATAAAAATATATATATAATTACATTAACATCAATAAAATAAGTAAATTATTATTTATAAATAATTTTCATGTAAATAAATGATTATAAATATAAATTTAACTAATACCTTATTCTCTGGACTCTTCCAATACCAGATCATCTATTTCCACCATGATATTGGGTAATATGAAATGGTTGGTATTTCTTCAAGATTTGTATTAACTCTCTATCTCTTCATCTCTCTTTCTAGATGGAATACAATTCATACTTTTATACTCATAAAATTAGACCCAACTCCCTTAACCTTAGATCCTGGGGATTTTTTTAATTGGGAGAATTATATTGTATCTTCAGTATAAAAAATATTTTTTAATAGAATATTATAAATAAATATGTATAAAATTTTATTAACATTAATTACCCAAATATCTACCCATGCATTTTTTATTTAGTATCCAATATTCATCCAACTTATATCTTTAACTAGAAAAATATTATTTTGTTTAGAATGTGTACCTATAAAAATTTTACATTCCATTCCATATTTTACAATTATAGCATCGTCCTCTTTGCATTGAGCCAAAATCTATATGTGTCAATTCCATATCTATCATATTTGTGTGTCCCCATCATCTGGTAGAGTGTACAGTTAATCACAAAAAATAAAGAATCAGTGGTACTAGTACCCCCCCAATCGCCATACTAGCAGGCTCTACAATATAATCTAATCATCGCCATGAGGAAGTGTCCTAAATTTACATGAGTGAAAAAATAAAAAAAATAATAAAAAAGATAAATATTATGTAAGAACATAATATCCAAGAATAAAATGTACTTATATAGGGGATCATATGATACATTCCTACATGTCTAATTTATTGTTAATTTGTCTAAATTTTCTCCTTCTATCTTATCCATAATTACTAATGTTGACATTTAAAATCAAAATAGTATTCTAAGATAAACTAATATAATAAAAATTTTAAATAATACAACTTTTTTACCATAAAAACAAATTAAAGGAAAAAAAATTATATTTAATGGAGTGATTTATCAAATTAAAAATAATAATTTCATTAAATTTTAGTATCCTGTTACCACAATGATAGTATATTTTATATTTTCATAATATAATTAAAAAAAATATTTTAATACCATGTATAAAAGATTAAAAAGCACATACAACATTGTAATAATATCAAGTAAATGTTTTCGAATGTTTTAACACTATGTATGATATGTTACAATTTTTAGTTCTTAAATTGATCTAATAATTGAATAATATGTTTAATCCAAGGAAACATTAAAATATATATCGATAGTTTCATTTGAAAATCACTATCAATATACCTTTATCTAACATATGTATTTTAGTGACATCAAAAATAACAATAAATTATTGTTTTAGTGGTTTAATTACATACAACATTCATCAAGCTTGTGATGCAATAATATGTGGCTCATTGGTATAATGTTTTTCTTTCATGCTAATCAATCTAAATTCACAGTTATCTATATTCATGAATTTTTATGTCCTTGAATCAAAACAATTGTATTTTATCATTTTCAAAAGACCATGTTAATTGAAATCTAATGAAATAATTCTTTCAATAACGCCATAATATAATATATTTTTTGATAATTTTTCCTTATTTGATGATATCATATAACAATATATTATATCACTTATTGGTACATTTTACTGTTGCATTGAATTTTATTTTTCAAAAATATTTATAGAGAATTTAAATCCATTGAAACCTATTTTATTATAATCACATATCACATTATTTGGACCAAATGAAAATTCCCTTATTTCATATGATACAATATGCATTGGTTTAATTAGAGCTGAAAAGACACCAAAATCAAATCTTAATTAGATAACTATGATTAATTTATGTAAACAAATTAATTTATTACCTTTTAAATTAACAAAGTTGTATATTATTTGTTGTAAAATTATTCCTTCCACTTAATTGATAAAAAACAATATATCCTCTTTATAAATTCTAAAATTTCCCAATAATTTTGACATCTTTAAAATGCTATAATCTATGAATAACATTACACAATGAAAAAAAATTATTATTCATTAGTTTACTTACTAAATGCAATCATCAACCATGCCACAGTTGAATAATATTGTATGACGATCCATTTCATACTCTTTTGCACTAAAAGTACATAATGAGTATGATCTAGGTATTCATCATGTTTTGGGTGGTGAATGAAATGTAGGATCAATGGGATTATATTGATCATCTTAAATATAATTATTTTGTTAACCCTAATTGACACGACCTGTCCCCTAGGGCCCATGTCGTGACTACCCCAAGCCCGCCTCCAGAACACCAGGGGCTGGCCACTAGCGCTGAATGTGTCAACCTGCAAGAGAGAGGAATTTTCCTAAGTATTTGTACATGCACACACAACCAACCACATACCAAAACACTAAAAAGGGGAAACAAGAACCACTGAAACAAGATGAGTTCAAGTACAACTGAAAGTAAGTAGGTCAGAATAAAAACCAAACATGAATTGAAAACTGCAAGTACAAAAAGGAAACTCTTATGGCCATCTGTAGAAAACCCCACCTGATTGGGAGATTAGTGAAGATACTGGAAGCCTAAGTATTATATCATGTTCACCCAGTCCTACAGGGCCCCACCTGGTCCTAGGAAACTATGTCCACTATCGTAGTGTCCGTTAGTCCCATATCCTTGAGTACCGATGTCATCGTGTTGGTTGTCTGCACTAGACACAACATGTGCGGGCGAAGCCCGTGCAGGGGTGAGTAAAAAAGTTTTCATTAGGGACCCCAAAACAAAAAAGGAATGAACACACAAAAATTCCTCATAGAAAATCACAAAACACAGCACATATCACAATAGCTATATTCTAGATTAGTAATAGTATCGGCATCAATCAAAAGCGTCGAACACCTCGACAGCTAGAGAAATCCTCCACTAGCGAGTATAGTGTGCCTACCAAGTCATGAAGAGGTGCTTCCCACTAACCTTGGAATGCTTAGTTAATCATGTCCCATCATGTACAATGGGCCTATAAAGTCACTGATAGGTTCTTCCCACAAGTAATTTCTTAACAAGGTACTCATCCAAATCGTGTACCATGGGACTCAAAAGTTATCAAGAGGTGCTTCCAACAATGGGCAAGCCAAAATCATGAATAGGTTCTTCCCACTAGGCCAAAAGTCATTATTGTCAGATCTCAACCTGTTGTAGGGTTTTTTACATAGTGAGCTTAGGAGAACCTCTCCACAAGCCCTTAATCGCATCTCAACTTCCACGAAAGTCAACATACAGCGGGCCAAAACAACTACCTCATCGAGAGGGTCCCAATGCCGTAAACAGCTCGACAATTGAACGTATGATTTACAAGATACAAGCATTATAGTAACCAGGGGACCAGTTGCGACTGGACCCGATCCGACCTGGCTTGGGGGTCCTACATACCTTTGTTCATTAAGATAGACTTGACCTGACCTGGTGTGGGTCAAGGTCGTTCTGGTACGTCCTGGCCTATGGCTCGGCCCTACAAGGCTCACTAGGCCTGGAACGGTTGGCTAAGGGTCCAGCCCGCTGAGTCACTCGGTGTCCCGGTCTTGTCTGGCCCACCCCGAAGAGGGAATGGGTCCAGCCTGCTGGGTGCAGGTCCGGGCCACCGGCACGTTACGACCCTCTAGGCTCGGGTTTGGCCCGCTGGGTGTTTCGCGCCCCTCCCAGTCCACAAGAGGTGGAATGGTCCACCTTGCTGGATGATGCCGCAAGCCGTGTTCGTCTACCATCCTCACCCTTTGGGTCACTGTAGGGCGCCTCCTCTACCGTGATCAAGCGACTATAGCCTGTCGTGTGGGACGCGGCTCGATACTACATCTGTGGCTCCCCAATGTAGTCGAAAGACCACGCCCACTGCCTCCGGCTAGCGACTTCTCCTGTTGCGCCACATCCTGGTCCGACCACAGCCTTTTCTCTAGTACGTTGTCATGGAGTGCTGCCTGCCACCTGTGAGCACCATTGCATGCCGTCGTCGGTGCCAGCGCACCGGTGGATTCTTCAGCGGACCACCAGGTCTGTACCAGTTGTTCGTTCTACATGCCGCTTGCACCTACATTATCCTGGGATCTTCCCCTCCACTGTGATAGTCTCAAAACTACCTTGTCTTCGATTAAAAATCTTGGCTATGAAGAACACCCTCATAGGAGGGCCTCAGGTGTTGTTTGTGTCAGCTCGGTCCCTCCACATTATAAGTTTAAATAACAAGTGAGGTATGGGGATTTTAATTTAAACAACAAAGAAAATTAAATATCAGCTAATGAAACCCTAAATAAGTCAACCTTCCACAAGAACACACGGTCTTCGGATTATCCTGTTCGTGGATTAATTTGTGTTCATAATTTTCAAATAAGGACAGATAAACTTTATAATCAAAAAACCTTTACCTCTTACGATGTCTGATGTCACAGTGTTCATCCTTGAGGGGTTAAGACATCGATGTCACTTCCCAACTCCAATCCTCAAAAGGCGATGAAGGGGGTGAAGATCGGTCAGCATTCATCATTCTTCACTAGGGTGGAAGTATGTCAAAGGTTCGCTAGATAATCCTCCAAGTTTCTAAACCATATTTTCCCAGCGCATCGAACAATATATAAGATCATGTCTTTGTGTTCCCATTATGATGTGACGTCACATCGTTAAGATATTTCATTTATGAAACAACGTCGCTATTATGCACCATCAAATTATCGTTACACTTTGAGTTTAATGAGCCATTAATGATCTTCATTGATTGACATCATCGTCTCCATGTTTCTGCCCCACTACGTCATCATCCGCTACTCAAAAGTGAGAAATAAAATAAAATAATTATTTTAAATTCATTTATTATTTTTCTCAAAATGTTTGGTAAAATAAATTTTTTTCTCATCCCTTTCTGGACGAAGTTAAATCATTTCTTGGTGAACCCCGAAATTCGGAATTCAATGGTGCCCTCATATTTTCCATCTAAGCAACGATTTAAAAGATAGAAAAACTTGCTCACACGTTTACTGAACGTACCTTAAAAAAGTTCAAAATTTCGTTTGGAACTCTCTGGACCATAGAATCATGTTCCATTGAATTTTTTTGTGTTGAAATAATTCAATTTAAATAAAAAAATTACATAGAAATTCAAATATGTTACATTCTCCCCACCATAGGTCTTTATGTCCCCGAAATCCAAAACTACAACTAAATGCAAAGACGGGGGTACTGAGAAAGAATCAGAGCCTCCTGCTCCCTTGTGCACTTCTGTAGATTCTTGTGCTACCTTTAGATGTGTACTAGAGGAATTGACCACCTGCATAAGATCTGTTCAAATTGATCCTCTATCTCTATTGGGAACCTGGTGCTCAACATTCACTTGTTGACCAGTGATGCATCGTGAAATGAACTTGACCACTGATTTCTTCATCCCAAGCCACCAGTATTGACACCGAAGGTCTGGGTACATCTTCACCACTCCAGGATGTAATAACAATTGAGATATATGAAACTCCCTCAACAAATCCACCCACAGTTCCATTGGAACTATGGTGTAACCTCTGAAAAAGAACGATGTGCTCCCCACCTATCGAAAATCCATCAGGAGCCCGTCCTAAGGATTTCTGGGCACATCGGACCTCGCAGTCAATATACCCCAGCTGTACCTCCCTGAATCACTGTATGAGTAGGGGGAATAGTCATCAACTAAAGGTATGCTCATCCATCATCATCCACAAAGGATATCTGCATCAGGGCTAACTATTATATCACCTCACTCAACAGTTGCAACCCAGTCCTCCTTCTGAGCGTGTCTTCCACAACGTTCCTCTTACCATGAGTATAGACTATCTCAAAATCATATTCCTGGAATAAATATAGATATCGTTTTTTTCTAAGGTTGAGTTCCTTCTGGGAGAGGATATACCTGCGACTCTTGTGGTCGGAGTAAACGGTGAATAGCTCCCCCATCAAGTAGTGTCACCACATCTTCAAGGAAAAGACCACCGCTGCTAACTCCAATTTGTGAGTCAAATTGTTCTTCTCATGATGCCTCATGTTTCATGAGCCGTAGTTAATCACTGCTTTCTCCTACATTAGGAAACAACTGATATCAGTCCCTAATGTGTCGTAGTAAACTATATACCCAACACCCTCCTCTTTTAGTATCAAGATGGGGTCACTTGTCAGTATCCACCTCAACACTTGGAATCTCTGTTGGAATTTTTTTGTCCACATGAAGGGTTTTCCCTTCTGTTTCAATGACAATAAGGGTTCTTCCATCCTGTAAATTTCGGGTACAAACCTATGATAGTAACCAACCAACCCCAATAAGCATCGCACATCAATCACACTCCTGGGTGGCTCCAAAGCAAGAACCACCTCTATATTTGCTGGATCTACTGCAACTTCACCCTCCTAGATGACTTGTCCTAGGAAATAGACCTCATAAATCCAAAAATGACCCTTCGAGATCTTACCCTAAAGTTTGTGCTCATGGAGTGTAACCAGGACTAATGGCTAGTGTACATCATGCTCCTCCTCCGACTCTACGTACAACAAGATTTCATTGATGAAGACCACGATGAACCTGTCAAAGTTGGGCTGTAATATCCAGTTCATAAGGCTTATAAACACTGATGGGGAATTGGTCATGCTGAAAGGAATCACCAAGAACTCATAGTGTCCATACTATCACCTAATGTCTATCTTCGGTATATCCCTATCACATACCCGGAGCTGGTGATAACCCGATCTATGTTCTGTATTTGAGAACCACTTTTCTCCCTTCATCTAGTCGAAGAGGTCATCAATTCTTCTTATTGGGTTCATGTTCTTCACAGTCACTGGGTTTAGGTGTCGGAAGTCCATGAACAACCTCAATCTCCCATCTGCGTTCTTGGAAAAAAGCACTAGGGCTGCCCATGGTGAAACACCAGGCCTTATGAACCCCTTCTCCTCCAAGTCCTCTAGTTTTACCCTCAGCTCGTGAACCACTACAGGATCCATTCGATATGCTAGTGCGGATATTGGTGTCATCCTATGGTACAAGTTGACACAAAAATCAAACTCTCTAAAAGTAGGTAGCCTAGGAACCTCATCAATAATAAAATCCTTGTACTCTTCCACCACTACATGGAAGCATGGACTCCTCTAGTCCAATGCACCACGGGTTAGGGTATCCAACTGATGAGTGATCTACTGCACCCTCCTCCGAGAGAGTATGTCCAATGCTACAAGGGTTTCCTTCTCATTGGTGAAGGAAAACCTAGTCCCATATTCATAGACACACTGCACTGTATGCCTAAAATAGTTGATCTAATCATATACTATGGACAACCAGTCCATACCCAAGATGACGTCATAAGGTCTCGATGTTTCTACTAGGAGATCCCAGTCGAAGATCTCACCTCCTAGGGTAAGCTCACACTGCCAACACCAGTGTGTAATCATCGAATCCCCTCTCATAGGAGTCTCTAGTAGTAAGGATTGAGCCAACGGCTCCACCTGAATCTATGAGCTCTGAACGAGAGACATGAAAAAGAAGGAGTGACTTGCAACGTTTTCTATAAGTACTACAGTTAGGGTAGAGAAGACACATATCGTACCTTAGATCATCTCTGGAGCACCTTTGTCATAAGCCTCTACTTCTTAGAGATGAGCTCTCCCATGTACACCTACTCCCAAGGGTAAGGGTGGACCACCTAGGGTGTAATGCTCTGACCCCAGTTACCCAGAGTCGGTGCATTATTATGTATCGTTGTCATGATCGCAAAATATCAATTCTAGAAAGACTGATTAGTTTATTTTCCTTGGAATCACTAGATACATTCATAATGTTTACATTACATTATAAATTTAAAAACTACAACAACATCTTGTCTTCGTAGACCACACTCATATCCTCATACTATCCTTGCAGGTCATTCATAAAATAATTCTTCACATACTGGGAAAAATAAAACATATAATAGGGTGATCTCATATGCTCAGTAAGGATAACAATATAACGTAAACTTTCATAAATAAGCATAAACATTTAAGGCAATGTATAACTAAAACAAAAGCCTTTTAAACTTTAACTTCAGCATAATATGGAAAAGATAAAACAAAATAATGCCATTTACTTATTCACATGGATATTCTACTAGTTGAATAATCACATGTAATATCAATAACAACATTCATAATAATGGAATGCATAATTCTAGACTATCATAACCACATAGTCAAGGCCTTGTGCCAAGACTACAAATAAAATTTTGTCAAGGCCTTGTGCCAAGACACTAGTTTATCTCATGATACCTACCGATGCATCGAGTAGCTATAGTGGGCTCCACCTGTCACTTACTATATCCAATGCATTCCTCATATGAACAGGTTTAAACATAACATAAACATTCGTATTAAAACTGGAATACAAAATGTCAATACTTTATCCACAAACCATGAAGGGTATAAAAATAGAACATCCACAGTAAAACAAAACTCATTCAATACAGTATGGAATATTGTATTGTAATAGATTAACCTAAATCGAGAATAATAAAAGATATTTACGTAGACTAAAATGATTTGTAAAACTATTTGAGAGAAATATCCATTTTTCATGAAAACATTTAAAATTCGCACAATTTAGAAAGGAAGAAATTTAAATAAATTTTTGAATCAAAGTGTTCCATGCCACTTTGAAACATTTGAATGTAATTAACAATTTAAAACATTCATGTCCATTTAAATAAATCCTTAAAACCATTTTGAAAACATGGACATTAATGAGAATGTTTTAGAAGAATAAATCATTAAAACATTTTAAAAAGATATTTTAGTTAGAGTTCCTAACCAAAAGAGAGACACTTGAATAAAAATAATTGAGGTAATCAAAACATTATAATATCATGTGAATAAAGGGATTCATGATATAATATGTCAAAGTACATTATATACACCATATAAAAGTTATTTTGTGTATAACAACAAAAAAGTCGCAATGGAATTTAAATTGAGATGAAATATCTTATAAATACTGTAACCTTAGGTTAAGGATAAATTAATGACATAATTATGTGTAAAAAATATAAATACACTCAATATTATTGGATACTCAGTGTAAATCAATCAAAGGAAATTCACACATATTCTTGGAAAAACAACACCAATGAATTGGATATTTAACTCAAAAAATGGAGATTGAGTTAAAATTACTCTTATCAAGTTCATATCGATCACTTGAGAATTTATCAATGGAGTGATTCTGTGTATCAAAATTATATCCACATAAAGGAGAATGTAAATTATGACATAAGCAAATTAATAGTGATTCCACACATAATATTGGAGTAAAATAATCAATGAAGTATGCGTAAAGCTGAATGAGTGAAAATTTAAATTTGTAATTACCTTACCAATTTGGTAACGTACGAAACATACATCCCATGAAAGATGGATCAAAAAATGACAATGTAAATATCCATAAATTAAAATATAATACACAATGAATACAATCATAGGCAGTAAACACACCACATGCAATAAATAAGTGGTGAATAATGGAAATCTCACGGAATTAAAAGTGAGATAAGAAACCCCTTACATTGTACTTTTTCCCTGTTCGAGGGTAGGTTATCCACATGTATAATGGTGAAATAATTTTTATTTAATTATACAAGAATCATATACATTACTATGATATCATATATGATCTTTTAATATTAATTTGTTGATAATATCTTAGTATTATCGTCGTTTTGGGTGTTAACGGATTCATTTCCCTTTATATTATTTGTTATGTGAGCCATATTTGTTATGGATGGAATGTATCTTATTCATATACAGAATTATATAATTTCTCTAAACATTATTTTTAATCATCTAATGATATTTATTCTTGAATGGATATGATGGGGAATGAATCTCATCGCGTTCGTGGAGACGGTAATTTGTACGTATGCACGAGCGACAATATCATTCTTTTGATATTAAAATAATATATAATTGGATGTTATATCATATATACAGAATAATAATCATGTTATATTTATTATTTACTTGAATACCACATCATTATTATACCCATACAAATAATAATATATTGAATAACAATTACACCATGACGTGGAGACGGAAGGTCGTACGTACGCACGTATGGTGACATGTCATTAAAAGGATGGATAGAATACTGAATCTGGTTGTACCATATTTATAATAACATAAAAGTATTTATAAGATACTATAGTTATTATTTTATAATGGAAATAACAAAGAAAGAAGAAAGGAACTTGAAAGAGGATGGTGAAATCATTACCTCTTCTTCGGGTTCTTCCTTTTGATTTGATCAAAAGGGCTCCTTATGTTGGCTTTATGACCAAATTAGGGCCTCTAGGATGAAGTGAGGGAATTTTAGAGGATATTTGGGCAGGTTTTGGCCGAACCAAAATTCTTTTAAGGTATGAATTTGAGAGATGGGGGAGTGCCCTTTTACAAGAGGGGTGAGGGGCACCTTAGAAAAAACATAAAATATTATTTTATAATAAATTCATATTCGGTTTATAATGGATCCAAAGTGACTTATTTCAAGGATAAGGTGTTTATGGGTCTAAATCCTTTCAACCAATATATTTTAGATAGTTTTGGGTCACAATATTAACCTTATCATTTATATTTAACTCTTAGTTAAATAGTTTGACATTTACCATGTCTCTTTGTATTTTTATAATATATGGTTAATAAACATACTATATAAATCTAAGAGAACCCCAAGTGTTTTATTAATGATACACCAATCATTAAATAATATCTTTTTCCGAACCTTATATTTTTAAGAATATAATATCAATTAATAATATAATATTTGTTATAAAAACTCTTTTATGTCAATTTTGACATTATTATAAATTGATTTTTTTAATGTTCTAACTACTTTATTAATTCAAACTAAATTCATTTAATAAATCCTAACATGTCATATTAATTATTAAAATTATTTTAATTCATAAAAAGTCTCAAATTACATTTATTTTGATATTTATAATATCAATTATCTTAATATTTCTTTAATTAGAAAATTACTGCATCACCATTGGGTAATGAATAATTTAAATAAATAAATGCCTAAAAATTATAAATAAAATACCATTATGTAAGAAATATTTTTATCTTTCTAATGAATATTTATAATCGAATTTATATTATGTATAACCTTATATTAAAAATGTTTTAGTTATTAAACATTGATTTTGACTCTTTTAACTCTTCTTTGAATTGAATAATAATAAATGTCCTAATCTAATCCAAGAGGACCAAAGAGGTTGATATTTTATTAATAATGTTGTTTTTTGTCGAATTATACTTATCCAATAGAATTATGACATTTTTTAGGTTAATATTAATATCATTTTTACCCTTAATTACCCGATTTACTTTTAACCGTGGTAAATAAAACTAAAAAGTTTCTATCACCAAAAATATTTTTATCTTATTGAACCAAATTTTAATCTTTGATATTAACCATGTCTCTCGAATTTTCAAAATTCCACTCACAGAAGTGGTAAAATTAAGTTTTATGTGAATTTTCAAATTCTCCTAGGAGATGGGTAAAAGACGGTGAAAAGTTCCATAAAATTTTTATATATCCAAAATTATTATAAAATGACTCCAATGAATTAAATTTAACTTATATAGGTATTATGTATCTATTTTTACCTAAAATAAATTTAAATAAATAATTATTTAAATAAAAATTCGGTTTTAAACTATAACTCAGTTTCTTTCACTATTCATCAAAAATTGAAAGTTTTCAGAAAAATACCAAAAATTAACCCTAAGCTTATTTTGATATTCTGAATCCAAAAATGAAGTCTATTTTGTAATAATTTTTTTTTAAAATTTCAAAAAGTGGATATTAATATTCATAACGGCTAGTTTGATTGGTTTTGGTGTGTTAGAACTCGAAGTTGCGTACAACACACACTACTATATTATTCAAAGAGAAGCATATCGTGGAAGTTTGGGGTGTTACATTCTCCCCTACATTATTAAATTGTGTCTTCACAATTTTTAAAATTGTGTTTGGGAATATAATGGAATGTACCACATTGGAAAAAGATTCAATAAAACAATTACTTTAAAATAATGAAAGAGAAGTACAAAGGTCACCCCAGATAACCTATACTAGGATTCCATGTAGAAAAACATGGATATTGATGATAAATTGAGGGTCAAGTTATGATGGAGAGGGATAGGAAACATGATCAGGAGAAAGTTAACAACAAGAAAACCAAAAACTTGTTATTGGACAAATGGTCATTAGTTTCCCAATAGGAAAAGTAAACGGACAACATTTTATTTGTTTTAAGTTACATTACATAAAGATGAGGAATTAATTTCTGAGAATGACTAAGAACATAAAGAGATATACTTAAATTTTAAGTAAAGTTTCATTCTTTAAAAAATTTCTACTACTAACTCATTTTTAAATTATGAGTATTCAAGAAGACTTGGTCACACTAGAAGAGATGGAATAGAATTCTTATAGAATCACATGATCCACGAAGAATAAACTATATATTTACCTTGTCTTTAGAGATTAATCAAAACCAAAATAGTTAGTATAAGATCTGATGATCCCCCAAAAGGATATTTCATTAGAGAAAGAAACACTAATCTTAATTTCTTAAATTTAACCAACAAGACCCCAAAGTTCAATAAATATCATTCAATAAACAATTTTCCTTAAAATCCCTCAATATAATCCAAACTAATATTGAAACCCAAAACTTAGAAGAATTTGGTTATGTAGTCTTCCACGTTAAATTGTATCTCTAAATGACATCAACTACTATTAAAGTCACATACTTAAAATTAATTAACCTAATCACATATTCTCTATTATATGTTAATCATTTTCATAAGTAACATAAATCACTATAAATCCATAATAAAAACTCAGATAGAAATCCACCATTACTCCTCAAACAAAATCCCATAGTATTCTTTTTTCCTTCAGTATATAGTGTTCCCAAAAAAGTGAACATCTTCTAAAATAACATTTCTCACTTAATCACCAAATCATTTTCCTATACTAAGGGTATTAATTTGATAAGACATAAGATCCCAAATCAACTTATTATTGATCAATAAAATCATTTAACTAAAAATAATTAGTCACACTAACCAGGGACATCACGTAGTCCAGTGGTCGGTGATAAATCCCAATCGCACTTTGGTTGTGGGTTCGATTCCCAAAACTTTGTCCGACACGACGGGTTATCACACGGTCTTCATGTTGTCCTTTTTAAAAAACTATATTCTATAACATTACCAAAATGATATAGATTCCTCAAAATAACCATAACATAATTTAACCACAAATGTTATCTCATAATTTGTATTTTCAACCCAAAAAATAATAACTTGTAATTTCCTCAAACCCAATGATCATATAAAACCAAATGGTTATTTATAACTATATCAACTAGAGAAAAGACAAGTCTTCTTCAAATATCATTCTCACATGGAAAACTGCAGGGTTACAAATACAATAGAAAATTAATCCAAAGTAATACCATCAACAAGGAGCACTAATACTTTTAAACATTTCCCTAACCATTTATTTCCACATAGCTTCTTCCTTGACCAAGAAAATATCCTATAGAATAGGGAATTCACTCGGGTAATGGCCAGGTCCTCTACATTTATGGAAAATGACTGTAAATGGATTCTTGGGACCAATTTTATTTTGTTCCATGGTACTCTTAATTTTTCCTTGGCAATTCTTCACTTTATGTCCTTCTTCCCCACACGTAAAGCATTTCTTTGTTCCATTGAGACACTTTCCTAGGTGTCTCCTTCCACATTTCCTGCATGATGGAAATTAAGGATTATTTTCTCGATGGTATCCACTGTTGGATCTCTTATCATTCATCACCTTTATCTTCTTTTTCGAGTCTGGGAGTTGGTTAATATATATGTTGTTGATCATATTTTTAGAAAATTGATTTTCCATGAACATGATTTCTTTTATGCCTATCAACATTCTATTTTGTTGCTCATATCCACCACTGTTCCCACCCTGTACATCATTCTCAAAGTTACTATGACTTCCTTGGAATCCATCCATTAACTAAAACTAGAAAGCATTGTGTCAGTAACAGTAGTCATAAAATCATTTAGAGAATATCCTGACACCATTTTCCTTATTTAAAACACCTTAGGATTAACCATGGTCATTTATTCTTATCTTATATTAAAATACTTCAAATCGGTTTGTAAGGAAAATTTAAATTATCCTAAGCATATCCACCGGGAGTGTCGTAACCAAGTGTGTAGCAAGACCCGTTGTCATCCACCAGTTCCCATTCAAGTCTAGCTCAAAGTAGTGTTTTCGGGTTTTACCCCTAGGTAAATCTGTGCTAGAGCCGCCTCTACCAACTCGTATCCAGACTGGGATGTATTTCTTGGAAAACTCAAAAAATCAATACAATACCGAAATTCTAGGAAGTTCTTCTATACTAATTCTCAAAGACTATCTTAGGGATATGTGTTCTAATCAGATTTTATCTAAATCTACTTTCTAAGGTTTGTACTAAACTAACTCTGATACCAACTGTAACGCCCCGACCCCAGTTACCCAGAGTCGGTGCATTATTACGTATCATTGGCATGATCACAAAAGATCAAGTATCGAAAGACCGATTATTTTAGTATCCTTACAATCACTAGATACATTCATAAAGTTTACATTACATCATATAGTGAAAAACTACAACAACATCTTGTCTCTATATACCACACTCATATCCTCATAAAATCCCTGTAGGTCATTCATAAAATACTTCTTCACATCCTGGGAAAAATAAAACATAGAAGGGGTGATCTCAGATGCTCAGTAAGGATAACAATATAGCGGAAACATTCATAAAAATCATAAACATTTAAGGCAATGTATAACTAAAAAAACCTTTTAAACTTGAACTACAGAATAATATGGAAAAGATAAAATGAAATAATGTCATTTACTTATTCACATGGATATTCTACTTGTCGAATAATCACATGCAATATCAATAACAACTTTCATAATAATGGAATGCAGAATACCAGACTATCATAACCACATAGTCAAGGCCTTGTGCCAAGACTACAAACAATATTTTGTCAAGGCCTTATGCCAAGACACTAGTTTGTCTCATGGGACCTACCTATGCATCGAGGAGCTATATAGGGCTCCACCCACCACTTACTAAGTCCAATTCATTCCTCATATGAACAGGTTTAAACATAACATAAACATTTGTATTAAAACTAGCATACAAAATGTCAATACTTTATCCACAGACCATTAATGGTATAAAAATAGCACATATACAGTCAAACATAACTCATTCTATACAATATGGAAGATTGTATTGTAATATATTAACCTCAATTGAGAATAATGAAGGATATTTACATAGATGAAAATTATTTGTAAAACTCTTTGAGAGAAATATCCAATTTTCATGAAAACATTTAAAAGTCACACAATTTAAAAAGGAAGATATTTAAATAAATTTTTAAATCAGAGTGTCCCATACCACTTTGAAACTTTTTAAAGTAATTAAAATTTTAAAACATTCATGTCCATTTAAATAAATCCTTAAAAACATTTTTGAAAACATGGACATTAATGAGAATGGTTTAGAAGAATAAATCTTTAGAACATTTTAAAATGATATTTTAGTTAGAGTTCCTAACCAAAATAGAGACACTTGAATAAAAATAAATGAGGTAATAAAAAAATTTTAATATCATGAGAATAAAGGGATTCATGATATACTATGTAAAAGTACATTATATACACCATATAAAAGTTATTTGGGGTATAACAACAAAGAAGTGTCAATGGAATGTAAATTGAGATAAAATATATTATAAAGACTGTATCCTTAGGTTAATGATAAATGAACGTCATAATAATGTCTGGAAAATATAAATACACTAAATATGATTTTATATTCATTGTAAATCAATCAGAGGACATTCACACATATTCTTGTAAAAACAAAACTAATGAATTTGATATTTAACTCAACAAATGGAGATAGAGTTAAAATTACTCTTATCAAGTTCATATTGGTGACTTGAGAATTTATAAATGGAGTGATTATGTGTATCAAAAGTATATCCATAGAAATGGGAGTGTAACTTATGACATAATCAAATGAATATCGATTCCACACAAAATCTTGGAGTAAAATAATCGATGAAGTATGCGTAAAGCCGAATGAGTGAAAATTGAAATTTGTAATTCCCATACCAATTTGGTAACATACGAAACATACATCCCATGAAATATGGATCATAAAATGATGATGTAAATATCAATAAATTAAAGTATATTAGACAATGAATATAATCATGGGCAGTACACACACCACATGCAATAAATAAGTGGTGAACAATGGAAATCTCACAGAATTAAAAGTGAGATAAGAAACCCATTACATGGTACTTTTTCCTTGGTAGAGGTAGGAAATCCTCATGTATAAATGTGAAATAAATTTTATTTAATTATTAAATAATCATATACATTAATATGATATCATATATGATCTTTTAACATTGATTTGTTGATATTATATTAGTATTAACGTCATTTCGGGTGTTAACGGATTCATTTTCCTTTATATTCTTTGTTATGTGAGCCATATTTGTTATGGATGGGATGTATATTATTCATATAAAAAATTATATCATGTCTATAAACATTATTTTTAATCATTAAATGAAATTTATTAATGAATGGATATGATGGGGAATGAATCTCATCGCGTTCGTGGAGACGGTAATCCGTACGTACGCACGAGTGACAATATCATTATTTTGATA
Organism: Viscum album; assembly: GCA_963277665.1. Lineage (NCBI taxonomy): Eukaryota > Viridiplantae > Streptophyta > Magnoliopsida > Santalales > Viscaceae > Viscum > Viscum album. The sequence continues at coordinate 290,358,640 of OY728129.1, forward strand.
TTAAAATAAAATATAATTGGATTTTATATCATATATAAAGAATAATTATCATTTTATATTTATTATTTAAATTAAATTACACATCATTATTATACCCATCCAAATAATAATATATTGAATAACAATTACACCACGACGTGGAGACAGTAGGCCGTACATACGCACATATGGTGACATGTCATTCAAAGGATAGATAGAATAATGAATATGGTTGTACCATATTTATAATAACATCACAGTATATATAAGATACTGGAGTTATTATTTTATAATGGAAATAACAATGAAAGAAGAAGTGGAAGAAGAAAAGAACTTGAAAGAGGGTGGTGAAATCATTACCTCTTCTTCGAGTTCTTCCTTTTTATTTGATCAAAAGGGCTCTTTAAGTTGGATTTATGACCAAAGGAAGGACACTAGGATAAATTTGGGGAAGTTGAGAGGATATTTGGGTATGTTTTGGCCGAACCAAAAGGCTTTGAAGGTATGAATTTGAGAGAAGGGGGAGTGCCCTTTTATAAGAGGGGTGAGGGGAACCTTAGGAAAAACATAAAATATTATTTTATAATAAATTCATATTCAGTTTATAACGCTCCAAAGTGACTTATTTAGAGGATAAGGTGGGGAGGGATCGAAATAATTTAAACCAATATATTTTAGATAGGTTTACGTCACTATATTATCCTAATCCTTTATATTTAACTCTTAGTTAAATAGTTTTACATTTTCCATGTCTCTTTGTATTTTTATAATATATGGTTAATAAAAATACAATATACATCCAATAGAACCCCAAGTGGTTCATTAAGGATACAACTATCATTACATAAGCCCTTTGTCCAAACCTTATATTTTTAGGAATAGAATATCAATTAATAATATAATATTTGTTTTAAATACTCTTTTATGCCAATTTTGATACTATTTAATAATTGATTTTTATTAAAGTTATAACAACTTTATTAATTCGAACTAAATTAACTTAATCAATTCTAACATGTCATATTAAACTATAAAATTATTTTAATTCATAAAAAGTCTCAAATTTCATTTATCTGGATATTTATAGTATCAATTATTTTAATATTTCATTAATTTCATAATTACTGCATCTCCACTGTGTCATAAATAAATTAAATTATTTAATGTCTAAAAATTATAAATAAAATAAAATTATTTATTATATCTTTTTATCTTTATAATTAATATTTATAATTGAATTTATCTTATGTATAACCCTATATTAAATTTTTTTTATTTATTAAACATTGATTTTAACTCTTTTAACTCTTCTTTGAATTAAATAATAATAAATGTCGTAATCTAATAAAAGTGGACCAAAGAGGTTGATATTTTATTTATAAGGTTTTTTTTGGTCTAATTATACTTATCCAATAGAATTAGGACATGTGTTAGGGTAATATTAATATCATTTTTACCCTTAATTACCCTATTTACTTTTAACCGTGGTAAATAAAAGTAAAAAGTTACTATTCACACAAAAATTATTTTTATCTTATTGAACCCCATTTTACTCCTTGATATTAATCATGTGTATTGAATTTTCGAAATTCCACTCACAGAAGCGGTAAAAATATGTTTTATGTGAATTTGAAAATTCTCCTAGGAGATGGGTAAAAGACGGTGAAAAGTTCAATAAAATTTTTATATATCTAAAATTATTATAAACTGACTCCAATGAATTATATTGAACTTATATAGGAATTATGTATCTATTTTGACCAAAAATAATTATAAAAAATTAATTATTTAAATAAAAATCTGGTTTTAAACTATAACTCAGTGTTTTTCACTATTCATCAAAAATTAAATGTTTTCAGAAAAATACCAAAAATTCACCCTAAGCTTATTTAGATATTCCAAATCCATAATTGAATTCCATTTTGAAATATAAAATTTATTAAATTTCAAAAAGTTGGTATTACTATTCATAACGGCTCGTTTGATTGGTTGTGGTGTGTTAGAACTCGATGTTGCGTACAACACATGCTACTGTATTATTCAAAGAGAAGCATATCGTGGAAGATTGGGGTGTTACATAGGGGTGTTGGCTGTAACACCTCGAACCGTTTCCCATCACCTGCCACTTGGAGAGCTCTGCTGCCATGTCCACCACCCTACAGACCTCCTTGCTTGAACCGCTACCGCTATCTCGGCGGCCCCTCGACCATCTGTTGTTCAGATATACAGCAGGTCAGGAAGTCATGTGCCATGTGTACCTTGCCACCGTGCAAGTAGCAATGAATGGCCCCCGTATGACTCCCTCTGGCCTAAGATCCTCTCACTGCTGACCATGAGTCCTGGGGTCGGCCTTTGAAAGACCCGGCCTGCTTCGGCCCACGCATCTGCTATCCATTGCCTACCAACGACTCAACCGCCTAGGTTCTGCTAGTAGCTCTAGCGGTATGAGCCTGCTCTGCCAAGAAGCTATCCCTTAGAAGGGCTCGGTCCATCACCCCAGCTTGGGTAGTGATGCTGAGAGACACCACTGAATCCCTGATCTCATTCTCGAGTCCCTTCTCAAAGTCTCGATCCCTGAAGAAAGGGTCTTCAACCATATTTTTGGAGTATCAGAAAATCTCTATGAACCTTTCTGAGTACTCATCCATTGTCATGTTGTCTTGTTGTAGGTTAATCATATTCTTGATCTGCACAGAGCGCAAGGTCACTGGGAAATACTCCTCCCCGAAAATTATCACGATGTCAACCCAAGTGAGGGTCGCCTGAACATGAGTCTAAATGGTAAACCTCCACCATATATATGTTGATCCCTAAAGAAGGTTCACTTACAAAGTCATAATATGGTATTGAAGAGTCCTCAATAAGTGGAAGACCTGCATCACAGCCTCTAGACAGTCCTAAGGGACGTGAGGATCTATCTATCCCCTGAAGTTGGGAGGTCTATGTCTCTAGAACTCATCTAACAAACTAATCCTAGGAACATCCTCTATCGGAACCACAGGTAGTAGATGCTAACCATCAGGTGGGGGTAGCACTGGTGCACTACCCAGTGGGGTCATTTCTAGATTGGTCTCTGTACGGATGCCTCATCGCTAGGTAGGTTTTCCTCACGACCTCCTATCAAGATCTTGGTTGGTCATCAATGTGGAGGAATCCTAATATTGATCAAGATATACCACAGTTTGAAGGATATAACTGGTGAGATGACTCTTATTAAAAAAAGAGAGACACTACTACGACCAATGTTTTAATGTATTGAGATAATAGTATAATTAAAGGTCCTGGTGTAGGGATATGTCGGCCGCCGCACCAACACTAGACACCCTAAATCTAAAATTCGAACTCACAACACTAAACACTATATCCCAAAAACAAAACAAAGACCCCTGGTCTTTGAGGGGGAACTGAACTTCCTATGATACCAATTTTTCACAACCTCTCCACCGAGGCTCATGCCGTGACTACCCCAACTTCACCTCATGAAGGTTGGGAGATGGAGACTAGCATTGAAGGCGTCAACCTATAAGAGGGATACATTTTCTGGAGAACCTATATTCACACACACACACCCAACCACATCCTAATACACTAAAAAAGGGGGGAAAAAGAAGCACTGAATCAAGCTGAGTGCAAGTAAAAATGAAAGTAAGTGGGACAGAATAAAAACCCAACAAGAACTGAAAACTAAAAGTACAAAAAGGAAACTCTGATGGAAATCCATATAAAACCCCACCCGATCAGGAGAGTAGTGAAGATACTGGAAATCGAAGTAGTACATCATGTCTGCTCGGTCCTACTAGGCCCTGCCTGGTCTTATGCCACCAGGTCCACCATCATAGCATCCTTCAGTCTTGTCTCCCCGAGTACCCCTATATTAATGTCAGTTGTCTGAACCGTAAACAAAACATGTGGTTGAATCACATGCAAGGTTGAGTAACACAGTCCTCATTAGGGACCCCAAAACACAAAGGAAAAGAACACACACTAATTCCTTAATGTAAATCACGAAACACAAGACATCTCACACTATGTGTATTCTATATTAGTAACAATATAATCGTTAGTCACAAATGTCAAACACCTTGTCTATTAGAGAAATCCTCCCCTATAGAGTACCATGTTCCTGCCAAGTCATGAAGAGGTGCTTTCCACTAACCTTGGACTACTTAGGTACTCCTCCCCCATCGTGTACTGTGGGCCTACAAAGTCAGAGAGAGGTGCTTCCCACTAATCATGACCTACTGAGGTACTCATCCTAACAACATATCATGAGACTAAGAATTCTCAGAGAGGTGTTTTCCATCATGGTTCTACCAAGTCAAGAATAGGTGCTTTCCCATTGGGAGAAAAGTCAGTAGTCGGCAGCTGTCAGCTAGTCTTAGGGTTCTGTATGTAGTGTGCTTAGGAGAACCACTCCTTAGGATCTTCTTCACATCATAACATCCATGAAACTCCCCACAGATTATTCCAAAATACTTGACTTCTTGAGAGGGTCCCAATTCCGCAAATGGATCATCAATCGGACGTACGGTTTGCAAGATACAAGCATTCTAGTAACTAAGGGGACCAATTGTGACATGACCCTATTCGAACCAGTTGGACTGACCCGACCAACCATTCTCAGGGGTCCCACATACCCCGGTTAATTAAGACGAACTCAACCCAACATGGTGCGGTTATATGATGGTCTGGTCTGGCCTGGTCGATGGCCTGGTCCTATAGGGCTCGCTAGACCTCACCTAGTTGGCCAACGGTCCAGCCCGCCAAGTTGCCCGGTGACCCGGTCTAGTCTGGGCCGGCCCGAAGAGGGTGTGGGTTTGGTCCGTTCGGTGTGGGACCGGCCCATCAGCATGATCCAGCCTGCTGGGCTTGGGTCTGGTCCACGGTACAGGTCCATCCCACTGGGCGTTTCGTGCCCCGCCCAGTTTGTAAGAGGAGGACCGTTCTGGCTCGATGGAAGCTGTTGGGAGCCGCATTCGTCTATCACCTTCACCCTGCGGGTCACCGTGGGGAACCTCCTCCACCAAAGTCAAGAGACTGCATCCTTTCGTGTGGTACATGGCTTGGTGTGGCATCTTTGGGTCCCCAACATGGTCGAGCGACCGTGTCCGTGGGTCCCCGACGTAGTCAAGCGACCATGTCTGGTGGCCTCTCCTACTGCACTACAGCCCGATCTGGCGGCGGCCTTTCCTCCAGCGGGCCGTCGCGGTGCGCCGTCTCCCACTCGCGGCCGCCGCCGCAGACAACAATTGGCTGATCATTCTGCATACTACCAGGTCCGCACTGGTGGTCCGTTCTTCGTGTCGCTTTCACCTGCGTTATTCGAGGATCGTCCTCTCTAACGAGAAAGTCTCAAAACTATCTTGTCATCGATTCGAAAGTTTTCCCACAAAGAACTCCCATGGTGGACAGTCTTGGTCCTTGTTCATGTCGGCCCAAAACCTCCATGATAGAAGTTTACAAAACAAGGGAGGTCCCATGATTTTAATTTAAACAATAAATATTGTTAAATCCTAGACAAAGAAACTCCAAAGAAGTAACCCTCCCATATGAATGAATGGTCTGCGGATTAACATGTTCGTGGATTAATCTATGTTCTTCATTTTGAAATAAGAATGGGGAAACTTTAAAATCAAACAACCTGTACCACTTAAGATGTCTGAGGTCATAGTGTACATCCTCTAGGGGTTAAGACGCTGATGTCACTTCCCAACTCCAATCCTCGAAAGGCGTCGATGGTGGTGAAGATCTACTGGTGTTCATCGTTATTCTATGGGGTGGAAGTATTTCAGAGGTTTTCCATAGATTCCACAAAATTTCTAATCCATATTTCCATAGCATGTCAAACTATATATAGTAGAATGTTGTAGCATTCCCATTATGATGTGACATAGCTTTGTAATGTTGTTTCATTTATGAAGAAATGTCTTTGTTATGTTCCATTATAGCACCATCTTGTTCGGAATTTAATGAGCAATTCATGAGCCTCATTGATGTGAATCATCATCGCACTTTGCAGCCCCACAAAATCATCATCCATAACTCAAAAGTGATAAAGAAAATAAAATAATTTTATTAAATAATTTTATTATTTTTCTCCAAATGTCCGAAAAAATAACTTTTCCTCTCAGCCCTTTTCAGCCAAAGTTAAGTCATTTCTTAGTGAACCCTGGCATTCTATATTCAATCGTGCCCTCATATTTTCTATCTGAGCAATGGTTCAAAAGATATAAAAAGTCACTCACACATTTAATGAATGTACCTTAAAGAAGTTCAAAATACTGTTTTGGGATCTCCGGACCTTGGAATAACGTGTCGTCAAATTTCTTGGTCTCGAAATAATTCCATTTAAATAAAAAAATATAGGTAAATTATGAGATGTTACACTCATAGTGACGTTTTCCAAGTATGATGAACATAATTTCATGTATTATTATTCTAAATAGCCTTTCCCAATAGCCTCGTCATGATGATATTTATTTATCACATAATATTTCAATGTAGACATCAGTTTTTCTATTAGATATATATAATGAAGCAAAATAGGACCACAAATAATAAAATTTGTGTGAAACTTCCTAGTCATATGTAATATACATGTGAAAACTAACGGAGGGAAGATTTTCTCTAAGTCACAAAAAATAATTGGTGTATATCTCTATAATTTTTGAACAACACTTATGCTTCATATTTTTTCACAAAGGTCTTAATAAAACTAAAATAACCTAATCATAGAAACTCTAAAATTGTGTTAAAGTAAATTTTAAATGTAAATGGGAATTAAATCATGTATAAATACATGGTATTTCTGGGTTTTAAGATATTATAGTTTCTTATATTATGTATTCACCCTTTTCGAAATGTCACTTGAATAACCATATGGAACCTTTAGAATTTATTGAACCTGAAGGAATTGTTTTTCCCCACAATTTTAATAAAAAATAGATAAAATGTAATTTCAAATTATTATTTACAATTAATATATTATGAATTCCTAGTCTTAAACCCCAATCAAAAAAATCAAGAAATGAAGAAAATTCATCATTTACTTTTCCCTTGACATTTGAAAGAGTATGAAAAAACATTTCAAAAAAATATTGATATTTATTACATCTTTGAAATGATGTAATAAATTCAAAAACCAATGTAGAAACTCAATGCATATACTTTTCAATATCCAGTTACTATTGGAATTCTAATTAATGTTTATTATATTTCTATAATTTCATTAACACTTTCCAATAACATAATTTAATCCATATTATTCGTTAACAATATCGTTCCCAATATTCATTGAGGTGTTTCATATGTATCCCCAACATTATCAAACTATCTCTAATTTTTGTTGTATGGATAATCCATTGGTAAAAATTTCCAATACTCTATAAATCTCAAAGTTTGTAATAAAATTTATATATATGAATATATTTTTTTATGCAAATAAGGTAGGATAATTTTGATTTTTTACTCCAACCAAACATAATTCCATAATAATGGAAATATATTATTTTTCATAATAATATTGCAGGAAAAATAAATTACTCCATCCTAAATTCATTATATTCTTTCAAATAAATGATACAAAGCTCATTCAACTAATATATTAAGGGTTGTAATTATATGTCATTATTCTTTCTAGTATCACAAAGTCTAGATATTGAAATACTCATGAGAGTAAATATATTCTTCATACACATGCATGATAGAAAGTTATAAATTTAAATGAAAATATGACATGTACTATATGTAGTTTGCATTAGGTAAAATTGGTTGAAACCATCACATTATAATACCAATCTATCATTTCATGGGTTATAAGAAAAATTTCGATGTAACAAATTAAATTTCTTTTATGATAACTCACTATCAGGATGCACTATTTCATCATTATCATTATTTCATTCATCATCTTACCATCTCATATTAATTTCCATTTGTTTGAAATAAAAATTGAATAATGGAAATTATAGGAAAGTCCCACAACACTTCATCTAGTGTATGATATTGAGTTAAAACTTTATTAGTCACCCACCTTGATGTACCGCACTATTTACATTCACTCAACTCATCATTTACATCCTGAATGAACAAAAGTATTTTGGGAAATCAGGGATGTTTATAGATGAAAATTCAATTTTTTTCAACCAATATTGATTCCTTGTAATCATTTTCAATAATACCTGAAATAGTGGGTTGTAAATCCTTAATAAATTTAAATAGATAGTCATTTGTAGTGTTATTGAATCCATACATTAATTTCCTATGATATAATCACATTAAAATATCAAGCTTAATCATTTTTTCAAACACCAAATATACTAAGTTAGTCACACATTTCATCTACTTTCTAATAATAATAATTTAAAAATTCTAATTGAAAGATAAAAACAATGTTCAAGTATTCATTTTCTCTTACACTAGTCTACATGAGGATTTGGGATAAAAACAAAATGGAAATATACCAGAAATACTAATTTTCATATTTACCCTTTCAGATAAATAAATATCATTATAAAATTGATATTTTTCTCTTTTATGATTCCATATATGAATTTGTTTTTTCAGAAACTATTTTTCATTATATGGTAACTCATTTCATTATGAGTTAACCATGTTCTTACCACAAAATTACGATATTTTCATTAAATAAATCCACCATATAAATCATTATCAAAGGAAAAATCCAAAATATATTTGTAACTCCTTCCGAAACTTATCAATGATCCGATCAATATTATACATTAAACTTCTATCCAATTTTATATAGATAAACATAGATTAAACAAATAATCTAGTAATTGACTTAATGTGATATGTTTTATTTCATGGTATTAAAACTAATAATCAATAACATTTTTATAAAAATGATAACAAGCATCCAAAATGGAAATTAAAATAGTATATTATATGTCGTTAAATTTTAATTTATAGTCAAATTTCCTTTCCTACTCTATATTATTTATTAATTCATTATTTTTAAATATGTTATAGTATTTATTCATAAATAATAATTTTGTGGAACTATTTTATAAATACATACTGTTTTATTAATGTATTGACTATAAGTACATATTATTGGAATATCCTACTAGGTTATTATTCTCAATACTATATGTACACACTCATAGGTGATATCATTTTCTATTTAGTTTAATAATTTTTTCTTATGAATTAAATAATTTATATGTCACTCTAATGAAATAGTTATGGTTCCATAATTATGGGATCCCTGTTGGGAGATTTTCTTTATCATCAGAATGGTTTTGTAATTATTATTATATATATATATAACCTACCCAAAAATATTTTTTTATTTGTCATTTAGGTAATTTTTATGTTTAGACAAAAATAATCTTCAAAATTGTTTGTAGACCCATGGATTTAGTCACCATCCATTGAAATTACATGGAACATGCCCGTGGTCAGTGGTAGCCATGTATGGGGATAGATAATTATCTTTTATAGTTCATTAAAAAAATATTTTAAAAATTTAAAGTCTTTGATATTAAAGACTTTAAACCCAACTTGACATTATTTTAGTTATCCAACACATCAATTACACTCTTCATTATAGAATTAAGGATTTATTAGTATGAATTGGTGAACTCATAATTTGTATTGATTTTTTTATCCTTAATTTAAAATGTGATAAAATATTATCATAATATTTTAATTTAAACTTTTATACCCATTATATGTGAATTTCATAGTTCTATAAGATTGGATTATTTCATATCTTTGTGATACTAAGGGAGATATTAATATTTTTAGGTAATTAAATGTACTCATTTGAGTGTCGGTTGTTTAAATGGTCATTTAAATGATGAATTCAATATCACATTAAATTATCTAATTTATAATGGTATGGTTTCAAATTTTTTATTCTATCTTTTTTCCAAATATATTCTAGATTATGTCAAATACAAGTATAGATATAGAATAAATTATATTACATAGGGAATGATTTAAATTTCACTATTAAATCATCAGTATGAAGTCATTTTTTTCTACAAATATAAATTAGAAAATATATATCTATATATCTAGAGGTTTATTACAAGAAAATGATATATAAGGTGGGAGAGATAGAAAATTGGTAGAAATGATTGATCTACCACTATGAGTTTATCTTTCGATTCATGGAGAAAAATAATTTCATGTGATATATTGAATTGTTCATACTTATTTTTCTAAGGAAATAATAATTTTGAGTAATAATAAGAAGAGTATATTTCTAATCCCCACATCATAATCATTATCATGATATGTAAAAAATAAACTATCACTTGGGGAACATTGATTAATCATATCATGAATATATAAATGTTTTCTAATAAATATGGTGACATTGAAAACTCTATGATTGTGAATGAATCCATATTACTACCCACCTATTTTACCTAATACACCCATTCCAAATATTATTTCCACACAATATTTATATACCCTAAAATACCCAAATTTCTTTCACAAACCCTGTGTATGTTTTTTAAGAAAATTTTATTACTCTAATTCTCACCAAGTTTTATTTTTACACTGATAATGGAAATCAATTTATTTATGAATGTTAATCATCCTTCTATATTATTCAATAATTCAAAGTTCAAAATTTTCCATTAAAAACATATGTATTCATAGACAACCATATCCTCCATCTCATACCATTAAGAAGACACCCTACAATTTTCTTATCCCCTTTTTGTATAGAATGTACTCTTCCTTAAAGCATGATAAACCTCTAATTCTATTTAAAATTTTATGTCACAATCATGATAATTAGATAATTAATGGGAGATACCATCATGATTACACCTCTATTTTTTAAACCTTATTCATCTTTCATTCATTTTTAGATTTTAAAACACAAAACTTCATATTTGTCATGTCACCCATTTTGAAATTTTTTTATTACATTACTAAATCATCTCTTTTTAATAAATTTTACAATATAATGGGATATGTGATTAAAAATCTTATGTATCATTATATTATCCAAAATTAACCATCTCTAGAAAATTAAATAATGTTCTGGGTCTTTTTGTTATGATAGTCAGATGTTATAGAATAACATAATTTGTTTGATGATTTTTAAAACAGATTCTTATAGGTCAACCTAGTGTTTAACCCCATTGATTTATATAGTCTCAAAATTATTCATATACCAAGGAATGTTATATATAAAGACTAAATAGAAGTAAAATTATCTTTTTTTGGATTATCTATTTTAGAAAATATTTAATATTTAGAACCTATAATCAAAATTAGTAGACAACTTCACCATAATAAAAGTAAACAAGAAATTTAATTTTAGAAGATATGGATTTAGCTCCACCATGTAGTTTTTGGCCTTTGATTGCTATAGTGGATAAAAGCATGACATTGCCTTTAGGGTTATTCTTACTCAATAGATATTAATGTTAATACCATAATAGTAATCATGTAACCTATTTACTATGTTTAAAAATATGGTCAACCTTCTTATGAACCCCTACACCAATAAGTTGGCCATGAATATTCATGTTTTAAACTTATTCTATCTATTTAATAATTGTGGGATAATTATAACATTTTAAATTCGGGTTATTTTCAATATAATAAACATTAATGTTTTGGAGAGAAATAATAGTAAATTAATATAGGATTGGGAAGGAAAGAGGATAATTTTTTATGGGACAAGTATAAAGGTGAATTCAAAAATTTTCCACTTCTTTTGAACAACCTCATTTATTTTTATATAAAAATCACAATTGTATATGTTATATAAAATCCCTATATGCACTCAACACAACTATAATGATATAAAAAGACAAAAAAATATAAAAATACATCAATACCTAGTAAAAAACATATAACATTTAATAAGAAATAAAATATGAAAAAATAAAATAGAATAAAACATATGATTAATCAGATAAAATATATAATCCCCAATATACTATAAAATTAGAGTAGGATTAAACAAAAATGAGTAATATTATACTAATGGTTTTGGGGGTTGTGGGATCATGTAGAGGTAGAAAATATATTAAAATTTATTTTAATAATCATTGTTTGAAACAAATAGTGGGGATCTTACATGTAAAATTTATAATTTATTTATTTAATATTTGAAGAAAAAAATACTTTGTTTTAGGAAATTTATTTATTGGAGAATGTTTATCATATGAAAAGACCATTTTAGACTAAATTTATTTCAATATGAGTATCTAAGTATAGAATCCCTCTAGCGGTGTTCCACATGTGCTCTTATGATCTCTGAGCAACACCACTCGATCTTTGAGTGCTAGTATGGAAATTTAAATTTATTTTATTATTCGTTCTCGATCACTCGTTATTTATTCTTAAAGAAATCTTTCCTTCATTTCTCATTCTTGATATGTTGACATAAGAAGTTGAGATATAGTTTTTTGTGCAAAATAGTTCTCTATTCTCAATTTTTGGATGCTCAATACAATATACTTCGACATCTATTTAAGAGTTTGGATTTATGTTAAAATATTATTTAATTATGTACCCTTCATTAAATAAAATTTATGACCTTTAATAAACCCCATTCCAAATAATAATAATTATATTATTCTTATTTTGTGGTGTGTTTCAATATTAAAAATAACAAATCTTATCTAATGGTCTTGTAAATTAAAATTTGTCACCAGAATTTGTCTTAGTCCATTCAAACTCTTCTATCATTTATTGAACAACCGAAAAAATATTTTATTCATAATATAAAGAATAAATAATTATAAAAATATACAATAAATATAATATATATTTTATTCACAAGCCGAATAATAAATATTTATTTAATTTATGTGATCAATATAACATGAATAAAATTATTCCTCAGACATTAGAATAATATTTACTCCATTAATTAAACTCAAATAGAATTTAATTTAGATGAACAGAAACACTTAGTATGTGACCATCTAGGATTATTTTTTATTTTAAATAGTTGGGTTTTCCTAAAGTCCAAGATTAATGTCTAGAAATAGGTCAAGGAACCCAAGATAATGAATTTAAGGTCACAACATCGACAACCACATATGAATCCCCACTGTGTTATATAACCCCTTTATAAAAATATCTCATCAAAGATGTTTCACATCCATGTCACCAAACTATATGATCTTTTTGTTTTTCTTTAACTATCTAAAATAAACATGTTGTTACACTATAAACATATAATTTAATACATAATTTTTATTCCAATAAAATGGCTGAGATATCAACTTTGAAAAATATGAAAGTGGAAAATCTTTCCTTGACTTATTCATTAATGTCATGTCACTCAGTATTCACCCAACTTATCAAACCTCTCTATGAACAATTATCATCATGGTTTATGAACTACATCTAAGTATTTTAGTTGTAACATGAATTAATAACAATATCAAAGTCTAAGGACCATTAAAAATTTTCATTGATAAGAATATCTGATGACACTAAAACATGTGGAATTTCTACTTGTAGGTATTTTCCCATAATCGACCATCTTGGATATTACCATGTGAAAATTTAAGGATAATAAACCCCATATTCTTATGACTACTCTCACCAAACATACTATGTACTATGTTTCCCATCATAATATGTTATTCAACCACAAAACATTATTTGATAATATCTTCATATCACATCGAGGTTTTCATCATAATAGGTAATTGTTGTGAACTTATCAACGTGACATATACTCTGGGAAATTTAATATTAGAATCATGTAAAATAATAAAAGTGTGTAATAAGAAATTTTATTAATATTTAATACATAGAATATACATGTAATAAAAATAAAAATAGTTATTCCTAGGAAAATAACTCTAAAAAACAATCACTTGGACTAGAGACAAATACCTATGACCTTCAGTCATATCGACCTCATATGATAGAGGATTTAGTCAAGGAGTCTTCCACATTTTCTTATTTTTTAATATATATAACTTCAACTTTACCTCCATGAGTAAAGTATCTTATGAGATGATACTTCTAAAGTATGTGATTCATCCAATAATGTGACATTGGCTCTCTTTCAAGAGCCTTCATTACAATATTATAAAAGTATAATGTGATAGGATCATTACTACTAGATATCACATCAAGCGGTTGGAAAATATTCACATCCATAATTCTTCTTTATCTATAAAAAATGATGTAATATACATGGAATCTATTGTATAGTCTGTAACCATAGCCTACCATGATCTTTTTTAGCTCACATCACCTCCGTTCAAAGTGAATGTGTTCTCCATTTATGAATTCATGTCATCTTGATCAGTTTGGAAGCTAGAATCTTCATATCATCTAATGACTAGTCCCTTATATCCTCCATAAACTTGAAACACATCCTTAGTATACCTCATATACTTAAGGATAGTCTTGACTTCCATCCAATGGATGTCACCTATATCATATTTATATCTTCCTACCACACTTAGTACATAGGTGACATATAGCCTAGTAAAAAGAATGACATACATGACTAACCCAATTTTTGATGGGTATGGAATACTTATCAATCAATTTCACTCCTCATGTGTCTAAGGCTACATTTTACAGGAAAGAGTAATTTCATGTGATGTGGGAAACAATACCCTCTTGGATGGTTCCATACTAAATCTCTTTAGTATCTTATCAATGTATATACTTTTTTGTAGGAAGATAAACCTCATGGATCTATTACAATGGATCTTGAACACAAGAATATATGATGCCTCCCCCATATCCTTCATAGAGAATCATTTGTTCAAAAACTCCTTAACAGACTATTGGCCTGGTATTTCTCTTCCAATGAGTAATATTTCATCAACATATACTATTAAAAAAACTAATTCACTCCCATTAAACTATTTATACGCACACAAATCGCATTAGTTCTTTATGAAACCAAATTCTATTCTACCCTCATCAAAATGAATGTTCCATGACCTGGATGATTTCATTAATCCATAAATGGATATTTTCAACATTCATACCTTGTTGTTATCCTTTGGAGTCAAACAACACTTCCACTACAATAAAACATGGCTTTAACAGTGTTGGCCTTTATCAGCTCAATACAAAAGGTCTGAAAAAGGGAATCATTATAATAAATAAATAAAGAATAGATAAAGGTTGAATTTAATTAGTGATTTATTTTTAGAGTTGATAAAGGGTATGATTTATTAGTGATTTGATTTTCGTTCTAATTAAAGGTACCCTTTATCAATGCTTTATTTTTAGTGATGGTAAAGGGTAAACTTTATCAGTGCTTTATTTTTAGCGTTAATAATGGGTACCCTTTATCAGCACATTATTTTTAATGCTCATAAAGGGATCTTTTGTCTGTGATTTATTAGAGTTGATAATGGTCTTAATAAAATTAAATAATGAAATAAATAATAAATAAAAAATTATTTTATTAAAAAAAATTATCAATTAAAAAATTATTGAGAAAAATGAATAAAATTTTTATACTATATGAAAAATTATAAATACTAATAAGTAGTTTATATTAAAAAAATAGATATATGAAAAATGAAAATCAGACAAATAAAAAATTTAAAATATGTAAATTTAGTAAAATATTAAACATTTTACTCGTTATATAATTATTGAAAATGTTAATAAATAATGTATATTAAATATATATATATGAATCTATATAAATATTATTTATATAATAAAAAATAATACATTACCCATAGTGTAATGGACTTTATCGAATTTCATTTGATATTTTAATTTAACATTGATAAAACGTGTGTTATAATTAAGTTCACATATACGTAATTAATGCATTTTTATATACAATGCACACACACAAACATATCCATTTTTTAAAAGTGTACTTATTTTTAATTTTTTCAATCTCAATCATTTTAAACATGCATGAACTTAGGATTAAATATTCATTAACAATGTTAAAAATATATTTTTCAGAAAATTATAAATAATTCTATTTATAAATGGAAATTTGCTATTTTTATACATTCATATATTTATTATTATAAATAAATAAATATTATTTTTAAAAAACTATTGCCCCTTTAGATCTTGTTTTTTTGTTAAACAAAACACTATTATCTCCTTCTTCCAAAGTAATGTATGAATTGAAAGGAAATCCTTCATGTAACACAATGATTTTATTTGATTCACCCTCACTGGGCTTTGTACAAGGAGCATATAACGACGATGTGCCGATATACAAAATCCACTAATTCTCACTTCCAAAATACAATGTTTAGGTTATATCACTTTTATTCCCAGAATCACTTCCTTTATATGGTTTAGTGTAAACTCACTACTTTCCCAAGGTTCACTCCCTGAGTCTCTTTCTCTGACTCACTATTGGTAGAAATGATCACCTTCTTCCTCTTCATTTGCTCACTACTCTTGGTAGGGATTAACCCACAGTTTAAGGACATGTAGGTCCCTTAATTTGCATGAATAAAAGCATCCTCTATTCTAGATATATTCTATGATGAAGTTCCACTTTCATCCAATTGATGAATTCCATTTTACCATAGTACTACAAGGAATCTAAAATCTTTCGTGCAATATTTGAGTGCTTTGCATTGAACTTTATAACTTTTAGTAGAACATTTACCATTATCATGATAAACCAACCTGCATGAAACATTTATGTTTTGTGTGAAAACCAATTCATTCATGCAACTAAGTTCTTACACATAACTCTCTTTGCACACAATTCTTACATGATTCAGAGCCCTGATTTTCTCTACTGCTTGAGCCACTGAAATGAGGGGTAGCCATTATTTAAAGGTCTATACAACCCTACACGTAGGATCCTGATGTGTATTCCTTTGCACACATAAGATTCCATTTGATCATGAAAACCAACATTTGACATCACATTTGGTGTGTAATACTATTTTAGGCCGATCACTTCATCTTTATTTCACAGACACGTGCAAACCACCTTTCCCGTAAAGACCAATCATTCATGTCATTCTTTCCTTTTTCTTTTTTTTATGTTATGTTATCAAAATATTCCATGTGTGAACCTTTACAAACTACCTTCAATCTTGAACACAACTTCCTTTTCTAAAACACCTTTGTCCATTCTCTAGTGTTGGACACCAAATATTTGGCAAGCACTGGGAAATAAATCCACCTTGAATACAATATTTGCATACCACTTCTATAGTTTATATTACTTTTTCTTGGATCTTTCTCAACAATGATTGTCAAAAATTTATCTATAATTCCACAACAGACCATGGAAACCTATTTTTTTCACAAACACATTCACCTTAAAATTATTCAACGTTACCTGGAGGTATTTTTTCCCAACCATATATATTTAAAAAAATTATATATAATTTTAATTGAAAATATATTATAAGAACTTAAGTGTTAAACACTAATAAAATGAATATTTATCAGTTATTTTTAGCATGGATAAAGGTATAGATTTATCAGTGCTAAAAAGATATGATAAAATGCATCTTTATTAGCGCTAAAACGTTATAACTAATAAAGATGAAATTTTTAGCCGATTTTTAGCACTGATAAATATCTATATTTATTAGTTATTATTAATTAATTTCTAAAAAAGGTATATTTATCAGTGATTAGTTGGAAGTGCTGATAAAAGTGTCATTATATATTCAACAAAACCCTAATCAGTCACGAAACTCTCGCGATATTAGAAGCTTTCAACACACGAAACCCTCTTCTAGATCTCCTTGGTGAATCAAAGCTTGCAAAAAGCCTTGAAAAAATACAAGGCTCAAAATATTCATCAAAATAATCTAAGGATTGAATGTAACTCTTTATATTCTTTCTCTCAAACATATGTTTTTCTATAATTTATCTTAGGGAACTCATGGTGTGAAACATGAATGGTTCTGACTGTGGTGGAGGAAGTTTTCAACTACGAGTGTGGTGAGTTATCCATTTTATGGATTTGGCCTGGGATATCATCCATTTTAATTAATGGAATATTTAGAGTTTGAAACACCTATATTTTGATCCTTTGGAGCTTCACTCCTAGGCCATACAAGCATCTCCTTCCTTATCAATTGCATCTGTGAATTGATGTAGGGGATTTTTTAAATACACTTTTATTTATTAGAAAGTGTGGATATATCATGATTTATTTTTGTTTGATAAATAGTGGACTTAAGCATATAGTAGAATTTCAATCCCATTTTATATCGTCTCTATAATTTATTATTAATTTAATATTTATTACTAATTTTTTCATAGTTTTTTTATATGGTTATTTATTTTATTAACCATATGGTGGTTGGGTAGCCTATGTCATGACTTTTTTCCATATTAAACTAACTAGATATTTTTATATTTTGTAGTAGAGGATTTAGATGGAGAGTTATGTTTTATAGATCTATTTATTTTTTGATTCCACATGGTTTTATGAGTGACGTAAGGTTAGTCCACTTAGAAAATGCGACCTCAGAAGAGTCTTTTTGTCTTAGTAGAGGCTAGTGTGTATGTGATAGAAGTTTTAAGGGTTGGTGTGTTTTCATACCTTGTTTCTGAGATATCTTATTGATGTGTATTATTTCTTTATTCCAACTTATTTATGGACTTCCCTTGAATCTCATGCATGGTTCAATGTGAATTAGAAGACCTCCCTAGAATCTCAACGATCGATGTGGTGATATGAAATTCTAATAGTCTTTAGATATTCCCAAAAATTTAATATACTTTTACAATTATATGTAATAATTCCATAGATTATTGAAAAAATGTTTTCAAAAAAGAGAATGGAGGTTATCAAATTATAAATATTAGAAATTATTTTGAGGTATTCATCATATTAGGTCTACCTTTATTTGTTCCACCCCTTAGAATCTATTATTTCCATCCATGTATATGAAATAACTCTATATTTATTAAAATGTTTTATCAATATATTTCTATATCTTCTAGTTGATTGAATGAGAGTTTATTATTCTTGTTCTAATATTTTAGTTTCATTATTACTCCTTAATATCTTATATTATATTTTCATTTTTTAGGGTATTTAATAAATACTTAATGTGTGTCAAATAACAATTATTTATTCAATTTTTTGCTAGATAATCAACCCTGATCTCTTTTATAGACAATGGTCATTCTCATCATTTCATCCCCTAAATAGTTATTTAATTTTGTTGCATAAGACTCATCCCCTATATATTTTATGTTTCAGGTACTACTCTAAGTAGTAGTCATCCCATGAATGACTACCGCTTATAGTATTTCAAGTAACATAGGTGCATGTCCACAAGAGATTTAGGATGTGTATCAAATTAAAAAATGAAATAATAAATGTTTGGGAGATGATCTGATGAGCATGATAGTTTCCTATAAATTTCAAATTTGAAAGAATTTAGAAGATATAACCTACCATAGTAGAGTAATTATTTTCTTAAATTCAATTTCCCATTTTCTTCAAAGTATGCCAAATTATTTGAAATAATCAAATGTTGGGTTTCCCCTATTTTAATTTTTTATAACTTTCACCTTTAAGAATGAATATCTTATATGTATTTTTTCATTTATTGTAAAAAATTAAAATTTGATGAATCCAATAGGATTACTATGAATTGAAAATGGATTCACACTAATCATTTGAAAAAATAGTGTGAATATGGAGTTAAATATTTCCTCAAGTTTGAAAGAGAGCATGAATATGACCCTTCTAAAATCCTTTACCCGTGTTTTCAAGGTTGTTATTCAAGAAAAATTAGTCCTGAAGATTTGGAAGAACATTTGATTTTTCCCAGAATAGATCAGAACTATAAATGTTAGACTAGACATGGGGGAAAACAGAATGTTCACACTGAATTGGATGACACTATAGTTTATGAATTATTTGATTTGAATACATGTGTAAATTATGACGGATATCTCATGAAGGAAATATCAATTAAAATTGAATACGACCTTAATGATTGTCAAAACATGCTTGAGAAGTTAAATAGTTGTGACAAGAGACCATTTTATACAAGTTGTACTAAATACACAACATTTTCAGTTATATTAAAGCCATATAATTTGAAATATGGAAGTGGATGGAGTCACATAAACTTTACATAACTACTTGGTCTCTTGAATGGTTTACTACTAGAATAAAATGAATTACCTGTCGAAGATATGATGCTAAAATAATACTACTTCTAATAGGAATCATCTCTAAAAATTAATGCTTTTCCAAATGATTAACTATTGTTTTTTCACTGACCTTGAATCACTCGTAAAATTTTCTATGTGTGGTTCATATTAATACAATAAAAATTAATCAATTCCTTTGAAATATGTATAGTAATTTCATATCATTCCATAGCATTGAGAACTATAAAGATGTAAGAAAATCATGAGACAATTTGTAATTCCCCAACCCTAGAAGCCCAGAGTCGGTGCATTATTATGTATCATTGGCATGATCACAAAAGATCAAGTCTCGAAAGACAGATTAGTTTAGTAGTCTTGTAAGTAATAGATACATTCATAAGGTTTACATTACATCATAAAATGGAAAACTAAAACAACATTATTTCCATAGAAAACACTGAGATCCCATAGACTATCCCTGTAGGTCAGTCATAATATACTTCTTCGCATCCTGAGAAAAATAAAACATAGAAAGGGGTGAGATCATATACTCAGTAATGATAACAATATAGAAGAAACATTCATAAATAAGAATAAACATTTAAGGCAATGTATAAAACTAAAACAAAATCCTTTTCATCATAAACTTCAACATAATATGGAAAATATAAATCAAAATAATTCCATTTAATTACTCACATGGATATTCTACTTCTCGAATAATCAAATGAAATATCAATAGCCACTTTCATAATGATGGAATGCATAATTCCAGACTTCATAACCACATAGTCAAGGCCTTGTGCCAAGACTAAAAATAAGATTTTGTCAAGGCCTTGTTCAAAGACACTAGTTTGTCTCATAATACCTACCGATGAATCTAGGAGCTATATCAGGCTCCACCCATCACTTACTAAGTCCAATGTATTCCTCATATGAAAAGGTTTAAACATAACATAAACATTCGTATTAAAACTAGCATACGAAATGCCAATACTTTATCCACAAACCATGAATGGTATAAAAAAACACATCCATAGTTAAACATACCACAAAACCTTCAATATAATTTGAAATATTTGTATCATAATAAATCAACTTCAAATAAGCTTAAAATCCATCAATGTATGTTGAAATAGTTGAAATAAAAACCTTTTTTAGAGAAATTTATCTTTCTATTTTGAAAACATTTAAGAGTCACATAATTATAAAGAAAAAATTTATTTTGAAAATATTCATATAAGATTGTAAGGGAAGCTTCGACTATATTATAATAGCAGAAAATAGCCACACCCGTTGTATAAGTTAAAAAAACATTCTTACCTTAATTTTGTCAAAAAGGTCATAAGGTACCTTATTTGGAAAACGATGGAATGATTCTTTTCAAAAAATTTTATAAAAATTCAAAAAAGGGTATAAATGACTTTAACCCATAGTCTAGTAAATAGTAAAAATGTTTTGGAATACATTTTTAAGAAACATGTATGTGGATGATAAATAGGTCCTAGTAGATACTTACGTAAAAACAACACGGATAATAAAGAGATTGTGAAATTAAACCTTTCCTTGCAATTTTATTTGGTCGAGGGTAATTTAATCTTCTGTATAATGGTAAAATCATTGTTATTAAATTATTCAAGAACCATATACATTAATGTGATATCATATAGGATCTTCTAATATTGATTAGTTAATGATATTTCAGTAGTATCATTGTTTTCAGTGTTAACTGATTCATTTTATTTTATATTATTTGTTACATAAGTAATGTTTGTTATAGATAGGATGTATCTTATTCATATTAATAATTATATTACTTCTTTAAACATTATTTTCAATCATCTAATGAAAATTATTATTCAAATGGATACGCTGGGGAATGAATCTCGTCGTGTTTGTGGAGACGGTAATCCGTACGTACGCACGAGCAATAATATCATTCTTTTGATATTAAAATAATATATAATTGGATGGTATATAATATATACAGAATAATTATTATGTTATACTTATTATTTTAATCAATTATACATCATTATTATACCCATACAAATAATAATGTATTGAATAACAACTACACCACGACGTGGAGACGGTAAGCCGTACGTACGCACGTATGCTGACATATCATTAAAATGATGGGTAGAATAATGAATATGGTTGTACCATATTTATAATAACTTCAAAGTATATAAAATATAATGGATTTATTATTTTATAATGTAAACAACAAAGAAAGAGGAAGTGGAAGAAGAAAAAACATGAAAGAGGTGGTGAGATATTTACCTCTTCTTCAGGTTCTTCCTTTTGATTTAATCAAAAGGGATCTTTAGGTTGGCTTTATGACTAAATTAATTCCTCTAGGATGAAGGGAGGAATTTTTAGAGGGTATTTGGTTAGGTTTTCTCCTAGGAAAATGGCTTTTATGGTGTTAATTAGAGAGACGGGGAAGTGCCCTTTTATAAGAGGGGTGAGGGTACCTTAAGAAAAGCTAGAAATATTATTTTATAATAAAATAATTTTATATTTTAAATGGATCAAAAATAAATTATTCAAAGTATATGTTGGTTATGGGTCGAAAAACTCTCAACCAATAGGTTTTAGACAGGTTTGGGTCACTATATTAACCTTATCTTTTAGATTTAACTCATAGTTAAATAGTTTGACATTTAGCATGTCTCTTAGTATTTTTATATTATATGGTTAATAGACATACAATAAACATCCAATAGAACCTCAAGTGGTTCATTAATTATACACATATCATTATATAAGTCTTTTTTCCAAACCACATATTTTTAGGATTATTATATCAACCAATAATATTTTATTTGTTTTAAAAACTCCTTTATGTCAATTTTGACAATATTTAATAATTGATTTTTGTTAAAGTCCTAACTACTTTATTACTTCAAAATAAATACATTTAATCAACCCTAAAATTTACTATTAACCTAGAAAATTAGTGTAATTCATAAAAAGTCTCAAATTAGATTTATTTGTATATTGATTATATCAACTATTATAATCTTTCATTAATTCAGTAATTACTTCATCATCATTGTGTCATAAATAAATTTAATTATTTAATGTCTATAAATTATAAATAAAATACCATTATGTAGTAAATATTTTTATATTTCTAATGAATATTAATAGTCGGATTTATATTGTGTGTAACCCTATATTAAAAATGGTTTTGTTATTAAACATTGAATTTAACTCTTTTAACTCTTCTTTAAATAAAATAATAATAAATGTCCTAATCTAATCCATGTGGACCAAAGAGGTTTATATTTTATTCCTAAGGTTGTTTTTGGTCGAATTATACTTATCCAATAGAATTAGGACTTGTGTTAGGGTAATAATAATATCATTTTTACCCTATTTACTTTTAACCATGGTAAATAAAAGTAAAAAGATACTATTCAACAAAAATTATTTTCATCTTATTAAACCACATTTTACTTTCTAATATAAATAGTGTCTCTCAAATTTTTCATATTCAACTCACAAAAGTGGTAGAATTAAGTTTTATTTAAATTTTCAAATTCTCCTGGGAGGTGGATAAAAGACGGTAAAAGTTCAATAAAAATTTGGTATATCTAAAATTATTATAAACTGACTCCAGTGAATTACATTGAACTTATATAAGTATTATATACCTATTTTCCCAAAAATAAATTTAAATAAAATAAATAATTATTTAAATAAAAATTCGGTTTTAAACTATAACTCAGTGTTTTTCACTATTCATCAAAATTGGAAGTTTTTAGAAAAATACAAAAATTCACCCTAAGCTAATTTTGATATTCCAAATCCAAAAATGAATTCCATTTTGAATGATAAAATTCATAAAATTTCAAAAACTGGGTATTACTATTCATAACAGCTAGTTTGATTGGTTGGGGTGTGTTAGAACTCGATGTTGCGTACAACACACAATATTGTATTATTCATAAAGAAGCATATCGTGGAAGCTTGGGGTGTCACATTCTCCCCTCCATAAAATATTTTCGTCCTCAATATTTATAGAATATTACTACATAAAAAGACTCGGGTGGTTCTTTATCAAATGTTTCTCGGGTTCCCACGTTTCCTCTTCCATCTTATGGTTTCTCCATATAAATTTTACCAGATGAGTCGTCCAGTTTCTCAGCACTTGTTGTATTGTATCAAGAACCTTGACAGGATCTTTGAAATAAGATAGATTGAGTTCTAGTTCTAATTTCTCATAGGTGATTACATGCGTTGGGTCAGGCATATATTTTCTCAATAGTGATACATGGAACACATCGTGAACTTTGGAGAGACTTGGTGACATTGACGAAAGGTAATCTACAGCCCCAATTAATTCTTGAATTTCAAAAGGATCGATGTTACTAGGACTTAATTTTCCCTTCTTACCAAAACGTATAACACCCTTCCATGGAGATACCATCAAGAAAACATGATCTCCTACCTAAAATTCTAAATCCTTCCATCAGTTATCGGCATAGCTCTTATGCCGACTTTGAGATTCTTTGATGTGGTTTTGGATTACCTTCACCTTCTCCATCGTTTCCTCCACAAGTTCTAGACCTACAAGTTTTCTTTCACCAACATCATCCTAACAGGTTTGTGTGTGACATCTCTTCCAGTTTAATGCTTCATATGGTGCCATATGAATACATTAATGGAAGCTATTGTTATAGGAAAATTCTACTAGAGGTAAATATTTATCCCACATTCCTTTAAAGTCAAGTGAGCATGATCTCAACATGTCTTATAAGGTTTGAATAGTCCGTTCTAATTGTCCATCAGTTTGGGGGTGCTAGGCAGTGCTCAAATGAATTTCAGTATCCAGGGATTTCTGAAGACTTTTCCAGAATCGTGATGTAAAACGTGGATCATGGTCAGAAACAATAGATAGGGGTACTCCATGAAGTCTCACAACATCATTAATATATAGTCTTTCTATACGTTCAAGTGGTAAGTCATCCCTTATATCATGAAAATGTGCTTACATGGTAAGACGATCAACAATGACCCATATTGCATCATTCATTCTTGGAGTCTTTGGTATTCCCATGAAAAATTCCATCATAATATTATCCCATTTATACTTAGGTATGGGAATAGGTTGCATGGCTCCTCTAGGTTGTTGTCTTCCAGCTTCCACTTGTTGACAAACCATACATATTGACACAAAATCAACAATCTCCCTATACATGTTGTCCCACCAAAAATGTTCCTCCAAATCCTTATATATCTTAGTGCTACTATGGTGTATAGAGAAATTGGAACTATGAGCATCATCCAACAATTCCTTTTTTAGATCAGGTATATCAGGAACATAATGTCTCTTCCCAAATTTCAAAATTACATCTTTATACACAAAGTCACTCAATCTTCCATCATTCACAGCTTTAATCTTTTTTTGAGACTCTTCATCATCAGTTTGAGAACTCTTTAATTTTTCTAGTAAAGATGGTTTCACAAACATTAAAAAAATTATTAATGTTTCACCTTCCATGGTTATCCCCACTTACAATTTTACTATATCCTTGTATATATGATACTTTTCCACTCTAATCTTGTTAAGAACTTCATGATCTTATCTGCTCAAAGCATCGGCCACCTTATTTTCCTTCCCGGGTGGTAGTGTATGGTGAAATCATAATACTTGAGTAGTTCAAGCCATCTTCTTTGCCTCATGTTGAGTTATTTCTGTGAGAAAAGATACTTCAAAATCTTGGGATTGGTATATATCTCACAATTTTCACCATAGAGATAATGTCTCCATATCTTCAAAGCAAATATTATAGGTGATAACTCAGGATCATGAGTATGATAGTTTTTCTCATGAATTTTAAGTTGTTCTAATGCATAGGAAATAACCCTATCATTTTGCATAAGGACACCACCACGTCCTTTCTTTGATGCGTCACTATAAATAAAAAACCCATCATTCCCCGATGGTAGAGTCAAGATAATAGCATTGACTAATCTTCTCTTCAATTATTCAAGACATTCTTCACACTCTTTTGTCCAAACAAATTTAACCCCTTTACGTGTGAGCCTAGTTAATGGGTTAGCCAATCGGGTAAAATTCTGGACAAAACATCGATAATAACCTTCTAAACCAATAAAACTGCGTACCTCAGTTATACATGTTGGTGATTTCCATTCTTGGATTTCCTTAGTCATAGAAGGATCGATAGAGATTCCATCCTTAGAGACAATATGGCCAAGAAAAGAAGTCTTCTAAAGCCAGAATTCACACTTTCTAAACTTCCCATATAATTCAATTATTCTAAGAGTCTTTATAATAATGTGAAAGTGATTTTCATGATATTAGTAGCTTTTGGAGTATACAAAGATATCATCAATAAATACCACTACAAAGTCATCAAGATATTCCTTGAAAACTATATTCATTATATCCATGAAGACAGTGGGTACATTAGTCCATCCAAATGGCGTTACTGTAAACTCGTAATGCCCGTACCTAGTTCGAAATTTTGTTTTTAGAATGTATTCCTTCTTCACACACAACTGATGATATCCAGATCCAAGTTCAATCTTGGAAAACTATTGAGCTCCATGGAGTTGGTTGAATAAATCATCAATGCAAGGTAGGGGATACTTGTTCTTTATTGTTATAGCATTGATCTCCCTATAGTCAATTCACAACCTCATAGATCCATCATTCTTCTTACCAAAAAGAATAGGGGCTCCCCATGGATAAAAACTAGGGAAAATAAATCCCTTATTACTCAATTACTCTAGTTGTTTATTTAGTTCCACTAATTCCACAATAGCCATTCTATAAGGGGTCTTCGATATGGGCCTTGAACCATGAATTAAGTCAATGGAAAACTCAATTTCTTATTCTGGAGGATGTCCAGGTAAATCCTATGGAAACACATCAACATATTCTTGCACAATAGGTACATCCTCTATTTGAACATTCCTTTCCTCACCCACAGTTATTTCATTCTATTCCTCCCCAATAATTTAATTTAGTTGAGCTACTAGGGGTGGATCTAGATATGAATTAGGTGGTGATGTTTCTACTCTAATAATAAGGTAATCATTGTCATTATTAAAAACTATAACCTCCTTATGCTTACAATAAATTTTCACATCATGGTCCGAAAGACAATCCATATTGAAGATTATATCAAATTCAACCATGGTTATGATGATGATATCAACAGATAAATAACATTTATATGCATTAATGGGAACTGATTCAGAAAACATTTTTGCAATGATACTTCCCTTATGAGTTTTTACTGACAATTCCCTTGTTAAATAAAATTAAAAAAATATAATTTTCTTAGAAAACTGGGAAGATATGAAACAATGTGTTGATCTAGAATCAAATAAAGCATTGGATAAACTTGAGGAAACCATTAAATTACCAGCCACTACATCTTTCGGAGCTTCAACCTCGACAGTAGTGAGATCATAATCTTGACCTTGATCCCTTGTCATTTTCTGAGGTAGTTTCCCTTGACTCTTAGGAAATTAATTTTCATAATGTCCCATCTCTCTACAATTGTAGCATTCAACATCAAAAACCTCTTTCTTCCCCTTGCAATCACGAGCTTAGTGGCCTTTTTCACCACACTTGTAACAGACTCTCATTCTCTTCAGACAAGTACCAGGGTGTTTCTTCCCACATTTACTACAAGATAGATATTCAACTTTTCCCTTCTTCCCCTTATTTCCATTTCCAGAGTGTTCGGAAGATCTCTTCTTTTCTTGCTTTTCTTTAAAGTCAGAAGACTTAGAGAATTATTTTTCTATCTTGATAACACATAAGAAAATATCTTTGTACGATGAGAAGGATTGAGAGACAAATGCTTGACAGAGAAATGATTTTAACCCATCAAATAAATGATCAATATTACTTCTTGGGTTGCGTATATAATCTGTAGCAAGCCTTGCTAACCTTGTTAAGTTAGCTTCATACTTTGCGATATTCTAATCCTCCTTTTGCCTCAGACTCAGAAATTTTCATTCCATATCCACTCGATGGTCATGAGGAAATTATTTTTCTAAGAAAATTTCTTTATACTCCCTCCATTCCATATTTTATACTTCATCACATTCCTTTTTGTTTTGAATCAATGACCACCATTGATCAGCATCTCCAGTGAGACAGTAAACTGCCATGACAACTTTTTCCCTTTCACTACTCCCCAAAGTGTGGAATATTTTCTATAAGGAATTTATCCATTGCTTAGCTACTAGTGGATTTGTACCCTCATTGAATGTTGGTGGGTTTTTCCTCATGAATCGATCTAACATTGATCTTGCACACCGTGGATCAGGGTGCTCCATACAAGTAAGGTTATTATTCATAACCTGAGTGAGTTTTCCCAGTATGGTGATAAGCTGATCAGCACCAGTTTCATTACCAGCTCCACTATAATTATCTTGAGTAGGAGTGAAATACCTACATGGATTGCGTGCATTGATACAGTTTCCATTACTTCCACTAGGTGTCATTTCTAAACAATGGCATAATCTAGATTAGTTTATGAATCGAAATACATAATTCTAAACTTGTAAAACACTTAACATAAACTGAATAGTTTGTGGATATAATCCAAAATCATAAAAATGTTTTCTTTGAGGAATTATATACTCATAAACCATTCATAATGGTTTTTAAAGGAAAATAGAATTATCTTAAGCATATCCCCCAGGAGTGTCATAACCAAGAGTGCAGCAAGACCCGTTATCATGCACCAGTTCCCGTTCGAGACTAGCTCAAAGTAGTGTTTTCGGGTTTTACCACTAGGTACATCTATTCCAGATCCACCTCTACCTACTCGTATCTAGACATGGATGTACTTATTGGAAAACTCACAAAATCATTACAATACCAAAATTCTAGGAAGTTATTCTATATTAATCCTCAAAGTCTATCCTAGGGCTATGTTCTCTAATAATAATTTATCTAAATCTAGTTTCCAAGGTTTTTACTAAACTTCCTCTGATACCAACTATAATTCTCCGACCCCAAAATATCAGAGTCGGTTCATTATTATGTATCATTGGCATGATCACAAAAGATCAAGTCTCAAATGATCGATTAGTTTAGTATCCTTGGACGTACTAGATACATTCATAAGGATTACATTACATCATAAAATGGTAAAATACAACAAAAATTTTTCCCTAGACAAAACTAAGATCCCATAGACTATACTTGTAGATCAGTCATAATATAATTCTTCAAATCCTGGGAAAAATAAAACATAGAAATGGGTGATCTCAGATGCTCAGTAAGGATAAAAATATAGCGGAAACTTTCATAAATAAGAATAAACATTTAAGACAATGTATAAAACTAGAACAAAATCCTTTTCAACATAAAATTCATCATAATATGATAAATATTAATCAAAATAATTCTATTTACTTACTCACATGTATATTTTACTAGTTGAATAATCACATGAAATATCAATAGTCACTTTTATAATGATGGAATACATAATTTCAGACTTCATAACCACATAGTAAAGGCCTTGTTCCAAGACTACAAATAAGATTTTGTCAAGGACTTGTGCCAAGAAACTAGTTTGTATCAGGAGACCCATCAATTCATCGAGGAGCTATAGCGGACTCCACCCGTCACTTACTAAGTCCAATGCATTCCCCATATGAAAATATTTAAACATAATGTAAACATTTGTATTAAAAATAACATATGAAATGTCAATACTATATCTGTAAACTGTGAATAGTATAAAAATAACACATCCATAGTAAAACATATCACAAAACCTACAACACAATATGGAAGTTTTGTATCATAAAAAATCAACTTCAAATAAGACTAAAATCCGTCAAAGGATGTTGATATAGATGAAATCAAAACCTTTTTTAGGGAAATATCTCTTTCTATTTTCAAATAATTTAAGAGTCACATAATTATAAATAAAAAATAAATTCTGAAAATATTATTATAAGATTGTAATATAAGCTTCGACGATGTTATAACAGTGGAAAATAGTCGCACCCACCATATAAGTTAAAAAACATTCTTACCTTAATTTTGTCGAAAAGGTCATAAGGTACCTTGTTTGGAAAATGACAGAAATATTCCTTTCAAATAATTTTATAAAAAGTCAAAAAAGGGTATAAATTACTTCAACCCATAGTCTAGCAAATAGTAAAAATGTTTTTGAATAAATTTTTTAAGAAACATGGATGTGGATGATAAAGAGGTCAGAGTAGATACTTACGTAAAAACAACCTCGGATAATAAAGAGATTCTGAAATTAACCCTTACCTTTTACTTTTCCATAGTCCAGGGTAGGTTAACCTCTTGTATAATGCTAAAATATTTGTTATTAAATTATTCAAGAACCATATAAATTAATATGATATTAGATATGATCTAAAAATATTGCTTTGTTAATGACATTTCAGTAGTACCAATGTTTCGGGTGTAAACTGATTCGTTTTCCTTTATATGATTTATTACATAAGTGTTGTTTTTTATGGATAGTATGTATATTATTAATATTTAGAATGATATTAAGTCTTTAAACATTATTTTTAATCATATAATGAATATTAGTCTAGAATGGATATGATGGGGAATGAGTCTCATCGTGTTTGTTGAGACTGTAATCCGTACGTACACACGAGCGACAATATCATTATTTTGATATTAAAATAATATATAATTGGATGGTATATAATATATAAAGATTAATTATCATGTTATATTTATTATTTACATCAATTATACATCATTATTATACCCATCCAAATAATAATGTATTGAATAACAACTACACCACGATGTGGAGATGGTAAGCCATACGTACGCATGTATAGTGACATGTCATTCAAAGGATGGATAGAATAAAGAATAAGGTTTTACCATATTTATAATAACATAAAAATATATATAAGATACTATATTTATTATTTTATAACGGAAACATCAAAAAAAGAGAAAGTAGAAGGAGAAAAAATATGAAAGAGGTGGTGAGATATTTACCTCTTCGTCGAGTTCTTCCATTTGATTTGATCAAAAGGTCTCCTTAGGTTGGATTTCTGACTAAAGGAAGGCCTATAAGATGAATGGAGGGCATTTTATATTGTATTTGGTCAGGGTTTTTTCGATTCAAATGGGTTTGAAGGTGTGAATTAGAGAGAAGGGAAAGTGCCCTTTTATAAAAGGGGTGAGGGGCACCAAAGGAAAAGATAGAAATATTATTTTATAATAAAATAAAATTCGGTTTCCAATGGCTAAAAAATGAATTATTCAAAGGATAAGTTGGGGATGGGTTGAAAACCTCTCAACCAATAGGTTTTATATAGGTTTGGGTCACTTTATTAACCTTATCTTTTTGATTTATCTCTTAGTTAAATAGTTTGAAATTTACCATGTCTATTTGTATTTTTATATTATATGGTTAATAAAATTACTATAAACATACATGATAACCCCAAGTGGTTAATAAATTATACACATATCATTATATAAGTCTTTTGGACAAACTGCAGATTTTTAGCATTATTATATCAACCAATAATATTGTATTTGTTTTAAAAACTCATTTATGTCAATTTTGACATTATTTAATAATTGATTTTTTTAAAGTCCTAACAACTTTATTAATTCAAAATAAATACATTTAATCAAACCTTACATGTCATATTAACCTATAAAATTATTTTAATTCATTAAAAGCCTCAAATTATTTTTATTTGGGTATTTATAATATCAATTATTTTAATCTTTCATTAATACGGTAATTACGACATCATCATTGTGTCATGAATAAATTTAAATATTTAATGTCTAAAATTTATAAATAAAATACCATTATGTTTGAAATATATTTATATTTATAATGAATATTTATAGTCTAATTTATATTGTGTGTAACCCTATATTAAAAATGGGCTAGTTATTAAACATTGAATTTAACTCTTTTAACTCTTCTTTAAATAAAATAATAATTAATGTCCTAATCTAATCCAAGTGGACCAAAGAGTTCATATTTTATTCCTAAGGTTGTTTATGGTCAAATTATACATATCCAATAGAATTAATACATGTGTTAGGGTAATAATAATATCATTTTACCCTATTTACTTTTAACCGTGGTAAATAAAAGTAAAAAGTTACAATTCACCAATAATTATTTTCATCTTATTGAACCAAATTTTACTTACTAATATCAACCATGTCTCTCATAGTTTTGAAATTTAACTCACAGAAGTGGTAAATTTAAGTTTAATGTAAATTTTCAAATGCTCCTAGGATGTAGGTAAAAGATGGTAAAAGTTCAATAAAAGTTTTATATATCTAGAATTATTATAAATTAACTCCAATGAATTAAATTGAACTTATATAGGTATTATGTATCTATTTTGACCTAAAATGGATTTAAATAAAGTAAATAATTATTTAAATAAAAATTCAGTTTTAAACTATAACTCAGTGTTTTCCACTATACATCAAAAATTGAAAGTTTTCAGAAAAATACCAAAAATTCACCCTAAGATAATTTGGATATTCCAAATCCAAAAATGAAGTCCATTTTGAAAGATAAAATTTATAAATTTTCAAAAAGTGGGTATTACTATTCATAATGGCTAGTTTGATTGGTTGTGGTGTGTTAGAACTCGAAGATGTGTACAACACATGTTGTCGTATTATTCAAAGAGAAGCATACCGTGGAAGATTGGGGTGTTACACAATTTACAGGGAATGCAGATACAAGAATTAAATATGGGAACTTACAACATACAATGGATTCTCCTCAGTTAAATAAGATTCATTATGAGTATCATGTATTTGGAAATGATCTAAGAAACATTCATCTTTTATTATCTACAAATGGAATAAATACTTTTGTTGTATATATTAGTACTCACAGTACATAGCCAGTTGTGTTGGTAGATTATAACTTTAATCCATGGTTATTCTTGAAGCACAAATACATTATGTTGTCTTTGCTTATATATAGACCAAAACAACTCGATAATAGTATTTATTTCTATTTTTCTCCATTGATCAATGATCTAAAATTGATTTGGGATACATGTGTTACAATGTTTTATGCTCATATAAGTGTAGAATTAACATTAAGGGTCATGTTTTATTAGATGATAAATGACTTCCCATCTTATCTAAATTTTACAAGTTATAGAATTAATGTAATTTAGGGGTGTTTAATTTATGAAAAAATCACATAATCAGTTTTCTTAAAACATTCCGAGAATATTGTTTTTTTACGAAATAGGAAATTTTTACATTAGCGACATTAATATTGATCATGGATGACAACATTAGATGAGAATATCGAATAAGGTACAACACCATCTTTAATAATGAGTGATCAACTTTTGGATAAACTAAAATATATTGACACTATTTTTGGTAAACCATATTAAAAACCCTTACAAATCAGGTTGGAATATTATATCAATTTTCATTTAATTATCGTCTAAGAGTTTTTTTATGTTAGAAATTGTCATGATGTCATTCATGTCTACAAAAATGTATTTGGTAGTTTTATAGGAACGTTAATAAATGATCCTGAAAAAATGACAGATGACGTCATGGCTATGTTAGACTTGATTGAATTGGGGATATGGGGTGATTTGGCACTGATGGAGGGTAAAACTGGAATTTTCTTCCTCTTTCTAGTTTCACTCTATCCAAACAGAAAAAATTTCATTTTTTTCCATTTCCTTAATTATGAAAATGTTCCATAAGGGTATTCATAAAATATAAATAATTTCTTTTCAATGACTAATTTGAAGTGACATGCATTAAAATCACACGACTATCATGTTTTCATGAAATATTTGATGCTTATTTATTTTCGTTTAATTATTCCTCAAAAAATACATCACACATTAACCAGACTATACTAATATTTAAAATCTATATCAAGTAAATTTATATACCCATTTAAATTACCAATCATGAATAATAAGGTTTTATTCATATTATGTGAATTAGAAATATTATTCCCACCATTATTCTTTGATATAATGGTCTACCAGATTGTATACTTGGTTAGAGAGGTTCAACTATGTGGTCTTGTCTATTACAGAAGGATTTACCACATTGAATAGTATATGAATATTTTGAAAGGGTATGTAAATAATTGAAGTTGTCTAGAAGGTTGTATTGAATAATGATATACTATTGAAGAATCTATTTAATTATGTAATTATTACTTATCATATTTCGATAGTATCAGTCTCCCAATGTATCATCACAATGAACAACTGATGGGACAAGGGATTTTCTGGAGATATGTTGTCTCAATTACCTTAACAGAGTAGAATAAATTGCACCTTTACATCTTATATAATAGAGAATAATTTTATCAAGGCATAGAATTACAAAAACAAATTCTTATAGATTTAAATCTATCAACGACTAAATTATGGCTATCAAATACAAAAAATAAACAATTAATAGGATAGTTATGAGATCAAATTTATAAGGAGTTATCTAAAAATATATATTCAACTGTCGAATGACTTTAATGGATATCCAGGGAACTAAATAAATAATTTATATCTTACAATGGTTTTTTTATCAACAGTTATGTGTTCTATACAAAATAACATGATTACTGCAGTATGATGAAAAATAGTGGTGTTATTCTTATGGATGAAGCAATGCAAAAATCTGGTTCCAAGGGTAGAAATACAATTTTTACAAATATTTTATATTTTGGCATTATCAAATAGATATACGGGTTTTATTATACAACATATCAAGTGTTGGTTTTCCTTTGGAAATGGGTTGACAATACAATTATAGTTAAGTTGATGAAATGGACTTAGTAAAGGTGAATTTTATTGTGGAAGGAAAAAATATGAGCCTTTAATAATTGAATCACAGGTAGTGTAATTATTTAATGTCTCAAATCCAGCAAACAAAAATTGGTCAAATATCCTTCTAGAGAGTAAAAAAATTCTGGGTCAGATGAAAATTTAATCGATGATTACCCCTTTACTGGAAGATAACAATAAATTCATGCTAGTCTCAATGTAGACAATGTCTTGTACATTAAAGGGGACCACAAAGAGGGGATTTGGATTCTCAATAAAGAAAAAAAATCCCTAAAACCTTTTAAAAATATATTTCAATGAGAAGGTAAAATATTTTTTTAATATATTATGTTTTCCTTATAATATTATGTGTTATCTACTACATTATTATAATCTAAATTAAATATTTGACAATTATACAAACAATGTATTCTTCACATTATGATCTTATCAATCCCTTTGAAGAGAAAACTATAATGAAGGAAAGCCTTTAGGGATATGCAAAGGTAATTTTATGATATACTTTTTCTATTTTACTGAAAAATTATATAATGGAAAATTGATTTAATTTTCATTATTCTTTACAAAGTTTTTTTTTATTTTAGAATATTTATATCCATCATTAATGCCTTTGTATAAAGTGAAACGATGCTATCTCTGCTCAATCAAAGAGGTAATATTGATGTTTTCATATTAAAATCATTGTTCATATAATTGATGTATTGCTTCATTTTTATGTGTAATTTATTTATTATCAGTATTACTGACATAATAATTTTTTCTTATATAGGTGAATTATTTTGTTTTTAGTTGGGGTGTTATGTCTATCTTCCATGCCTTTCAGTACCAATACATCCGCAAAATTTTTCTCCCTCGTAACTTTTTCACTCCTATAGTGTTGGAATTTATCACTTTACTTCAAATTCCCTCTACTACTCCTTCACAAAGGTAATATTGATGTTTTCAAAGTAAAATTATTCTCTATAGAATTAATGTATTATTTCATATTTTTGTTTTATTTATTTATTTTTAGTATTAATCACATAATAATTGTTTTCTTATATAGTTGGATTATTTTTTTTGAGTTCGGTTGGTTTTCCCATCTATCATTCTTTTCTACACCAAAAAATCCATAGACTTCTCCCTCAAAACTGTGTCAGCCCTAAAGTTTTGAAACTATTGACTTTCGTTCATGCACCCTCTACTGCTCAATCACATAGGTAATCTTGATGTTTAGATAAAAAAATAATTGTTTATAGAATTAATTTATTATTTCTTTTTTATTTTTATTTTTTAATATTAATCATATAATAATTTTTTTTATAGTTTAATTATTTTGTTCGATTTGGGGTGGTTTCATCAAAGTTGCTCATGCTCGTGAGAGATTGGACTTCAAGCCTACAACTGAGATATTGATAACAAGGAACTGCATCAGGAATGCATACATCCATTATAAAATGGTTAATCCCTGTTACTTATTAAATTAATTTTTTCTTTATTTTATCTAATATTTGTAACTTAATTTTCTTATCATTTTTATCTAATAATTTTATAATTTGTTCACATATATTTTGAGAAGTCATATTGACTAGATGTTCTAAGTAGATAAACCATTCATGTTGAAATCCAAATGAGTACAGGAATCTCATGTGGTATTGTGGTGACTTCTCATGATATAATGGGCATGTGAGCTTCCTTTACTCTCCTAAATTTCAACAACAAGTAATGTTTTTTGGTTACGAACATTGAGAAAATATATATAATTGATAGTTTGACAAATAAATGTAACATAAATAATTTTAATAGTGGCATTTATTGTTATTTTTTTAGAGACTTTGGGATGTTTAGGAATTAAATTCACCTCAATATGATACATAGTGAGACTGGTATGACTCCAAGTGATTCTTTTTATAAAAAATGACATTAATTTTAGTAAAAGAGACAACATACATATATAGAACTAAGAAAAAATATTAATATTTTTTGATACTTTATAAAAATGATCCATAAGTCATTTTTTATGTGTAGTAATCATCTGCACCTTAATCTGATGCATGATGTGCCCGATCTGACTCAATGTGTTCGTTATCAGTTAAAAGTTGACATTTTAGTTCAACAAGTATCACTCATTTAAAACTAATCCAACAAAATCATATTTTATTGATAATTTATGAAACTGATTTATAATTTTTTTTTGTAATAATCAGTTTCACATCAAACTGATAAACGATGTGGTCATAATGAGTCAAAGGGGGTGTTTCCAGTATAAAATGACATTTTAGTAAAAAATAAAAGTGACATACTCAGAACCCATAAAACGTATTATTAATTTTTTTATAATTTTTCAAAACTATCCATAGGTAATTTTAGAAATATAAAAATCATCCACACCTCAATCTGATGCATGGTGTGATTGGTGTGACTCAACGTGCATCTTTTTCTTTAAACTTTACTGGAATTTGTGTAAAATTGAGAACTGGCCTACTCCGAATTTATAAAATGCATTTTGTATTCTTTTTATTCATTAATAAAATTAAAAATAAGTCATTTTTGGAATGTTGTAATTTTCCGAACCTCAATTAGATGCACGATGTTCCCGGTATGACTCAAAGTGTCTATTATCACTTTAAAATCAATATTTTAATTCAAAAAGTGTCACTCACTGAAAATTGATCAAACAAATTAGGATTTTCATAATAATTTCATACAATAATTCATAATTAATTTTTTACATGTAGGAATAATTATCACATCATACTGATACACGATGTGATCAGAATGAGTCAAAGTGCATGTTTCCAGTTTAAAATGACATTTTAGTAAAAAAAATAAAAGTGACTTACTCAAAACCAAGAAAATGTATTCTGTTTGTTTTATACTTTATTAAAACAATCCATAAGTAATTTTATATGTTTATGAATTATATAAACCTCAATCCAACGCACAGTGTGATCAGTATGACTCAATATGCATCTTTTTAGATTAAATTAACATTAATTTTAGTAAAATAGACAACTCACCTACTCAAAACAGATAAAAAACATTTGGATTATTTTTCTAAATTAATAAAATTATCCATTATCCATTTTTTGTATAATAATAATCCAAGAATCAATATGATACATGATGTTCCCGATATGACTCAAAGTGTTTGTTATCAGTTTAAAATCTACAATTTAGTTTAAAAGTCTAACTCCCTGAAAACTGATCAAATACACTTATGTTTTATTTATAATTTATAATATTGATTCAAAATTCGTTTATGATTTTTATGAATTGGTTTCACATCAAACTGATACATGATGCGGTCAGAATGAGTCAATGTACTTGTTTCAAGTTTAAAATTACATTTTAGTAAAAAATATAAGTGGCATACTCAAAACTGAGAAACTGAAAAAATGCATTAAGAATGTTTTTATAAATTTGAAAAATGATACGTAAGTAATTTTAGATGTTTAGTAATCATATTCACCTCCATCTGATGCACGGTGTGACTGGTATGACTCAATGTGTGTCTTTTTATTTAAAATTGACAACAATTTTATTAAAATGGATAACTGACCTACCTAAAACTAAAAAATGCATTTAGATTGATTTTATAATTTACAAAAATGATATATAAGTCATTTTTGACTTACAGGAATCATCCACACCTCAATATGATACACTATTTTCCTGTAATGACTCAAAGTGTCTATTATCAGTTTAAAATTTAGAGTTTAGTTCAAAAAGTGACACTCACTAAAAATAAATCAAACACACTTGGGATTTCCTCAGAATATAGGAAAATGATTCATAAGTCATTTTTGATGTGTAGGAATTATTTTCACATCATATCGATACACGATGTGATTGGAATGATTCAAATTTCATGTTTCAAGTTTATAATTATATTTTAGTAAAAAATCCAAGTGACGTACTCAAAACAAAGGAAACACAATACTATTGTTTTAACACATTATTAAAATGATCGCTGATTAATTTGAGATTCATAAGAACTAGATTCACTTAAATATAACATATAGTGTGACCAGTAGGACTCAATGTGCATCTTTTTATTTAAAATTGACATCAATTTTAGTAAAATGGACAACTGGCCTACTAAAAATCAAGAAAATTCATTCGTATCATTTTTATACTTTATGAAAATGATATATAAGTCATTTATGACGTTTAGAAATTATCCACATATCAATAAGATACATAATGTTCCCAATATGACTCAATGTGCCCGTTCTGAGTTTAAAATTGAAATTTTCATTCAAAAAAGTGTCACTCACTTAAAAAAGATCAAACATGCTCGGTATTTATATTACACTTATTTAAATAATTTTGAGAGATATAATTCTTGAATATGATAAATAAATGGTGTGACATAGAAGAATCAACCGAAACTCAATCCAATATATAGTGTTCCTAGTATGACTCAAATTTTAGTTTAAAATTAACACTTTCTGTTAAATTATTTATTTATATTAATACTTTCATAATAATTTTTTCTTATATTGGTGAATTATTTTTCTTGATCAGGGTTGTTTTTTTCAGAAATATCATGAGTTAGGTTTAGGATAAAAATTACAAGTATCATTGATGTTTTTTAATGTATATAATAATTTGTACTTATGTAATTCTATAAACCAATGTTAGAAATGTATACAATATAATGTTTTTTATTTTATTTGTGTTGTAAATTTCATTTCATTTAAATTATGTACTGGTACATGGTTTTTTTGATATGGTGGTGTTTCTAGTGTCTCAGTGTTTTGTTACAGAACATTTTACTAGGGATGTAGTGTTTTGTTACAGCTCACTATAGTATGCCCCTATATCAGCGCTTTTAAAAGCGCTGATAAATGGTTCCTTTATCATTGCTTTTGAAAGTGCTGATAATTGGATCATTTATCAGTGCTTTATAAAGTGATGTTAAATGTTCATTTTTTAGAGTTTATTTTGCTGCTAATAAAGGAAAAAATGTCCTTTAATCATGCTTGGGTTTTCAATTCTTCTTTATCAATAATAAAATCCATTTTAGCACTATTAAAGGCATATTTTTTAGTAGTGTTAGGGTTGTGTTATTTAGACATATTCATGAAGGCTCCCATTAAGGAAGGATATTTTGATATCTATTTTCCAAATTTCATAATCCTGGAATGTTGTATTGGTAAGTATAATTATGATAGATTTCATTATTGCAACTGGTGAAAAGGTTCCATTGTAGTAAGTGCATTTATTTTTTTAAAACCCTTTTTAAACTAGTTGTGCCTTATAAGTACTGACTTGTCCATCCAAATATATTTTCTTCTAGAATACCCATTTTAAATCCATGGGATTTTCAATTACTGGAGGGTATAGAAAAATGAGAAAATGGTTTTGGTATATGGAATCCATTTCAGAATTCATGGCTTCTTTCCACTTGGAAACATATGTGATTCTTGGTGCTTCCTTGTAGGATAAGTGATCATTATTATCAACTAATAATGAGTCATCATCATTGGGGACTAAAAAACTAAACCATTCTGGTTCCATAACCTCTCTAGTACTCTTATATAGTAATTGTGTCCCTGGAACAATTTCTTCTTCCATGGGGATTTGTGGAATTTGTTTATATGCCAACTCTTGTGTATCTTGAACCTAGACTTCATCAATGTCTATAGAGATCCCATTATCCATTTTAGTAATAAGATCCTACTTATGAAATGTATGACATTTATCAACCAAAACCTTTTTGTATGAACGATCATATATGTAGTATCAATTATTTTCTTTGTGATGTCTTATAAAGATACTCTTTGTGACTCAGGGGGAAATCTTGTAACCTAAAAAGGCCTTAGAAAATGATTTTTAACCCCACACATGTATGTAATACACTATATACTTCTTTCCATTTTATAATTGGAATGTTATACCATCTGTTTCTTTAGTTGGAACTCGGTTTGGTACGTATGCTAATAATTATATTTCATATCCCCAAAAGGATAATGGAAGATTTTCATGACTCATCATTGATCTCACCATGTTCAATAAGGATATGTTCCTTAATTTTATAAGATTATTACACTATTTCATATAAGGAGGAGTTAGTTGAGAGAAAATATCAAACTATAATAAATAATCAATGAAGTCTTGATTAATACACTCTCCAGCATGGTCTAAGTGAAGTTTCTTAATCTTCGTACCAAACTAGTTCTCAACTTCATTCTGTTATTCCTTGAATTTATCAAAAGAATCCAACTTATACCTCGTTATGTAAACATATCCATATCTACTAAAACCATCATTAAAAGTTATGATGTATGAGTACTCATCCCTTGCATCAACATGAAATATTCCACACATATTGGTATGGACTAATTCAAGAATCTCATTAACCCATTCCCTTTTCCAACTAAACAGGGATTTGGTCATTTTTTGTTATAAACTTGCATGAAATACACCAACTAGTTTTAGTTAAAATTAATCTTAATGTCCATCTTGATGTAATTTAGTTAAAAACGTTTCATTTACATGGTCTAGATAGTGATTCCAAAGTTGGGTGTTGTATGAATTGTGTGAAGTAACTTCATTGTTCATTGACATTATTATTTTTATATAATACAACACTGAAAGGTTGTTATTTAAATATTTCATACCATAACAAATGTTATCTTTAAAAAAGAAGAAACATTTATACCAAAATTGAAAAATAATTCCACCTATATCAAGTTTGTAAATATAAATATTGTCTTTGGTAACTAAAGGAACATAATAAAAACACTTTAAAACCAAGATAGTTCTAGTCAGAAACATGAGGTTGTAGTCCCTGATAGCTACCACAACAATTTTAGCTCTATTAGATGCTCAATGATCTACCACTCCTCATTCAATCATTCTGAATGTACTTGGTTTATGTATTTGAATACATATGTGAGAACCATAAGTTGTATCTAATAAAAAATTTGTAGTAATAGATAAATTCCACTTGAGAAAATGAACCTTATGCTTCCCCTTACTTTTTTAGATGTGTACAATTTTTCTTCCAATGGACTTTCTTGCCACATGTGAAATAGACATCATCCTATTCCCTTGATTTTCCCTTGAACTTCCTCTTATTATGAGGGAGTGAAGAAGAATTTGGCCCTAAGCTATTCACTTTCCCTTTTCAATTGTTCACTATAAGGATGGAAAATATTTAACTCTTAATATCCTTATTTACATGGAGAATAAGAGTAAGAAGATCTACCAGATACTTCTTAATGTTGTTAATATTAAAATTCACAACAAATTTAGAGAATCTATGAGGGAGTGATGCCAAAATTAGGTTGGTACACAATTATTCATTAATTTTAAACCCCAGAACCTATAAGTACTCAATTTAGCCAATGAGCCTAACTACATGAGGCCCATATGGGTAACCCTCTCTATGCTTTCTCTGAAAGAGTGATTGAAGATATAAAACTATTCATATCTAACTCTCTCCTAGTAAATACCTTGAAGGTGATCAACATACTATAAGCATCCATGTTTTCATGAGACATCATCAATTCATTAGAAATAAATGAAAGAATAAAACATTGAATGTGAACCTCATCACTCAAATATTTTTCATAGATAAGTAACTCTTCATCACTTTCCTCTTCAGCAGGTGGATTGGGAATTTATGATTCTAGCATGGGATATTTTCATTCATAGTGTAGCATAACCCAAAGGAATCTAAACCAATCTTGGAAGTTACTTTTAGTTAGAAGTCTATCATTATCCAATATTGATTATATGGATAGTGTGGATGATGAACTTTTAATTTTATTCTATAATTAAAAAGAAACTATTATTATTAATTTTATTGATTACAAATAATTGAGATATAATAAATTAAATGTTTATATATATATATATACTAAATATCCCAACACTTTATCAAGTCACAATAGCCCACACCATTGAACAAGGAATTTCTAGT
The DNA here is from genome assembly GCA_963277665.1 of Viscum album. Lineage (NCBI taxonomy): Eukaryota > Viridiplantae > Streptophyta > Magnoliopsida > Santalales > Viscaceae > Viscum > Viscum album. Next base: position 290,401,445 of record OY728129.1, read on the forward strand.
TTCTCCAAAATTCAAGTGTTAAGGATCCCCATTACTTTTCATAATGAATCAAACATTGGACCTGGAAACCATATTAACGTAATTAGGTAAGCGGTCTTGCCAACTGTAGACTTGCAGCTCCATGATTCGTTTAGTGGATTCCCCTATCCCAGAATCCTGACATAGATTTCCCCAACTCTTGCCTCCATTTTTTTTATTTAATAGGCTTTAGATATTAAAATGAATACAATTTTGGTTAATTAAACCTAAAAATCTCATAATAACTCCCTGATAAAAATAAGTGTCTAGACTTTGGTCATTCACTACTCTATGGTTTCATTCCCAGTCAAGTAATAGAAAGATTAGTCTAAATTAATATTTAATTGAGATATTTTAATTAATAATGCATAAATTTTTTCTCATTTTATCCATTATAGGTCTTGTTAATATTAATTGGATGTTACTTGATTAATTAACCATTTTGTATAAAACATTGTGAATAATTAGTTTATTTAATTTATTTCGTTTCACATTAATTCATTTATTTATATGACTGCATCCTTGTATCCACAAAAATAATAATTGCACATCCATAAATATATAATTAATTAAATGACTCATACATGAGATTTATCTAATAGTCATTTAATGAGTGAAATTAAATCAACCTTTGACTTATGGGAAATAACTTCAATTTCTAGTCTTGGAATTAGTGGCAACATTCCACCTATCCGCCTATGTATCACCTAGGTTGGAATCATTGTGGTTTTATTTTAAAATTCCTATATGTTCCTTGGGATTCTCCATTAATTAAAAATATTTATTACTAACACATATGTGAGGGGAAACAAAGGAATGGTGAAAGGATATACATAAATATCCTTGGAAACACATCCACTACATTGTAAAATAGGAAGGGATGACTCATAGAACACTATTTAATTTAATATTAAAAAATTCATAACTCATGTCATAAATTAAATATAACCATGCAACACATACACATGTCTCTTCTAAGATCATGAATGATCATACATGAAAGGAATACAAAAATTTAAATGGATAGCAGCCATTTCTTTATTCGTTTTTTATTATTTAAGATAATTGTGATTTCATCAATTAATTAATTCTCATTCATATTAATAATCATTATACCTTGTTTGGAGATACCCATAATTAATGGAATTCATAGATAATAAATGGTAGAACTAATAATGACATATTAATTACAATAAATTAATTAAGAATTTAAAATTATTTAAAACCATTATTAAATTTCCAAACACACAACAGTGCGAAAATAAATAAAATAATGTGTTAATGATACAATTATCAAATTTAATATAATTTTAAATTTTTTCCATTAATGGGAGACCACATGGAATGTACATCCAGATACACTCCACGTACCATGTATGTCGTATATCCTAGTCACATGACCAGGGCTTCTGTCTGTTAACTCAGCTAGACTACACAACATGTACATACCATCTATACACCCTGTATCCACGTTATGTTTTCTAGTTTTATCCAGTCAATGAATAGTGTGCAATAAAATCAACCCATGTAATTAATTTCTCAGTGCATCTTGATATAATGTGTGATGATATATGGTGTGTTCTATGGTCATACACCATGTAACCCAGTTCTATTGACCAATGATTTTGCACATCTCGTTGGAATGAATAATAATTCTTCCTCTATTATTAAACCTTTAATAAAAAGAAACACTGAATGGGCATAATTAATTTTAGATAACATGATTGGATTAATGAACGAATAATATGAAATTAAAATTTAACAATAATTTCAAATAGATTGAATATAAAATAAATAATTATAAATTTAAACATGACCACCCTCTGTTGCCATTTGATGGTTCCAGGAAGAGTGGAAGTATGCCACGGTTGGTGATATATCAAAATTTAATTTTAATAATCATTGCCCGAGACCTAGATTGGGGATCCTATACATCAAATTTATCACTAATTTATTTAATATTTTATGAAAAAAATATATGGGATTAGATAATTTCTTCCTTAGTGACTGTTGATCATATGAAAAGACCCTTTTTTATTACCTTCATTGTTCTATGAGGATCCAAGGATAAAACCCCTTTAGAGGTGATTGACACATGCTCCTATGATCTCTAAGAAACACCACTTGATCTCTGACTACTAGTATAGTTAGTCTAATGTATTTCATTTTTCTTTATTGATCACTTGTTCTTATATCTTGAAGAAATCTATTTTTCACATATCATTCTTGAGATAGAGATAGAAATAGGAGTTGAGAGAGAATTCGTTGTGTGCAGAAATTCCCTATTCTCAATTTTTGGATGATCTACACAATAGACATAGCTGTATATTTATAGAGTTAGGATTAAATTTTAAATATTTTTTAATTGTATAATAAACATTAAATAACATTTATTACCTTTAATAAACCCCACTCTACATAATAATAATTATATTATAATTGTTTTGTGGCATTCACCAGCTTTTATAGTAGTAAATATTATGCAATGGCCTTGTTAATTAATATTTGTCACTGGACTCAGTAATGGTCTCTCCGAACTCTTCTAGAATGTATTGACCTACTAAATAAGACTTTTATTCATAAGTAAGTATTTTATTCACAGTCTATAAAATAAATATTTATTAAAATATTTAATAAATAATATAAATATTTTATTCAAAAGCTGGTGAATAGATATTTATTTAATTTATGCGATCAATATAAATTTGAAAATTTATTCATTAGACTTGAGAATAACATTTATTCTATTAATTAAACTAAAATATCTAATAATTGAGATCAATGGAAACATTTACTGTGTGGACCTTTACGATTATTTCTCATTTGAATTAGGTTGTATTGCCTAAAGTCGAAGATTACTATCTAGAAATGGGTCATGGAACTCAAGAGAAATAAGATAATGTTGCGATGTTGACAACCACATATGAACACTCACTATATAATATAATCCCTTTTTCACAATATCTCATTAAGTAGTTTTCACATCTGTGTCACCAACCTATATTCTTGATATGTATTTCCTCAACTATCTAAAGCAAATATGTTGTTACACCATGGAATTGGAACTTAATGCAGTGGTTCTAATCTAATAAATGGGAAACGAAATCAGTATCTGTAAATATGGAAGGGGAAAATCCTTCCTTGACTTATTCAAGATTGATATGTCACTCATGAATCACCCAATTTATCCAAATTCTCAATGAATGGTTATCATCATGGTTTATGAAATACATATAAGTAAGTAATTATTACAATAGTTGAATTAAAATTAACTTTTTTTATTTAGAAAAAATTTTAAGGAAAAAGTGAGAAGCCAAGGAAATTTACACCCAAAAATAATCCTCATAAAAACCTTCAGAAACATCCTACTCCCTCTCAGAGCCGACATCTGAATCTTTAGGCACAAGACTAGATTGGAGAAAAAAGGAGCGAGTGCACATCCTACCCAACCTTCCTGTCACCTCCTTCCAACCGAATACCTTCAAGGAAGCACCAAGGTCGGAAAACTCTCTTTCTTGTCCTCGCATTTTGGGATTTAGAATTGGGTGAGTGTTTTCCCTAGCCGCATCAATCTGATTATGAGCAACCACAGGTGCATCTGATTCAATATGAGCCACAATTCCATTGGTCAATGTGTAGAGAGGAAAAGTGAAAACAGCTGCAACAATTTCCCTAGTGAAACTGGAAACAATAGTGGCATTCCCTTTTATGGTAGGTTTAGCCACCACACCATGAAAAACATTGGCATAGGATGGTCCAGCACCCCCAGAAATAATAGTGATGACCTTACCTTTACTGTCACCACTCGGCACCTTTGGAACAAAGGGAGGGGCAAGAACAACTGAACCTTGTAAACTAGAAGTAGAGGGGGGGGGGGATTTTGTCAGGTCTTAACATGGTTGTATCCTATTGGACTCTTGGGGGGTGATGACCACCTGAATGTGGACGCATATTTCCCCCAACTAGAGGCGTTCCATTAACCGTTGGGACTGTGGGGGAAAGGGGGTCAATTTTCTAAGTCGTTGATACCTTGTGACCCCTCCTCCCACATCATGAGCAAAAGATTTCCAATGGCTTTGTCGACAGAAAAGCGAACAAAATCCAAAGGTTTCCTCATAATATATGTGGTGCCAAAAACCATACATACCATCCACCTGGAGAAAAGGACATTTCAGGAGATGCTCTAATAGGTCCATCTCGACATATAGGGGGGGAAAAAGCCAAGTATTAAATTCATTAGAAGAAGCCTCATCTACTTATGAGTACTGTCACCATATAGTCTATGTACTATGTCTCCCTTTAAATTACATTATCCAACCACAATACAATATTGGAGAATATCTTCATCACACATCAGGGTTCTCATCACAGTGTAGGGTTTCTATGACCCTATTAATGTGATATATACTCTAGAACATTATTACATTAGATACGTGAAGAATAACAAAAAATATGTAATAATAAGTTATATTAATATTCAATACATAAAATATACTTTTAATAAAAGAATAAATAGTTGGTCTTAAGACACATATTCCAACAATTGCAACACACATGTGTGGATAAAGGAAGAACAATAAGATTAAGGAGATATGAGAGTGTGATTCATAGAAATATTATGGGTCAATACATTCAGGTCCCCCTCATAGAAGGTTTGGGTTTGAATATATCACCCAGGTGTGGTCTGCTCATACCAGGATAAGGGCTTAGTTGATTTATTGAATTGAGAAATAATGGGTGATGAAATGGATGGAGGAGGGATATCTAGGAAATCCAATGTGCGATAAAAGGTGTGGAGTAGGTATAACATGACACAAAAAGTTACTGAATGGTGATTGGTCAATGGAGATGGGATTAAGAACTTTTATAAGGGATAGAGGTGTCATCTCATGAGGGAGGAGGTGTGATGAGTAGTGGTAGTTTTTTATTTGTTTTTCTTATTTCCAGTGTATTTTTAACCCATGGTTATATTGAAATTTTCTTGTATAAATATATCCACATCCATTTATGCCATTTGATATAAAATTCATAAAGGCACAAGAATTTAATTATCATTCTTATATCTCAATCTATCTCTATATACTAATATTATCATGGCTATAGGTCCATGAATATAAGTCAGTTTCCTAGTAGTTTTTCTTAATTAAGTATATCCCAAAGAAAACTCCTAGGAAAAGAAACCTAATGATTACTATCAAATCGTAACTTTCATGTGTTATATAATATAATACATGGGAGCATAACTATTAAGGTTATTCATACTGAATAATAAGTTCCTTAAAAAATGATTCTTTAGTGTTAATCTCCCTCTTAGTATTTGAGGGGATTTATTATAAAAGTCACAGCATATTAATATACACCACATTCATATTTATCCCACGAATCTCATACAATTATTAATTTCTAAATTATTATTCATTTGTTTACGAGGGATTCTAATGTTTTAGTTTTTAAATCCCTATTCATTCCCAAACATTAATGTGTTCACATTATACTAATGTGTACCAATTTATTCAACCCATATATTTGTGTTACTCACTCAAAAATAGATTTCAGACATATCCAAATTCATCTCATGCATATGGTAAATGAACTCTTCATATTAATTCTTAGACTTAGATAAGTTTGAAAATATTCATATTACTAATATTGAAGTGATAGAAGCCAACCCCTATATTTATAAAATAAGGAATAAGCCACCATGCCACTTGGAAGTATAACAAAAATTTCCTCTCCTTGGAGAAACTTTAACAAATATAGAATCCAATTCATAATAACTCTAAAATAAAATATGTAAAAAAACAATATTTAATAACAAAAATCAATAACAAGACACTTAATTTCAAACCAAGTTCAAGGTAGATGAAAACTAAATCTTATTTATTCATTCCAATCCTATAATGGGAGGCTTGAAAATGTACTTGAATAAATTTAACTCCTAAGTATATCATATAAAATATTCCCATTTTAGAAACATTTTATAAACATGAAAAGTCAAAAGGAATAATAAATAATTAAATTAATAATTTTATAAATATGATATTAAAATATGAAATTTTTGTATTTAATTTATTCATTATATTCCATTTTACATGGAGTAGAACTTATAATTTATAAAAAAACAATAATAAAATATATCAAAATATAATATTTTAAAAAAATATAGTTATATTTTATTTTAATACTAATAATCTTATTATTAGTCACAAAATAGAATTGATACTAAAGATTAATGGCCAATATAATAATCATATTAAATTATATAATTCTAATTTTTTTTCAGGTTATAATCATCAAATATGTCTAGTGAAATATTAAATCTCCAATCATATATAGTTGATATCAAATTTATGATATGACACTCTCTTTTTATGAAACTCGGGATATCATCATTATTTATGATATATCATACCATGTTCTATGTTATACTTAAAATATATTGTTTCCATTATATCATAGATTATTATAGAAGTCAACCATGAACTATGGCTAATTGAAAAATCTTTTCTTCATATCATATTTTATAACACATATGAAAATTATTTAACATAATTATATTCATAAAAAACTAGAATATAAACAAGTTGAAAAATTAAAGAAACTGTTTATGTTACAATTGATTAGTTTAGGGAAATCATATAATGATCATTGTTAGGGAAATAAACACATAAAAACCCGGTCTATCTTAAATAGATAAAAACATGCAGTAACATAATAAATGAAATTGGTATATCATAAATATTTTTATTTGCATCTTATTCTTCTTGATAAATAAATATTTATGAACATCACTAAAAAGAAAAAAATCACACCACTGTAAGTGGTTCACTGACCTTGAATCCATGATCATATCATGGGGACTCAAAATCCCCAAAGGTGTTTTATCACCTTTATGTATTGATAAATGGTGCTTCGATAATAAGATAGATCCAAATAGCTTGAATAAATTATTGGTTAACAGAAAGGAGATATCACATCCATTAAATGGCCAACCCATACACTCTTCATTAAATTAAGTTCATCTACTATATTGGGTTCTTTCACATGGAACCCATAAGCTAATACTAATTGGAGTAACATTCATTGAAAATTTCAATGAGACTATTTCAAACCATTAATAAACTAATCCCATTGATTTATGATTTATGAAACAATGTGGAAGAATGGTTACATAAATATGGTGCATATATTATATTCCAAATTGTATAATATGATATATGAAATTTCTGGAAATCTATGTCATAATATGATAAAATCTAATTAAAACCCATGATATCAATCTCATGCATATTTTTTTATGTTCATGTTAATAATAAACCATGATATACATCACACACATATTATTATTTATAACATAAAGGATAACTTAATTTATGAAATACCTATATTTACTTCATAACCAATAGTTTAGAAGATTCCATATTTAGAAATTTATTATAATCAATGAGTTTTGAAGGCATTCAAAAAATCATATATATCATCAAGGGTATTTAATGAGAACTCATAATTTATCTAGTACTAGTGTCACTTTAGGGAATAAATATAACTATACATATTGTTGTGGATACATTAATTTTCCTCTTCAAGTAAAAATATATTTGTTTTTTTCAACTCATGATTAAAAATAAATTTATATAATTATTCCAACCATACTTATGGTGTGTATAATCATATTATTTATTCTTAAAACTTTACAATTGAATTTTTCATATATTTTTTACAAACATCTTATGAATGGTTCTACTATACCATTTTACATATGGTATATAATGCCATTTTTTTGTTTTAATAAACATGCATAGAATGTGAGGTATACACACTAGTAATTAATAATACACATGACCATTTAATAGATACAAATTTCATAAAATATTTAAATGATTCACATGATACGTGGATGATATCACATATATATATTTCATAGTAAATAATTCATATAAATATTATAAATTCACTACTAATATAATGGGGGATAATTTAAATAATTTAACAAAATAATAGGTAACCCGTTGAGGTTCCACGGACCCTCACTTCTAGTTCTGATGCTAAAAACACAATATTTAACGATTTTATAAAAATTAAGATAAACCAAGATATATATATATATATATATATATCACACAATTTTCATAACTTAAACGTCACATATCACAATAATATTACAATACCAAGAACAAAAGGTTTATCTTCTTTAAATACTATCTGTATATACAATTTATTTTATAATACTTGTATAAATATATCTATAATAAAACCATACTAGGCCCCATTATTGACTCCTCATAGGTTATAGTCATCATCATAAAATAGGGAATGGAGACATTAAAATGGGTTGATCTCAAACACCTGATAAGGGAAAAAATATCAACATATTATAAATGGTTGGAACATAAGAAAAATATAAAACACGAAAATACAAGAAATATCTTATTAAAAAGAATACACAACATTAAGAGTTCTCTTTAAGTCATGATAGCGGAACATGAAATATTAAATAAAAAACATGTACCATAGAGTAAGAGTGTGAGATAAGAATGTAAACATGGGATAAGAAAATTATATCATAAATTCATTGAATCATAATTATTTTAAAACAATATAAATCATGGAATCATATGTACAACTCAGGGCTCACTTCCAATACAACATAACATAGTGTTCTAGGTTGACTACTCATCCATTATACATAATATCTCGTGAGATGAAAACATTGATTAATTCATCTGAGGGATATATTATTACAATACCAACCATAAAATCATAATATGATCATGCATATGTGTGTCATGTGAAGAAAATAAACCATATATAAATCATAAGCATGATCAAACCCAAAAGAATGAAGTGGGTTTCATAATCTTGTCGCAAAGCATAACAAAATTCTATATTGCAAAGATTATAAAGAGAAGAATAAATAAAATAATTTTTTACCTTAATATTTTAAATAATAAAAGGTATTGAACTTGGAGCTCCAATGTAGAAAAATTCAGGATAATGATTGGAAAATTATGGATACAAAAATGAACCACTTAGGTGATACATTATGAATTAAGTAAAGGACCTTTTAAAGAAGAGGATTATTATTTTACTTTATACTATAACTGAACAAAGAGTTTTTTCTAGGAAATAATGATGGATTTTAAAATTTATTCATACATAAAAACATTTTATGGGGTGATACATTACCTAAAATAAGATATATGGGTGTTCCCTTAAAGTGGGTTTTCTTAAAAGATGTAATTATGATGGGAACTTAAAGAATGTATAAACCTAAAAAGGAATGAAATATTTAAATAGGTACTTATGTAACTAATATATATCTAATATAATAATTAAATGGTAAAAATATTTATTACATTGGATAAAATAAGGAGAACACATAAACCAAAAGTAATAAGGGGGGTCAAAAGATCCCTTGCCTTGAAAATTGATTCTCACTACCCGTATGATTAACTATATAAAAACACAAATTAATTGTTAAAAACATTCTTAAGAACAGTTTTCACTTATATTTCATTTTATGATTTATTTTTATTATGATGTGTTATTTATTTACTAAACAGTTTTTTCTTATAGAAGTAATAAGAGGTGGTTTAACCAACTTTTTAGAAACATCCTCTCTATATTGAATGTTGTCAAATATTTTATAAAATTGAATAATAATATATATACTTCTAGATATTTTTTACTTTTATTATTATAATAGAATAAAATATATACAATTTCATAGGGTTTCGAAAAATGGAAAAAATTAAGGACGATATTTGGATATGTACATTTTAGGTGATTAAATTTACTAAAAATGTTTATTGTTAATTCACATATAGAATATTCAATATTATCATTACATAGTATTAATATTGTGATATATATCGTGTTTATAACTTAAATATATTTTTAAAATTTAAAATCCCATTACATTACTTCAGGTACTTCCGCCCTTTATTACGATCATCAGTCTTTTTTAACTTTCCTCAGGTGGTTTTGGGTGGATTTTGGAGAAATATTTTAGGTTTATATACATGTGCATGGTTGAAACATGGTTAGTGAAAACCATATGTCCTAGGATAGGAAATAATCATCCATTTATTGGATTATAAAGAAGTTCGTACTTTTAGGGAAAATCATGTGGCCTAACCCTCAAACCATCTGGTGTGGTATGGTGGAGCATGAATGGTTAGAGTAGGTTTGTCAGACTGATGGAAAAAACATGAAACTCTCTCCAATATCCAAAGAGGGGGGGTTTGGTTTTTGGTTTGACAAAACATGTATCCAAACCAGGAAACTCTCCTGAATCCCAGCAACGTCATACAATTAGATGTATGGTTAGTACTAATTGGGTTACCCACCCAAGGAAACTATGAGATGAGAATTTAGTTCTATGAAATTCATAATTTAAGTCCCAATAACCCCATTTTAAATTCTAATATCCTCCCATTCAAACATAAGAATATTCAATAGCTTTAGGATGGTCTCTAAAGAGTAGTTTTTCTTCCGTAACTACCTTTCCTCATATATATATGTTCTAATGGATTCATTGGATCTCATTCAATGACTGTAATATATTTAATTTATAATTATAATTTATTCATTTATCTATTAATTTGGGATATATTAATACTCATTTTTTATGGATCTAAGTTTTCCTTTATTGATTTTTGGAACTAAAAATATCCCTTGATTGTTATTAACATCGAATGTTTATTAGTGGATCCTATGTTGGGGTTATAAAATTTCCATGATTTGAGGTAGGTGGTTCTATAAGTATTTTCCATATGCTGTAAACCTTGATTAATTGAATGATTTAAAATAAATTTTTAATTGATTTTCAAACCACAAATTGAGAATATTGTTTGATTGAATTTAAAAAAATCATGTAATTGTAAAAAAAATTCAATGTATTTCAAATATTTGCAGTATTTTTACAAAATATAGCATTAAATAAAGAGTATTTTGATATTGATTCTTGAGAAAAATGGTTTTAAATGAAATATGGTTAAAAAATCCATGAACATGAAAAAAATGTTTTTTTGGACTATAAATGACATGTTGAAAATAGAAATTGGTAATTTAAACAATGAATGATGAATTTAATTGAAATGAATAATTTTTTAATGATTTAATTATTGAAATAATATGAGGTAATTATTAGTTAGTGGGTCACAAGGATAAACAAGTTAAGAAATTGAACCCCAAGTAATGGATTTAAAATGAGAACTCTAACTAAACCACATTTTTCGATATTTTACTTGAAAAGGTATTAATTGATTATGAAAAAATGGCTTGAAACTTATGGATGTTTAAACACTTTTATTTGTGACTAATTGACTGAGTAGTGTGAGGATCTTAAATCTAAGAAGTAACAAACCTCATGGAATATTACCATAGTGATTTGTTTTTATTTGATTATGACATTCCAGTGTTTATTTGACAAATTTATTCTTGTAGTTCACTATCAAGAGAATGTTAATTTAAGCCTATTTTTTATATAATATCCATATAATTCATTGAAAATATTGTTTAAATAAAAATTAGGAAATGAATTTACATGACTCTTTCTTATTGTAATTGAATCATAAGTGTAATATTTGATATAGAATTTCTTGTGAAATATTTGGGGATACCCTATAGGGATATTGTTCTCAAAAACTACCTTTGTCTTTAAGAATTGTTCATATTATTATACCAGGACCAAGAAAAGGGGAAGTACCACATGGAGGTGTCATGAATACTTGATTAGTGGGACCTTGAGTGATGGTGGTGATCAATGGAGTTGTTATACACCCATTATATGGATATTTTTGGATTTGTTATTGATGTATTATTATGTCCTTTTCAGATGATATGCCATTCTGAGTATTTCTACTTATATTCATGTGGTAATTTCTACTTTGGGAGTGTTAGGTGTAATGAATATTCACTGATTTATCTTTCTCTAATATATTTTGATTGATTCTTCTTGTAGTTAAATACTAACACATAACCTTTATTGATTCCTAGAAATTAGTCATCATGTCGTAGATATCGTGAACTCCCTTTGGGGAATGTTAGTTCTGCCTCAAGTACTAGTGTACTGGGGTATTAAGGTTAGTTCATGACAAATTGGTATCAGGTAGAGTTTTTTCATCACTCCATGAAGTAAGTATGTAGTCCAGGATGTCCTTATAGAGAATAGGTTCGATTTATTGGGACTTAAGGGATTTTTTGTGAGTGAGTTCCTAGAAATCACTCATTATAGATATCTTAGAGTCACCGTGGATGTTTTTGAAAAGAATCTATGTGGAATAATTTGATAGAATTCTAGTATTTCTATAATATTGATCTGAGTATTTTGAAATCCCAAAAAATTAATTCTATCATATGGAATTGATAATCCTATGTCTCTTTATTGACTTTATGGGATGAGTGTCCTTGATAATGTTTTCATGATGCATGTTTATATTGTGTAGTACCATGACCCCAATAAGATTTATGAATAGGACTTGGAAGAATGTTTTTGGAGAACAATGGTGAGAAAAGAGTTCAATTGACCAAAACCTTTAGAAAATTTGATGGGACATTTCAACCCCTAACAATGAAATTGAAACGTGACTCAGTATAAAAAAACTACATTATTGAACTTGTAAACTTTTCTCCTGAGATTATATCAAATGAGAACCTGAAGGTCTAAAGATTCAATACATATCTTAAATATTATATTTGGTCTTACGATTTTATGCATAAGCACACCTATTATATGGATGTAATGAAGAGAAAATTAATAGATAATATTGACATGGTTGGAAAGTCAGGGTTGGGTGGATTGATACCTTCTCTCAAAGCCAATTCAGTATGTTCATTAAATGGAAAGAGGAATCGGGATGAGTATCATAGTGGATAGTAAGGAAATAAATAATATATACCCTCTATAACATCTAGAAAAGGATCATTAACATTATTCTAATATGGAAATATTAATAATTTTTATTGGATTTGTATAGAGGTACCAAAGATTTATGGTTTGTTCAGTTGATCTGGGCACCTATAGAATTTATTTCATGTATTTTCTGGCCCAAACAATGGTATGTTATCATTAATACTGAAAGATACAATAGAGTAGTTATATGATTCATTATCTAAGGGGTTCTAGCTTTAGGAATTTTAAGCAGAACTTCTTCATGTAGTAGATGACTCTCCAGAGGAAGATAATGTGGGTTCAGTGATAGTAAGTGGTACCATCACTATAGAATCATCTTTAGTAACTAGTTTATTTGATATAACTGAATCTCAATAATTAATATCAACATGTGTTTTAAATAAGGTAAACCTTCATATGTATCTTATGTCTTGTGTGATGGATATTATTATGCCGCTCTAAATAAAGAGGAGGTATGGTCTCTAGTGCCCTTCTTGTGCCTTCTATTTATTAAAGATCGAGATCATCTAATGTTTTTTGGTTCTCAATATAAACACTTTGGATTTCATTCTTGTAACAGATTGGTTGATTCACCCAAAACCATAGATTTTATATTATCTTTGATGGGTCTCCTTTATAACCACTATAAAAAATTCATCCTTTAACAGTGCTAGAAAAGGCCTTTATTAGTGCTAAAAAAAGTGCTGATAATCTAAGAATTGTTAAATTCTGGAAACATTTATGAGTTCTAAAAAATAATTTTTAAAGTCTCCCTTTAATAGTGCTAAAAACATCACTATTAAATGGGTCCTTTAACAAAACTTTTTTTAGTATTGTTAAATATTCCATTTATCAGCGCTTTTTTAGCACTAATAAATATTATATAAAAAAAATTCCTACACCACACCCACCCACCACTTTATTATTTCTTTATACAATCCCAGCCTCCCAGGGGTGCCCCCGCCTCCATTGAGTTTCGAACCCTCGACCTACAGCATATACATAAACTCCTTTTCCACTCCCCTATATTGTTTTGTCTCTCGTTTTAGGATATATCTGTATATTTATATATATTTCATTACATTTTTTATCAATATTTTTATGTATATATTTATATATAAATAAATATATTTTATATGTAAATATGTTTAATTTATTTATTCAAAACATTAAATTATTATGTGTGAATACATAAAAAATATGCATAGATTGTTATATATGTGATTATAAATAAAATTACACAATTAAAAATAAAGAAATTTAATATCTATAATATCAATATGAATGTAATCCCTCGGAATAAATTTATTCCACAATGAAAAAGGTCAAAAAGACCCTTATAAAAGCATCTTAAAATCCATAAAAATTTAAAACCAATTGAGGTACCCAAACTAAAAACTCAATTTTAGAGGCCCTCATTACCTTTTTTGGCATCAAAAAATTAGGTTCCTTGGTCCCATAAGTCATGATGGTGTAAATATCACCGTAGTATTCAATTTGATATATGGTATATCCCAAAATGACACCTGGATTAAAAGTTATGGTCATTCAAAGTTTGAGTTACGTTTTCAAATTATTTTAGATCGTTTATTATTATTCTAAATTTATTATCTTAAAATTGATATTAAATGAATATTAATCAGTAATAATAAGTAAATTATTGATTAAAAATATTTTTTTAGTGATTTTATAATTCAATTTCACTAAATATCTTTTATTTTAAGTGTGAATTCCTATTTACCATTACTGAAACATATTTCAAAAAATATATATTATATTTATATCAATATAAATATATTTATATATTAATATATTATTATTAATAGAATATTTTTTTTAAGTATACTTTTATTAGTTCATGTAAAAAGTGTTGATAAAGGGGTTCTTTATCATCGCTTCTAAAAATGCACCGATATACAACCCCCTTTATTAGCACTTTTTAGCGCTATTAAAGACCCCCATTAACTATGCTAAAAAAGTGTGGTTAAAGACCCCTATTAACATTTCATTTTTAGTGCTGAAAAAGGGGGTCATTGATGATGTTTTTAGCTAGCACTATTAAATCCCTAGTGCTAGATAAACCTAGTTTTGTAATAGTGTACCTCGTATGCGGTTTTTGTAACTTCCAAGGATAACAAGAAATAAATCTGAGTAGATTTAGACCACTTATTATAGAGTTGTTTTGGATGATATTTATGATTTTAATTAATGTTAAGTAGGAATATTTATTTGGTGATCATTCCCCATTGGTCATTATGTATCCTAACATGTTTCTATATAAATTTTCTAACATTCCACTAGTGAGGGTGGTATATATTTTTATTGTCTTGGGGTCATGTTCCATGGCCTTCTTTGATCCCTCTTACTATATGAAACTATAAAAATTAAAGGAGACAAATTCTCATTTGGATTAATTGATGTCCAAAGGATTTACTCAGCTGAGTGTGACACCTTTGGCTACACATATTCTTTTTTCTATGTTGGGTTGTGAAACCCTTTGACATGGTGTTGATTATTGATAACTCAATTGGGACATTGAAAATAATAAGTATATATTTCCCTTAATTATGATTTCTTTTATTGTTTTAAAGGGTATAATTGGTTCTCAAATATTGATGTTTTTTCTAGTTATATCCAACTTAAAATCAAAGAGTTCATTATCTTGAAGACCCCTTTTAGAGAGGGTATGTCTATTAAGTGTACCTTGTCCTACCTTTTGGGCTAAGTAATTATTCTTCAGTTTTTATGGTTCTGATGAATAGAATATTCCTTGAGTATCTCAATTCATCCCTTGTTATATTTTTGGAAGAAATTTTAGTCTACTTTAAAACCATGTAGGATCATGTGCGCCATTTGAGAGCAGATATAGATATTTTGAAATATCGATGACATTGTGAGAAAAATTCAAAATGTAATTTCCTAATTTATGAAGTGATTCTCTTGGGAATCATGATTTCACAACATCGTATTTTATTTTATCTTGGGAAACTGAAGGTTGTAATGACATGGGAGGAACTAGACCATTTTTTGAGATTTAATGCTTCTATAGTTTAGAAGGGTATTATCATTAGATTTTAATGATCTATAAAATTTGGATTCTCCAACAAATTCTCTCACTCAGAAAGGAATAATCTTATTATAGTATTCTAAATTAAAAAAAATCATTTGATGAATTTAATAACTTTTTTCCTCATCTCCAATTTTGACTCTTCTAGTGGTCATGAAGGGTTATGTGGTATATTGTGACCTATCGGGTTTAGGTTTTGGATACCCTCTCATGTAGGGTTATCATGTAGTGGAATGTGGTTACCATCATCTTAGTCCACATGAAAAGAAGTATCATACTCATGATCATTAACTAGTAGATATGATGCATGGTCTTAAGAGTTAGTAGAATTACCTTTTTAGATAAAATTTTATTGTTTATTCATATCAAAAAATCCAGATCTATATCTTCCCACAAAAATATTTTCATCTTCATTAAAGGTTAGTCGTGGAATACTTTAAATCTTTTCATTTGGATATTTCTTATACCCTTGGTAAGGGGAATATCATTTTTCATGTTTTTACTAGGAAACATATGACCCCTTCTATAAAATAATCCTCAGAATAGTGGAATTTGGTCTATATATTTTCTCTTATGAATTTATGAGTATGGGAGGATGATACTTAAATTTTTTTTGGAAAGAGTATGGTTAAAATCCTCTCTTAATGAGAAGATTATTTAGGAACAACAACTCGATAATGAGTTTCGTGTCATTAGGGACTCTCTCTATGGTAGGGATACTATCTACGAGTGGTCATTATTTTCCAAGGGTATCATATAACTTTGGATCTATTATTTCATACCTTTTCCTATGAGAAAAACTATGATTGGGAATTTCCATAATTCCTAGTGGGTGGAAAAACTTGGCACAAAAAAGATGTTCCATGATATTTTTAGATGATTTTAGTGTCCATGTATGAGATTAGATATCCCTATTTTTGTTTTTCATTATTATAACTATCAATAGTTCAAGGTAAAGAACCAAAAACCTTCATGTTTTCTTTATCCCCTTCTTGTGACAACATTGAAGTGGGATACAATTTTAATGGATTTCATGCTATGGATTCTATTTAACCATTAAGGGAATAAGGAAACATGGGTAGTGATCAATGAGATGAATAAATTGGATCAATTATTCCCATATATGGTGTCAATAATGTTAAGGAATTAGGATGTTTGTTTGTGAAAAATATATTTATATTTAATGGAGTTTTTTCTACTATAGTTTCTAATACGTAAACCTGATTCAATTATCATTTTTTGAGAGTAATCCAATAGTTTATGGGATATCATGTCATATTTAGAATGGAATTTCATCCATAGATGGGTGGGAATATGGAACAAGCTATATATATTCTTTAATACATGCTTCATGCATGTATTCTTGACATTAGTGGATCTTGGGATAGCCACTTGGTATAGGTTGAGTTGTCCTATAGGAATAATTACTAGTCATCCATCATGATGGAACCCTTTGAAGACTTTTATGGTCATCCATGTAAATATCCATTGTGTTGTTAGGTGGTTGGTGAATATTCTCTAATTGGACCTCGTTTAGTCCAAGAAATCAAAAAATATTTAGTTGATTCATCCATGAATAGTAATGGTATAACACCGGTATAAATCTTATATTGATCTTCATCGATTCCCTAAAGAGTTTTTAGTTGGTGAATAGGTGTTCTGATATTATCAACTTAGTTGGGTCAGTGATGACTTATAAAATAAGGAAATTTAGCATTGAGATACATGGGACCATTTTAGGTTTTCAATAGGATTTGAAAGGTGTCTTTCCAGCTGGTGTTTCCAACTCAATTTACACTAATTCATAACATGTTTTAGGTTTCATATCTCATATAGAGTCTCTCTAACCCATTTCATGTCTTGAGTTATGAGGAATTTGATGTGGAACCTAATTTATCCATGATTGAGCATCCATTTCAAATTGTTGATTCTGGGATAAAGGTTCTCCATGGTAAATCTATCCCCTTAGTTTAGGTTATTTGGTACTATGGTTCTAATTCAAAATATATTTAGGAGAGTTAGGCGATGATGAGAGAGAAGTGGCCTCATATCTTTCATATGGAGTCCTCTTGATAGAAAATCTGGGGGGAAGAAAGTATTTTTGGTGGGGATGTTGTAACATCTTATTACTCACTTTTGGGTTATTTTACCCTTTTATTTATCATCACTTATTTATAAAACTCCTAAAGTGGTTTTGGGTGGATTTTGTATTTTTTCTAAGGTTTTTGAGCCTAAACATGGTTGTTTCATGGTTCTTGAAAACTCAGTAACCCATCCCAAGAAGTCATGCTCCATTGATTCAGTTCATGATGAAGGTTCATAATTAGGGACTTGATTACGGAAAACCATGCAGCCTAACCTTTAGATTATGTGGTGTGGTATGATAGAGCATGCACGGTTGGTGCAAGACCCTATAACACTATTAGATAGGTGGGATGAATCAAGGTGTAAAATGATTATTCAAAAGTGATGGATATAGTTCCCAAGTTGGTAAGTACCTATTACACATCTCTATTGGAAATGTGTTGAAAAAAATGATCACAATTAAAGAGACAACATAGAATGTTTACATGGTTCAATGATAAGTCAAGTCGAAGGAGAATACACCGATGATGTGGTAGTGGTAACAAAATCCACTAATCATCACTAGTTATGGAAAATAGAAGTTCAAATAGAGTCACTTTGTGTCAGGAGCACTACCTTTACATGATTTTAGGGATATCACACTACCTCCATCAGAACACTTCTATCAAATCACCCTATCTCGCTACTTTGGGTGAAGTCTCACTCCATTTATCATCTTGATGGTTTCATCAGTATATTGTTATTGAATTATTAACCCTAGACTAGAATGAGACTCTACATTCTTTGAAGACCTAATTTGATGAACATTTATGCACTATTAACTTAAACATGATGTTCAATACTATCATTCATGAAGATTTTTCAGGAATCTCACAACCATTGTAAAGAAAACTCTATTCACTATTCTCACTGAGTCATCATAGAATACCCAGTTATCACAAAATTCCCATTTTGCAGAAGCATTCGCATTATTCAAGATAAAAATATTTTTGTATGACCCAAGAGCACCCTAAGAGGGGAGGGGTGAATCAAGGTGTTAACATTTTATTATAATGAAATAGATCTTGTTCCAAAATTTGTACTAACCTTTTATACTTGTATGTTAGAATAGTGTAGTACTGAAACATACAAATTTAAAGATACAAGACATCTATTTTACTTGGTTCACCACTAAGAGCTAGTGAAAGGATCATACGCCAAAATTGTGTCATTCATACCTAAATCCACTAATCATCACCAGTTATTGATTACATAAGTTCATACATATTCACTATATTCCAGTAACACTGTCTTTATATGATTTTAGGGATAAAACAATGTATCCATTCGAAAACGTTTCTCGACTCCCCCTAGATCACTACCTTGGGTAAAGTCTAACTTAGCTTATTAACATGATGGTCGCTTTAGTATATTAGAATTTTAGTCTTTTTCCCTAACAATAATGAGACTCTTCTTGAACCATAGACCTGATTTGATGCACTTTGAAAGAATTTTTCACTTAAACCAGATGTTTTGAACTGTTATTCACAGAGCTCCTTCATGAAGCTCACAACCTTCATGAAGAAAAACAACCTTCTCAAAACAAACTGTCTTCATGAAGCTCAAAAATTCATCATTGAATTACCCATCATCATGAATCACTCTTTACCTAAAATCATTGGCATCTGTTAATATTTAACTATTCTTTTCGTGATGCTCAAGCTCCCGTAGAAAATCAAATTCGTGAAGCTCCCCAACCTTCATGAAGTTAAAGAAATTTTTATTTTTCTCAAATTATTTTCTTGTAAAATGAAGTTGTGGTAGCCTCATATTTATATGTTTGTTCATTTGCAATTATCCACCACCATTACCAATTTTTTTAGATCTTTCAAAAATATTTTCATAAAGCTTCTACATTCATGAATCACTAATGAGATTTTTCATAGTCATAGATATTTTTTTCAATGCATCACACATTGGTAGAGATTATAAAGTGGAACTACCACAATATAGGGTTTCATAATTTCCATCTTTTATCAGCGCCAAAAAAAAGCACAGATAAAGGGGGAACTTTATCATCCAAAAAAAGCACTGATAAAGGGAACTTTTAACAGCGTTAAAAAAATCATTGTTAAAAGTTACCCTTTAGAAATGATAAAGCCCCCCCCCCCCTTATCAGTGATTTTTTTAGAATTATTAAAGGGAACCCCTTTATCAGTTCTTTTTTAGTAGCACTGATAATGGTGGGGCATTATTAGTGGGTTTTTTTCTTAGCGCTAATAATGGTGGGGCATTATTAAGGGTTTTTTCCTAGCACTGATAAAATGTATATTTCAAAAAATACGTATCTCATAAAAAATAATAAATTTACATATAATAATATTTATATTTAAATAAATATAAGAAAAATGTTTTAAATATGTTTTATATCAATTTGATATGTGGTAGACGCAAAACGGACACCTGGAGTAGAAATTGTGGTCATTTGAAGGGATTAAGGACATTTTCGTCCCTTAAAAATATGATAATGTGTTCTAGTGGTCACCATAGTGTTTTTCTAGTAATAATCTTCCATTTGATATGTGGTTGAAGAAAAATGGACACCCAGAGCAGAAGTTATGGCAAAAAAGACACTCGAAGCCAAGCATATGACTATCTGGAGGGATTTTGGGCCTTTTGGGGCCTTGAAGAACATGAGAAGGGGTTCCAGTGGTCACCAGAGTGTGTAACTATTCTAAATCTTCCATTTGATATGTGGTGGAGTCAAAATGGACCCTAGAATCAGAAGTTGTTGTCATTTTAAATTTTGCAACCCTTGTTGTGCCTAAAAGTATTAGAAACCCAAAACTCGCTAAAATGGGCTTAACTTCTACTCCGGGTGTCCGTTTAAGAATTGTGACTAGTGAAATAAAATATTGTGAAATGAGTGATGACGTCATCTAGTCTAAACCTAGAGAATATCAAAGGAAAGGAATGCATATCAGTTATACCACTCCAAAAAAACTACAACTTCAAACAGACATAACTTTCACTCCATGTGTTAGTTTTGGCTCTACCTCATATCAAATCGGAGGCATCAAAGATATATATGAATAAGGCTGATTTTATCTTAGTTCCATTCAAATTTGGGACCCCAAAATCCAAAAAAAAACTACCAGAAGTCATCCAAAACTCAGTTTCTGTGTCCGGACACCTATCAAACTTTTCTTAAAATGGTCATAACTCTCGATGCTTGTGTATTTTTGGCCTCTGGAACCTTTTATATCATATTTTGATCCATGAGATTCGGTTTTACTATTCACGGAGCTGAAACGGACACCCAGAGCAGAAGTTATGCCCGTTTTAGTGACTATGTGGTTTGTTAGGTTTTTCAAGCCCCTATTTCTAGCACTTTTATATTGTCTACTATTTTTTAAAATAGTTATAACTTATGATCTACCTATCCATTCGGCCTCCATCACCTATCAAATCAAATAACATTTTATAATATTTGATTTGACTGGTCATTGAGCTGGAACGGACTCTTAGATCAGATGTTTTTGTCGTTACCCTGAGTTTAGGGTTTATTTGATTTTTAAAATGTAATTACGGGTTCTGAGGGTCTCTCCATTTTTTACCCATATAATGTGTAAGTATATATATATATATATATATATTTATTTATTTATTTGTGTGCGTATATATTGACAAACTGATATATATTATCTATATATTCTAAACACATGTATATAAATATTAATATATATTATTTGTAAATATATATCAATATGTATAATTATACATACAGATATACATATAATAAATATATGTGTGTGTGTGTGTTGTATATATGTATTTATTTATTTATATACACAATTAAAAAGCATATTTTACAAATGCATTCAAAACAGATCTTATAAATATATATTAATATACAAATAAATATATTAATATATAAATATAACTATATATATTAATATGCAGATATATATATTACTATAACTAAATATATAATTATTAATATAACAATATATATATATATATATTAATATAAATATATATGTGTTAATATATATATATATATATATTTATATATATTAATGTACAAGTAAATATAACTAAATAGATAACTAAATAATTATATATATTAATAAATGAAGAGAAAAAATATGGTGGAGTGGTAAAGGCTTATAGTTTATAGGCAATAGGTCCCGAGTTCGAATCCAAAGGGAGTCAGGTCATGCATGTGGGTGGAATAACAGATAGCGCTATTAAAGGGGGTGGGGCACTGTTAAAGGGTGTGGGCAAGGGTGGTGGTAGGGGCGTGCATTTTGGTGGTTGGGGCACTGTTAAAGGGGGGTGGGGCACTGTTGAAGCCTCCCCAAATGGCAAAAAAAAATATTTTAATGATTTTTAAAAACTTTTATCAGTGCTAAAATAAGCACTGTTAAAAGGGTCATTTATTAGCGCTTTTCATAGCGCTGATAAAGGGGTCCCCTATCTTCACCTCGATTAACAACATTCTTTAGCACTGTTAATGCAATTTTCTAGCATTGATAAAGGTTGTATTTTCAGTAGTGTGGATTGAAAATAGCTAAAAACCAAAATCCAATTCCATAAAAGAACATCCTTGGTTCCACCAATGTACACTAAGACTCTAATCCCCTAGTAATGGATTGAAAATGAAAAATATAACTAATCCAAAATGAATATTTTTTCCCTGATGGGATGAAGATTTATTTGATCCTAATGTCAAAAACCTTAGGTATTTGTTCACAATTTGATTAATGATTGACTAACATAGTAATATAATGAATCTATATCCAAGAACTACGAACCATGGGTTATAAAACCATGGTACTTTGTTTTGATTTGATTCTAACATGACAGTGTTTATTTAACTAGTTTGTTCATTCCCTTGTGTATTATAAAAATTTCAATTTAAGATAGTTTTTTATATAATTTATATATAATTTGTTTAAAATCTTGTTTGACTAAAAATGTGGAAATAATTTTACATGTGTTGTTTTTATTTAAATTGAAGCTAAATATTTTATTTGTTATGGAGTTTCTTACCGAAAATTTACTGATATCTTAATGGGATATTTTACTTACACCCTAAATTTTCCTTTAGAATTTTATAGATAATATTATACTAGGTATAGGAAAAGGAAAGTCATTTCATGGGGGTGATTAGTGTTCTTTATTAATGGGTCCTTGGGTGATGCTGGTCACCAATAGAGATGTGATCCATCTATTACATGGAGATTCCATATTTTTATCTTAATGTATTTTTGTGTACTTATTGGATGATTTACCCTTTGATATTTATTATATATTATTATGGTATATTTCCCTTGTGATTGGTTTTCATACTAAATTTTCATTGATTTATGTTACATGGATATATTTTTATTAATTTTTCTTATAGGAAAATCATTCCCTCTGACCCTTTATCAATTCACATATGCTAGTCACCATCCTTTGGGGACCAGAAACATTCTTAAGGCCATTTTAGTTCCATTTTTGTTATCATTGTACCTTGTAATTCAAGATTATTCAGGAAATAAATTCATCCATGTTAAGTGATGATGGAAAATTGGGAACTTCATCCATGGAGGTGGTAGTCCTCATGTACACATAATGACGCCTTTATTTTTTGGGTGGTTTTCATGGAAGGTGGAAAATGGAAATTTCATTTGTATAATTACATTTTTAAATATTAATAATACTGTTTTTATCTTACTTTAATGGGTATAATAGATTCCATTGGGTAGAAGAAGAAACAAATTAAGAGTGTTATGTTGATAAATCACATCTCCCATTGGAAGTTATCACATGGGAAACACCTTAAGGCTCCATAGATTTGTATTTTTATAAGAAAAATGATTCTATAATATGGGAAGAAATTTGAGGAGATAATAGGTCATTTTTTTGTTTAAGCTAATTCTTTAAAATATGTAGAGAAATTGGGTGGTATTTATAAGTTAGAGGAGTGGTGTTTTGGTAATAATATAAAAGGTAAAGTAACTATTAATGGTTCAAGAGGCATTAATAATTGAATATTATGGATTTCGAGAATGTTTAAGGCCCAGAAATAAGAAACCATAAATGATTTTTACATGTTTTTAAGTCTTTCCTCTTATATTTTTCACTTTTAATATAATTTGTTTTACTGTGTTAATTAATTTTACTTAAGTAACATAATTTTAATGCCTAAAAATATAATTGTACAAATTATATAATTTAGAACTAATGATTCAAAATAAGAAATCATTTTTTTTAAATAAAATTTATAAGGGTGATAAAAATTAATTTTAATACTATCTCACAAACCAAATTAAACATATTTTTATAAAACACATATTTTTATTCCTGAAAATTATGATTATTATAAAATTATCAACTTTTCAACTTAAGAATACATTAGTTGATTTATATTAACCAACTAATTTTTATTTTTCTTTCAAAGTAATCAAAAAAATAATTCCCCCTTCAGGATTCTTAACTAAAAGAAAGAAACAAAAGATGATTTTTATTAATGTAAATATTATTTTCAGTTTCAAAATTTTAAACATGGGTTTTCCAAATTTGGTATATTGTTTTTAAATTCATAATTGTATTCCTTAAATTCATCCTTGTTCAAATAAAATGTTTTAAAAACTTCAAATTCTTTCTTATATAATGATAATGTTGTGAAAGTTATAGTATTAGTAAAAACTGTATTTTTCCCTAATCGTAAAAATATCAATTATTTTTGAAAAATACCAAATATTCATCTTAATATTTTTTTAAATGATGATTTCACAAATTCAGTTTAAATTATAATTATAAATTTATCATTTAAATGAAACTACAGAATATAATAAAAAAATAATTGTTACAGAAAAATGAGCTTCTATACATTAAATGTTTTTTATATTTTTTGGTATAAATTTATAATTTAATGAGAACTAATATTTTAGTTTGAAGGATTAATTATTATCAAATAACATTTTAAATCTGAAAATTTAAATTTATTTAATAAAATAAACATTACTATAAAAATAATCCTTTGAAAAGTGTCACATTTTAATGTATAATAGATTTAATCCCATTTCATTAATTATTTATCTTTTAGCACATAAATTTAACAAATACACAAATCATTCTATAGAAATAAAAATATAATGGTAATTTAAATATATGTTTTCATAATAAATCTATTTCTTATATTTTAATTAACCTGCGGCTTTATTCTTATTGTAATTTTCTTATTGGCGTTTCACATCAGGTTACATTATTTTAATAATGTATGTCATGATCAATTTTATTTTAATGTTTTGTGTGAAACAAACTATTGAATGAATTATATTTATTTAATTGTTAGATATATAGTAAAATCTTAGGTTGTTACATTCTCCCCCATCCCACAATAAAATATGGTCATTAAATTTAATTTATCACTAACTATTGAAAAAACGTAGTGTATCTAATAGAGTTATAAATCCAAAAATATAATTTCTAGAGAGATATAAATCTTAACAAATCTAGGAAATATATATTTTCTCTTAGAAAAATTCATTGTTTATATTGAGATTTCTCAAATCATTCCAGCTAAACATCCCCCATGATTAGGTCTCATAACACCTATAATAGAATTAATTTTCCAAGAAATATCATAGTTATCCTTTCATTAAAATTTTATCATAGGATGGATTCAAATATGAACTTTTATTTCAATATTTCATTGATTAATATTGATTTTATATGGACATTGATAATACATTTCCAGGATAACATCAAATTCATCTAATAGAAGGATAATAATGCGTGCATGAATCAAAATCTGAAAAACCATTTTGAAGATTAATATACCTTAGATAAAATAATTATACTACTAGGTGTTTCTATATGTAATATAGTAGCTTATATCTGGTGAAAAAATACACATTATGAGACATCTAAAAATATAGAGTGAATAAAAAGTGTACCTATCACAAATATTTCACCACAATCCACTAAAATGGTAGTAATTTTATTGGATTTTTCTTATTACCATGGTATATGAGGTTTTTGGTGTCCATTTTCATCTTAATCCCTTGGATTAGTGCACTGGTTTGAATAGTTACAAAATTCCTGACATTAAAAGCATTAAATTAACAGTGGATTTTTAGGAGGAATATTTTTTTTCCTCCATTATATTAACCAAACTCATCTTTTTTCATTGATAGCTATTTTCTAAGCACCCTCCTTTAATAAAGATAAAACATCTTCAAATTCCTTTAAGATAGTCCCCAAGGATCCTATTCCCACATTTTTTATATATAGGAAATGAAATCTTCATTCATTAAATATATTCATCACCATAACTTATCTGGGATTCTATCCTTCTCTTTTTTGGCGTGTTTGGAAAATCAATTAAGATTAAATTGTTAGTTATAATCCATAATATATGATTATAAATAACCACAATATATGTCACTCCATATCCTAATTTATTTGGTTTCTCATTGGGAAAATCATCACAACATTCATAGAACCCATTTTTATCTCTATTTTTCCTTTCTCTAGTACTTACTAAAACCAGAAGTGGTTTAAAACAGTGATTAAAATCAAAGGGAACAATCATAAATAATCTCATGAAAAACTCAATCGTGAAATTTATTACTCTTTCAAAAAATTATATTAATTTTTTTCAACTAAATCACTCTCGATTCAACCTGGTTTTATTTAGTTTTGGTTCTCTTGTACTTGTTACCAAAATTATTTTACATAATAATCCTTCATTATGGATGGTGAAGAGAATGATATTTAATAAAGAATATTATCCCTGAGTTTTTAGCCAGGTGTGCAGTCCTAGGCCCACACATCATGCACTAAATGAAGATCGATTTAATACTCAGCCAGTCTTTTTAGGGTGATTACCCCTAGGTGAATCTATGCCACTATCGCATTAACCAACTAATATCAATATATGTATGTAAATAAAAGGAAACCATTCAATCTATATTTTACCAAAAAACTATGATGTTATCTTATTCCAAGAGTAGTCTTTATGATATCTTCTAAATTTATCATATGTTAATCCCCAAAAATAACTATAATAATATTATAAAATAAAACTATACTATAATTCCAACTGAGGAACCCTGAGCCCCCACTCCCAGGTTGATGGATAAAAACAATTTCTTTAAAAAAATATTTGATATAAAGGGAGATTAACCGAGATAAATATAAATATACTCCACATTATTTTCATAAATGAATCATTACATTTCAAAATAATCTCACAATCCAAATAATGTAAGGTTAAGTATCCCTAGGGACTAGCTACATATACAATTTTTTTTATAATACGTGTGAACATTTCTCTATAATTGAACCACACTAGTATCCCTTCCACACTCCATCAAGGTTATACTTATCTTCATGACCTAGGTAATATAAGCATAAGAAAGTGGTGAGCTTAAACACTTTTAAAAGGAAAACATATCCACATTTCATCAAGTGTTAGATAATAAACATATGGGGAAACCTGATACGGGAGAAATATTTTACTAAAAAGAACACGGAACAATGATATTTTTTAAAAATTCATGATAGAAAAACATGAAATATCAAATAAAAAAACATGTTCTATTGAATAAGTGTGTGAGATAATCTGGTAAAAGTGGTGTAAGGTAATGATATCATAATTTCATGGAATAATAAATATTTTTGAAAAAACATAAATCATGACATCATAAGAATAAGTCAAGTCCCACTACCAAGACAACATAACATAGGTTTCCAGACAAACTGCTCATGCACCATATATTGTATATCATAAGTAAAAAACATTACCCCACACCTTTGAGGGATATATTATTTTGGGTTCCACCACTCACATAATAATATGTATGTGAATATCTGTTCCATGTAAGGAAAGTAATCCATATATATATCAAAATCATGATCAAACCCATGAGAAAGAAGGGGTTTCATAATCTTCCCTCAAATCATAACCAAAGTATATATCCTAAAGATTCCCAAGATAAAAAATAATTATATCATTTTGGATTTTAATTGTTAAAGTAATCAAAGGTATTGAACATGTATTTCCAATGTACAAAAATTCATGACAAAATACTATAATGGTATGGTAAAAATG
Source organism: Viscum album (assembly GCA_963277665.1). NCBI lineage: Eukaryota > Viridiplantae > Streptophyta > Magnoliopsida > Santalales > Viscaceae > Viscum > Viscum album. The sequence continues at coordinate 290,429,600 of OY728129.1, forward strand.
AACCACATAGGGGATAATTTTTGAAAAGATTAAAGGATATTTTAAATAAGGAAGGAGATAATTATTTTTCTTTATACCCAAATTGAAATTGTAGTATTTTCCTTAAAATAACAATGTTTCTTATAAGATATTTATTTTAAAAAAAATTGATGTGGGTGGTCCATGATATGAAATAAAACACAGTGATTCCCCCTTAAATCGTATATACTTAAAAGATATAATTATGAAGCGAACATAATGAATGTATAACCTGAGTAAGAAGAGTTATATTAAACTAGGTATATATGTTAGAAAAATATATTAAAAAAATGATAAGTAGTTGATAATAATATTGATTAAATGGGATACAAATAAAGACAATTCACAACCCGAAAGTAAAGACGTTGGTTCAAAAGATACCGTGACTTGGGATTTGATTCACCATGTATGTGCACTTAAATTCATAAAAATCAAATTATGTTTATTGAAAAATTATTAAAACATAATCAAATCTATATTTCATTTTATAATTTTTATTTATATTATGTTTTATTTATTTATTAAATATTTTTCACTTATGGTGGTTACATGAGGTATTACAAGTAATTTCTTTAAAAATTCCTTGGTATACTGATAGTGGTAAAATTTGTTGTAAAATAACATCATAATCTCCATAATGGTATATTTTTATTTCTTTTATTATTAAATTATCAAAAAAATGGTTTCATAGGTTTCCTAAAAATGCACTTGAATTAATAAAAGTTCCTTGATATGTTCATTTAAGGTGGTTAAATTAACAATGATTGTTTATTGTTAATATCACTTATATAATGTCCAATATTATCATTAAATAATATTAATAATATCACAAATATTATTTTTATAACATTAATATATTTTTAAATTCATCAATCTTAGGTGATGATGGAAAATAAAACACATCGTTCATAGAGCCGGTAGTCCACATGTACGCATGATGACGTCTTCAGTTTTTATATAGTATTGTTTAAACATAGAAAATAGATATTACATTTTTATAATAACATTTTAGTATGCCACTAATAATTGTCCTATCATTATTTTATGGGAATAATATATTTGTGGGGGTATAATAAGAAATAAATTAAGATAGCTTACTTGAGAACATTATATCTCTTTTTTCATGTTTTCCCTTTGGTAACACCTTAAGGCTCCTTAGATTGGTATTTTGGAATTAAAAAGGCTTCCAATACATGGGAAGATAATTTAGGAGAGACTATGGTAGAGGTTTGTTCAATATAATTCTTATGAATAAGTAGATAAATTTGGTGGGGAATTTTGGTATTTATAATTGAGAGGAGTGTAGTTTTTATAATAATATAATAGGTAAAGTCACTATTCAAGTGTCAATTGGCTTAAATAATGGAAATTAATGGAGTGGGTAAGGGTTAATGTTAATAAAGACTCATCCATATATTTTAACTCATTTATTTACCATGTTTATATGTTTTTACTCTTATATTTTTTCGCTTCAACTATTTTGGGTTTTTAGGATGGTTACTAACTTTTACCAAAGTAATTTACTTTTAATGAATAAAAATAAAATGAACCTTATTACATAATTTTTACATAATAATTCAAAATATAAAATCTATTTTTTAAAAATAAAATTTCTAATGGTGATAAAAAATAATGTGGTTATGGAATTTATAGTCGACGTGGTTCATAGGCGTTGTTGGGTACTCATCCTACTCCCATTGTCCTCTTCATAGGCTCCAACATGTTTGATCTATATTCCATTCCACCTCAACCACACTATGTGGGGTCGATTAGACCATCCTTATAGGAGGTACCTCTCCACATTCTCGATCATGCTCGGTTAACACCAATAATGGATATACCACTTTTTGATGTTTGGTCTTCTTCAACAAATGGGTTGAAGTCACTTATTTTTTCAGTGAAAACCTTTGATGTGGTAGTTGAACCTCATAAGTGGACATTGGTGTCCCAATTCAGAGTGGAAAACCCCCACCCCCACCCTGCTCCTCACGTTATTTCAAAAATTTGTGGACTCTTAGTTCTTGGAAGACTTGAATTGGGTCTTGAATCTCAAAATCAAATCCTTATTTGTGGTTCTAGATTACCATGACGATTTTGTGAATTCATTTTTGCAAAGGCCACAGTCTGTCAGAAAGTGGAATTTCAATCTATTCCCATAGTCCAGGGATGTTCTCTTTGGGCATGATTCACCTCAAGCATAAATCTGGATCAATATCCCTAGGCTTCCCCTACCCTTTCATTACCATAGTTTCCTACATAGAACCCGAGACTATATTGGTTCAATTCTCTATATGGATGAATAAACACTTCAGTTTAAAGACAAAATGATGGTCCAAATTTTTGTTGAGATGGACCTTTCCTTCCCCCTTCAATCTCACATCCTCTTTAAAGCTAGTGATATTGTTTCCTAATGGAAACCAGTGGTTTTTATTTCTCAAACATGGTTTTTGGGATGCCACCTTCAATAGAATTCTCTTTAGTTTTGTCATAAACACCAGTTGAAGATGGAAATCCATTTTATTATTCTTCAAACTTGTAGGGATCTCCTCTTTGTGGTGAAATAGGGTCCATCCAAAGGGCCTGGAGAACCCCCTCTGGTGGTGCGCTCTAGTCTAGTACCCTCTCATTCAGTATATCCCCTAAAACCACAAGTTATAATTATGTTATATAATAATTGCATTAAAATTTTGGTCTTACACCCCCCTAAATGGATATATTCCTTTTTTTCATACTAGTTCAAACATATTTGGTTGGTCAGGCTTTAGACCCCTATACTGTTTCAGTTCCTTCTGGTTTTGTATCTCATCAACCGGTTGCTCAGCATAGAAAATTGGTTGTTCTTCCTTATCCCCCATGATAGAGGATCTTATCCCCTCTATATCCTATCCCATTTCCTTTTCTAATAGGAACAATATATTATCACATGCCAATCCAAATTTTGAGGTAAGTTTTCTTTCTCCTCCACCTAGCAGTGCGTGTACCAAATATCATGCCAAAAGGGAGAAAGGATCATTTTCAGTCCTATTCAATGGAGTTATGGAATTGGGGTTCAAGGATAAGAATCTCCATCTTTAATGATCACATTACCCATAAGGAATTCTCAAGGCCTAGGAGTCGGGGTGAAGTCTGATTTCCTATCTTCTGAGATACAACATAATAATGTCTCTCTTGTTTCATTCCTCGAACACAAACAACTCTCCTCTAAGTTTTGGAACCTTGATCTCAAGCTAGGTCTTTGTAAATATATGCATAGTGAACCTAATAATAAGCATATTTGGATATTTTAGAAGAACTTCATTTCATTGGTTAAACATGGAGTATCCAATCAAAATATTTTCATGAAGGTCATCTTTTCTAATTTTAATTACCTCATATCCTTTTTCTATTATTAATGAAATTTAATGGGGATTGGGCTTATTTTGATGGAACTGGGAAAGATCAACCTAGGTGATGAGGCTTGGTTAGTCGGGTGTGATTTTAACACCATAATTGATGCAATAGAGATGAAGGGTATTGGAACCTATACAAAAAGGGATAGTTATGAGTTTATTTTTTTTTCTCTTATAATGGCCTTATTGACATGGGTTACTCAGGAGACAAGTATACCTGATGTAATAACCATAAGGTAAATAGCTTCGTGTGGTTTCATATAGAACATTTTAGGGACAACCTCTAATCCATATCCTCTTTTCCTAATGAAAAGTTTGAGAACATGGTTTGTTTATGTTTTATCATTCCCCTATACTCATTTGACTAGGAGGTACTAGGATGTGGAGTCACCATTTCTTCTACTTAAGCTGCTGGGTATCCAATCCAAACATCTCTCTATATTTGACATCATCATTATTTAAAATAATGGAGGAATGATCATGGGTTGGATTCCATAATAAATTATTATTCTTGAAATATTAACTATGTGCATGGGATAATAGTAGGCCTTTCTTTTTCTCTAACTAGGATGGTTTCAAAATGATCATTAAGCAAGCCAAGCTACACCTGGAAGAAATATATGATAAGGATATTTTATATAATTTGGTTATAATGATGGTACATTTAGTAGAGATTCTTATTGATCAAGAAAGATTTTTCATGGACCATTTTAGGGTGGCCTGGATAGAGGAGGGATGAAAGGACACTAATTTCCTCCAATAATTCATTAAATAAAAGAAGTGGTACAATGATACTAACATCATGAATGAAAAAGGTCTCTTTACTAATGATCACAATGTGGCTGGAGGTATGTATACTTTATAATTTAACCCCATTATTTTTTGTGTTAACCCTCAGTAGAATAACAGATATCCAAGGGACCAGGATGAATTCTTTGATAGCATCCCACATGTGATATCTCCAAATATCAACCATTTTTTTAGAACATTCCCAAAGATGGTGAGATTTTTTGAGAAGTTAATTCCCTTAATCTTGGAAGTGACCCTAGTCTCGATGGATTTCTAAGCTCATTCTATTCTACCTCATGGGTCATCATCAATGAAGATCTTGTGTAACTCTTTGTGGAATATTTCTAGGGGGATCCTTCCCAAGGTGGTATATTCTAACAATATGATCCTCATCCCAAAATTAAATGATACATATTCTCTTAAGAAATACAAACCACTAACTATGTGAAAATTACCATAAAAATTCCTTACTACTGTTATCAATATGATACTTTCATATTATCTCCACAAGTGGATCTCTGAGGAGAAGCATGGTTTTATTTAAGGAGGTTCTACCCATGTGGCCATTTTGTTCTATGAAATGGTTGGATATGATAATAAAACGTTCTTGGGGTTTAATATTTCCATAAAAAATTATATATACAAGTCATATGATATATTAGAGTGTAGTTTTATCATTAAATTATTGATATGTATGATATTTTATAATATGGTGATTATTCTCTTTTTCATGTGCATATGTTCTCCCCGATTTTCAGTCACACTCATGGGGAGGATTTATGGTTTCATCAAGTTAGTTCGAGAACTATGCCATGGGGATCCCTTATCCAATAGTATCTTCTTCACGATACAAGAATATTTCATCAGGTATATGAATAAAAACATGTATGAGGTTCGCATTCATTCTTATCAGTGTAGGTCGAATATCATCAGCATCCCACTCCTCTTCAATGTGGATGACTTTCCCCATTTCAGTAGTATAAATAGATGTTCCATCCACAATCTTAACAATATCGTTGAAACTTACAAAAAATAGAGCATTCGGATTGTTATTAAGGGTAAATTAAGTGTATTTAGCTCCAAACATAGCTCATAAAATAGGGGAAAAGGATTTAAGAGAGGCAAGGACTTAACAAAATCCATTTTCCCATGGATTATATTGGGTGATCTTTTATCCACATGTAGAATCTATATACATCATTTTAATTTATTGGTGGATAAAATATCAAAATGTATTCTCAATTTGAAAAATATCTTTCTCTCATTTGGGGGCCACATAACCCTTATCAACTATGCTCTTGCTTAGATACCCAAGCATTTTCTATCATTAATCAAAGGACTAAATACCATATTATGGATCCTGGAGATCATACTTTTAGGATTTATATGGGATGTTCTTGGAGAAGGAAAGTACCATTGGGCTTCAGGGGAAAGAATTTAAAGGGATGTGTATGATGGAGGTATCAATATTAAGAGTGTCACTAAAACCATGAACTTTATCAAGGATAAACTGGCTTGGGATTTTATGGAAGGAAAATTTCTTTGGGAAAGGATCATAAGAGAAAACAATATGGGATTAGTTTGGATGGCTTGAGAGGGATATGATCTAGAACTTGAGATTTGATCTGAAGGCACATACCTATTCTACGTGAGCATTAGATATGGATTGAGGAGAATGGAATGATTAATTTTTATAGATATAATTAGGCGGGGAGTATGCTTATTTCCCTGAGATGTCTGATGTCTGATATCTCTATTTCTTAAGCCAGTATGTTTCCTAACCTCATTAGTGTGGTTCTTAACCCATATCATATGGAGGTCTTCTAAGGTATTTTGATCAACTTTGGTTTGGATAGGCTAGTTTTGACAGGTTCTTTGTCTTCCCTTTTAATGATAGGGTAATATCATCAGGTAATCCCTGGAAAATCTAATCATGATGCATGGGGATCATCTCTATAGTGCAATAAACTTACCTCCAAAATCAACATTATAGTCTAGATAATGAAAATCCAAGATCTTCATATCAATGATGGGGTGGGCTGTAATGGGTTTTATATCGTCTCTACATTTTCATGTTGTAGTAACCCCAAGAATGATCAGCATCCCACTTGGTGATTGAAGGAGAGAGGGCCTCCTTGGATTGGTAGGGATTTGGAATCGTCAAAAATATTGACACGAAGGGGCTCACTAGAAAATGATTATTTCATGCATGGTTCCATGATAATACGGATAATATTACTAAATGGGATCATGTTCCTTGGTTATGGTGGTTTTCCACTAAAAATATGGAATTCATTTTTCATTTCGCGACAAGAGGGTTTCATAAGATCATGCATGGAAATGACTATTCAAGGAAGGTCCAAATTGGTTGAGCTTGGATATCGGATTAAACAGTTGGAACTATCCCCTTCCATGTGATCGATAATGGTGAGAAGAAGTTTCCATCTGATGTGCCAAATCTTGGAGATGCATGGAAACTAGGTTTTATGGATAATCTCTATTAGAGGACTAAAATGTAACTTTGATGGATCAAGTAGGAGTGGAGAAATTTTTGGTGGAGGGGTTATTTGTGGTCATATGGGTTCAGTTACTATAGCCTTCAGTATTTTTGGGGATAGAGGGAGTCCTTCACAGCTAAAGATAAAACAATTCTCAAGGCGATGGAGCTATGTTGCTCTCATGGTATTCTGTTGTATTGGGTGGATACTGACTCTACAAATATTTACAAGGCCATCCATAATTATATCATCATTCCAATGGGAGATCTCCTACTTAGTCTACAAATGAAAATGTATTCTTAATAGATGTATGGAGATCACACACACATGATGGGATGGAAACAAGGTGGTTGACTTCTTGTCTGCCTAGGAAACCCCTGAGAGTTCATGTACCATATTTACTACCCCTATATCCATTCCCCCTAAGTGTGTTTTTCAAGTGAAAGGTTATTCCCTTGGTCTTCATTGTTTTCATACTCCTTAACCCTTTCGGGATTCTCCATCTCTATTAATAAAATTATTATCATTGTATGGATGATAGTTTAGTAGTCATTCACACATTAAATGAATTAACCATTCTACCCCTGATGTATGTCAATTATTTTATGAATTAATTGATTCTCATGTATACATGTATCAATATTTTTCAGTACAATTGATCTTGGATGACCTGAATAATCATGTCATTAATTTAATGCCCAAAAATCAATAAAATTATGGTTTACCGTAGTTGATTTGATTGTATATAGTGAAAATAATATATTAATAAATTTTGTAGAAATTTTTTTTATCTATTATAAATTTTTGTTATATATATAGGTATTTACAAACACTTTTATCTAATGAATATATGATATTTTTTTCAATAATATCATTAATGATAATATTATTTCATCAAGACTTTATATATAAAAAATAATTATTTATTAAAAAAATTATACCACTGGGTAGGAATATATTCTTTCTTCTAAAGCCCATTATTAATTTAAACTATTGTTGAGTGTACTTACTATTATTTTTTGTGAAGATAACCAAAATACTCAAGGACCTTGATATTAATAAAACAAATTCACATGAAGCATGTTATTTTACAGACAATTTATATTAAAATTTTCATAGAGTATTGGTCCCATCAAATGTTTATAGTAGTTCCCCACTATAATGATTAATTTGAAGTGATAGTATAATATTATTAAACATGGGTCCTATAGTTGGATGAAATCTATCTGATGGGTCAAACATGAAATTTTACTATAAGGTACTAGAGGCTCATAATACATTAATATTTTTCTCATCAAGTCTTCATGTTCTAATATCCAAGAAGAGAGTTTATGATGATAGAATAGCCAATAATAATTTCACATGTTATATCTATCATTGATTATTACTAGTTCTGACCATGTGTATTGTTCTTTATAACTGATATTATTATCAATGTATATTATGAATCACATACATTTATATAGTTTTTAAAACCATTAAGAAATATGATTGTGGTGAAGTAGGATACATTTGGGGAATCATAAGTGATATGAAATAAATTTAATAAGTAGATAAAGGATTTGTCCCTTTTGAGTTGTAAAATATGATATCTTGAACCCTTAAATTAGAATTAAACTATTTAATTAATTATATGGACTTGATGGTTTTTTAAAGTGTTTATTTTAGGTATTAAGAGAAATATATATAAAGGGTAAATGTTTATGACCTACGTATGTAACATTCTTGATGAGATATCAAGATAATGAAAACATATTACACTGTATTTTCTTGTACGAGGTTGTTTACATTGAAAAATTAAGGACTTTCTCTATGGATGTTTCGATTCACTTACATACACTAATCTTGGGTTGTAGGAAAGACCACCCAATTCCACTAAAAATAATCCTAGAGTGTAACATACTTATTTTATACATAATATTTGATTATATTGTATTTTAATTTAATATTTAAAAAACATATTATTCTCAAGACTGAAGAATAATAATAATTATTGATATATTTTTTTCTTAAATTCAGTCACCATTTATTCAAATGGAGAATATATGTGAGTGTAATATTAATATGTATTTATATATTTATTTATTTAAATAATAATTTAAAGATACTTACTAGTAATAAATTTTTATTATTCAAGGTTCGATAAATGATGATGAGTACTAGAAGGACTTGTTATGGGCTTGATATAAATGATACATTGTGACTCCCTTCAGGTCATTTGTATGGCTTAATTTGAGTTTTAATTATTTAATTATTTTTTCTTATAATTCCCCATAGTTTTAGGTCAAAAACCATAATTTTTAGGTAAATAGGTCTAGTCCACATTTTGTGGGTGGCTCGTACTAACCATGCAGGATAGGTGTTTGGGGGACAATGTAGTTTAACACAGTCTCTGTATAATTTTTATAACCATGTGAATATTTTTAGGAACCGTGCAGCCTTATTCTAGGGAGACTATGGCTCCCATAAAGTTGGTTCATGTTTTCCTAATAGTGTATCCAAACCATGAAAACCATATCCATCTCATTAAAAGGTGTAATTTTTCCTTTAATACTTTGATGAATTTAACCCAAATCTTACCTTATTCCCCCCTATTCCCCTCCACAGCCTCTCCCTTATCTTATATATCTCTTTTATTCACTTAGTGACTTATCCATTGATTCTTGGGGGTTTTGTGTGAGATAATCCTTGAATCACTTCATTTATTCATCATCCACCCTTTTTCATCCTTTTTGTTTCAATTTACATATAATTTTCGAAACCCCAGTGTGTCATGTGGCCAAATATACAGTTTTTGATGGGGTATTTATGTTACTTATTAGTGTTTTAGGTGTGTGAGGATTCTTCCCTTCTTATTTAAGTGTTATTTTATTAAGATGGTTCATTTCACTCGGTTTCAAGGTATGTTTCTCTACTTAGTGTTTCTTTTCAATGGATTGCCTTTGATTCTTGATTTCCTTTTATTTTATATTTGTAAATTTCCTTTATATTATGTTTATAATGATGATATATCTATATTTTTTTATTTATGGAATGTAATTGAAATTTTATGGTTTCAAAGGATTTTATCTAAATTAAGTGATTTTAATTCATACTTTGTGTAAGATAAGATTACTCAAGGAGGATTTTTGGTTCCAAATAGATTTAAAAGGTATTTTTGAAATATTTTCACCTTATTATTGGTTTTTAATTATTAATATGTGGTTTTATGTAATTGTAATTTATAATAAATTATGTGTATGAAAATTTTTGGCACATAGGAGATCTTGTGTGTGTGTTACTTATTAAAATGAAACCTTGGCTTTGGTTGTAGACTATATAGAGAATGTTACACATGGGATAGAGGTTTCCCATGGAAATAATGTTTCCCATGTGGGTTGAGAGTACCCATGGAAGTATTATTGGTATGGGGAAGACCAAGAGATATTCTAAACATTTTGTGCACACTTTGACAACCAATGAAAATTTCCTTAGACTAATTCGTACTTGTTCCCATGGGATTGATCGTATGATTCTTATTTCATATTACTTATTGATTTTAATACAAATTTTTTTAGTTCTACAACACTTTTGGATATGTGATGATTATTATTATTATGTTTATACTTATTTTCATTCCATGTTTTTATGAGAGTACATGTATTTCATATGGCTTCACTTTTTTTATTTGACCCTTGTGTACTCATGTTCTTTTAGACATGGTTTATTTTGAGAAACCAAATGAATTTTTAAGGAAATCTATTTAAATTAAAATGGTTTTAATTATGGTTTTCAAATTGGATTTATTTTTTTCATAGAGAAAGAAATTATATAGATTCATAGAGGTATCCTAATAGTATTTTTACTCACACCCTAAAAATTTATTTGGGTGTATGTAGTCTTTGTTTTGAAGGACACAGGTAAATGTAAGGGCACAATTCCATTCAGATGATCTTATCGATTTATATAATTTGTGGTGGTTTTGGGATGGTGGAGATAATGGTTCAAATATTCTAGCTCGTGTGGATTATTTTTCGATTTTAGATCATTTGGGGTGTTATGTATTGGCTACTCTATTCTAGATCCCAATTTTTAGTGTTCTTCTATTTTGATCATTGGATATCATGTATATGTATTTTTTATAAAGTATAAAGTGATGATTATGATGATATTTAGTTTTATTCATTGTTGTTTTTATTATTATTAGATATTTCTATTTATTGACTATGCTTCTTTGATGGAATGGATGTCCAATTCATGGATGATTCATCCTCGATTTTCTAGGGTTAACTATTACCAAATGGTTATGTGTGATTCCATAGTTCTTATCACTAGACCGTGGTGATTAAAAATATTCGTCGAACCTTATAGAGGAATGGTTTGGGTGTCGGTTCTGGTAAAACTTGGACAATTTTTCACAACATGGTATCAAATACATGTTATTGTTTGGGGTTCAGTGGTAGACTGGACATAGAATGGTCTAATCTTGAGAGGTAAAAATGGATGAGTTCCTGGATAACTCTCTTTCATTATAAACCTTGAGTTTCCAAGGGTGTTTAGAAGTTTTTTATCTAAATTTGGGCCAATATTTATGTTTTTATGAGATTTGATATCTTCTATTATTGATTAGGCATTTTTTAAAGATCCCATGAGTGGGTTGGAGAAAATTGAGCTTCAGGGTAAAACAGAGTGGAAGAAGAGGATAATTATTTAGGTTAATGGGTATTAAAAACTATTTGGAGCCTAAGAAACCAGGTACACAATCTTTCTAGTATTGTTTCTCATAGTTTGTGCACTATTATCGAAACTATGTGGCCAAACCATGTATATTGATAAAATCATTTAAAAAATTATTCTTTAATCGTTTATTCATTTGGGACTGTTTTTATAAAATTTTTGGTTATTTTAGATTTATTTTAAGAGTTCATTATGGTTTAATTGAAATTTATAGTGATTCAATTAAATATTGAAAGTTCTTTTATCTTGTGTTTTATAAATAATTTCCCCCAGAAATGCCTCTCCTAAGTGAACGGAGGGAGCTGCAGAGAATTTTCCATAAGTGAACCCTTTGGTTGATCATGATTTAAAAAAATTAGTGATTCATACTATATAATCCTTGGGATATGAAGGTTAATTAGTTAAAGCATGGATGGTGGACCATGCTCTAGAATTTTCATAGAATAACCCACTGTTTTTCCATGTTGACAAAGGGACCCATGATCCTGATGAAAGGATTTGAAGGATCAAGTGAATATTTATTTTCATGAAGACCTCTAAAACCTATAAAATTTTCTTTTCAACCTAGATATTAGAATGACCAGGTATAAATTAGTGAGAATATAAGGTGAAATGGATGAGTAATGACGAACTCGCTAATACTACATTCAAGAAGCCTTTCAATTGGTAATTTTATCATGAGACGCTGAGGTTATAAAAGAACAATTTGTTCATGGACATGGAGTAAGGAGACCGTTCAGTGATAGAATATGCTACTCAGGATTCTATGTAAGTTAACTTGTCTCACGTGCTCCACATGAATGACTATCTCAAGGATATAAGTTATTAAATGGGACTCAAGGTCATTGTAATGTCAATAATAATAATTATTTTCCTGCCTACTTATTTAAAGGTGATAGATAAAGGAGTTATAGATGGGGTAGATTTAGCTGGGAATATAGGAATCAGTGGGGTTTCTTTATCATTAATAGTATCCATAGAACTTCTACTAACCAGAAAATAAAGTGGCATGAACCTCGTTGGAGTAGTGGTAGAGGTGTTAAGCGGTCATTAGGTTTAGTGAAAGTCAATTCTTTAGAATATAATCTAGTGACTTGTTATCAGTGTGATAATTCAGGCTATACAATCCTATAATTCCAAGAGGCTCTGAGGATGTGCCTCCAATTTATCTATTCAATTCTTTTTCTTCACTTCTTCAAGAATATCTTGTATAGGATTGTAGTTGGCTCTCCATTTTATAGTGGTTTATAGCTGTGATATGATGCTTCCCATTGTGTGCAATATCACCCTCAGTATAAATGTTTATCTTATTCAACTAAAAAGGATTGTGTTGGTCCTGAGTTAGGTTTTCTATAAGAAATGGATATGGAACTAGAGCAGTCTGAATCTAAGATAGCCACCATAAGTGGTACCTTTTTTATTCATTCATTTATGTAATTATATTTTCTATTATATATTATTACCATTATTTTATATAATTAAATTTGATTAATTATTTAGGTGTGAGAACATATTTGACTCTATTTATGATGGATATACTTACCCCATTGCGAAGGAGGAGGAAGCAAGGACTTAAGTGCCCACAGTGTTGTGTTTTACTCACTAACATAGAGGTCATGTGTGACTTCCTTTTATTGGACCCTAGTGTTTTTCATATCATAATATGTATATATTGGATGATTAATTTCAAATATCATATTTACTATTATCATTATAAGTTCTGGTCTATATCTTCTCACAAGAACACTCACATTTTTCCAGATGAGTGAGATATAGGGTTAGAGATGGAAAGACCCATTATTATGGATGTGTTATTCATTTTTTTTTCTAGTTTAATTGATTTGATTAGGTGTAGAAGGTCACATGTGGATATCTTTTATTAGTGGTGAAATGGCACCCTAAGGTGTTTTTAGAATATTTATCAAGGTTTTTTCCCTGAAAAACGCCATGTTTACTATCAACATATGCCATAGAAATAACCCCATTTCTTTAAAATAATACAAGACGGATCCTACCAAGTTGAAATAGATAAAATTACAATGGAAGGATCTTCAATGTATGGTATTTATTCATCTAACAGGTCATTATGGGCCTCGTTACATTTTTCCAAATAAAAAAGGCATGGGTCTCTTACTTTTCATATATAATCACAATCTAAATCATGTGAGAATTAACAATAAATACTAACTTCCTTGAATCAATTATATTTTTAATCAACTCATTGGAACCTCATGGTTTTTAAAAATTAGCGTGAGGTTGAGGTGTCTTCTGTTGGGGATCCAAGAAGATAATGATCATAAGACCACCTTTAGGAGTCGGTATAGGAATTTTGAGTATTTATTTATGTCAATTTTCCATACCAATGATCTCACAATCTTTATGAATTTAATAAATTGGATCCTTAATGGATTTTTAGACCCTTTATGTTTGTGTTCATGGATGATATCATGATATATTCCAAGGTATAGGAAGGCCATGAAGTCCATATAGAAATGGATGATGTTTGAGTGGAGTGAAAATTTCTTTGGTTCTTTTAGAGATTTTTAACTCTAGTTGACATAATATCTAATTTTTATTCTTTATGATCCTTAGAAGGGATATGAAATGTATTATGATGCCTCTAGAATGAGGCTAGTGTATATGGTGATATAGGATAATTATGTGGTGTCATATGTATCTCATAAACTATTACCATAGGAAAATAATTACCCAACTCATGACCTATAGTTTGAATCAATGACACATTTGTTGAAGACATGGAGTTATTACCTCTTCTTGGAGTAGTTTACAGTATCTTTGGATCATAAGACCCGGAAGAATATTTTCACCTAAAAGGACTGGAACATTAAGTAAATATGTTTGATGGAATATTTTGACAACATATATTTCTTTATAACCTACACCCCAATAATGGGAACATGGTTGTTGATTATTTGAATATAAAGGTTCCAGCAAAGGATATGAAAGAATCTATGGAAGTGTAGTGTCTTATAGGTTTTTTTGTAAATATAGGTTTAGTAGTGCATCAGGATAGAGAGTGGGTTTCCATGAACAATTTTTAGGTCACACCCTCTCTTGGTGATCAAGATCGATGTGAGTAGGATTTTAGCCATGAATTATAGAATATTAGTATATCTTTAAATGTTGTGGATAACTCGAGTGATTTGTCTTAGTATCCCAATGGTACCCTATTCTTCATGAAGATTCTAGTAGTTCCTTTAACCATGTGGAAGGAGGTAGTGAATTTGGGGAATTATTCTACTTGGATCATTCATACTGGGGATACCAATATGTTTTATAATCTATGGAATCAGTATTTAAGTCACGTGATGAGACATGTAGTTACTGATTTTGTATCCCAATGTTTGACATACCAAAGGATCAAGGCCAATAATCAAAGACTAACGAGGTTTCTTAATCATCTTTCTATTTTAGTTTTCAAATGGTATTAGGTCTCCATGGACTTTTTATTAGTCTACCTCATACTCCTAGTGGGTACGATTCTATTTTGGGTATTATATATGGGTCGACTAAATCATCCCATTTTTTCCCATTAGAGAGTCGATGAAGGTAGAGGATCTTGGGAAACTGTATATCTGAGAGAACATTAGTTTTTATAGGGTGACCTTGAAAATAGCTTCTGATAGGGATACTCATTTTAAGTATTAGTTTTGGAAGGGTCTCTATATATCTATGGGAACCTAGTTTAAGTTAAGAACATCATACCACAATAAAATGGATGGTCAGACTAAGTGGTTCATGATAATCCTTGTGGATATCTATTGAGTTTGAATTATTGACTTAGGGGATTTATAGGATAGTCATATGTAATTGGATGAATTTATATACAACAAAAGTTATCATACCTCGATCAATATTTCTCCTTTTGGGGTGTCATATCAACAACTATATCGGTCCCCAATGTTCTGGGATGATTTGGGTGATCATTCCTTATTGTGACCAAGCATCATCTAGGAGATGATGGAGAAAGTATAGTAGATTTGTAGTAGTTCGAAAACATATTAGAGTCACCAAAAATATTATCTCAGTTATTATCATCACCCACTATAGTGTGAGGTTGGCGATTATGTTTTTCTTCAGTTATATGTTTGACTGGTCCATTTTCACTTGTAAAATGAAGGGAAATTGGTTCCATGTTATGTCGGGAATTGCATATTGTGGAGAATATAGAGAAGGTAGCCAGTTGGGTGGACTTATAATGATGGATGACCTTGATCCATGATTTATTTAATGTATACATGTTAAATAAGTATAATCCAAACCCATATCATATGATAGAGTTGGAGTATTTATAGGTGGATCCTAATGCTTCCATTGTTGAGAAGTCTTCCATAGTCATGGTCATTGAAACATTTTTTAGATGTCATCATATCCTAGATTATCATAACAATTTTATATATGGTAAATTGATCCCATAGGTTAGTTTGAATTAGAAGTATTGTGGTGATATCCCTGACACATTAGAGTTTGAATCCTTTGTGAGGGATCAGTATCATCACCTATTTTCTATTGGGGATCCTTTAGGACTTTTTAAGGGAAGAATGATTCATGGTGGAGATAATTGTGACACATTTTGGGTCATTGGTATGATTTATTTTGAGTTTTATTTTTTTATTTTTTTTATTTTAATATTTCTATAGATATCTATGTTAATTTTTATTGATAAAAATTGGACATGGTTAATGTAAGGTTAGATAATGGTTTGTACAAACCATGCAGATAACTATGAAAGATAGGTTTTTTTGGGATGGTGTGGTTTCACATGGTTTCCACAAAGTTTTTAAAACCATGTAGAAGATTATAGGAATCTTGAAGCCTTATTTTTCAAAGATATTAGTTCTCACATAGTTGGTTCATGATTTTCTGAATCGTTCTTCCAAACCATGGGTCCATGTGTAACTCATTATAAGTCGGTATTTTACCCATATGGACTTGATTGCTTTTAACTAAATCCACCCTTCTTCCTCCCTATTTACATGTTCATCCTCTCCCTTGGCTTTGAACTCTCCTTTATTCATTACCTAGGAAATTAATTCGTTAATTCTTAGTAGTTTTTCTTGAGGTAAGACTTGAATCCATCTCTTTCTTTATCTTCCACACTTGGTCCTCTTTTATTCTTCCATTTTCATCGAGTTGTGAAACCCTATCATGCCATGTGAAAAAGTAAAGGATTTTGGATGGGAGATTTATGATACTTCATGGTGTTTTAGTTGTGTGAGGACCCTTATCTTGTGATTTATGTGGTATTTTGTGAAGGGAGAATGTTCGCACTTGGTTTCAAGGTGGTTGTTTCTATGTTGTGGTAATTTTCCATTACTTACCTTTTATTCTTCATTTCCATTGGATTTATTTTTTTAAGTTTCCCTTAAATTGTGTTGATAATGATTACATATCAATTTTGTTTTTATTTTTGTAATTTAATGAAAATTTGATGTTTTTAAAGGGGTTTTGTAAATAAAAATGTTTTAATGCAAGCAGTTTTTTTGATGAAATCCCCCAAGGAAAATTTTTGGTTCAAAATAATTATAAAATTGGGTTTTTGAAATGGTTTAACCTTAGGATTGGTTTTTAATTATTATTGAAATACTTGGTTTATGTAATTTGAAGTTATAATAATTTATTTAACTTGATATGTGTGGAACATTCGAGACCTTGGGAGTGTGAGTGAATTAGTCAATTAAAGCCTTCACTTATGCCATAAACTAGCTTGAGAATGATTCCCATGATATAAAGGGAGCCCTTATAAACTGAGAACACCCATGAAGGTATTTTAGGGACTTTGGAAGACGGAAAAAGATTCCAAATTTATTGTACCCACTTATCCATCAAGAAAACTATGTCTTAGACTAGGTCATAATTGATCCCATTAATTATAAACCATGATTATTTATTAGGCCTTGTTAATTTAGATTTCATTTTGTTTATGCTTAAAACCCTTTGTGTGTATGTGATGTTTCATATGTTTATTTTTATGCTTGTTTTCATTCTATGTTTGGATGATATGAGTATGTTTATGTTGTTCAGATTCACTTCCTTTTAATTTGAGTCTTATTTATTCATGTTTTCTAAGCATGGTTTTTTTAGAAACCAAATAAATTTCACAAAAAAATGTCTTCAAATTGAAATTGTTTTAAATATGTATTTAAAACAAGAGGTGTTGGTTTTGATGGAGAAAGACCTAATATAGATTCATTGTAGTATCCTATTGTGATTTTTTATAACACCCAACATATTCCTTTAGAAATATAATTTTTTATTTATTTTTTGGGATAACATAATTTAACCGTATCATTCAGTGTCTCTTCTATATTACCATCATCTATGGTTATTTTTTGATAGTGGAAATGATATTATCATAGAGTCCATATGGGTCACTATGGGAATATGGGGTTTTTTAAATGGGCTATTTGGTACATGAGGTTATTGGTCCATATTTTCAACAAATATAAATTCATAATGATATTGATTTAACTACTGAGTTAGAACCTTCTTAATTTAATAAGTTTCTAGAGTTTTTGAGGATGCCTTATATCCTGGTGGTAGGATACAAAAATTTAAAGTGTTGAAAAATTTTATGGATATTAAATGAGATAATGGAAGCTCAAATATTTATCTTGATCAGATATTATCTTTTGTTAAATCACTATTATCAAAATAAAATGTGTTTCCTACCAAATTTTATTAGAGAGAGAGTTCGTTCATAATTTGGGTCTTGGTTACCAAAATATGCATGCATGTTCAATGGATTTTATCTTATATTATAGTGAAAATGAGTGGTTAGTTATTTTTACTATATGTGGACAAACAAAGAACAAGGAAGCTCAAAAAATGGAAAGTTTGGATTGATTATTATTAAATAGTTGAGGTATTTCCCACTTACAACAAGATTTCAGTATTTATTTATGTCTTAGAACACAGTATCATTGATGTCCTAACAGAAAACCAATATTTCAACCAGTAAAATATTAAATCATCCTTGTGTCGGTGATTAATGGAAACATTTTTACCATATACATCATAATTTTTCTTCATAATTCTGTAACGTGTGATTTGGCCTTTCTACTGATGGTTTCTATCCATTTGGTTTATACGATAGTCAATATTCTTGTTAGACTGTCTTTATAACTCTGTATAACTTACCTCCTTTGAAGTTGATGAATGAACCATATATCATTTCAACATTATTAATTCCAAGAAATCAAAAATTATAATATTAATGTTTATTTCAATCCATTTATTGATGGGTTAAATTTATTGTGGAGTAGTGATGTCAGTATATATGATATTGTCGAAAAAAATCCTAATTATATCTTCCTTAATGTGGACAATTAGTGACTTCCCAGCATATATCATGTTATTTGGATGGAGAAAACATGTTCCAAAATAATTTCCACTATGTATATGTGAAATAAAATCATTTATGATCATTAATGGGTGTGAACTTTATTTTTTATATTTTCATCCATGATTTCTTCTTATTGATCATACTTTATGAAGGAACAAGAATCATTTCAGAAAAGGTGCTATTGAAAGCGATGGACCTCCAAAAATGATCAAAAGTATTGATTTAAAATCTATCTTCTCTTCATTACTACCAATTACCTTTGGAAAGACTATAAACCAAAAAAAATAGATGGATTTGGGAAATTTCACAATTTTATTAAATGAAGTATTTTTTTGGATCTTTTATATCGGTCTTATTTTTTATTCTGGGACATGTTGGATGTCATGCACATTGAGAAGAACTATTCTGATGATATATTTTATATATTTTTGGACATACCTAGTAAGACCTAGGATAATGTAAATGCATGATTATATCTTGGCCAAATTTTTAGGAGAAAAAAACATGAGTTGTTTGAAAATGATAGATCACAGAGGTTAAGGATGTCAAAACTAGCTTATACGCATTCTAAATAAAACTGTGAATTATTTTTTCAGTGGATTGTGGATTTGAGACTTCCAGATAATTATATTTTCAATTTTATTGATTTTTCAAAAAAATCATACTATCATATTAAAAAGTCATCATTATCATGTTATTTTTGGAAATAATTCTAAAGATTGGATTTAATTGTTTGTATAATTATTTGATTCAGGATATGATAATTCAAATATCATATTTCTTATGAGATATATGTGCAGCAACAATAGACTGTGATGAAATTAGTATACTACATGAATATTTTGTTTTAATTTTATTTAAACTGGAAAAAAATTCCATTGGATTTATTTGATTCAATCAAACATTTGATATTACATTTTCAGTATGAAGCAAAATGTGGAGGGAAGAGATAGTTCAGAAGGATTTACCTATATGAGAGCTTCTTGTAAAATCTATAGAAAATGTTAGGTAAAAAATCATAAGTTTAAGGTTAAATTGAAGAATATTATTTATAGGAGGAAATTTCTTCTTTTTCCTTCTCCCATTATTTCCATCCTAGACATCCTTCAAAACATAACTGAATTGGTCATAATAAGGGACATTTTGATGATGCACTAAACATTTAATTATTATATTTAAATCCTCTTGAACCTAGATTTTGTAGAGTTCATGAATGATATATTTCAAATGATGAGCATCATAGGGCTTATAAAAATGTTATTTCTAGCTATGAAGAAATGACATGATTTTTATAGAGATTGAAACTACCACATGTTCTTTAATTTTTTTAAAAAATAAATTATTAATATTTTATTTATAGATTATATAATGATCATATCAAGAAATAGTTTCTAGAAATTACATGAGTTTCCCTTCAAGAATATCACCAACATAATTTTTCTCACTGGTTTCAAAGAATGGTAAAGTAAATTTTTTATCTATTAATATATGTAATCAATTTATTATTTTTTAAATTATTACTTTTAAAAAAAATCAGGTATCACAACATGCCTATAAAATTGATATTCAATTTTGGGTATTGAGTAACCCACCAACCAATGTGGTTAAATATTATAATTCATATGTGTTGAATGGTTTTTTATTTAATACATGTATATATAGTGAATAAAAAACAATGAATACAATTTTTGGTTGAGAGGATATCATCATAGATAATGTGAAGTTCACTTTTATGGCATGTTGGATGAAATCACTGAACTATGTTATCTGAGATAGAATTATATAACAATGTTTAAATGTTTTTGGTATGATATATATAGAGGATGGTGTGTTCATCAATGGCATGTAATCATCAATATTAAATAAAAAGTCCTTCATACATTAAATAAAGTAATTTTATTGGATCATCAAGAACACCAAATATATTAAGAAAATTATTATGTTTCTTAAAGATTGTTATTTTCTTAGTGAAGAATTAAAAAAATAAAATCCCATGAAAATTAGTTTAGGAAAAGTGAATATGGTTCTATTAATGTTTAAGGAAATGAAATTTTTCTGGATACATATACAAATAAATATTTTCGCAGAAGAGATTCAAAAATTGATGATGACACCCCATAGTTATGGGTTGATGGTTATTATGATGTTGATGATGTAACAAATGAATTTGAATTAAAAAGTTATGATGAATCAACAAATCCTATGGAAATTGATGATACTAAGGAGGAAGATAATGATATTGGCATCATCTTATATGAATATGCGGATGAAGATGAATAATGATCCAATTACTATTTGCTTATATT
Organism: Viscum album; assembly: GCA_963277665.1. NCBI lineage: Eukaryota > Viridiplantae > Streptophyta > Magnoliopsida > Santalales > Viscaceae > Viscum > Viscum album. The sequence goes on from OY728129.1 coordinate 290,450,682, forward strand.
CAAAATATATATATATATAATAATCATCTTTAATTATTTTTTGAAAAATTTATTTTTTGCGTTTTAGATGGATGAGGAGACTTATGATGATATATTCTGTATCCTTGGGGATTCTATACTACATGGTGATGAGCCTGATGATATGTCACTGGACCCTCAGGTTGTAAGTGGTGTGTCGACTTGCAGGGTTCATGCTCTGGTGAGATTGATGACTCTCGACCCTATTACCGAGTGAAGTCCATATAAATATTTTGATCCAAGCATGTAGAGGTATGTTCACTTGTGAAATTCAGATAATTTTTATTCTCATTTATTTTCATTTATTTATTTATGTACTAATTGTTTTAATATTTTTTCTATTTTTCTAAAAAAATTTACATATAGATATTTTATAGAGGTGTTCTATTCTACAGAATGTTTTTCGGGGAATGGGTGATGTTGGATCATATTACCATTGATTTTTTGTATCATATTATTAGTCATTTGACCATTTTTAAATATATAATAGTTATTTTGAAATTTATTTAACTGATAAATTTCTATTATTAATTATTCATAGGATTTATGGTACCTCCTAAATGATAGAATGAGGACCCCTATCTTGGAGGTATAAGAGGCCTTCATGCATGAGTGGTGTCGTCAGGTTTTCCTTAAATACATGATGGGAGTTTGGAAAATAATAAGGGTTGAGACCCCAATGCAATGGGATTTGAAGACGTAGTATAGATGCAGGTAACATATTAAACCTTTGAGAAAGTCCGAGTTGTTGGTATCGACTCTCGATTGTTGCTAGGGAGTTATTATAGTATTGTTGAAATGTTTCCACCCAGATTAATGTGAGAATTTCAAGAGCTATCATCATTGGTTTCATATTATGAGGAGAAGTTAAGAGCCTAGGATGATGTTATTGATACCCTGTGTAGAGAGTAGGAAGAGTTTCATTGACAGCATGCGTAGTATCCTAAGGATACGCAACAAGAAAATCAGTAGTAGTGGCAACAGATGATGGAGTATATGTGGCATTTGGCATACTGTATAGCGATGGATATCCTTCCACCACCTCCACCAGATTACCTTCACCCTCCTCAATTATTTATTTATTTTTTAGATACATTTATTATGATAAAAATTTGAATAAACATATTTTTAAATATTGTCATTAATTTAAAATTTTATAGTTCTATATATTTCATTTTTTATATTATTATATTAAATTTTTATTATTATTATTATTATATTATTATTATTGTGATATTTTTTCATTTTTTTTATTTTTCTGCTTTTTTATTTTATATTTTTTTATTTGTGATGAGACACTAATTCTCACCACAAATAAGTTTAAAATTTATTTACAATGATGTTAGTGTCCCATCCCTGAAAAAAATATTTTTAATGAGAGACCATTCCCATCCCAAATAAGTAAATATATAAATCCTTCACTATTTTTTTCAATGGGGAAATATCATTATAAAAAAGTTTTTACAATGGAATTTAAAAAAATGATATTTGCAATGTATTTTTTAATAATGGTCCATTTATGATGGGATCCCATTACAAATAAGTCATTATTTGGTAGTGTGTATAGTATTTTGGTATTTGTGTATTTTAGGATGTTATGTATTGGCCTTTTTAGTCTTGATCCATGTTTTGATTTGTTTTCTATTTTTACTTATTGGATATCATGTATTTTTCCTATTTATAAATGATAAAGTTATTATGACTATGATATATAGTTTTATTCATTGTCATGTTTACTTTATTTGGATATTTCTATTTACTTATAGTACTTATTTGGTGTGGTGGATGTATAATTCATGGATGGGTCATTTCATATTTTCATGGTTGAAACCATTCCAAAATAGTTACGTGTGATACCCTAATGCTTGTCCCCATACTTGTGGATCGAGAATTTACTTTAGGTCTTATGAAAATATGGTCAAGGATTATTTTGGAATCATCCTAGTTTGTTTCATTACATATATTTCATTTAAATCATTTAAATAAATATGGATGTTTTATTTAATAAATGATATTTAAATATTTGTGAGTTAGTGCGCATTGTGGATTATAATAATAATATTAATATTTTTATTTGAGGAGGGGTTTACTTTGAATCAAGTAATTAGTTAATGGTCTTTGAGAAATAAATAATTGTCCAAAACCAACTAAATAACCCAACATATGTCATTTTCTAGGTGATGGGAATATTTTTACACAACATATTCTCTTAAGATAATTATCTCATGACTGAAGAGAATTATCTAAAGAACTCTCAAGAATGAGATTTGATCCTCCTCCTATCTCTCAAGAATAATAGAACAAGAGAAATAATTTTTTAAGCCTGTATTAATCCTTATTGAAATCTATATTAAATGAAATAAGATGTTTTATCCTTAATGTCAATACTCATAGTTACAACAATGATGTTCCAAGATTTGTGGAGAATGTCTTGTTACTTATATAGTAATTCTACTTTGGATTCTTCACTATAATAAAAATATTACAAGGCCACCAACAAAATTGATCATAAATAGTGAAATAATTTTCTTTCCAAGGTAATAATTATTATAAATTATTTGTGAATGTATCATATTCATTAATATTTTTGTTTTTTGTTCATCTATTTCGCATATTTATTCCTTGAAACTAATGAATTTTTTTTTGAGAATGTTCTCGACTGATTCCACTACACCCTAGAACCTTGAAGTGGTGTTATAGAGGAAACATATTAATTTATAATAATTTATTATTTCTTACTCAATAATTAATTTTTTTACTTTTTCATTATTTAATCAGAAAAATGAGATAATATGTTTTTTCAGTTTCATATGACCAATAACTGGTAAAATACAGATAAATACTTTTGAAGATCCAATTTTTAATTTCTGATGTGGTTGTTAGAGAGACATTATAACACAACTTCTAACTGAAAATTAAATTTTATATTCCTATGTTCAGCTACAAAGTTCAAGATCCGATAATGGCATTTCATGTGGGTGTTAATACATTTCATGCTTAATCACACATAGTGTATTTAATACTATATGGCATGTAGCATCATAGGGTTACACAACATGTAACGGGTGTATGCATCATACACCCCAACATAGGTTTTATCCTTAATATGTCATGGAATTTGGGTTGTTAAAGACACAACATGTAATTAATTTTAACACCTTGAAATAGTAAAGTAAGAACATTGTATTTGATAGCATGTATAACATGCAACACCAAGCACATATGAGAATGTAATATTCTGAGACTTTAAAATATCTTTACTATTTTAAATAAATTTAATATATTTTATCACTTACAATTCATGAAAAAACTAAGTTATATTCTCTTACACGTAAGAGTGACATTGTTTGATAGCTTTCATTACATGAAAGACCAAGTTTTATCTAAACAAAAATATATTATTAAAATATTATTATTTAATATAATAAAACTTAATATAGCCATTAAATTAGTGATTATGAACATTATTAACTAACATATAAAAATATGTGGTTTACAGAAATATAAAATGAACTCCTTAATTAGAAATTTATTATAAATGAATATAAGCACCAATTGAATATAAAGGATATGTTCTTCATAAATACCTATTTTTAGGCACCTAATGGTGTTTTACATTAATAAATTAAATTAATTATTATTATTGTATTATTTTAATGATCTATATATATATTATTTAAATTTAAATTTTTTTATATTCATATGATAGATTTTATAGGCATAAGAAAAGAACAATCCCAATTTTATTTAAAAAAATTAATATTTTTATAAACGCAATTTTACAGCCATTTAATGAAGAACCCATTTAAAATAAAATTTTGGAACTTTTATAGAAAATATATGTCACAATAAACCTATTATTTCAAATGAAAACATAAAAATTATCATGGGGTTAATTATTGGTATTTTTTTATGTTTTTATTTTTAATTAATAGTTGAAAATAATGAATTTTAATTCAAAACTATGTTTCATTTCATTTATTTATAATGTTAAATTATTTTTTAAATAGTTTAAAAAAAAATCAGATTAAATTTCTATATTTTATCCAATTTTGGTATTTATAATCAATTTCACTTTGAAATTTAATAAAGAAACATACCAACCTTTTGAATGTTTTTACTTTAAAACTTTGCATTATCATCCCATCTACAGGATTAATTTTAAATTAATTTATTCTAATTATGTGATAAAAATTTGGAATAATGGATTCCATATTTTGGATAATCATGAATAATAATGTCTAATAATTTAAACTAAGTTTTTAACAAAAAATATTTGTGAAAGTAATTAAAATTAATTACAATGATTAAAGTTAAGTTAAACTTAACAAGGGATTAAACTTTAATCTTAAGGACCCAAATGACTTAGATACTTGTACAAAATCTATTTTATGGAAATATTTTGACCCTATACTCCCTTATTTATATTGTTTACCATTATTTGATCCATTTTAAACGCAAAAAATTTGTGTGTAATTCCTTTTCCAAAATTTACAAGAGTGCCACTCATCCTCCACTATAAAAAGACATCCTCTCCTACCACTTCCTAACACCTCTCAAGAAACATTGAATCAACAATGTTCTGCCAAAATAGATCCTAAAAATCAATAAACTCAATTAATAAGAACCCCCTTTGGAATAAATCTATCCAAGGAAGCACTTTGATGAAAACCAAAAGGAGTTACCTAAATAAGAGGTAACATCTTTCCTTAAGCTCTTTAGTTTTATTTACATTATACATCCCCAAAACTATTATTATTCCATGATTATATAATAAAATGGTATCCTAAATATACTAGTATTTTTTTATTCTAATATTTATACCTAAACTCACACACACTTCTATATAATGGGTAACGATCATCCTATTTATGTTTACGGTGAACTACAACCTCGTGAAATGATGATTATTCATTTTTCCTTTACCACATTTCATGGTTGGAAATTTTAATAGACACTATATTTATACATGTTATATATTATATTTATTCTTTATTTATTCTTCATTAATTATTTTATAACACATACCATTATAATTTACATTTTTTGTAAATACGATATCATCGTTTATGGATGTGTGGACTGCTGCCTCCTCAGAGCGATATGATTCATTCATACTATACATGGAACATATAAAGGATCATTTTAATTAAAAATATATAACATAAATTAAATATATATTGTATTCATAAAATAGTTACCTTTATTAAATATAATATATATCATTTTCTTCAGTACCCTTTCAAACACTTAAAAAGTTATCAGGTCATTCATGGACGTATGGACTACCACCTCCTTGACAGGATGTGATTACTGTTACATAAAAAAATTATATTTATATATATATCTGTGTGTGTGTGTGTGTGTGTGTATGATTAAATAATATTGAATTTTTTATATAATGATCATTCTATAAATATTGAAGTTACTTACCTTCCTTCAAAAATGATCATTGAAAAATGGGAATGTTACTCATGCGTACGTACGACTTACCGTCTCCATGATTGTAACAATGCTTAATTTTTCATAATAAACAATCATTATTGGTTTTAAAAGTATAATTTATTTATAAATATGATAATTATTTAATTATTATTATTCTATATATTTTTATATAATTACCCTTTTTCCATAGTTCATCTACAAAATTCATTTTTTACACACAAATAGAATTCGGTAAAAACACATGATATAAACATATTTATTTAAGTAGTTGTTTAAAAAAATTTAATAAGTGAAGAAAATGTAATAATAAAGTTTAAAATTTTATCAAGAAATTAAATTATTAAAACAATTTTATTATTCAGAAATACAAAGACACATGTGACAAGTCAAAGTCAAGGTAATGGATTTTGTATCAATTTACATTCCATTGAGTCTTATTTGTTATTATACACCAATTCACTTTTATATGGTGTATATAGTACCATGAATCTATTTATTTTCATGATATTATATGTTTATTTAAAATTTATTCTTTCATTGATATTATGATTCCGATATTTCGAAGTGGTATTCAACACTTTGGAATGTCGAAATATTATTTTCCTTAAGAATGTTTTAATGATATCTCAATGGTATTTCCATTCATAAACATCAACAAACCATGTTGTTACTTATCCTACACTCGAGAAATTATTGATAAATCTATATCCCTTATTAAATAAAGAAATCTTGTGATAAGGAACATTTTTTAGAAATTAAATGGATTATTTGATATATGAGGAATGCTATGGGCTGAAAGATATAGTTGGGTCCCAGATATATATTAACCCTCAATGCATTGGTAGTCTCATAATATTAATTAGTTAGACATATCATAATAGTTTAAACATTCTTGAGAATAGATCTTGATGGTGTAGTGGTTTATGTTCTAGATACATGACATCCAATGTTAAATTATTGTCTTCATTTCTGTTATCATTTTTTATCCATGAGATTTAGCATCGACGTATCTATGGATTAATTTCATTCTTAGATTATTGATTAAATGGAATGTGTTTCAATTTATTACCTTTCCATATTTATTTTTTATTATCTAGTTATTTTAATGGAATGTGTTATCAGTTATTTATATTTTCATGTTCATTATTTTGATCAGTTCATTTATTATTTTTCTTTACTTGCCCCTACTAGGAATTTTGGATCACCCTTATTATGTTTCTTTTCCCTAGGTTATGAAGAAGAAATAATTGAACTATATTTCAAGGATGGAGTTCCATTTATTTTATTATGTGAAATGTTATATTTTTTTACCAATGTAATATGGATATGGTGTATGTAATTTTGTTATTCCAAAACAGTTAACCAGTTTGGTCCCATGAGATTTAAATCTTGTATATATACCAATGTAATAAAGTAAAGAATACACTCTAAGCTTTATGGGGTCAGGGATTTACAGTTGGTATCAAATCAGGTTTAGAAGCAGCTTTAGTAACTATGTTTAGAAAAATTATATTAAGTAACATAACCCAAAGATAGAGTTTTAGGATATGTATAGAAGAATATACTAGAATCTTGGTAAGGTAGATATTATGGGGGTATTATTAGAAATACATACATGTATGGATACTACATGTGGATGTGGTTCTGGAATAAATGTACATAAGAGTAACAACTCTAAAAAGGCGTGTCGGGCCTGAATCATTGTAACCTAATACACAACAATGGGTCTTACTGAAAAACTAGTTTGACACTCTTGGGGATACACATAGGAAAATTCATATTTTATTTATAAATCATAGCTAATAATTAAAAAATTAAAGGTATCCCCTAAGAAATACCTGTTTATGATTAAAATATTATCTATGCAAAAATGTTTTAATTTATGCTAAGTGTTAATCCATATTTAGAATTAAAAAAATTTCATAATTTTATAGGCTACTATAGTATATGACATTATTTATAAATAGCTCTAGGAAGCAAGAATTGTATCAATAATCAGGGAAACTATATTGATTTCCCTAATTAAGAGGCCAAAAAATTGGTATGGGAACAGATAATGCTATAGAATATTGGTAAGCTAAATCATGTTATGAAAAATAACCATGACCAGATAGAGAAACCTATCCCATAATAATATTTTCCATTTTTTGATTTCTTTATGAAATAGAGGCCTCCATCATTTTGTGGGACTACGGATCCAATGGTGGTTGAGCAATGTATGAGGTCTTTAGAGAAGATACTTATGTAATTAGAATGTATTGAAATTAAAATGGTTACACTTGTAGTGTATTGTCTCTAAGTTGATATTGATCAATGTTGGTATCCTATTCAGAATACTAGAAAGGAATAAGAAATATAACACATAGAATGTAGTAATTTTAAAGAGGCATTCTTTGATAAATATTTCCCTCATGATGAACAAACTGATATGAAAAGAATGTTCTATAGTTTAAATAAAAAGCTGTAAGAAAGTGTTGTAGAGTTTGAATCTACCTTTACAAGGATAGGAAGGTATGCTATAATGTTTGTGCACAACACAGAATGAAAGACGAATAATTTCTTTGAAGGTATTAAGCCAAATTTCAGAAGGGCACTAGTCTCCCATGATTATTCATCATATGATGAAATATTTTTCTGGTTCATTAATATAGAAAAGGAATTTTTTAGAATCAAAATATTAAAGTGAAACCAATATAAAAAGAGTCTATTTGATAATCATGAGAAATTAATTGAGTAAAAGAAGATTGATAAAAATGATTTTCCCACATGTGATAACTGTGGAAAGAAACATCCTAGTAAATTCTTTAATGGAATAGGAGTTTTTTATAAGTTTGGAGATAAGGGTCACCATGCTAAAGAATGAAAGGGAAAAATAAAAAGGATATTATTTAGTGTTATAACTATAATTATACGGGGAAATATGCAAAAAAATACCCCAAGCATCAAGGGAAGGTACATCAAAGAATCTAAGAGATCACGGTCAAGCATATGTTATTGACACAACCAAAGTGGAATGATTAATGTGATTCTATATTGGATCTATGAAATATGTTGTAAAATTATTTTATTTCTGATTTTATTATCATGTGATTTATGAAATATGTAAGGATTGTGTTGTAGTTCTATTTCACTAAATATTAGAGATCATATACTGAATTGTACCAGGAAAGGTTATTCATTTGAATCTAAAACATTTTTAAAACCACATGTTTGAGGGAAAGATAACCCATAATATGTTCCTAACATAAATAAAATGATGTTTGGATAAACAAATGATTAGTTTATATGACTTAAATCTAATAAGTTCTAATAACCATGGAAATTAGTAATGATTTATACTATCATTAATGGAGTTTAAAATAATTTTTTTATTTGTGGAATATATCCAATAACATGGGTTTTACATAATTAGTAAGTAAGAATTCATATTCCTGATAAATTATTATAGTAATTCAATTTATTTCCGTATTTCAAGAGAATTCATGAGGAAGTTGTTCACATATTCTATGTGTAATGATTAAAGAGATGCATCATGTAGATTGAAGGATATTGATCAATTCATTTTTGTAAATTCAGTGACCTTAATTATAATGTCTTGGATCGTAATATTTTGTAAAAGTTAACCTTTTATGAAATAGATTAGGTTTAACTTTTTACAAGGTTTTATAACTTTTTATATTACTTCACCATATAAGAAAAAAATGGGAATAGTTTTAGGGAAAATCAAATGAAAATTTTATGTTTATAGAAATATATATTTTCCTATACTCTTAGAGTGTGAAAGAATTTATTAACACTGGGAAGAAGTGGTCTTGAAAAAAAGGGTTGTTCTATTATCATCAATTTTTATGATATCAATGAACTTTATTCACACCAATGATTTATAGTTTTGTGGTCAATAACATTCATCTAGATATTTTCTATTTTACTTCATCAAAAATTGATTGGTATATTTTTCTTCTGTACCCATGTTTCTATTTCCCACATATGTTATCTTTCAAGGGAACCTAGTTACTTGACCATTGTAATTTCCTTTCTCTCTTATTAAGAATATATTTTATTAAACATAATAACAATATGGCTTTTTCAAAAATAGTATTTTAAAATATAAATCATTTGATTACCAAGGAAAATTTTAAATATTGAGGAAGCAATTTTATTGTGTTGGGGAGAATGTAACACCCCGAAATTCTAAAGTAAGAACATTGTATTTGATAATGTGTATCACAAGAAACACCAAGCGTGTAATGGAATGTAGTATTCTGGGAATTTAGAATATAATTTCTATTTTAAATATACTTAATATATTATATAGTGTTAAATTCATGAAAAAACTAAGCTAACTTTTCTTACACATAAGAACGTCCTTGTTCAATAACATTCATTACATGCAAGTCCAAGTTTTAACCAAACAACAATATATTATTAAAATATTATTATTTATTATAATATTACATCGAATATATGTTAAATTAGAATTTATTAATAGTATTGACTATCTTATGAAATTATATGTTTTACACTAGTATAAAATGAATTCATTAGTCAAAAATTCATTAGAAATGAATTTAAGAACCAATTGCATATAATGAAAATGTTTTTCATAAAAACCTATTTTTATGCACCCAAAGGGGTTTTAAATTAAGAAATAAAATTAATTTATTTTATTGGATGATTTTAATGATACATATTATATATTTAATCAATTATATTTTATATTCATCTAATAAATTGTTTTGTTATAATATAAGAACAAAACCAATTTTAAGCATAAAAACTAATATTTTTATAAAGGTAGTTTTGCCGTTTTTTAATGGAGAACCCATTTTAAATACAATTTTTGGAAATTATATATACTATATAATTCAGAATAAACCTAATATTAGGAATCAATATATAAAAATTATCATTGGGTTAATTTTTGATATTTTTCTGTGAAGTTTCATTTTTTAATGAATAGTAGAAAAAATGAATTTCATTCAAAATTACTTTTTGACATATATTATTTATAAGGATAAATAATATATTTAAATGGGTTTAAAGTATAATTAGATTAAATTTTATTAATTTAATATAATTTATTTAATTATAATTAATTTCACTTTTAAATTAAATTTAAAAACATAGAAACATTTTGGACGTTTTTACATTAAAACCTCATATTGTTGTCCTGTTTACGAGATTAATTTTAAATTTATTTATTCTAATTCTATGATTGGAATTTGGAATAATAGATTCCATATTTTGAATCATAATAGTTCATAATTTATAATAATGTCAACTTATTTTTTGATCAAAACTATTAGTGAATGTAATTAAAATTAATTACATTGATTAAGGTGAAACTAAGTTTAATATGGGACAAAACATTAATCTTAAGGACCCAAATGACCTAAAACTTTTCAAAAAACCATTGGATGAACATGTTTATAAATTATACTCCATGAGGTTTAATTTTTACCATTATTATTTAAAATTTCATTGGAAAAAATGTGGGTGGAATTCCATTTCCAAAATTTACTAGACTTCCCATCCTCCTCCTCTATAAAAATGCCTCTTATGCTCCCACTTCCTCACACCAATAAATACAAATTTTCTTGACCAATTATTTAAATATAAATCCAAAACATCCCTTATCTCATCTTAGAATCCTCCCCTTGGGAATAAATCCATCCATGGAAGCCCTTTGATGAAAACCAAAAGGAGTTACCCAAAGAAGAGGTAACATTTATCCTTGTGATTTTTAGTTTTATTTCCATTATAAACACCCTAAAATATTATTATTCTATTATTATATAACAAATAAAGTGTAATAATTATACAATAAAGTCTTTATGATAATATTTTTACCTACGCTCACACAAACATTCATCTAATGGGTAACGAACACACTTTTTATGTGTATGGAGAACTACAACCTCATGAAATGAAGATTGCTCATTTTTCCTTTAACACCTTTAATGATTGGGATTTATGATGTTAAATATCTGAATATTTGTTATATATGATATTTATTATCAATTTATTCTTATTTATTTCTATAATAACACATACCCTTATACTTTGCATTTTTTATAAATACGATAACATTGTTTGTGGAAATGTGGTCTACTGCCTCCTCAAAGCGATGTGATTTGTTCCCACTATACATGGAACATATAAAGAATGTTTTAAATTAAAAATATTTAACATAAATTAAATAAATATGATATTAATTAAATAATTCCTATTTTAAAATATAATATATATCATTTTCTTTTTTACCCTTTCACATACTTAAAAGTGATAATGTAGTTTCTGGGCGTGTGGACTACCGCCTCATCGACATGATTTGATTCCTTTTGCATCAAAATAATTATATATATAATTATATATGATTAAATAATATTTTATTTATGATATAAATATAATTATGTAAATATTTATGTTACTTAACTTCTTTCCATTATGGTCATTCAAAAATGGGAATGTTACTCTTGCATACGTACACCTACCGCCTCCATGATTGTAACGTTTATTCATTATCCATAATAAAATTTCATGATTGGTTTTAAAAGTATAATATATGTATAAATATGATAATTATTTAATAGTTATTATTCTAGATAAGTTTAAATAATAAATCTTTTGACTATAGTCGATCTGCAAAAGTCGTTTTTGACACATGACCAAATATGGTAAAAACACCCGAGCCAAATGAGCATTCTTTCAATACTAGGTGTCTGCTAGTCAAGAAAATGTTTCAACTATCATGTATAAAATAAACGGCTTTTTTACACCAAATAATCATTTAAAAATTAATTGTCTTATATTAAAAATTAATTATCTTATATTATCTCACATTTATTAAAATTAATAAAATATTTAATTTGAACAATTAGTGTTCACAAATAGCAAGAAATAATGTAACTTAAATTTTAAAAAACAGTGAAATGGGAACCTACCTTGAGTCGTAGCTTAGACACAATGACACAATACACATCGTACAGGTGCCCAATCACGTGTAAGTCAACAATCACTGTGTCACGGGGTTACCTCACCGACACGTTGAAACAAACACACGATAATTAAGAATACATAGCCACCGAATTAGAACAAACCAAACGAACAACCAGCGCAAAAGAACCAGCTCTACATAACTTCAAAACACAACTCGCGCCATCAACACTATTTGTTAAACCACTTTAAAATAAAAAAAAATTGTTTACAAAAACCACACAACACCAAAATGAATCACTAATCATTTTAAAGATCCAACAGACCATATTAAGAAAACACTAGGAGTGAAAAGCAAGACAAAAGCACACGACATGGTGAAATTAACATTTAAAATCACGTGTTCCTAAATTCATTTTCCAAAACCATATTCCTTTTATTTAAGTAAATCACAACTCAAACTAAAAGTGAAAAAAAGGCCTACATGCTAATACTAACCGACTCCTTCCATTTTACTCACACTAAAAACCCATTTTAAATAATTTTACCAACACTTTCACAATTTATAAAAATCAACTTTAACAAGCACAAGAAAAAGACACACTATATCAACCAAATGCATATTTGAAAGTACAACTAATCAATCTCGCACACCATTTAAATCAAAAATGCGCTTACAGGGGCCAAAAGAGTATATACCATTAGGAAAATAATGTGAAGAACACATTTAAAGACTTAAAACCACCACTTTATGCTGTTTTTTAAAACCAAAACATGGCACAATAATCATTAATAAATAAAGAGAGCCAACTGGGAAAATTTGACTAAAATATGGTGTGTGCCACTAAGCAAAACACAACACACACCACGGTATGATTTTAAAATCAAGCGCTCCTCAAGAGAATTTCCAAAACATGTTTCACATTATTAATATTATTTAATAAACCATAAAAAATTTATAAAAACAATTTTATGGAAAAACCCACAAATTTACACACACAAAAAACTCGTTCAAAAACCCCTTTTATGGTCAAATGCACACACGCAATGTATCAAGGCAGAACATGCACCATTTACATGATTAAAATCACAAATTGCACAATTTAATAATACTATTAAACAAGATATAATTTATTTCCATCAAAGCACACCTTATTTCACAAGATAAAATTTATTCTAATAATATCGAGTATCTAATTAAAAATCAATAAAGGTGAAAACATCAATAAATCAAAGAAATCGAAATTTAAAGAATATTGGCAAAGGGTTCCTACCTCAATTGATGATGAAATTCTAAAAATTGGTGCAAAACACCATTTTCACCTCAATCGTACCCAAGGGAGATTAAATCGAACCTTAAACAACCATATCGGACAATCAATTTTAAGATCGACCTAAAAAAAATTGAAACCCTAAAACCTAGGGTTTGGGGTAAAAAGAATAAAAATAAAACTAAAACTAAATAAAGATGAAAAATTCATCGGAGGGGGCTCACTACCAGTGGTTGGCTTCAGTGAGGAGGTGTCGCCAGCAAGAGGGCTAGCTAAAGGGTGTGGGGGAACACGGGTTGACTGGGAGAGGGGAGGGGTCATGGCTCCGCTCGCTGCGCACAGGGAAGGACCACCGGGGAAGGGCGGTGCATCCGAGAGGTGCGGCGACAGGAGGGTGGCCGGCCCAAGGTGGCGTACGCATGCGAGGGAAGGACGGGATGGTGGTTGTGGGATATAGTGCACAAGAGGGGAGGGCACTCGCGGGCTACGCAAGAGCTACATGAACTACAAAGAAAACCAAAAAAAAGGAAATGAAAAACTAAATTGAATAATAATAATATTATTATTATTATTATTGACTTAATAATAATATTATGATTAATAATAATAATAATAATTCCAAAAATTATAATAATAAGAATAATGAGAAAAATAATAAAAATAAAAATAAACACCTCATTAATAATATTATTATTAATTACATAATAACATTATTATGATCACAAATTAAACATTCAACTCAGCTTATCTATATAAATATTTACTTATTCTATACGACATGCATTTTCACGGGCACCCGGGCTGACTGAATTGCTTCTGCTCATCGTGCGGTGACGGTGCACAGGTCTGAAACCCACTAAAAATGTTATGCGACAGAAAAAATTAAGTCGGGACCCATACCGGAATTTGGCGCGAGAATGTGGTGCCCAGAAATAATAAAATAATAAAATTAAATTAAATTAAGAAGTCGGGGTGTGACAATTCTCCCCACCACAGACACTTTCTGCCCCCAGAAAGTCAGCCAGCTGAACGATAGACCAAACTAGAATCCATGACCAATTGAACCTGTAAAGAACCACAACACAAGAGAACGAGAGAACATGAGAGGGTTATCCCCACCACAAGAATACAACTAGTGCAGAAATTTTACACCTAATACCACCATGGGAAGGGGGTGACATAAGAACTTCCAAACGATCCAGACTAACCTCTATAGCACGAGCGAAACAACACCGCCACTAAAACTTGGAACACTTGACTCAGCCCAAAGAAAGCCCGAACACTAGAGAAAAACTCCAAGAAAACTTAACCCATGTGGTAAACTCGAGCATAACCTCAAACCTGGACTCCTCTGCAGGAACTTATATCTCTAAATGAACACTGCTAAACCAAGATTAACCCACTCAAGGTCCAAACATACCTTTAAGAAACATGCACGATCTAGAACACCATAATCAGACAAACAAGACTGTTTGGATTACAAATGAACACGTTCATTCCAAACTCACGACGATACAATGAACCTACAGTAATTCCAAAACTTTAACAGTGGAAGGATGAGAATGGAAGGACTTTAAATTTTTCATTTCCAGCACGAAACATGAAACTCGAAGTGAGGCATCACACCCCTGACAACTCCTGACTACGCGTGAGCTTCACCCCAAGACCTGTGGTTGGGGCCCTGATGGTTGAACCATATTCTGCCTCACAGTCAGGCACTGGAATCTCCTGATCATAGTGACTTCTTCAGGCAATGCATCCTGAAAATTTTCTCTAGATGATCCGGACACCTGCAATGATGGCACGCCTCCGGAGGATAGTGACATGATGACTTTGCATGCCCTAAACGTCCACACTAACAGCACACCATTGGACAATCTGACGAACTGGAAACTAGAGTCACTAAGGAGGACTCTTTAAAAACAGATCCATCTAACCAACCCTGCTCGCTAGATGGGGGACCTTCACGAGCAACTGGATACGGTGGATTGCCAACCGTTTGCGCTCTGGATACCAACTCATCTAATAACACCTCATGCACCAAATTCTCAAAAGTGATGCTCCCAAAAAGTGAGGACTCGCTCCATAATATCTAGATGAAGACCCCTGATGAAGGGAGAAGTCTTCATCCAGTCATGTGACACTACCTCCAGAAAAAGAGACACAAGATCCTTGAAATGGTCAACATATGCTTTCACCGTGTGCTTTCCATGTTGAACATGCATGAGCTCTTCCATTTTCTTTGTCATAACCTCCACATGTATAAACCATTGAACGAAGATAGATTTAAAGACATCCCACGTCATCTTAACTTGCAGGGATGGAGGGGTGAACAACTCTCATTCATTTAGAGTCGAACCTTCAAACAGACCCAAAAAAACACGCACTCTGACAACTTTGGGATTTCCCAATACCCTGAAGACGCGCTCGACCTCTTCAAGCCACTCCATTGTCTCTAACAGACTCAAATCACCATGAAGGAAAAACAATGTCCAAGAAAGACCAACAACTGGGCATGACTCATCAGAACTCTGGGGACCTTTCTGGGCGGCATTTCTGAACAACATATAAAACACCAATCTGAAACTGATATCATTCGAAGAAACATCAAAGAAAGCACCTTCATCCAAAACAACAAGCTCAAAAGAAACAATAAAATGCAAACACAGACCAAAATTCATGTTTCAAAACCCCCTCTTTTTTTTTCAGATTTTCAAAACCTCCTTCTTTAAAGGGAATTTTCCAAATACTAAACCCACTTTTCAAACCAAATCACTTTCCAAAACCATTTTCCTCTTTAAAATCCAATTTAGAAAATAGGGTCAAGCCTTTAATTCAAACACACCCAGGTAGTCCCATGAACTATTGCACATGTCTTCATCCACTTTCATTTATATGCACCAACACGCACATTCCATGCATCCTCTCACATGTTCAAACATTTATAAGGAGTACATGAGGTTTCACCTATTACAACCTTGCTTTTATTACAAACTTAAACATGATTTATTACATAAACTATTCACTTGATACAACATGGAAGATCGAGAGTTCTAGTGTCTTTGGGGATTCGGATCATTACATAACAACTTAAAACATTAAATACAACATCTTTATTGAAAACTTCCTTTACCTGATCACTACATTCCCTCGGACTTTGCATTGCATGGGATAACCTGAGGACATGTATAAGAAACGGGTGAGCTATAAAGCCCAGTGAGGGAATAAACATGGAATACATGAGGAGTAAAATACATGTTAGACAATAGGAATATCAATAGAGCACAAGAGAAACATGGACATAAAGTCATGATATAGCATGATATTCATAACATGGAAATGTGGAAACAACACTTAACATGGAATTAGCATGAGCCAAGGCCCGTTGCACATGAGGCATGAGTAAAAAGGCATTGCACATGAAGCATGAGTAAAACCTCGTTGCACTTGAATTATCATGAGTCAACACTCATTGCACATGACGTATCATGATACTATATTTTACCCAATGCATTGGAGTGCTTAAGGGCGCACCCTTCTTAAACATTTCATTTCATGAATAAGTGTGCCACATGGATCATAAAACATGGATTAATAAAACATAATCATTTATTCCACGACAAAGGAACGTGGAATGAAACATTATAATTAATAAGTAAATTTTCATGAGGGTGAATACCCTTGATGGAAAAATGGCCATGGTATTAACTACACAATGGCATTGGCTTAGAAAATTGGTGCAATTTCGGCAGCGTAATGGCGTGATATAAAAATTCATAAAAATGGTTGAACAGAGAGAAAGGGGTTTCTCGTCATATATACATTAAATGGACAGTAATGGGGTCATATAGATACATTTACCAACAATTGTAATGGAATTTAGATTCATGATACAAAAGTATTTCTTGAATGTAAATGAGGAGAGAGAAGTTCCTTTCGGAATTTCATCATAGTAACGGGTGTACATAGGAGGACTTTAATGAGAGAGAAAGAGGTCTCCCATCATTCAAAAAATAAGAGGGAAGTATGGGGGAGGTGCAAAACCATACCCCAGCATTTATAATTGAAATTAAAATGGCATAACAATGTTAAGAAAATTTGAAAAAAAATAAATGGAAGAAAAACCCTTACTTGGAAGTGTGCTTCCAAAGTCTTAAGATAGGCTTGATAGAGGCTTCCTGGGAGCTTGGGGAACCTTGGGAGGATTCTAGAGAGAGTTGGTCAGAGGTTGGACGAACTCCAAAGGCTTTGAGTGAGGAGGAAGTGGGAGATTTGGTGGGTTTATATAGGAAAGGTGAGTGAATTCTTTATTATTTAGGTTTGAGAACTAATCCAAACCACAAATCAGATCATGGTTTTTGCCCACGGGTTTTGGAAAATAGAATAAGAAAACAATATTTTATAAGTCCAAAGTCCAAACTTCTTAAAATAATGGGTTTTCTTAGTGGAGGTGAGTCACACTCCCATGGAAAATAATTTAAAAAGACAAGATGTTTAATAAGTCTTGGGAGGTCCATTAATTATTTTAAAATAAGTAAAACAAACCCAAAATCACATTAGTTTAATGGTAAAACATATATTAGACGAAAATAAAGCTTATATTATTTTATTACATCACTATTGGGTTATTATAATGTCATAAAACACATTATATATTTAAACGGTATTTAATTTTTACCCAAAAATTTGACTGTCTCAGAAAATTATGAAAAATTAACCATTGGATAATTTCAACGTCCTGATTCTAGAAATAAAATTTATTTTATCTAAATAATTTTCTAGATATGTTAATTTTTACTTTTAAAATAAAACCCGACATTTATCAAAAATTCACGGGTCTTGACAAAAATGGATTTCAAACCTTAAAAAAAATTATAATTGCATTCATTAAATTATAAGACCATTTATATTTAATAAAAATTAATTTAATAATTATAATAATATTTTATTAAAATATTATTTAATTAAAAAATCCATTAATTCATCAAAATATATTTCTTATCTAAATATTAACTAAAAAATACTATTTGTGCTTTAAAAAAACTATTTACAAAATGTCAATAATGACAAGAAGGTATATTAATTATTATATACAAAAAATAATATACATGAAAATAGTACTAGAGATTTTTTACATAACCCCTTAAAACAGCTGCATAAGACCTAAGGGTAAGGTGTGCGATTGTGATAGACTCTTAGGGTGGCTCGGATAACATCGCTCGAGTGGTAATCTCAATAAACTTCCACTTTTCCCGTAGACGGTCCAGTTCTAGCTTGACATGATGAAGCTCAACTTAGGCTTGTCAAGAGTGAAACCCAAGGATGCCACCTCTTTTCCTAGCTCTGACCAATGGGCTTCGTATGGAGTAATTCTACTGGATGAGTTCACCGCTTCTTTTGTCTGAGTAAATTGGATTTGTTAATGCCCAATATTTATACTAATCATGTGATCACTATTCAATGGCTATATTACCAACGGTCAAAATTTGTAACATAAAACCAAAGAAGTTGACATTTTATATAAACATTTTATATAAAGATACATTTAATTAGATCAAGTGGGATTTACATTAATGAAACTTTGGGTTGTTACAATATTCCCCCCTTAAGAAATTTCGCCCTCGAAATTTCCTTTTCCCACCCTAACACAGATTAGGGTAACATAGCATCATCATTTTCTCTGATTCCCAAGATGCTTCTTCACACTTGTGGTTTCGCCACAACACCTTGACGAGGGGCATTTTCTTATTTTGTAGAACTTTTTCTCTACGATCTATGATCTTCAATAGTTTCTCCTCATAAGAAAGATCATCCTCCAACTGTACCACCTTAGAAGAGAGTACATGTGAATGGTCCGGTATGTACTTCCTTAAGAGGGATACATGAAATACATCATGTACTTTGGCCATGGTAGGTGGAAGTGCTAGTCGATAGGCCACATCCCCTACACGATCAAGAATCTCAAAGGGGCCGATGTACCTTGGACTTAACTTCCCTTTCTTTCCAAACATCATGTCCTTCTTCCACGGAGATATGCATAGAAAAACCATGTCTCCACCTTTAAACTCAAGGTCTCATCGACGATTGTCTGCATAACTCTTCTGTTGACTCTGGGCTGCCTTGAAATGTTGCTGAATGGTTTTCACCTTCTCCACCATTTCCTTGACGATTTCCAGTCCAAGCAGCTTATGCTCGCTGACCTCATCCCAACACGCCAGTGTTCTGTACCTTTTCCCATAAAGGGCTTCATATGGTGTCATTTGGATGCTCGAGTGGAAACTATTATTATAAGAGAACTCAACCTGAGGAATATGTTGATCCCATCCTCCTTTAAAGTCCATTGATCATGCTCTCAACATGTCCTCAAGTGTTTTGATAGTCCGCTCAGATTGGGCATCAGTTTGAGGATGATAGGTCGTACTAAAGTTCAGTTCAGTATCCAGAGCATGTTGAAGACTCTTCCAAAACTTATAGGTGAATCTTGGATCTCGGTCAGACACAATAGATAGTGGTACTCCATACAGCCTTACCACTTCCCTAATATATATCCGTGCCAGTTGAACCAATGATAAATCCTCCTGAATAGAAATTTAGTGTGCAGTCTTTGTAAGACGATCCACCACAACCCAGATTGCATTGTTGCCTTTGTATGTCCTCGGATGTCCAGTGAAAATGTCCATGGTGATGTTCTCCCATTTCCATTCTGGTATGGGAAATGGTTGCATCATCCCCTTAGACTTCTACCTCTCTACCTTCACTTGCTGGAACACCAGGCACTTTGATGTATATACGGCGATCTCCTTCTTCATATTATCCCATCAAAATTTTTCTCAGAGATCTCGATACATCTTTGTTCTCCCTGGGTGAATAGAGAAATTTGAACTATGTGCATCATCCAAAAGTTCCTTCTTCATCTCCGGACTTGATGGAACACATAGTCATTTCCCAAATCGTATGATTCCTTCTTCATTATCAATAAACTCCGAGGATTTCCCTTTTGCTATAGCTTCTACTTTTTCATAAATTCCCACATCATCCTTTTGAGTATCCTTTAACCTTTCTAAAAGAGATGGTTGAACAATCATTTGTGAAAGGATTAATGATGTTCCCTTCTTTATGATTCCCATGTCCATCTTCATAAAGTATAAGAATATTGGATCCTTTTCAATTCTCATCATTGATAGAATCGCTGGGTCCTTTCTACTTAGGGCATCTGCCACCTTGTTCGCTTTCCCAGGGTGGTAACGTATTGAAAAATCATAATCCTTGATGAGCTCTATCCATCTTCTCTGGTGCATATTAAACTCTTTCTGTCTGAATATATATTTAAGACTCTTGTGGTCAGTATATATTTCACATTTCTTTCCTTATAGATAATTCTACTAGATTTTCAAGGAAAAGATCACCGCCACCAACTCCAGATCATGTGTTGGATAGTTTTGCTCATGGATTTTCAGCTGCCTAGAGGAATAAGATATCACTTTATCATTCTACATCAGCACACCACCTAAGCCCTTCTACGAAGCATCACTGAATACCACAAAAGTTTCCCCACTTATGGGTAAAGTGAGCACAGATGTAGTGATAAGCCTCCTTTTCAACTCCTTGAAGCTTTCTTCATAATCATCACTCCAAGAAAACTTTACTCCCTTTATAGTTAGCTTGGTAAGAGGGTTGGACAATTGTGATAAATTTCTCACAAATCGTCGATAATATCCAGCTAACCCCAAGAAGCTACGGATATCCGTTACTGATGTTATCCTCGGCCATCCCTCAATTGCATCCGTTTTGGAGGGATCCACATATATCCCATTTCTTGTGATGATATGGCCCAAGAATGAGACCTCCTTTAACCAGATTTCACACTTGTTGTACTTTGCATAGAGCTTCTCCTTGCGCAAAGTCTCTAGTGCAGTTCTTAAATGCTCCTCATGATCCTCCTTGTTTTTGGAGTATATTATAATATCATCTATAAATATTACCACAAATTTGTCGAGGTAATCTCTAAAGACTCTATTCATCAAGTCCATAAAGATGGCTGGAGCATTAGTGATTCTTAAAGACATTACTATGAATTCATAGTGCCCGTATCTTGTGCGAAAAGCAGTCTTGGGGATATCTTCCTTCTTTACCCTTACTTGATAATATCCTCACCACAAGTCCACCATGGAGAAGTATTGTGCTCCCCGCAACTGATCGAACAAGTCATCAATTCTTGGGAGATGATACTTGTTCTTTATCATGATTTTTTGTAGTTCACGATAATTGATGCAAAGGTGTATTGACCCATCCTTCTTCTTGATGAAGAGGACTGGTGTACCCCATGATGAAGCACTTGGGAATATAAACCCTTTATCTAGATTCTCCTGTAGTTGTTTCTTCAGTTCTTCAATCTCCACGATAACCATTCTATATAGAGTCTGGGATATTGATAGAGCCCTTGGTATAAGTTCAATTGAGAATTCAACATCTCTTCTAGGAGGAATACCAGGCAGTTCCTCTAGAAACACTTTAGTGAATTCCCTCACAATAGGCATTTCTTAAAGGATCGTTTCTTCTGTGGACTCAATTATCTAATCCAAATACGCGTGCTCATAGGGTAGTAATATCCAGGCTTGAGATGATGGAGATAAAGGAGATTCATCTTCCTCCTTATACTTGTAAAGAATCGGGGGTCGATTCTCCATATGGAGTGTTATTTCCCTATCCCTACAATTTATGTTGGCTCAATATAATGAAAGCCAATACATGCCAAAAATTGCATAAAATTACACTATAGGGAGTATGATGAGGTTCGCCCCGAAATTCAATCCACAGATTATAATAGGGGAGGACTTATATTCATGGGATGCAATGATTTCCCCATTTTATGTACTCACCGACATCTTCACTTCCATGATTTGTGGTGGTGCTGGGATTGTTCTACTAAACTTTCGAGATATAAAAGAATGCATAGAACCTGAATCAAAAAGTACGTTCGCTATTCTTTAATGGATAACTAGCTTAACTATCACCACTTCGTTGTCGGGGTTCACTTCGGCAGAAATGATGGAGAATTCTCTTCCTTCCTACCTTGGAGGTTGTTGGTTTCCTCCGAAAACCCTTGTTTTAGGGCACTGATTTGCAAAATGCCTCGGTTATTTGCATTTGTTTCAATAAACAGCGTGTTGAGGTTCAAACGGAGTGTTCCTCTCATTTGTCGCAGCCTCGGGTCTTTTTTGCTGATAGTTAATAGCTAGGTGCCCTTTTCTTCCACACCTAAAGCATTTCCTCATCCCCTTGAGACAATTTCCAGGGTTCTTCATTCCGCACTTTTGGAAAGTGGGGTGATGGATCTTCTTAGCACCATTGGATTTATCCATTGGACCGCCAACATTGAATTCCACCTTAAGGTTCTCGTACCCATGATACCCCTGCGATTCTACAATCTCCATTTTTACCTTGAGGGCACATCGGACAATTTCCTCAGAGCTTTCGAAGTCACGGATCGCTAATGCTTTCCATAGGCTAGGCTTCATTCCACCAAAGAAGCGGTCATATTTGTATTCGGGGGTAACGACAAAGCTGGATGCGTATCGTTCAAGCCATGTGAAGTTTTCCTCGTACGCTCTAATAGATTCATCTTCTTTTTTCTTGAGGGAAAGGAAGTCCCTTTCCATCTTAAGCTGGAGGGTGTGCCCAAAATATTTATCAAAAAACATCTTTTGGAAATCCTTCCATTCCAACGCCTCGATCTCCTCCTCAGGATTCATATTTTTTATCAACATACACTATTGATAAGATTCACCCTCCATATGATAAGCCGCCAGGAGGACCTTTTCTTGTTCATAACATTGAATGATGGAGAAGATATTTTCAATGGAGTTGATCCATTGTTCAGTGATCGTGGGATCGGATGATCCACTAAAAGTAGGAGGCCTTTGTCTCATGAAGCTCTCGATAACGACTTGTTCATTCTTAGGGTAGGTTGAACTTTTATCTTGATCCATGTTTCTATTCAAAGCTTGAGTTAGCTGAGATAGAAGCATGAAAAATTTCGTGATTCCCGCTCCCATTGGATTGTGCATCTCATTAGTACAGTCATCACACAGATCTTCACATCGTTTGTTAGCTCGAGTCCTCCTATTACCATCTATTGGCTGGAATAAAAGGAAAGTTGGGGGTAACACATAAAGGGTAATCCAAATACAATGGTTGATGACTTATAAATTAAATTTTATCTCCTTAACTTATGAATCTATAGGCTTCAATCTAGTATTTTCGTGATCTACTTTATAACATATATTCTTAGGGGGTTTTTTATTCCCTTAATAAGGGTTCATACTGAGCTTGTGAATTTACCAAAGCATATCCCCCAGGAGTGTCGTAACCAAGAGTGCAGCAAGGCCCGTTTTCGTGCACTAGTTCTCGTTCGAGTCTAGGTCAGTGTGGTGTTTTCGGTTTTTACCCCTAGGATACATTTGTGCTAGAGCCACCTCTACCTGCTCGTATTCAGACAGGGATGTATTTGCTTGATAACCCACTTACTCAATACTCACCAAAACTTAGGGATGTTTTTATTGTACGTTGTCTTGTATTTAAGTCTTTTACTATGGTTTTATAATCCTAATCCCAAAAATAACTAAACCTGCCTCTGATACTAACTATGACAACCCTACTTTTATTACAAACTTAAACATGATTTATTACATAAACTATTCACTTGATACAACATGGAAGATCGAGAGGTCTAGTGGATTTGGGGATTAGGATCATTACATAACAACTTAAAACATGAAATACAACATCATTATTGAAAACTTCCTTTACATGACCACTACATTCCCTCATACTTAGCATTGCATGGGATAACCTGAGGAAATGCACAAGAAAAGGGTCATCTATAAAGCCAAGTAAGGGAATAAACATGGAATATATGAGGAGTACAATAAATGTTAGACAATAGGAATATCAATAGAGTACAAGAGAAACATGGAAATAAAGGCATGATATAACATGATAATCATAACATGGAAATGTGGCAACAACACTTAACATGGAATTAGCATGATCCAAGGCCCATTGCACATGAAGCATGAGTAAATCCTTATTGCACATGAAGCACGATTAAACCCTCGTTGAACTTGAATTATCATGAGTCAAAACTCATGGCACATGATGTATCATGATACTATATTTTACCTAATTCATTGGAGCTCTATAAGGGCGCACCCTTCTTAAACATTTAATTTCATGCATAAGTGTGCCACATGGATCATAAAATATGGATTCATAAAACATAATCATTTATTCCATGACAAAAAAATGTGGAATGAAACTTTATAATTAATAAGTAAATGTGAATGAAGGTGAATACCCTTGATGGAGAAATGGGCATGGTATTCACTACACAATGTCATTGGCTTTGAAAATTGGTGGAATTTCGATAGCGTAACGACATGATATAAGAATTAAAAAAAATGGTTGATGAGAGAGAAATGGGTGTATCATAATATCTACATGAAATGGACAGTAAGGTGTTCATATAGATACATGTCCCAACAATATTAATGGAATTTATATCCATGATTTAAAAGTATTTCTTGAATGTAAATGAGGAGAGAGAAGTTCCTTTCAGAATTTCGGCATAGTAACGGGTATACATGGGAGGAATTTAATGAGAGAGAAAGGGGTATCACATCATTAAAAAAATAAGAGGGCAGTATGGGGGAGTTTTGAAACCATACTCCAGCATTTATAATTGAAATTAAAAGGTCATAACAATATTAATAAAATTGGATAAAAAAAGTGAAAGGAAGAAAAACCCTTACTTGGAAGTGTGCTTCCAAAGGTTTGAGAGAGGCTTAAGAGAGGCTTCTTGGGAGCTTGGGGAACCTTGGGAGGATTCTAGAGAGAGTAGGGAAGAGGTTGGACAAACTTCAAATGGTTTTATTGAGGAGGAAGTGGGAGTTTGGGTGGGTTTATATAGGAAAGGTGAGTGAATTCTTTATTATTTGGGTTTGGGACCCCTTACATTAAACTAATCCAAAATAAAAATCAGCTAGTGTTTTTTGCCCATGGTTTTAGGAAAAGGGAAGAGGAAAATAATATTTTATATGTCTAAAGTCCGAACTTCTTAAAATAATGGGGTTTCTTATGTGGAGGTGAGTCACACTCCCATGGAAAATAATTTAAAAAGACAAGATGTTTAATAAGTCTTGAGGGGTCCATTAATGCTTTGTAAAATAATTCAAACAAACCCAAAATCACATTATTTTAATGGTAAAACATATATTGGCCAAACATAAAGCTTATAGTATTTTATTACATCACTATTGGGTCATTGTGATGTCATAAAACACATTATATATTTAAACGGTATTTAATTTTTACCCAAAAATTTGACTATCTCAGGAAATTATGAAAAATTTACCATTGGACAATTTTGATGTCCTGATTCCAGAAATAACATTTATTTTATCTAAATAATTTTCTAAATATTTTAATTTTTACATTTAAAATAAAAACCGACATTTATCGAAAATTCACAGGTTTTGACAAAAATGGCTTTCAAACCTTAATAAAAATTACAATTGCATTCATAAAATTATACTATCATTTATATTTAATAAAAAAAAATTAATAATTATATTGATATTTTATTAAAATATTATTTAATTCAAAAATCCATTAATTCATCAAAATATTTTTCTTATCGGAATATTAACTAAAAACTTACTATTTGTGCTTTAAAAAAACTATTTACAAAGTGTCAATAATGACAAGATGGTATATTCATTATTATATATAAAAAATAATATACATGAACATAGTACTAGCGATTTTTTACATAACCCCTTAAAACAGCCGCATAAGACCTAAGGGTAAGGTGTGCGATGGTGACAGACTCTTGGGGTGGCTTAGATAACATCGCTCGAGTTGTAATCTCTATCAACTTCCACTTTTCCCGTAGACAGTCATGTTCGAGATTGACATGGTAAAGCTCAACTTGGTCTTGGTCAAGAGAGAAACCCAAGTACTCCACCTCTTTTCCGAGCTCCAAAAAATGGTCTTTGTTGGGATCAATTCTACTGGATGAGCCCATCACTTCTTTTGTCTGAGTAAATTGGATTTGTTAAAGCCCTATATTTATACTAATCATGTGATCACTATTCAACGACTATATTAGGAAAGGTCAAAATTCTTAACATAAAACCAAAGAAGTTGACATTTTATATAAATATTTAACATAAAGAGACATTTAATTAGATCAAGTTGGATTTCCATTAATGAAACTTTGGGTCGTTACATCACCCCAAACCATTCTCAACCAATTTCCAAGCAAACACCAGTTTTCCAAACCAAAGGCTTTTAGTTTTAAAACCCATTTCATAATTTAAAGTCATTTAAAAGAAATC
Source organism: Viscum album (assembly GCA_963277665.1). Lineage (NCBI taxonomy): Eukaryota > Viridiplantae > Streptophyta > Magnoliopsida > Santalales > Viscaceae > Viscum > Viscum album. The sequence continues at coordinate 290,477,749 of OY728129.1, forward strand.
AGTCCCATTTTCAAAAACCCTTTTTCATTTCCAAAAACTCACTTACACCAACCAGAATGAAAATGACAATCAACTTGCATCAAACCACCATGGTGAGGGACTAGCGGTCACACTTAACCTGGCGACACGGTAGTGGGTCATGCCCCAAGTAAGCGTCAACAACTAAGAGGAATTCAAACTGTGTACCTGGACTCCACATGGGTGACTACTCCATGTGAGATCATGATGTAACATAGGTTTTTATCCGTTGTCATCCCTCAATCCAAAACAAACCAGAATGGAACAAAGGCTCAATTCCCGAACTACCCCTGGCAACTCGAGGTACGGAACGGGCGAGGGTTCATAACGTCCTTCCCGTACCTACCTCTCGAGTCCCGACAATCCTAATCTCCATCTACCAGACACCCCAAATAAAAAGGGACACTTTGATACCATTTTTTCATGAACCAACTCGGGTCGACCCTGAACCGGTCATCCGAACTGGCCCATGACATGGGCCGAGGGGAGTTCCCAATCACCATGGGCTGGAAACTAGTGTGAGGAATCAAAATTTAATAGGTGGGAACGATTTGGCCAAAAATAAAATAAACTAAGTAGAGAAAAATAAATAGAACAAAAGAAAATAAATAAAAAACAACCAAAAACACTACTAACATGACCACGTCCAAAACTCCATGTGACCCCATTGGTCACTCTCCAATACCACAACCAACATCACTCAAGGCGAACAACTGAATCTGTAACCTGTGATAAAAATAAAAACAAGAAAAAACTATAGGTGTCAGTATTAAAACTCAGTAGGATAGCCTGATATCTATTCCCAACTCACTACCTTTAAAATAAAAGTAACATCATTTCAAGTTTGAACTACAATGTATAAAAGTAATGTTTTCTACATGTTACTCAAAAATAAAGTATGAGTCATTGCCCCTATTCATTTCTCATAAACCCAACTCACTCTTTTAGTGAGACATTAGAATTTTTCAAAGGGGAAGTGATGTTTACATTTTTAATTTGCACAAAAAGTATGAAACACTTTTCTTTGAAAACAGTTTTCATAAACCACTTTAAAACCATACATCACTTCCTATAAAAAACACTACATATGAAAATGCTACAGTAGTTATGCAGTAAGGGAAATGATAAGAAAATATATACAAGTACCATATTCATCACAACAAGTAACTGAAAAGTCACAGACATGGGTGAACCTAGCAGATCGAGAATAAACCAGAAGACACCAATACATGAGAAATCATCCTCATTGACATGTCACACACGATGAAATCAAAATGCTCAATACGCTCGACCATCCTTTCTCAGGAAGGTTGAGGGAAAATCCCATAGTAATAAACCCAATATATCCACCTACTATGGGCAAATGTTCAGTACCATAACTTACCAGTGCAGTAATCATTCTTAGAATATTTTCTCAATATGCCAGATTTCCATGTCTTAAGTGTTTGGAAAGGGGGTAAGCCAACTGCTGCCAACCGAGCATCCAATCATATATATATATAAATCACAACATGCATCACCCCGAGCCACTCCATGGAACAACCTCTTGCCTTTAAACTACTCAAGTACCCTGGAGCCTCTAAGCACGGCCTCCCAAATAATCAATTGGAACCAAGTAAGTAGAGTTGTCCTAGGAGGGTTTTTATCAAAACATTTTCATCACTTTCCATAAAGTGTCAAACAGGCATTAAATACATTTCACAATCACAACTTTAAAAAGAACCAAAATGCTTGTTCATGCTTGAGAAGAAATCATTTATCATTAAAACCAGAACTACATTTGAAATTCCGTGAATTATGTTTAAAGGCCAAACGAGAATTCTTTCAATACTGGGTGTCCATTCATCAAGAAAATGTTTCAAGTGTCGTTTATAAAATAAACATGTTTTTTTACACCAAATAATCATTTAAAAATTAATTATCTTATATTAAAAATTAATTATCTTTTATTATCACACATTTATTAAAATTAATAAAATATTTAATTTGAACAAATAGTGTGCAAAAACAGCAAGAAATATTGTAACTTAAATTTTAAAAAGTAGTGCAATGGGAACCTACCTCGAGTCGCAGCTCGAACACGATGACACAATACACCTCGCACAGGCACACAAGCACGTGCAAGCCGACGATCGCGGTGTCACAGGGTTACCTCACCAACATGCTAAAATAAATGCACGATAACTAAGAACACATAGCCACTGACTTAGAACAAACCAAATGAACAACCAGTGCAAAAGAACCAGCTCAACATAACTTCAAAACACAACTCGCGCCATCAACACTATTTATTAAACCACTTTAAAACCCACATAGTGTTTACAAAAACCACAAAACACCAGAATAAATAACTAATCATTTTAAAGAGCCAACGGAACATTTTAAGAAAACACTAGGAGTGCAAAGCAAGACAAAAGTGCATGACACAAAGAAATTAACATTTAAAAGAACATCTGCCTAAATTCTTTTTCCAAAACCATATTCCTTTTATTTAAGTAAATCACAACTCGAACTAAAAGTGCACAAAAGGCCTACATGATAATACTAACTGACTCCTTCCATTTTACTCACACCAAAAACCCATTTTAAATACTTTTACCAAAACTTTCACAATTTATAAAAATAAACTTTGACAAGAACAAGAAAAACACACACTATATCAACCAAATGCATATTTGAAATTAAATTTAATCAATCTCGCACACCATTTAAATCAGAAATGCACTTACGCGGGCCAAATGAGCATATACTATTCGGAAACTAATGGGAAAACACATTTAAAGACTTAAAACCACCACTTTATGTTGTTTCTTAAAACCAAACCATGGCAAAATAATCATTAATCAATAATGAGAGCCAACCAGGAAAATTTGACTAAAACATGGTGTGAGCAACTTAGCAAAACACAAAACACACCACGGTCCGATTTTAAAATCAAGTGCTCGTCAAGAGAATTTCCAAAACATGTTTCGCATTATTAATATTATTTAATAAACCATAAAAAAATTATAAAAACAATTTTAAGGAAAAACCACAACTTTACAAACACAATAAACTCGTTCAAAAACCCCTTTTATGGTCAAACGCACACCCGCAACGTATCAACGTAGAACATGCACCATTTACATGATTAAAATCACAAATTTCACAATTTAATTAAACTATAAAACAATATATAATTTATTTCCATCAAATAAAATCTTATTTCACAACATAAAATTTATTCTAATAATATCGAGTGTCTAAATAAAAATCAAGAAAGGTGCAAACATCAAGAAATCAAAGAAATCAAAATTTAAAGAATATTTGCAAAGGGTTCCTACCTCAATTGAAGATGAAATTCAGAAAATTGGTGAAAAACACCATTTGCACCTCAATCTCACCCAAGGGATATTAAATCGAACCTAAAACAACCATATCGGACAATCGATTTTAAGATCCACCTAAAAAAAATTAAAGCCCTAAAACCTAGTGTTTGGGGTAAACAGAAAAAAATAAAACTAAATCAAGATGAAAAATTCACCGGAGGGGGGTCGCTACCAGAGGGTGCCACTGCTGAGTAGGAGGCTCCAGCAAGAGGGCTGGATAAAGGGTGCGGGGGCACGCGGGTTGGTCGGGAGAGGGTAGGGGTCGTGGCTCCGCTCGTTGCGCACAGGGAGGGACCACCGGGGAAGGGGGTGTGTCCGGGAGGTGCGGTGATGGGAGGGAGGCCGGCCAAAGGTGGCGCGTGCTGGTGAGGGAAGGACGGGAGGGTGGTCGTGGGATGAAACACACAAGAGGGGAGGGCACCCGCGGGCTGTGCAGGAGCTACGAGAACTACAAGAAAACAAAAAAAAATGAAAAAAATGAAAACCTAAATTGAATAATAATAATAATAATATTATTAACTTAATAATAATAATACCAAACATAATAATAATGAGAATAATGATAGAAATAATAAAAATAAAATTAAACACCTCATTAATAATAATATTATTAATTATATAATAACATTATTATGATCACAAATTAAACATTCAACTTAGCTTATCTATATAAATATTTATTTATTCTATACAACAGGAATTTGTGCGGGCACCCGGGCTGACTACATTGATACCGCTCACCGTGCGGTGACTGTGCATGGGTCCGAAACCCACTAAAAATGTTAAGTGATAGAAAAAATTAAGTCGGGACCCAGCCCGGACCTTGGCGTGAGAATGCAGAGCCCAGAAATAATAAAATAATACAATTAAATTAAATTAGGAAGTCTGGGTGTGACAATGTGGATTTTGATTCAAATGTTTCAAAGTGGTATGCGACACTTTGGAATTTTTAAAGATTATTTTCCTCAATAATGTTTTGATTATATTTCAATGGTATTTCAATTCATAATCCTCAACATCCCTTGTTGTTCCTTATATTCCACTATGGAAATTATTGATAAATTCGTATCCCTTATTCAATATGGAAATTTGGTGGTAAAGAATGTTTTTATTAATTAAATCGATTATTAGATGTATGAGGAATGCTTTGGACTAGAATATATGGGTGGGGTGTAGTTATAGATATCCCCTCAATGCATTGGTAGTCTTATTAGATGAATGTTTTGGATAAATAAAAATATTTTAAGATTTATTGAGAATAAATCTTGAAATTATAGTGGTTCATATTTCAGATGTAGCACCCCAAACACTTCATGGTATGTTTCTCTTAAATACATTTTAGTTATAGCCTATATTTCATTAATAATTGAGCCTATATGGAACAAATCATGGTTACTTATAGGATATATCCATAACCTAGCCATTAAACATAAATTTTCGAACTCTCTGATTTGAATTTTAAAAATCTAACATACACAGTTGTGTTCAAGATGATATTTAGAGTCCGATAGAATTAACTTAATTTTCAGTGAATAGTAACCTACCTTTATGAATATTAACTTACCCTTATGAATAGTAATATGACTCTTATGAATGGTATCCATACCACTGAGTGTATAAATGAATTTAGGCACCTTAAAAATGACGATGCAAATTTTAAGTGTATATTTTTCAATTAAATAATGATTTAATTAAATATTTAATTAATCATATTTAGAAAATTATTTTTGAAAAATGGACTTCATTTTTGGATTCTACATGTCAAAAAATGGTTAGGGTGAATTTTTGGGATTTTTCCAAAACACATTAATTTTTTATGAATAGTGAAATCTGAAAATTCATGATAAATGCTAAATAATGGATTAATTGAGTTATTGATGATGATCTGCTGATGTAAACCCAATTTATTCATATTAACATGCATATATTACTGTTATTGGTCATAGAATACTCATTATTTGTTGTCTTGGGAGGAAATAATAAATTAATGAATATAATATTAAGAAAACTCATCTTCCCTCCACTATATAAACCACCCCTCACCCCCTCTTCCTCCCAGACCACTAAAGCTTCAATCCATGCCTAAATTCTGAAAAATACACTTCCTAATACCTCTTTTTATGCCCAAGACCTTCTGTTCTCACCAAAAGTCCAGAAAAAAGGCCTTAAAGAGATTCTCAACGGGGGTACTCAAGAGGTGAACCTTCCTTCTCTTTTTTTTCAATTTCCTTTACAAAGTTCCATTATTTTGTTATATATTCTCAACTCCCCTCATATAAATGCCATTATAATTATATTACCTTACATGTACTTTATTTTCATTATTCTAATGGAATATTTCATCATAATCTCTCCCTTTTCTCCTCCTTTTATACAATAAATTCAAACACCCTCTGAGATGTGTCAATTTATCACACTCAAGGAAGATCGGTTTTCAATTTGAATTAATATCTTCAATACTAGTCATGAAACCTTTTAAATGGTTTAACCAGGTAATAATATATGTATTTTATCTTGATTAATGTTCTGGAATCTTTACACGTTCATAATATGGAATAATAATACAAAACAAGTTTATTGTGCACAAAACCGCCAAGCCAAATCCAAGCATTTATTTTTAACACATAGAATGATTCATCCTCCTAGTATATAACCAGAATCATTATAAGACCATTTATATCTCCTTAATTTCACTAATAATGTATATTAATAATTCTGTATGTTTAACCATATTTCAAACAAACTACCATTCATGGATACAAGTAAACAAATCATGAAACCAAGTTAGAAAATGCTACCAAAACAATATAGTTTAATATCTTAAACCATCAAAAAGGCCATTAATGAACCTAAAAAGGTCATAAAATATCAATTATATGTTAATTATATTCTTTAATTATTAATTAATGAATCTAAATTTGATTATTCTGGTCGTTAAGAACAATCCAGAACACCTTTGAGCATAAGGTAAGGAATCCTCTCTCTCACTTTTGTTCAAGAATATCCTCTATGTTGTGCCATTTTATTTGTAATTACTAATTATGGGGTATGTTTTATAACCTCCCCCATACTTCCCTAGTGACATATAAATAATGGAATACCCCTTTACCTCTCTTTAATACCTCTCAATAACACTCGTTACCATGCCAAAATGTTTGTAAGGGGTTTCTCATCTCACTTTCATTTCTGTGATATTTTCATTGTTCGCCACTTATTTCTTTTATGTGGTATATGTGTACTTCCATTTGATATATAACAACATTATTCTCTTTATATTCATGTTATTCAATGATTCTATTTACGTTTATTAATCTCTGGTCATATGATTCGACCGATTACATTGTGGTAAGACACTTTGTCTCAACTACTATTTTGTTGTGACTAACTTTGTATTGTGCACCTAATAATCCTTATGTGGTGTACCTACTACCAATTTGAGATCATTTTTCACGTGAGAATTATATTTATATTAAATATCTATAATCTCATATCATGAAAATGTTTGTTTTCTAAACTGTATACCATTTTACATACAGTGTTTTTTTGGAAAGTTATTTTAATTATGGAAATATTGATGAATCTGTATACTCTACTCTATATGGATATTGAAAATGCATATTTATATTATATTTAATAAATTTATAATGAAATATTTCGACATTAAGGGGTGTTTTGGGCCCGCTATAGCCCCTCAATGCACGGTTAGGTCTAATGAGACAAATCAGTTTGGCGACAAAGCCTTCGAGTTTGTTTCCAAAAATCAGATGGGTTTCTACACATAGAACTAAATCGTTTAAATGGTATTATGGTTTCTTGTGCTATATACATGACGTCTAAATAATAATCATTTTCATAATTAATTATCAGTTATTACTATCCATGAGTTTTTCACTATGACAAAATCTATGGATGTAGTTTCATTCTCAGTTTATTAATGGTGTGAGTTTCTCATTTATTCACCATCCCATATTAATTATGTCAGGTTGATTATGATTCCCTTATTATTGTATTCAATCTTCCACTATTTATAACCCTTACTAATCATTTGTGCTCACCCATTTCATTTTTTACTTTCAATAGTTGATAAAAATGATATTATTTATTGATTTCTTGTGTATGTAGTTTTTAGTTTTTGTTATGTATTGTATTTTGTAAACTTGTCCAATGTAATTTGAGTAACATCTATGTATCTAGTTTCTTTAAGACTACTAAAATGATCATTCCTTTGGAATTTTCATTCCTTTTAACCATTCCAATATCACAAGTAATTCACCGGCTCCAACCTAAAGGGGTCGAGGCGTTATAGTTGGTATCAGAGGAAGTTTAGTAGAAAACATGGAAACTATAGTAGGAAATATATAGAAGGGAACAAATACCTAAGGTAGTATTTGATGATAAAAGTACAAGAACATCCTTTTATTTTGGTAAGGAATAGATTATAAGGATATTTTAAGCAATACATCCCTATCTGGATACAAGCAGGTATAGGTGGCTCTGGCACAGATGTATCTAGGGGTAAAAAACAAAAACACCACTTTGAGCTAGAATCAAATGGGAACTGGTGCACGACAACAGGACTTATTGCACTCTTGGTTAGGACACTCCTAGAGTATATTCTTAGGATAATTTACATTTTCTTTACAAGACATTATAAAAGAGTTTAATGTAAATTTTTCCTTAGAGAAACCATATTTATAAGATTAGCTATGCATAGAATTTCAATCTATGTTGAGTGATTTTCTATTTGAGATTCATAAACTAATCAATAATATCCCATTATTTATAAATGTCGTCTAAGGAAAGAAGGGGAATCAATACTTGTGGGAATGGTAGGGATCTCCCTACTGATCAAGTTAGCAGAGTCAATGTTGGAGCAGATCAGATCATGACCATAATGGGACAACATACCCAGGTTGTAACGAATAAACATTCCACACCTATTTTGGATCATTTCATGTGGCAGAATCCCCCATCATTTAGCGGGGCTACTAACCCAGTGGTTTCTAATAAATGGATCAAGTCCCATGAAAATATATTCATGGAATTAAGATGCAAGGAAAAGGAAAAGGTAGTACTGGAAGTATATTGTCTCAAGGGCGATGCTGATCAATGGTGGTCCTTGATTCAGAATACCACGAAGGAAGAAGAAATAGAAGATATGTAATAAATAACTTTTAAGGAAATATTCTTTGAAAAATATTTCCCTCGTGAACAACGAACCAAAATTAATAGGAAATTATTTGGCATAAAAAAGGGAAGAAGACAGTGTTAAAGAGTATGAGGATACCTTCATAAGGCTAGCCAGGAATGTCGTAGATTACATACATGACTCGGCATACAAGATTTATTATCTCTTTGATGGTATTAAGCCAATTATTTGAAGGGCACTGACATCTCAAACTTTTTCATCATATGATGAAATTGTATCAAGTGTCATCAAAAAAGAGAAGGAATTTTCTAGATCAAATTTGTTCAAGGGGAAGCAAGATAAGAAGTGGTAATCTGATAACCAAGGGAAAGTTGAAGCACCAAAGAAGAACAAGGGAAAAAGTTATTCCCATTATGTGAAAACTATAGAAAGAATCATCTTAGGAAATGCTTAAAAGGAATGGGATTTTACTATAAGTGCGGAGAAAAGGGTCATCGGTCTGATGAATGAAAGCAGAATAAACAATTCAATGATATTCAATGATACAATTGCAGAGAGATGAGACACTATGTAAATGAGTTTCATAAGCACCAAGGAAACATGCCTCAGGAAAAGCCAAGAGAACAAGGGAGAGCCTATGCGATTACAAGAACGGATGTTGATGTTCCTAATGATGTGGTGGCAAGTACTTTAATTGTTTCCTCAAACATAGCTAACACTTTATTTTATTCTGGATCATCGCATTCATTTATTTCTTCTTAGTTTGCTAAGAATATTAGATATGTCTAATTTGATTTAATAAAGGATTTGTCAGTAAAAAATCCCAGGGGATGTATCATTGCATCAAAGGAATGTCAACTAGTCCCCCTCCAGACACCAAAATGTGCATTAGTTTCTTACCTTTTCATCATACCAATGACTGACTTTGATATAATTCTGGGTATGGATTGGTTGTCAAAATATGATGATAATATTTATTATAAGAATAAGGAAGTTACAATTTTTGAAAATGGTGTAGAATCCCTTGTCTTTAGGGAAGAAACTTCACCACCTGATTCTTATCTAGAACCACCCGCAGTAGCTCTACTGAATGCTATACATAGAGAGGAAGATAAACCAATATTTATGAGAGAGGAAAGAAATCTTAAATTGAAGATGTGCACATAGTTCAAGATAACATTGATGTATTTCTAGAGGATATACCTGGACATGCTCTAGAGAGGGAAGTTGAGTTATTTATTAATTTAATTCCTGATGCAAGACATATATCAAAGACTCCCTATATAATAGCCACTAGGGAATTAGTAGAGATAAAGAAACAACTGGAGTATTTGAGTAAAAATGATTTATTTGACCTAGTGTTTCGCCATGGGGATCCCATGTCCTCTTGATCAAGAAGAAAGATGGATCCATGAGGCTTTCCATTGATTACAATGAAATCAATGTTATTACAATAAATAATAAGTATCCTCTACCTTGGATTGATGATTTATTTGACCACTTCATGGAGCTAAATACTTTTTGAAGATTTATCTTCGATCCAAATATCATCAGTTGTGTGTGAGGAAGGAATATATTCCTAAGACAACATTTCTGACCAGGTATAGGCATTATGAGTTTACAGTGATGCCTTTTGGAATGACCAATGCACCCTCTATTTTCATGGATTTAATTAATAGAGTTTTCAAGGAATATCTTGATAACTTTTTTGTGGTATTCATCAATGATAATATCATATACTCAAAAAGCTATGAAGACCATGAGAATCACATGCGGTTTATTATGAGAACTCTTAGAAGAAATAAATTATATGGGAAGTTTAGAAAGTGTGAATTTTGACTTCAATCAGTTTCTTTTCTAGGCCATATTGTCTCTAAGGATGGAATCATACTTGATACTACAAGTAAAAATGTAATCCAAGAACTTCCCATGCCAATAAACATAACTAAGGTATGCAGTTTTATAGTCTTAGAAGGTTACTATCGGTGTTTTGTTCAGAATTTTGCCCGACTGGCTAACCTGTTAACCAAGCTCACATGTAAAGGAGTTAAGTTTTTCTGGATAAAAGAATGTACATAATGCTTTATTTAGTTGAAAAGAATATTGTTCAATTCTCTAGTTTTGACTATTCCATCTAGAAGTGGAGGATTTGTAATATACAGTAATGCATCAAAGAATGGAATGGGTTGTATCCTTATGAAAAACAATAAAGTTATTGTTGATGCATCAAGATAGTTGAAGACTCATGAAAAAAATTATCCACCTCATGATCTTGAGTTAGAAGCCATAATCGTTTCTCTGAAAATATGGATGCATTATCTCTATAGAGAGAGATGTGATATTTATACAGACCATAAGATTTTGAAATACATTTTCACACAAAAACAACTCAACATGAGGCAAAGGAGATGGCTTGAGTTACTCAAAGATTACAATTGTTCAATACACTACCACCTGAGAAAGGCGAATAAGGTGGTAGATGCATTAAGCAGGAAGGATCATGGACATATGGCTCAAATGAGGATTGAGAGAGATCTTATATTTTTGGATCTACTAAAGATGGATATGGGAACTGTTAAGGAAAGTGAAAAATCATTCCTCTTTCAAATGATTTCTAAACTATATTTATTAGAGAAGATAAAAACCTCTCAATATGATGATGAGAATCTGCATAAGAATATTAATGTTGTCATGGATGGGAGACTGGATGACTTCATGTATGAAGGAGTTCTAAAATTTGGGAAGAGGTTATGTGTTCCATCAGTACCTGAGCTACAAAGGGAACTATTAGATGATGTTCGTATCTCAAATTTCTCTATATACCTAGGTAGCACCAAGATGTGTAGAGATCAAATGAAATATTTTTGGTGCGATAATATGAATTAGGAAATTGCTGATTACGTGTCAAGATGTTTAGTTTGTCAACAAGTGTAGGTAGAGAGACAACATCCTAAAGGAGTGATGCAACCTCTACCTATCCCTATGTGGATGTGGGATAACATTACGATGGATTTTTTCACTATACTACCAAGGACACCTAGAAGGAATGATGCAATATGGGTAATTGTTGATTGGCTCACAAAATCAGCACATTTCCTTCCTATAAGAGAAGATTTTCCACTTGAGCACTTGGAAAGACTTTATATTAATGATGTTGTAAGAATTTATGGTGCACCTCGATCGATTGTGTCTGATCGGGATCCCTAGTTTACATCAAAATGTTGGAAAAGTATCTAGAAGGCTTTGAATACTGAGCTTCATATGAGTACTGCTTATCACCTCCAAACTGATGGATAGTCTGAAAGGACTATTCAAACTCTAGAATACATGCTGAGGTCATGATCTCTTAACTTCAAATGTATGTGGGATCAATACTTGCCTTTGGTGGAATTTTCCTACAACAATAGTTTCCATTCTAGTATTCAAATGGCTCTATATGAAACATTATATGGATAAAGATGTCTATCTCCAACTTATTGGGATGAAGTTAGTGAGAGGAAACTTATAGGCCCAGAACTTATTGAAGAGACTAAGACAAAGGTGAAGAAAATTCAAGCCATATTAAAGTAGCTCAAAGTAGGCAGAAGAGTTATAATTAAAACCAGAGAAAGGACTTAGAATTACAAGTGAGAGATCATGTATTTCTGAATGTATCTCCATCAAAGGGTGTTTTAAGGTTCGGTAAGAATGGTAAACTGAGCCCCAGTTACATCGAACCATTTGAAATTATGGACAGAATCGGAGCTATAGCTTACCATTTAGCGATGCCGCCAAATAAATCCAGATTTCATGATTTGTTCCACGTGTCATTATTGAAGAAATACATGCCAGACCCAACACATGTACTCACCGATGAAGAAATTGAACTGGAACCTGATTTTTCATACTGTGAAAGGCCTATTGGGATTCTTGACACAAGGGACAGGTATTGGGAAATCAGACAACTTGTCTAGTAAAGGTTATTTGGAGAAACCATAATATTTAGGAAGCAACATGGGAACCTGAGGATGTTAAGAAAAATAATCACCCACATCCTTTTGGTGAGTTTCATACATAAAATTTCGAGGATGAAATTTCTGAAGGAGGGAATAATGTAGCACCCCAAACACTCCATGGTATGTTTCTCTTAAATAAATTCTAGTTATAGCCTATATTTCCTGAATCACTGGGCCTATATGGAACAAAACATGGCTACTTATAGGAGATATCCACAACCTAGCCATTAAACATAAATTTTCTAACTCTGCGATTTGAATTTTAAAAATCTGACATACACGGTTGTGTTCAAGATGATATTTAGAGTCTGATAGAATAAACATAATTTTTGGTGAATAATAGCCTACCCTTATGAATAATAACATACCCTTATGAATATTAATATTAATCTTATGAATTGTATCTATACCACTGAGTTTATAAATGAATTTAGGCACCTTAAAAATGAAGATGAAAATTCTAAGTGTTTATAATTTTCAATTAAAAAATGATTTAATTAAATATTTAAATAATCATATTTTTAAAATTATTTTTAAAAAATGGACTTCATTTTTGGATTCTACACATCAAAAAATGGGTAGGTTGAATTTTGGGGATTTTTATGAAACACTTGATTTTTTTATGAATAGTGAAATCCCATAATTCACGATAAATGAAAAATAATGGATTAATAGAGTCATTGATGATGATATGCTAATGTAAGCCCAATTGATTTGGATTCACATGATTATATTACTGTTCTTTGTCATGGAATAATCACTATTTGTTGTCTTGGGAGGAAATAATAAATTAATGATTGTAATATTAAGAAAACTCCTCTCCCCTCCACTATATAAACCACCCCTCACCCCCTCTTCCTCCCACACCACTCAAGCTTCAAGCCTTATCTAAATTCTTCCAAATACTCTTCCTAATCCCTATTCCCACGTCCAATACCTTCTAGTCTCACCAAAAGTCCAAAAACAAAGGCATTAAGGAGATTCTCAAGGAGGAGTACTCAATAGGTGAACCTTCCTTCTCTTTTTTTTTCAATTTCTTTTACAAAGTTCCATTATTTTGTTCTCTCTTCTCACCTACCATCATACAAATGCCATGATAATTATATTATCTTACATTTACTAGATTTTCATTATTCTAATGGAATATTTCATCATAATATCTCTCTTTTCCCCTCCTTTTATACAATAAATTCAAACATCACCCGAGATGTGTCAATTTATCACACTCAAGGAAGACAGGTTTTCAATTTGAATTACTATCATCAATAATATTCATAAAACTTTTTCAATTTTTGAACTAGTTAAAAATATATGTATTTTATCTTGATTAATGTTCTGTAATATTTACACATTCATAATATGGAATAATATTACAAAACAATTTTATTGTGCACAAAACCACAAAACCAAATCCAAGCGTTTATTTTTAACTCAACGAATGAGTCATCCTCATGGTATATAACCAGAATCATTGTAAGATTGTTTATGTATCTTTAATTTCCCTAATAATGTATATTAACAATTCTGGACGTTTAACCATATTTCAAACAAACTACCATTCATGATTACAAGTAAACAAATCCTAAAACCAAATACGAAAATGCTACCAAAACAATAACATTTAATCTCTTAAACCATCAAAAATGCCATTAATAAACCAAATAAGGTCATAAAATATCAATTATATGTTTATGAGGTTCTGTAATTATTAATTAATGATGCTAAATTTCATTATTCAGATCGTTAAGAACAATCAAGAACACCTTTGAGCATAAGGTAAGGGATCCTCTCTCTCACTTTTTTTTCAAGAATCTACCCTATGTTGTGCCCTTTTATTTTTAATTCCTAATGATGGGGTATGTTTTCACACCTCCCCCTTACTACCATTTTAAAATATAAATAGTGTAATACCCCTTTACCTCTCTTTAATCCCTCGCAATAACACTTGTTATCATGCCAAAATGTTTGTAAGGTGTTTCTCATCTCACTTTCATTTCTGTGAGATTTTCATTGTTCGCCACTTATTTCTTGTATGTAGTATATGTTTACTTAAATTTGATATATAATAACATTATTATCTTTATATTCATGTTATTCAAGGATTCATTTGAGCTTAATTATGTTCTGGTCATATGATTCGACCGATTACATTGTGGTAAGAGACTTTGTCTCAACTACTATTTTATTGTGACTAACATTGTATTGTGCACCTAATAATCCTTATATGGTGTACCTAATGCCCATTTGAGATCACTTTTCATTTGAAAATTATATTTTCATTAAATATCCATAATCTCATATCATGTATATGTTTTTTGTCTAAACTGTATACCATTTTACATATGGTGTTTATTTGGAAAGTTATTTTAATTATGTAAATATCGATGAATCTGTATACTCTACTCTATATGGATATTGAAAATGAATATTTATCTTGTATAGAATAAATTTTTAAAAACTTATTTGGGCATTTAGTGGTTGGTGGGGCCCTCTATAGCCCCTCGATACATCAGTAGGTCTCTTGTGACAAATCAGTTTGGTGACAAACCCTTCGAGTTTGTTTCCAAAAATCATACAGGTTTCTACCCATATAACTAAACTATTTTAATGGTATTGTGGTGTCATGTTCTAGATACATGACATAAAAATAATAATAATTTTCTTTATTTATTATCAGTTATTATTATCCATGAGGTTTTCACCATGACAAAATATATGGATGCAGTTTCATTCTCAGTTTATTAATGGGGTGAGTTTTTCATCTATTCACCATGAAATATTGATTATGTCAGATTGATTATGATTTACTTTTTTTTATTCATACTTACAGTATTTTTAACCCTTAATAATCATTTGATCTCACCCCTTTTATTGTTTACTTTCCATATGTAACAAAGAGGAGATCATTTATTGAGATTTGTGGATGTAGTTTTTAGTTTTCGTTATGTACTATATTTTGTAAACTTTTCCAATGTAATTTGAGTAACATCTAAGTATATAGTTTCTTCAAGACTACTAAACTGGTCATTCCTTCGATATTTTCATTCCTTATAACCATTCCCATATCACAGGTAATTCACCGGCTCCAGCGTAGAGGGGTCGGGGCATTACACCAGATACATTGCATACCATCTTAAATCATTACCTTCATTCCAGTTATTATTTTTTATCCATGATATTTTGTGTTGACATATCCATGGATTCATTTCATTCTTCATTCATTGATTAACTGAAATGTGTTTCAATTTATTACCGTACTATACTTATTTTTCCTTATCTAGTTATTTGAATAGCATGTTTTATCAGTTATTTACCTTTCCATATTAATTATTCACATATTTTCATTTTTTCTCCAGTTTAATTAACCTTATAGAGAATTTGAGATCACCCTTATCATGTTTATTTTTCCCATTTAATGAATAATAAATATTTGAATAATATTTCAAGGATGTAATTATTTTTATTTTATTATGTGTAATGCTTTATTTTCTATTTCCCAATATAATATGGGTACAATGTGTGTAATACCTTTTTTCCAAAACTAATAAACTATTTACTCCCTTTGGATTTGAAGCTTATATCTATAAAAAAATAATAAATTAATTCAATACCTCTATTATTTCATGGGCTAGGGTATTACAGTTGGAATCAAATAAGGTTTAGTAGCAACTTCGGAAACTAGATTTAGAAAACATAGATTAATGAAAATAACACTAAGATAGATATTTAGGACAAGTATAGTAGAACATCTTAGAATCTTACTAAGGTAGAGATTATGTTGGAATTCCTAGAAATATATCATTTTATGGATAATATAATTGGATGTCTTTCTAGCATAGATGTACCTGGGAGAAACAACTCTGACAAGGTGTCCGGGGCCTGACTCGACATAACTCAGAAGGTGAAAAGGGATTATTGTACTCCTAGTTTAAAAATCCCAAGAAATATGCATAGGATAATTTAAATTTTCCTTACAAATCATTATGAAGAATTTAAAAATTAAATCTATACCTAAAGAAAAAATTGTTTGTGATTCTAAGATTATCTATAAATAAAATTTTCAATTTATGCAGTGTGTAAATAAATATTTAGAATTATAAAATTCTTGTCATTTTATGGGATAATCTAGTATATTCCATTGTTTATAAATGGATCCTGTAAGGAATAATGATATCAATACTCATCGAAACTGTAGAGATTTTCCTACGGAGTAAGCCAATACAAAATTTATGGTAACTAATAATGTTATAAAAATATTAGTGAAGCTTAATCAGGTTATGAAAAATAACTTTTTCTAGAGGTAGAAGCATGTCCCACAATGAGATTCTCTGATGTTGGGTCGCTTCATGTAAGAGAGTCCCCAATTATTTTGTCGGACTAATAATCCAATTTTGGATGAGAAATGGATTAAGTATTTAGAGAATATATTTATTGAATTAGGATTAAGAAAAAAGTAAATAGATACTCTTGTGATGTATTGTATCCAATGTGATACTGATCAATAGTGTTCATTGATCCAGAATACTAGGGATAAAAAATAAATAGAATTACAGGGATAAAGGAC
This sequence comes from Viscum album, assembly GCA_963277665.1. Lineage (NCBI taxonomy): Eukaryota > Viridiplantae > Streptophyta > Magnoliopsida > Santalales > Viscaceae > Viscum > Viscum album. The sequence continues at coordinate 290,494,843 of OY728129.1, forward strand.
TTTTAAGGAGTCATTTTTTGATATATACTTCCCTCATGATCAAAAAACTTAAATGAAGAAAATGTTACCTAGATTAATAAAAAAGGAGTAAGAAAGTGTTGCGGTGTAGGAATCTACTTTTATAAGGTTACCAAGGTATGCTGTGGATTTCGTACGAACAAAAAATGAAAGATTGATCATTTCTTCAAGGTAATTAATCTAGATTTATGAAGGGAACTTGTATCTAAAAAATTTCAACATATTATGAAATATTTTTATGTTCCATAAATTTGGAGAAGGAATTTTCTAGAATTTATATATTCAATAGAAACCATGAAAAAGTAAACGAGTCAAAGAAGAAGGGAAAAAAAGATTTCCTCAATTTGAAAACTGCGGCAAAAATAACCCTAATAAATTCATAAAGGGAATGGGATTTTTTTATATGTGTAGAGATAAGGGTAACCATGGTAAAGAATTTAAAGGGAAAAATAAAAAGGCTACTTTTGAATGTTACAACTGTAAGGAGATGTGACACTATGAAAACGAATGTCCCAGGAATCAAGGGAATGTTCCATAGAAGAAACTAAGAGATCATGGTAAATAATATGTTATTGATACAATCGAAGTGTAATTATTAATGTTCTTATATATCTTGATCTATGGAATATATTTTAGAAGTATATTATTGATGATTTTCTCATCATATGATTCATGAAATATGAATTGATTGTGTTAAAGAACTATTTCTCTAAAGATTTTAGATCATATGCTAAATGGTTCAAAAAAAAGTAATTAAGTATAAGGTAAAACTTTTTTGAAAATAAATGGTTGAGGGAAATATAACCCTTAATATGATCCTAATGTTATGAAAATGATTTTTTTTATAAAAATTGATTGGTTTAGATAATTTAAATCGGATAAGTGCTAATTAACTTGTAAATGAGTAATGATTTATTCTATCATTGATAGAGTTTACAATAATTTTGGATTTATAGAAAAATCCAATAACATGTGTTTTAATTAAGAAATAAGGAAGAGAAAAATTTCCTAATACAGTATTATGGTATTTCAATTTATTGCCATATATCAAGATAAATCATGATGAAGGTGTTTAAATGTTTTTTTGTGATGATTAATGAGCTACATCATGTATATTTAAGGATAATGATAAGTCCATTTTTTAGATATTTTGTAAACTTACTTCTAAAGTGTTGTATCACAATATTTTGGAAAATTTAACCATTTATGAAATGGTTTAAGTTTATTGTTAGACAAGGTTTTAGAGATTGTAATATTGATTCACCATATAAGGAAAAAAGTAGAAATAGTTTAAGGAATAATCACAAGAAAATATTGTGTCTATATAAATGTATATCTTTTTATATTCAAAGAGTGTGAAAGAATTTCTCAACTATAGAAAAAATAGCCCTAAAAAAGGGTTTCCCTATTATCATCATTTTTTATAATATCAATGACCTTTATTCACACCTATGATTTATGGTTTTGTGGTCAAAATATTTCATTAGAATATGTTCTATAGTAGTATAACTCAGAACATGATTGTTATATTTTTCTCCTATATCCATGTTTCTATTTTCCACCTATGTTCTCCAACTAGGGAACCTAGGTACCTGACTATTATAATTTCTTATCTCTCCTATTAAGAATCTGTTTTATTAAACTTAATTACAATTTGGGTTTTTCAAAAATAGTATTTTCATATATCAATCCCTTGATTAACAAGGTCAAGTTTAAATTGTGCGGATACAATTTAAAATAATGTTGGGAGAATATAACACCCCGAAATTCTAAAGTAAGAACATCATATTTTATAGTGTGTATAACACACAGTACCAAGCACATAATGGAATGTAATATTGAGATACATTAACATATAATTACTATTTTAAATAAATTTAATATATTTTATAGCATAAAATGCACAAAAAAACTAAATTAGCATTCCCTACACACAAGAATGACATTGTTCGATAGCTTTCATTGCACGTAAGACCAAGTTTTAACAGATCAACAATATATTATTAAAATATAATTATTTAATATATTAATACATAATCTATCTATGAAATTAGAGGTTATGAATTTTAATAACTAAATTATAAAAATATATGGTTACACAAATATAAAAGAAATTCATTAGTTACAAATTTATTATAAAGGAATATAATAACCAATTTAATATAAAAGAATTTTTTTTATAGAAACCTATTTTTATACACCCAAAGATATTTTACCTTTATAAATTCAATTAGTTACCTTTAGTGTATTATTTTAATGATATATATATTATATATATTTAATAAAATATTTTTTATATTCATTCAATGGATTTGATAGGCATAAGAAAAGAAAAAACACAATTTTATGCATAAAAACTAATGTTTTTATAAAGACAGTTTTTACACCTTTTAATGGTGAACCCATTTTAAATACAATTTTTTAACTTTTGAAGACTATATATATCAAAATAAATATTATATTATAAATTTAAACATAAAATATATCTTAGGATCAATTTTTTTATTTTTCTACGAAGTTTCATTTTTTAAAGAATAGTGGAAAATAATGAATTTTAATTCAAAACTTCTTGTGCATCTACTTTATTTGTAAAGATAAATGATATTTCTAAAGGTTTTTAAAGTATAATTAGATTAAATTTTTATCATTTAATTCAATTTATGTGATTTCAATCAATTCCACTTTGAAATTTTGTAAAAAAATAGAAAATATTTGGATACTTTTACATTAAAACCTCTCATTGTCGTCTCATATCTGAGATTAATTTTCAATTAATTTATTTAGATTATGTTATTTAAATTTGGAAAAATATATTATATATTTGTAATCATTATAATTAATATTTTAAAATAAGTTCAGATTAATTTTAGACCAATAATATTACTGAAAGTAATTGAAATTAATTATAATGATTAAGGTGAAATTAAGATTAATAAGGGACTAAACCTAAATATTAAGTTCCAAAATGACATATAAACTTATCTAAAATCCATTTTATGGACATATTTATAACTCATACTCTATTTTATTTAATTTTTACCATCTTTGGATCCACATTAAATTTTAAAAACATGGGTGGAATTTATTTTTCAAAATTTAAAAGAGTGTCACTCCTCCTCCACTTAAAGGCCTCCTCTACTCCCACTTCCTCACCCATATCAAAAAAACGTGGAATGAAAAATATATTACAAAATACATCCTAAAAATAAATCAACACTTCTTAGAATCCTCCCCTTCATAATAAATTTATCCAAGGAATACCTTTGGTGCACACCCAAAGGATTTTCCCAAAGAAGATGTAACTTCTTTCCATAAACTCTTTAGTTTTATTTCCATTATACACCACCAAAAATATTATATTTATAGGATTATATTAAAAAATATTATAATAAATATAATAATATGTTGTTATTCTAAGGTTTCTACCTATACTCATACACACTTCGATCTAATGGGTAACAAACATATAGTTTATGTGTACGGTGAATTACCGTCTCACAAAATAATAATTGTTAATTTTTAAATTTACCACCATAAAATATTTGGAATAATATGGAAACTATATTTATATATTTTATATATGATATTTATTATGTATTTATGGTAATGTAATTATTTTATAACACAAACCCTTATACTTTCCATTTTGTGTAAATATAATAACATCGTTTATGGAAGTGTGGACTATCGCCTCCTCAAAGAAATGAAATTCATTCAAACTATAAATGGAATATATAAAGGATATTTTTAAATAAACATATGTAACATAAATTAAATATATATTATATAAATTAAATAATTACCTTTCTGGAAATATAATATATATTATTTTATTTGTTACCCTTTTACACACTTAAAAAGTTGTAACACCATTCGTGGATGTGTGGACTACCGCCTCCTCAACTTGATGTGATTCCTTTTACATAAAATGAATTATACATATAAGTATATATGATTAAATAATATGGTACTTATGATATAATTATCATTATTTAATTATTTATGTTTCTTCGCTTCTTTTCATAATGATCATTGAAAAATTGGAACATTATACATGTGTATGTACGGCATACTATCTCCATGATTGTAACATTGCTTCACTTTTCATAACCATATTTAAATATTGGTTTTTAAAGTATAATTTATATATAAATATGATAATTATTTCATTATTATTACTCTAGATATGTTTATATAATGAACCCTTTTACCACAGTCGATCTACCAAAGTTGTTTTTGTCACATAAACTGAATATGGTCAAAACACCTAATTTAAACTTATTTTTTTAAGTAGTTGTTTAAGAAATTTAATAAATGAACTAAATTTAATAATAAAATTGAAAAAAATCAAGAAATTAAACAATTAACATAAATTTATTATTCTGAAATTTAAAGACATATGTGACAAGTCGAACTTTAGGTAATAGATTTATTCAAAATTTACATTCCATTGAGACTTATTTGTTATTATGCACCAATAAACTTTTATATGGTTTATATACTAACCATTGACATGTAATTACATGAATATACTTAATTTCATGACATTATTAGTTTTATTTAGTTTTATTCTTCAATGGGGATCATGATTCAAATGTTTTAAAGTGGCATTCAACACTTTGTTTTGTTTAATGATTATGTTCCTAAGGAATGTTTTAATGATGTTTCAATGGTATTTCCATTCTTCATCCTCAACAAACCTTGTTGTTAATTATCCTAAAATAAGGAAATTATTTATAGATCTATATCAATTATTCAATATGGATATTTGGGGGTAAGGCACACTATTTATTAACTAAATTGATTATTCGATATATGAGGAATTTTTTAGACTAGAAGATAAGGGCGGGGCCCGGATATAGATAGCCTCTCAATGCATCTTTAGTCTCATGATATGAATCATTTGAACAAATTAGAATAGTCTAAAATATATTTAGAATAGATATTTATGGTATACTGGTTCATGTTCTAGATACATAATTTCTAATATTAAAGCATTTCCATTTTTTCATTTATTATTATTTATCCATGAGATTTTGCGTCGACATATATATGGATTCATTTAATTATTATCAATTGATTAAATTTCACGTGTTTAAATTTCTTACCTTTCCATATTTATTTTTCCCTTATCTAGTTATTTTAATGGCATGTGTTATCAGTTATTTTCCTTTCAATGTTGATTTTTTTCATCAGTTCATTTTTTCTTCAGCTTTACTTACCCTTACTGGGCATTTGAGATCACCGTTATTATGTTTATTTTTCCAAAGTTATGAATAATAAATCATTGAAAAATATTTCAATGATTTATTTCCTTTAATTTTATTATGTGAAATGTTTGATTTTATATTTACCAATGTAGTATGGATATGGTGTATGTGATCTAGTTTTTTCAAAACTGAAAAACAGTTCGGTCCCTTAGGATTTGAAACATGTATCTATTCCAATGTAATAAATAAATTCATTGGTTCAGTGATTTCTAGGGTTATGTAATTACATTAATACCCATCCATTAATGACTATGAGCTATGTTTTAGGTATCAACATAGTGTAAATGTTTTCTTGTGGGTTTTACACATTGTGTAACACATGACAACCCAAATGAGATACAAGTCATCACCCTAAGATTGTAGTGAGGGTAACTAATAATTAGGTCTAACTCACACATTCTATATTGTGACAAATATTTTGTGTCGGTCAAACACATATAAATAAAACATAAGTAAAGAAAAATTGAACTACACTGCATTTAGTTTGTTGTACATGTCATGTGATAGGGTTTTCTCCTTAATTACATGTTAAGTGATTTTAGTGATTCATGTGTAATATTAAATGTTTTATTAATTATTTTATATATTATTATATTGATACATAATTTGAATGGTCATTTTACACACCATTTAGTTCTTGTTAATTTTCATCAATACATATCGTGTGTCTATATATATATATATATATATTCATGTCATGTGATCGTGCATGCCATGCATACTATATGACCTAACCCATGGAAAAAAATTCCATGTATATTGCAACACACCATGTAGTAATACAAGCCATGTAGGTACACAGTGCATGAAAAGGACCATACTCATTGTTTTTCACACACCCTGTAGTAGTTGGACTCCAGAAATGTGTTTAAATGAAACTTGAAGGGTATACATCATGCCACCTCTAGTACACATTGTGAACTTATTTAATTTTATATTTATTTAATTTATTTAATTTAATTGAAATCATTTTATATGGGAATATCAAGAACTATTTTTATGGATAATTAAGATAAATGGATAAATTAAGTAATAATATAATCAATTTATTAGTTTAAGAGATTTTTCGTAATGCATATAATGAATTGAAATGAATGTACACTTGTTTAAATATATATTCATTTCATGCATGGATGATTAATAGATATACCAATATATGAATATATTGAGTTACTATTTAATTTAATTATATATTTCATGGGTTTTTATGATAAATTTTCTATTGAATTAAATGTAATTCTTTTATTATCATCCCTTTCCCCTTATTATATATGGGATTGTGTGTCTAAAATTTATTTATGTAACACCAAACCCATGATTACCCACACCTATGAATGATCAGACATATGAAACGAAGGATTTCATAGAATGTGGAGACATATCAACACTGATCCAAGTTAAAACAGACCAAGGCAATACATAGGTTTAAGGTGATATGTTGTAGCTCAAGCAAATCCCTGCTCAAGGAGTTATTCACTAAGATAAAGGATTGGTTTATCATCTATGATAAACTAACTAGTAGTTGAATCACATGATTGTAATAAATGTTTATATTGATTTATCCAGTGTGTGATTATTTATTTATTTTATGTAATTTTTATTTTTTTTTAAAACATGAATACATAATGTAAATAAAATTACAATCCTGTTAAGATAAAATAAAATAAATGAAAATTTTATTTTATTAAGAAAAGGATGATTGATTATGTAAAATCTATATAATATTAACAAACCTGTAAAATATAAAATAAAGGATATTTATGAACAAATATAAAATAAATCCCATAAGAAAATATTGAGTAAAAAATTACTTCCATTTCAAGATTTATAATAAAACCATAGTTCGATATAATTGCCTAAAATTTTATGGTTATTTTAATTATCATAGAGTTATAACTATATTTTTGGGTTGACTAAACCAAGTTAGAATCAATGTTTGAGAGTCTTATAAATAATTGGGGAAACATTGAGGTAATTTTTATGGAAATATAACTCTAGGATTTTAGAATTGATGAGTCCATTCAACAGCTCAAGGAACATCCTATTAACGAAATTAGTAGGACCACTTACCAAAATACCTTCGAATAATTTTCCAACCCCATGTCTAGATTATTAAATGAGAAATATAGATCCTTTCAACTAGAATATCTATGAGACAAGATATTATTAATCCAATAGTTATGGATATTAGGATTTGATAAAATATTGGGATTTAAATATAATAAAATTAATTAGGTCAAACATGTTAATCAAGATAATGTACTAAAATATGATTTTATTTTAAATAGAAAATGACAAGTCACTAAAACACGCCATTATCCCTATGATCAATATTAGAGAAATACATTCTAATAATTGGTGTAAACTTCTTAGAGTGGTACAGGTGCTTGTGTAGTGTACTATATAAAGAGTCGAAGTTTTACGTGATAGATTACCAAATTCATAATGATCCTTATAAGGAGGTAAGTAATAATGATCATTCTATCTTTTATATTCATGTGAATGATAAATTAGATACAAAATTCCCCATGTTATCATTCACAGCTAGGGTAGTCAAGAAGATGCATGGAGAAATGGGTACATACATTATGTTTTTGTATCTCAATGGTATTTATCAAGAGAAAACAATACAAGAGTGTTATGAAATATCCAAGGCACTCTTTACATGAAATCATGGAGAAGTTTCCCCATCCAATCCCTATGTAGTCAATATTATTGGTTATATTGATTATCTAGAAATTATAGTTTTCATGCTACCTAAATAATTGTGTATGGACCTCATGATTTCCTCACTTACTCAAAGCTTCTCTATTTTTATTAGTAATTTTAACATAAACAATATTTAGAAAATATTCCTAGATCTCATGACTCTGGTTTTCCAAGAATATAATGACATGAGACATAAAAACCTTTTATCCTTGTGTTGAACAATATAAAGGGAAATTAAAACATCCCTACGACTAATACCAAGTCTAAGGAACATTTTCACCACCTATCCATGAGGAGGAGGATCAAGGGGTAGGATAAGGAATAAGATACAATATGTTTTTTATAAATAATAAAGGGACACTAAAATAAGAAAAATTCCTTAGTGAAGACATAATGGGAAGATTCAGGTGAGTTCATTATCAAATGTAATCTTTTTCAGTTATAAAAATTGGGTATTAGATATAACTTCTGATACTAATATTTGTATCTAAATACATGAACTAAGTTGACTTAAGAAATATACCAAAGGTGAGGTGGGTCTTTGAGATGAAAATGAAGAAATATTAGATGCACTTGATATCGGAGACTATTGTAACACTTTTATATTGAGTTTAATTCTAGTTTTGAACAATTTTTATTATGTGACCAGTATATGAAAAAACATATATTTGTGTATAGATTAGACATTAATGGATTTATTTTCATGTTTGAAAATAAGGACTAATAGTTTTATAGAGATAACATATGTTGTAAATAGATACATCTTAATAATAGTTTTTATGTACTAGAATATGAAAATAATGTGTTAAAAATTGATAATGAAGAAACATCACATGAATCATAAACACCAAGTTGTGGAATCACCATCTTGTTCATGAAAATGATATACAGTTGAAATAGATATATCAAGAAGGGTATTTTGATTAATTTGAAATAAAACCCTTACAATTCTGGGAAGCTGGGTTTTCCCAACGCTTGTATGCTAACGGTTCAACAGAACCGTTGGTATAGGGGTATAAAACAAGTATTTCCCAACGGTTTGAAGAAACCGTTGGGAAATCTAAATTTTTTTCTCCCTTTCCCAATGGTTTGTACAAAACGATGGTAAAGGAAATGACTTAGGAAGGCCTTCCCAACTGTTTGTGTAAACCATTGGAAAAGTTTTCCCCTAAAATCCCAGCAAACCCGATATCCCATCCACGCGATTGAACAGGTAAAGTTGAGACTTAATATCTCTTTCGCTTGGAAAATCATTCCACTAGATCCATAATCAATCACAAATTTGTTTTGTTCTACACTTCAAATCTGTAAGTAGTACGTTATGTTTAATGTTTTCAATCTAATTTTTTTCTTTTCTATTTTAATTTGGCTTAAACCTAAGGTCTGTGTAGTATGGTATACTCAATAATTTCAATTCGATTTTTTTATTTGTTTTCTGTTTTTGTTCTGGTGTCATGTATGAATGAATTTTTTGTTCTGTTTTTTTTTTTCTTTTTTTCTTCTAGTGGGAGGTGTTAGGGGTGTAGTAGGTGGGGGAGGGGGTGTGATGGTGGGGTGTTTAGGTGGGGGGAGGGGGTGTGCTGGTGGGGTGTTGAGGTGGGGGGTTGTACATGTGGGGTGGGGGTGGGCTGTGCATGTGGGGGTGGGGGAGGGGTGGGTTGTGTAGGTGGGGGTGCAAGTGGAGGGGGTTGTTGTGCAAGTGGGTGGGGGGAGGGGAGTGTGCAGGTTGGGGGTGGTCTAGGCAGGTCAGAGTCTGTTGGGGGTGAGTTGGGGTTGTACAGGTGGGGGTGGGGGTGGGTTGTGCAGGTGGGGGTGAGGGAGGGGGCTGTTCAAGTGGGGGTTGAAAGTGGAGGGGGGTGTTGTGCAAGTAGGTGGGGGGAGGGGAGTGTGTAGGTTGGGGGTGGGTTGGCCAGGTGGTAGTCTGTTGGGGGTGAGGTGGTGGTGGGGGGAGGGGGGTTGTGCAGGTGGGGGTGGAGGAGGGGGGTTGTGCAAGTGGGGGTGTAGGTGGGGGTGGCTGTGGCTGTGGCTGTGGAAGTGGGTGGGGGGAGGGGAGTGTGTAGGTTAGGGGTGGGCTAGTCATGTGGGAGTATGTTGGGGGTGAGGTGGGGGGTGTACAGGTGGGGGTGGGGTGGGGTGGGGGGAGGGTGGTTGTGCAGGTGGGGGGTGCAGGTGGGGGGCAGTGGGTGGATGGGCGGGGGTTGTGCAGGTGGGGGTGTGGGAGGGGGGGTTGTGCAAGTGGGGGTGCAGGTGGGGGGGGGGGGGGTTGTGCAGTTGGTGGATGGGAGGGGGTTGTGTAGGGGGAATCTATTTGGGGTGATGTGGGGAGGGGGGGTTGTGCAGGTGGGAAGTCATCACTTCCATAGTTCACCAATAAGCACGGGGAATTCATCACTTCTAGAGATTTGGATAGTTTTAAGGCCTATTTGGTTTTGGTTCTTGTCTAGTCATCTTGATGAGTAAGGCATCACATGATCTAGAAGTGACATCAACTATATAGAAGGAATTCCTGCTCCCACAACACATTTTTCTATAAATAATATATCCTTGGAAGGTTGTGGGAGC